>JAJJWX010004332.1:0-1200000 GCA_023529315.1 Papaver bracteatum | reverse complement strand
TCAAGAGAGAAACGAATAGGGGTTTTGCTGACGGTTGAATATGAGAAATGCAAACTGAGATGGTGCGGCAGGGACATCATGGCTGAGCACGATTATTGCAATGGCTTTGGCAAATAGTTAGTCAGATCTTTGACTCAGCTAGTTACTTCAACTCAGCTTTTGACTCAGTGTAGCTTTGACCCGATTGGCTAACGATGACCGTTAGGTCAACGGTTAACGTTAACGGAATCGGACGGAATATTCCTTCGACGGCAGTGATTTTCATGTGGCCGACGACGACTTTCCGGTGCCGGATTCCGGCCAAGTTCCGGCCAAAAACCCAGTTTTCCGGCGACCACTTTTGGGACAGATTTTCTACATGGGTTTCTCTTGCTCATGGGCCGGGTGAATTTTCAACTAACGGATTTTGAAGACTTTGACCTATTTTTGGAAAGCAAAGGGCTATAAAAAAAGAGTTTCTACAACAAGGAAAAAACGGTTTTTTTATTCTATTCTTGAAGCTTTTGCAGAGAACAACTTCTAGGGTTTGCTTTATTTTATGTTTCATAGTCCTCCTTTGAATATTTTGATGATAAACTCCATGAATATGAGTAGCTAAATACATTAATTGGTTATGGGATAAAAAGTTGATTTCTTCAAGCATGTTATTTGATTCTATGAATTAGTTTTGTCTCAATTTTATCGTTTATGATTCATCGTTTATATTATCATATGATTTGAATGCTAGTTTGATTGAGTCCGGAATCAATTGGATTTGTTTTCATTTCTAAAGCTATATTAGGGTTTTCAATACGTAAAAGTTGTTTGTCCCTGATTTCTAGTAGCAACTTGTGGTTAATACTTGTAGTGATACATCTTTTTAATCGCATATGAATTATAACCTTTGTTAAAACGAATTAGTACTTTTACACGTTTGTTTGCATCGATTAGTCTTATTTCATAGAACTTATAGCTCTTAGGGAGTTAAATCTAATTGTGCTTTTACACTTTAGGTTGCTTTTTAAGAAGATTTCACGATAGCATCTTTTAATGTTGTTTCTGATAAAATCAGGAAATAAACGGGATACTCTTGCGATCAAGATATCCTAGGAATTTTGATAATTGAGAGATTAAATACCAATTCTAATCATAGATGAAAAATACATGTTTGTGAATGATACTATCCCTTAACCAATATCTTCTCCTTATTGATTATTCCAACTATTTACTTTGCTTTATTTAGTATTATTACTTTGATAAAAACAAAAACACAACTTGGGTTATTTGGTTACTTAAGAATCTGAAAATTGCATAACAACAATCGCCTCTCTGTGGATACGAACTATTTCTTATCGAATACTATATTCATATTAGTTAAGTGAGGAAGTGAAATTATTTTTGACGCATACGACACGCATCATTGGTCAATGGAGGGAGAGTCTTCAACAATGGGTATCCTCATTTCATATGGATATTCAATACATGGTTGAGCATGAGGGTACTACAGAAAGGAAATTCAGAAGCATTACTATATGGTTTATCATGCAATAAATTCAATTAAAACCTAATATTATTTTGTTCGATGAGTATGAGATTTTCCTCCACAGATTTCCTACAAGAGGTCGGGGAAGTACAAAATTGTTCAAATTCCCACCGTGGTGAATGATACATGTGTGCATGGTCATTAGGATTTATAAAATACTAATCGCAACCTTCAAAAGGTTGATTATGGACCCAATGACTACCAACATCATAATGTGTAGACAATTCATACATTGGATTAGCATGGTATACTCTAGCTTGCCTTAAAGCATGCATTTCATGGCAGTGCTCAGTCAAACGATTTGTGCAGCCACAGAAGACACAAATGGAAAGTTCAACTTTCCTAGATGAATAGACGTGATAGATTTATCATATTCATGCATCTCTAAAGCACTTATTCGAGCTTCTAACCGATCCAAAAGTTTCAAATGTGTGAGTTGAGCACTACAAAAATGTTCATTTTCACCCCGTGGTGAATGATACATATGTGAATAATCATTAGGCTTTGTATATTGAGGCTCGGGACTTTGAGAAAGTCTATAATAATCCCTATAACTATTGACATTATGTTCTGTTGAAAACTCAAAATGTGAAGCATGCTCATGTGCAAGTCCTCTAATATATTTGTGCGACGATTTCTCATCCCTAGTTGCGGACCAAAATCCTAACACCAAGACAAGGTTTAACAGAGATTGAGGACAACTAGCGGGTATTTCACTCAACTACTACAGGATCATACACTTTGTTGCAGGATTCGATAAGGCTTTGCAAAGCAAGTAGTTCAACAAGCATACATTATAAGAATATCAATCAACATGTTATGGCTGTCATACAAGCAGTAATGCGCTAATCTGGAAAACAGGGATCACAAATCTATTAAGAATCAAAGGCTAGATTCTAGAATTATGCGCACAAATTCAAAATGTTGTACTGATCAGTCAAGATACAATTGCGCAACTCAGCGAATTAGTGCTTATGAAAACGACATTCACTTCTAGGGGTGAATGCACACAAACACAGGTTATATCGAGATGCACATTAAAATGACAAATTTGTCCAGTAAAAATGTTATTTGAGATTCACAGATTCATATGCAAAGGTACCGAAGCAATTTATAACACATGGAATCAGCTTGAAAAACTAATCCAGCTACCAAAACTGAGTTTTTCCATTGTCTTAGGATCATACAAAGGGGCGTTTCATTGTGCAGTAATTTAGCATATCATTCAAAAAAAAAAAGATGGAGTTGAAGAATGATACGGTCGGTATAAACCGGGTTTAGGAACTCCACAACTTGTGTTCCGTTCCTTGTCTTTCCTTGTTTTGCAGAGATATATTGCAGGTATTGATGGTACATGATCAAGTGTACACATGACATATAAACGTGTTCTGCTTATTTTCCTCCTTTGCCTTTATTCTGCAGCAGTATTGTAGGTACCTGCTAGCTCAATAAAAACTTTAAATTCCTAGAATTGAACAGTTGAAGCACATACACCAAAACACTAATACTGAAAATTTCAGAAGAGGGATTCTGCAGTATGAAGTGCAGGGACTGGTATGGTATTTTCAAACTTGACGATGGATGGTGACAGTGCTATGATCTTGCTAGGTGCAATAAAAGTTCAACAATCGTTGGTCAATCAAATCAATCGAAAACTAATAACACTGCAGTTATCTATTTTCCCACCAACGGTACTCGTAGAGTTTCTTGATCCCCAAAGAAGTGTTTATACGTTCGGTCGTAAGGATTTCGCCTAATTAGGTTACTTTCCTCTCTGAATAGACGGGTCCACCAGTAACAACACAACAAGGTAGTTTTGCTGGCTCTTAGGATTAGTTTGCTCGAAATGCAAACTTAGGTATTTATAGACCAAGGATGTTTGGACACCAAGGAATTTCCAAAACCGAATATTCACAAGATATGCAATAAATGCCCAAATTGGTTTTCATAATTCCTGGAAATGCTCTGTGCAATATCTTCCGAAATATCACTAGAAAATCTCTAATTAGTAAATGCACATTACCAATTTTTTTCTTCCAAAGATATGCATTTAAATGATGGTAATTAAAAGCATATAAAACTAAAAACCTTAATTAAAAGATTCTCAATTTATTTCGGTCCATGATCTCCTTGAGTTATTAAGGAATATCTTTGATCAATAAAAGATAAGAATTACTGTACATGTTCAAAGTATGTCGATATCTTTTTCTTTGTAAATCCTCTTTCATATTTACAATCTTGGAACCGATTTACCGAACTTCCAAACGAGTTTAGTATTGGTTTATCTGATTTCCAAGAACTATATGATTGATCAAATATCAAATCAACAATCATGGTCTTATGGTTCTACCAAACACAAGTATCGGTTCTACCTCTATATGGTTACTGAGACCGGTTACATCAGTTACCAGGATCGGTTACATCAATTACCAGGACCGGTTACCATATACTCATGGTATTACTTGTGATCGGTTACACCAGTTACTAGGATCGGTTACACCAATTACTAGGACCGATTACACCTATTACAAGGATCGATTACACAACTCTTTTGTGATCGGTCACACCAATTACTAGGATCCGTTACACAAATTACTTGGATCGGCCACAACAATTATAAATATCGATAATACCATCTTAGGCGATTACTTAGGATCGGTTGTGCTAATAAAAGTCATACCAATACATAAGTCAGGCACTGTGATGAATTTTACCAACATACATCACAGATTATGATCAGTTCTACTAATTCACACGTATTGGTAATCCAAAGATATGCAATGAATAACAATACCAATAAGCCTAGCGACTTCCTTTTTGATTCACAAAAGAAGTTTACGAATGTACTTCCTTTAAACAAATGTAAACATTGTTTCCTGGGAAAAAATATTCACCTTTACCCATACACATAATCACAATATCATTCATACGATTATGTCGATGTCTTATATACGAAGTTCAAAAGATAAGCGTTATATTTCGTATTATAATTCCTTAATACTATGTCTAACTAGAGTATAATTATTCATAGCTTCGCATTTATATTTTCAATATAGCATGACTTGAAAGATACGTTAGGAATGAAACAGTTCAAGTCAAAATATTACTAACCTCGAGAGGAAGGATGATGTCGTCGATGTAGCTCTTTACTTCTTCACATTCTTCAAGTCTTCGAGTAATACTTGTATGTCTCATATCCTAGTCTTTCTAATTTAATCTATACGAAGTTGACTCTAGTACATAATCAAGCGACTCTTTTAATGAGTTTTGATTCACTAAAATATGACAACCAAACCTGACATACCAACGCTTGGTGGGTTCAACCGAGCATCTCTCTAACAATCTCCCCCTTTGTCAATTTTAGTGACAAAACTCTTACAACATATGGATAAACAAATTACAAGAATTCATTATACATATGCTTGATTCCAAGTTTCAACAGCACAATAACCTGCATAAATTCAATCCTTAAATGTGATAGACACATTTTTGTGTCTGAATTGTCCTCATTGTCTCTATTGTTAGTCTCGATTTTTGTACTAATTTTGGTATTTTTATGTTTGTGTAGGTGTTTTTGGAGAAATACACTTGTGTGGAAAAAGTTTCTCAAAAAGTGTTATTTGGACCCCCAGAGAAAAGTACTAAAGGCACCCTTGTTTTGGATAAGGGTCACCTCAGTTGGGCACCTACTATTCGCTCCCACCAGTGGTTAAGGGGACTCCACCTTCTTTGTTTAAATTCCAAAAATGGCGGGAAAAAAAATTCACAACGTACTCACAACATACTTCCCTGGATTCATATTTGTACAAGATTTGGTCGGATTCTTCGCTTGGTTTGGATATATACCAGCCTGTTATATCAAAACAGGATTGGTAAGTGCTTTGAATTCGATCAGAGGGAAGATTCACGTAATCTCTACTAAACAGGGCAATCACATTCTCGGGAAACTTCTGAGAGTTATTTTGGGAAGGCTTGTGTGTGTTTTCTGCGTGCTAAACTTCTTTTGGAGCGTGTATAATGCTATTGGGAGTCTACATAGTAAATGCAGATGCGTGAAGGAGCTGCAAAAGGAAATTATTCCCGTGACAGGAAGAAGAGAATAATCGGAATTAATGAAGATTATATGGATTTATTATCAAGTATTTGCGATGTTGAAGGGTATATAAGGGGTGCTGAGAGTTTGGAGAAGGACTACGAAGAGTTTGGGGAGATTACAGAGCTGAAAAAGTCGAGTTAGAGAAATCTGCTGCTGCTGCCATTGAAGAGAGATCGAAGAACATTAGACGCAACGAAGCTGTCGTATTTTCTATAGTGAATGCGACAGTTTTGAAGATAGTCTTATATGCTACAGTGACAACGACACTCTTGTTTTATCTTTCTCTGTAACATCTCGGTTTGTAACAAATATAACTGTTACAAACCCGGTTTTCGTTATATTTCTCCCATTTTCATCATTTGTAAACACTTTGAGCAATGAAATCAACTTTTGAGCGTGTTTCCAACATGATGATGAGCTAAATCTCCCACAACCAAGGCAATGAGGAAGCTATTTGCGCATGAATAATTGGTAATTATTTTATTTTCTCTAATTTATAATTTATAATTCACTCAATCACTGCTTTTGCAGAGTTCAAAATTGTTTACATAATTTTCTTAATTAGTTGTGATTCCATTTAATAGGTTATACTTTGTTAAGTCAATTGATAATCTATGCTTAGGGAATACAATTAATATTTGAGAATTTGTTAGATTATTTATGAATTAAGAAAATAAAGGACTTAAAAGATAATTAGAGTCTTGGATTATTTACCATCATTCATTCATGTCTAATAGTGGAATCAATGTCTTGGTTATTTTTAATATTTTGAAATCAATCTTGAATTAAGTTTTCTTTATTTTGAAGTTTTATTAAGTCTAAAATCTATTGCTTTCACAAGTCTCAACGAACTTATTTAGTACAACATTATTGAGATTACATCAATTTTTGGTGCCGCCAACGCGGACTTGTTTTTAAGTTAGAGTTTTTAGATTTATTTTTAGGTTTTTATTTTTATTATTTTCACTTTGTTTTATTTTACTTTGTTTGGGTATTTATCTTTGTGCTACAGGTTTGAAATTTGGACTGAAAAGAAATTGAGCCAAAGACTTTGGTTACTAAAAGACTTGGAGTCAAAGCTAAAAGCTAAAAGAAAACGAAAAGAAAGACAAAGACTTTTTTTTCCCTTATATTTTTAGATTTTAGTTTTATTTTTATTTTATTTTTTATATTTTATTTTTTTAGAATTGTATTAGGATACTTTCTATTTTTGTAATTTTATTTTTATTTTTGCACTTTATTTTTGTAAGTTTTAAGACTAAACCTAATTACTTTGGGATATTAGGGTCGACAAATTTTCTTAAGAAAGACCACCTCTTTCATTGTGGTCATCTATGTGAGTCAAATCTGATTGACTTAGAGGATCCCCAGTTATTCAGGTTAATGTTATGTGTTTCTAAGTTCTTATTCGATTTTTTCCATACTCTAGGACCTGAACATTCAGATCTAACTTTTGAGGAAATACAACCCATGATTTTTTTTTATCTAGACCCAGTTATAGAACCTGAACCTGAACCTGAACCACAACTATTTTTAGTTGTCTTAAACAGGAAACTAGACAAGGGTGTGCTTTATTTGCTAATTCTATTGGGATGTTGTAGATTCCTTTTACTTGTGATAGCCCTATTTGGTTTTGGTGATCTGCAGTTATTCCGGCTATTACTTTATGATTCTATGAGGTAACTAATTCCTTCTGGGTTTTTTTTTCTGAATCACACCCATTTTATTGATAATAAAATTGAACAATTACAAGAGAATTTTTTTTAATCAAGAACAGAAAGATAGCAGACTAAACAAATCCCAACAAGCATTAACTAAACCTTACATACTTCACACCAGGCATTTCAACCCTTGTTAAAAAATTTGGTCTTCCAATATAGATGTGTCTTTCTCCTGTTTTCATGGCTGCACCTCTTTTAGCTGTGCTATCAGCTGAAAAATTTACCTCTCTAAAACAATGTTTGAAATGAATATCTGTAATGTGCTGAATAGCTAATTCCCATCTTGCTCTGACAAACCAAGGCATTTCCCCTTTATAAAAATCATTCACTGCAGCTTTAGAATCTGAAACTATGATTACCTTGGATATTTGCCATGAGACTGCAAGCTCCACTGCACAGACCACTGCATAAATCTCTACTATATAATTAGTAGCAATCCCTAAACCCCCTAAAAGAGTACCCAGAACTTGGCATACACTGTTCCTGACACAAACACCAAAACCAGCTGCTCTTGGATTGCCAAATGAGGCTTCATCACAATAAAACATTATATAATCATCTTCTGGAGGCTCTCAATAACATTCTTGTATAAACTGGAACTTAGATCTCCTAACACCAAGATTAAAAATACCTATAATTGCCATATCATAATCCTGATTCCATTTATTCCCATTAATTTTTAAGCCTCCCTCAATGATAGCTTTCATTACTCTGCACCTTACATCATGTTCAGTTGTATGAATTCCTTCAAAGAATTTCTTGTTCTTTTGAAACCAAATCTCTTTCAGAATGCTACAAGCTGCTATTGTCCATACTTGCTTGACCAGTGGAATTTTATTCTGAGCACATCTCCAAATCTCATCAAAAGATTTTGGTACTGCAAACTGAAATATTGCACATATCCAGCTCCAAATGTTTATACTGAATTTACAATGCCATAATAGATGCGACATACTGTCTTGATCATTTTCACATACACAACATTTAGAAACCATCTCATACCCCTTTCTCACCATAATTTCATCATCCATGTACACCCCTTGAATCAGCTTCCACACATTACTAGCTATACTAGGATGAAAAAAAGCATTTCATATGTATTTAGGCCAATGTAGAATGGGCATTTTTGTTCTTACCTTATTGATTGTGGAAGAAGTAGAGAGATTACCTTTAAGATCACAACTCCAAATTAGCTTGTCTTCCCCTCCACCAACCTCTGGCAGACTCATATGCTGAATTATCTGAACAATTTCTGATGGAATATTCCACTTACCATCTACTAGAATATCAGATACCATCATTTTTACATTCTCAGAAACATATGTAGAAATTCCACAAACATCAATCAGAGGGCTAGTACCTATCCAGATATCAAACCAAACTGACACCTTTCTCCCTTTGCCAATACACTACCTTATGTCTTCTTTTAATGAATTCCAATCCAATTTAAGACCTGGACAAACTGAAGAAAGTTGCCAATTAGAGGTCCATTGATCTTGCTTGTTTTTGTATTTTGCCTTTATGAACAAAGCCCACTCTTCTTCTGAATTAATAATCTTCCATATCATCTTCATTAGAAAGGCATGATTAAAAACTTCTAATCTTTGAATCCCCAAACCACCTTCTGTAAAGGGAGTGCACACTTTTTTCCATGAAAAATTAGTGTATTTCCTAGTGTCACTGTCCCCTGACCAAAGAAAATTTCTGATAATTCTCTCACAAATCTTTATTACTAATTTTTGCCATTTATATATAGCCATATTATACACTGGAATACTTCAAAGGACAGATTTGATCAAAACTAATCTATCTTGAAAAGACAGCAGCTTACCTTTCCATGTTGCTAATTTTCTTTGCATCATTTCAACCATTGGCCACACAGTGGAAATTTTAACTTTACCGGCATGAAGTATAACTCCCAGATACTTATATGGAAAATTACTCAGTTTCATCTGTAATATTTCTTTGAGTTGTAGCTTTCTTGTAGCAGATGTGCCATCAATGAAGCATTTGCTTTTACTTTTGTTGATTACTTTCCCTGAGCAGTTATGATATACTTCAAGCAGCTTCAAGAGATTTATAATACTGTGCTTTGATCCATTGCAAAATATGAAGACATCATCAGCAAATAGGAGATGAGTGAGATGAACTCCTTTTCTGGCTACCATAGGAAGAATTTTACCCTTATTCACAAGATCAGTAATACCTCTACTTAAAGCTTCTTCCATCAAAATAAAAAGCAAAGGAGACAGTGGATCTCCTTTCCATAACCCTCTTCCAACTGAGAAAAAACCTCTAGGCCCTCCATTGACCATAACAGATATTTTGGCTGATTTTAGCAGAGTATGGATCCACTCACACCATTCACTTGAGAAGCCAAACTTGATAAGCACCTGAAATAAAAAATGCCAACTCACTGATTCATAGGCTTGTGAAATGTCCAGATTTAATCCAATATTTCCACATCTCCTTTTCTTCTTCATCTCATTGACCAATTCAGATGCAAGTAAGATTTGTTCTTGAATACTTCTACCTTTGACATAGGCTGCTTGTTGAGGTGATATAAGTTTATGAATTAAGGAACTCATTCTTGTTGCTAGAATTTTAGTGAATATTTTGAAACTTACATTACTGAGCCCTATTGGCCTAAAATGACTAGGTTTCTTTGCACCATCTATTTTTAGAATGAGTACCAAAAAACTTGAATTTAAGCCCTTAGGAATAAATTTCCTTTGCCAACAAAATTGAACTGCTTGAATAACCTTTTCTTGTATTATTTCCCAACAATATCTATAGAACCAACCTGAAAATCCATCAGGACCAGGTGAACTATCTGGATCCATTGAAAATATAGTATTCTTAATTTCTTCTGAGTCAAGAACATCATTTAACATTTCTTGATCCCCCTCTGAAACAACCTCAGGAATTGTGTTAAGTAAAGATTCATCCATAGATACCTTCTGAAATTTGAATTTCTGCTCAAAGTTATTAACAAGTTCTTCAGCAATTTTTTCTTGATCTGTTATTATTTCACCAGCATTATTTTCCAATTCACTGATAGTGTTTCTTGCCTGTCTTATCTTCATATTACTATGAAAGAAGCCAGTATATGCTGCCCCTTCCTTTATCCATTTTATTCTTGACTTTTTCTTTAGCATTGTACTCAACTGCACTTCTTTAGAATTATATGTATTTGGAGCTTCAACAAGATTGTTCAAAAAAGCCTCATCAAAAGGATTTTTATCTGAACTTTCCATTGCTTCTTGCACTTTGATTTCAGCTTCTTTAACCTGAGTGTTAATGTCTCCAAAGACCTCCCAATACCATTTTTTAAGAATATGTTTTAATCTCTTTAACTTGCTCTGAAAAATAAAAGCTGGATCACCTTCAATTGGAGCAGACCAGGATTGTTGTACTACTTCAAGAAAATTTGGATGAGAAATCCACATCTTTTGAAACTTCATTGGAAAATTCTTTGGTTTAGGAATAGTAATATTTCCCCCCAGTAAAGGAGCATGATCTGAAGCAATCCTTATCCCAACTTTATAACTCCAGTCTTCATATCTTTGAAACCACAATTGATTAAACATTGCTCTATCAAGATTACACAAAATCATTTTACTTCCATGCTGACAGTTAGACCAAGAATACTGAGTTCCAGTTTTGGGAGCTTGTATTAGCTCACAGATATTAATACAATTCATAAAATCTATCATTGCCTTCTTGCTAGGGCTTCTTCCACCAATTTTTTTATCTACTGAAGTTATAACATTAAAATCGCCAATGACTATCCAAGGCCTATTTAAACTGCTAATAAATTCCATTTCTGACCAGAGAAATTTTCTTTGCGTAACTCCAACATGAGCATGAACCCCAGAAACAAGAACATCACCCACATTTATTGTTATCATTTGACTTGACATTGAGACTACAGTAGGAGTAGGAAGTGAATTATTCCAGAATAACCATATGTTACCTTTCTGATCTGAGCATGAATTATGAATTACTTGACTTTGCATTCCAGGCAAACTTAGCTTATTGCAAAAAGAAGAAGTACAAAAAATCTTAGGTTCTGCTATCCAAACTATTGATGGGTTGAAGTGCTTTATTAGTGTTTTAAGTTTATCTTGAGACCTTGCACTTCTAAGGCCTCTGATATTCCAGTAAAGAACTTTCATTGTTTAGGTTGGAGGACTTTGGTGCCCCCTTTGCCTAGATTTTTCCTAAAGTTATATTTGGTGAGAACTTGAGCAGTGGTTGAAGAGCTAGCATTACTGACCTTTGCTGTTACTACACCTTCATTATTTGAAGTAGTTACTGTATTTGTTGCTGGAGGCTTTTGCACCACTCTGGACCATGAAGTTACAGGGACATTAGCATTTGACACAGAACCATCCTTCCCATTAATATATTTAACCACAATATTCTCAATTGAATTATTTTCTGAAATTTGCAGTATTTTGTCATTATTAATCTCAGTTTCTTCCTTATTACTTGAATCAATAAATCCTTGTTGATTGTATTCTTTTTGTAAAGAACTGAACATTCCCTTAGATATAGGTATTTCACTTGCAACTTGATATACTGGATGCTAATGAATTTGAGTAACTGGAGTTTCACATATATCAAAAGGCTCTTGGATTACAATTTTCTGAGTAGAAGAACCATTAACAGGAGAGTGTAACTTAGAATTCCCAGTAGAAAGTCTTTGTTTAGAACCCCCTGGATGAACACTTACTGGAAATGATTTAACCTTTTCTTGCTCAGCAACTTTCTCTACACCAACTGAATTGCTCTGATTATTCTTGAATCTACACTCCACTTGTAGATGACCAATAATCTTACAGTGCTGACAGAATTTAGGAGGCTTAATTAGAAGAACTGGCTGAAGACTTTAAACTTAGCACTTCTTGGGAGGTAACCCATGCTCTTGCAACATGATAATATCTTTCCTTAACTCTTTTGCTTCAAGTGGTAACAATTTCTCCTTGTTCACACTTTTAATTTTATCTTTAGCACATTGAGGACAATGTTAGATTTAAGTTTGGGGGTATGGGAGAAACTTTTTAGTTGCAATAAATAAATTCCAGAGCCTAGAAATTTATGTTTATTAAGGTCGGCACTAACCAATCTAAGTGGATGGAAACATTTTGGTTGTAGGAGTTGAGGAACCATCTGATTAGATGGAAACATCTAGAAGGGTCTATTCATAAAAGCACAGAGCTCAGGTGTTAGAAAAGAAAACATGGTAGTTTCTCCATATCCCCGTGATGGAAACATCGAAAGAATCCTGATCACTTCTTTTGTTTTTATTTTTACCATTCCTAGGGTGAAATAGAGTGACTGAGATCAAAAAAAATAAAAATAAAAATGAGACCAGACCACTAGACCAACCGGAATAAATATAATAAAGTCGACCACTGATACCCTTGTATATGCCAGCTGGGTTGACCTAGAGTTAGGATTATCGACCACTGGTCCCCTTGTATATGCCAGTGTGTTGATATTAGTCCAGACTAGTATCTCAGTCCATTAGGATAGGTTCACCTTAGTCAACATCATCCACATTTTTATCTTATTAATCTATCCATGTGATTGGTTGACTCCGGTTTATGATGTCCAGAAACTATCTGAGTAGAGCTCTGTCACTTTATATGAATTTTAGTATGCTTGAGTACGAACTCGTGTACATCAATTGGAACTTCTCATCAGGGTACTTCCTCATGTAGTCAATAAGAATGCCAACCAAGGAGATTCTTTAGTGCATTCCAAGGTTTTGCGTAGATAACTAGGGTTTAGAGTAAAGGTTTTGTAGGTACACCTCTGGTAAACCCTCCAGAGACAACACTCCGCCACTAGGGCCACCTAGCGGTTTAACGGCTTGATGCACGTGCTAAGTGTAGTCATTTTATTTTCTAGATTAGATTTGCTCGGGACTAGCAAATAATAATTTTGGGGGTATTTGATAGACGCATTTATGTGTCTAATTTTTCCTCAGTGTCTCTATTGTTAGTCGCGATTTTTGTACTTATTATGGTGTTTTTATGTTTGTGTAGGTGTTTTTGGAGGAATACACTTATGTGGAAAAAGTTGCTCAAAAAGTGCTTTTTGGACCCCCCATAGAAAAGTCATAAATGCACCCCCATTTTGGATAAGGGAACCTCAGGGCATACCAGCTGTTAAAGACGCCCGTGTTTTGGATCAGGGCACTTCATCCTCTACATTTCAAATTTCAGAATTGGCGGGAAAACTTGGTTTCACATGGCAGATTAGGGTTTGGCTTTTGAAGGTACTTTAAGGAGATTCAATCGCTGAAACTCCTTGGATAAGCCTGTTTAGGATAAACAAGCTAGGTATAGGTGTTGGATTCAACCAGAATCGGATGTATAATCCGGTCAATGCAAAACAGGAGGGTGGTGGTTCACGGGAAGAATGGTGCTTTCTGCAAGATTTTTAACCGGAGATAATCATGGAGTGAGTTGGTTCGAGCCTGCTTTGAGCTAAACAAGACTGGTTGGTGATTCAGGACTAAGGATTACGTGGGTTTTCTTATCAGCATACCACGAGAGTAACTCGGGTTATTTTCCGAGTTTACATGAGTTGTAAACGTGCAGTACACGTGTTTGGAAGAATTGGGCCACCAGTTAGAGCACGAAGGAGATAAATAAAGATTTTTAGAAGCTTCCAAACGCATGGCAACGTAAATAAAAGAAAGAAAATATTCTCGGGTTAATGTATTTGCTGTGAAGATTTGGGAGGATTATTCGTAATTATTACCGAGATTTTATGATGATGTTGGGTATAAAATGGATGCTTGGAAGTCAGGGAGGGGGATGGAGAGTTAGGGGAACGAAATAGGGTGAGAAATCAGATTTGCAGAGCTTGTCTCTGCTGCTGCCATTGAAGGAGAGAACGAAGAACATTAGACCATCAAAGACAGTCGTTTTGCTACAGTGACTGTGACACTTTCTTTGTATCGTTCCTGTGACAGTTTTTTTGTAACAACTATAAGTGTTACAAAACCCGATTTTAATTATTTTTCCTCCCTTTTCATCATTTGTGAACATCATTTGAGAAATGAATAAATACTTTGAGTGTGTTTCCAACCTAATGAGCTAAACCCCAACACTGGGACGATGGAGGAAGCTGTTTTTCACCCATGTGGTAATTAAATTAATTCTTTTATTTACTTTTTTCACCGATTTTAAATAATTTATGATTTCTATTAATCAATTGTCATCTTGTTTGATAGTGTATGCTTGGTCTTAGGTACTTTTGATACACTATGCTTGTAATTTAAAATTGATATTTTATGAAATCTATCCTTGGAAAAATATTAGAGTTGATATTTCTTTTGTTTGAGCGATAAATGTCTAAGATTAATTTCTCAACCACTTGAATATGAAAAACAGTGAAATTATGAGTCCCAGTAAATTCTTTATCTTGTGACACATTTTGTATATATTTTATTTTAGTTTATTAATTCTTAAAATCAATCTCATCAAGTCCGAGTGAATGACAACCTTACTACCACTTTCTACAACATTATTGATTCACACCAATTTTTGGCGCCGCCGACGTGGACTTGTGTATAGATTTGTTTTTAGGTTTTATTTTAATTTTTATTATTTTTGTTCTCTTTTACGCCTTTGGTATTTTTTGATTCTTTTCAGATTTGGAGTGAAGCTACAAGGAAATAAAAAGTGCTATAAAAAGAAAGCATCGCCAAAGAAGGAAAGAAAAGAGGAGTCCAAGGAGTGAAGAAGATTTTGTACAAATTTATTTTATTTGGACTTTGTTTCTTTTTATTTTTAGAAACAGTAAATAGGGTTTCACAGTTGTAATTTTTCTTTTTATTTTTGGACACTTTTTTTGGACTTTATTTTTGGACTTTTGGACATTTTTTTTTTAAACCCTAAGGAAGGGTTATTTAAATATAAAATGCACAGGGAAGGACGACGATTACGATATCATCTCGTCCCTTCGGGTTCGTACACTGACATACGAGTCAGTGGCCCGAGTCGACTTCAACGGTTCATCCCCCATCTGGAACGGGAGGTAAGAATTCGAAACACTCGCGAATCCCCTGTCAGCGGGTTTACTGGATGATTTTGTATGCATATATGTTGAGGTCTTGAATACGGCTGCTTTAATTTCCTATTAAAGGGCAAGGACTGAACATATAAGATAAGGGTTCGGATTTCATCACCGTTCTCTTCTTGCCCGCCTTGGGAAAACGATACCAAGCGCAAACCTAAGCTTTAAAATTTGGAATAGAACGATACCTATAGGGTAACGAGCTTAGTAGGAAAGATGTTCGAAAAATATTGGTTACTCTTTTAAGCATACTTCGAAGTTCATGTTGGTTTCTATGAGTTGAATGCGTGACTGCGCTGCCTTGTAATGTCGGTGAGGCCTTGGGTATCAAAGCTCCACTAAGCTTCTGTGGATACCGTCGAAATCCGTTAGGATCTCTCAAATATCTAAATGGGAATCACACGTGGAAATAATTATTTAAGAAATCGCCACCAAACTTAAGGAGTTGGGACCCAAAATAAGCACTGGTCCAAATATTCAGAGATAGGTCCGGGAATCAAGATACGAGCTAAGAAGGTGTGAGGCACCTAGCCCGTCCAATCCGAAGATCGGCCTCTACTTTATAATTGGGATGTTGGGGTTTTAACCGTTACACAAATATTAAATAATAAACTCAAAAAATAAAAAAAAGATCTTAGACGCACAGCTTCACGCTTTATCTAACCAAGAGAAAACCTGCTCTCAAAACAAACACAGTTATTCCTTTTATTACCAAATAATCACCAACTATTATTATTATTGAAGAAAAAAAAATCAAAATAATTCAAATATCACAAATCTATTATTATTGTTCAAATCTCATGAACCATGGACTAAGATGTCAATCTGCTGGATGTATTACAAAAGGGATTCTTAAGCCGCACTACCTATACCGCCACCCACATTACTAACCGTCAAAAAGATCAAATGTGTAATCCACCAAGACAAGCAATTATGATGAAATTAATTATACTCCACTAGGTATCATGTCACCGACTCCGTGCAACATTAACTCACGCTACCACTAAACTAGACATTACTAACTGGTTGCATCATGCATGTGACCTTCATATGCTAATATGTGCTATGGATGAATGAAAAATGGAAGCTGGATGTGGATGTAAGGGGCAACGCACACAATATCGAAACGAGATATATGGACAATTCTTAACTGTTAAAGGAGCTTCACATCCCAATATATTAACGTTGAGAAATAAAAGAGAAATATGATTAGACTGACCTGCTTTCGCTTCAAGTTTAAGAAAAATGATTAGTTAGCTCAATGAGGAAAGCCATCAATGTCGTTACCGCAAAATCGTATCCGAGCGCCAATAAATTATCAACTTTTCCTCTACAATTTTCCTCCTAGATTTTTACCAAAAATTTTCCTACCACTTTTTATTATTATTATTCCTCAATTTTTTCCTCCCCCAACTCTAAAAAAAAACACCCTATTTATAGTTTTCTTCCATCAACAATTACCCTAAGATTAAAATGACCTAAATCCGATGGCTCTTATTAAAAACCTAAATATTCTAACCAAATGAAACAATATTATTTCCAATTATTAAAAAATATTAAAAAATATTTTGATCTCTTTTACTAAAATAGCCGAATATCATTTAATTTCAAGATTTTTGTAAACATGGAATGTCTTTCAAACAAATCTATAATTCACAATTTATGTCGACATATTATTATGGGTGTACGACCAACTCACTTTTGGGTGTATAGAAAATGGACGGGACTTAAGGGATGGACGGCTAACCTTTTGTTTTTAATGGATGTAGGAAATGATCGGATTTTGGGTAGCGAGGTAGACTTAATAAGCATAGGCAGTAGACATTAGTTCGGGCCTTAATGGACTAGTTTTGAAATCTTTTAACTCACGCCCAATAGACCATTCGAGATAGTGGACTTTTGGTATGGGTGCTGACCAGCTAGCTTGTGCAGGTACCGTTTCTAGGCTTGCCTAATTTTGAAGTTGCGGACAATGACCAAAATTTAGATTAAGCTAATCACTAAACCCATTTTCGGTAAGACTACTTCCGATACGATTTTGCGGCATATATTTGTGACCGTGCAAAATTGGGGTGTCTATATTTGCCCCTCTTTGGCAGAGGTTTGTGTGCGACTGAATGCCAAAGACATACTCACCAATTTTGCATCTTTATTTTGTTGGATTCCTCACTTATAATTATCCGGGATGACACTAGAGAGTTCACCCGAATTATTTCTAAGTATTTTAATTTTGCACGAGTACACATCCTCGTGATAGAGATCACGACGAAACGGTACTTGTGCCATACCAACTATTGCGAAAACAGGTTGCGCTTTATTACCACATGCTATGTCATCACATTAATTGCATCGTCTGAGTTTGGGCTCTTCAATCTTTACGAGTTTGCTCAAAATATTTTCATCATCTCTTGTCCTTTCTACGATCCATATGGAGCTTTAGATAAATAATTTTCCTCGAGCATTCTTTGATTGCCACAATCCTTATGTATAAAGTAAGCCTCACTTTCCCTTTGAGTATTGCCCTTGCAAAAGAGCTATTAGTAGCACATGTTCCTAATAAATACTAATTATTTTATTTATTTTTTAATTTTTTTAATTTTTTTTAAATTATTAAGAAAACAAATCCTAAAAAATAATTTTCAAAAACAAAAGGTGAAAAACAAAATACTCAATATATACAAAGGTTTAGGAATCCCGACCTGCCACGTGTCTGATAGATGCCACCAAAAATATTACCGTCCCCATCCAAATTTTCAAATCTGTCAATCCTCCCAGCTATAATTAACTTTATCAATTGGCTTCAAACTGTAAAACGATTCAAGATTTTGTTGCTTTCCAGGGATGACGTTCGATGCTTCAAATCTTCAACTTTCTCCATGCGGCTCTTCTGTTCCTCTATCTCTTTTAAGAGCTACTCAATTTTCCCAATTGGCTGTTTAATAACCATTTCTTCCTTCTTCCTTTTTTTTTCATTTTTTTTTCATTTTTTTTTTCATTTTCATTTTCATTTTTTTTTAATCTATCCGTTTGGACGTCCGTTGCCCATATAACTTTAGGAGATGACTTACAGGACTAATGATGACATACAAATGGACTAACATATCTCTCTCTAAATTATTTACTTGAAAAAGACTGAAGAAGACTACTCTAATGACATGGGCCCAATATGATGATGGCGGTGCCCCTAATTTTTTATTTTTTTTGGAAGGGCCTAATATAATGACGACTGCCCTTTTTTTGACACTATAGAACTGAAAATAATAATTCATGATTTTTTTTTACTGACTGACTGAGGGGTCTAATGATGATGACTGCCCTTAGTAAAAAAATTTTTCTGACTGACTGACTGACTGAAGGGGCCAAATATGGTGATGACTCTGCCTTTTTTTTTTCCCGAACCGACTGAGTAAAGGGGCCAAACATGATGATGACTTTGCCCCTAGACTATGACACTATGAGAGAGATATTGGACTTCTAAAAAAATTTCCTTAAATTTTATGAACGTTTGCTGCCCTTAGATAGATTTGAGCACTTACCTAGGTATGGTATTTCTTGGGTCGAGTAACCCTTACTGGGCCTGGATCATGTTGGCTGCCCCGATCAAATTGTTGAACAATTCTTCTATTTTGTATGATTTTTGGATCTTCTCGCAATTCCGCTTGCTTCATCTTCTTGAACTTTATCTCCGAAAAATCATTCATTACCTTATGATTAATTGCATTCTTGAACCTTGTGCTGGGAAAATCATCCATCGTCTTCTAATTAGTTGTTTTCTTGAACCTCATGCTGGGAAAATCATTTGTTGTCTTTTGATTATTATCTTTCTTAAACTTCTTGTTGGGAAAATCATTCACTTCCATTTGATTAATTGCTTTCTTAAATTTTATGCAGGGAAACCATTCTTTTCCTTTTGATCAGCTGTTCCATCATTCTTCAAGATTAATAACACGTCCTTGTAAGATATCATTTCCTCAAGTAGTGGATTTGTCGTCTTGCCTTTATTTGGTGGAAAAAACCTCATCTTCATGTGTTTTGGATATTTCTTCCTTCTTGACATGGGTCTTCAACATCCATTATGGTCTTAACTGTAATGGTTTCTCTTTAACTAAATTCACTGTCTTCTGTTTTGGCACATTCTTGCATTGTATCCACATTTTGGTCACATTCATCTTCTTTCTCTGAGGTGCCCTTAAATGTTGATTTTCCTTGTTATGATTGACAAACTTTACTTCTTTAGCCGGTTCAGGTTTTTCTTTTTGGTGGTTCCACAGTCCCCACGGTTTGCTAGTATTCTCACCGCCTTTGTTTATGCCGAGTATATTGTTCTTCAAAACATTTTTCCTGCAAACAAAATCTTTTTGGTTTTTTAGTTTTTTAATTTTTTTTGGATTTTTTGAAATATTTTGAAAATTGGAAATAAAAGACGACTTATTTACAAATTCAGGTGATTCAAGACCCTTAATCGGTTGTATTAACTCAATAGAATGCGTTAGAGACTTACTTGACTCAACCTCTATTGTTCTTACCACTTTTTCTTCATCCTCTTGCCTTGTAGACTTCAACCTGGGTGATGGTTGTGTTGGAGGCATGGTTACATTTTTATTCCTGAGATGAAGTGGCTTGTAAATGGTTCTGTCTCTTGCTACATTTTGAACTTCATCACCACCCTCACTTTTGAACAGATTCACCCACCTAGACGAAAATTTATTCGTTGGATGTACTGGATCAGGCAAGATATCTGAAAGGTAGACTGGACTCGCCGATGGTTGAACGGGATAAGACAAGATCTTTGAAATATGCACAGGCCTAACATGTGCGGTCTTCTTTGGTAGAAGGTCAGATATATGCACAGGCTCTGCTGGGAATCGGTTGGAATTTAGCACGTTTCTCGGTTGCTCAACTCCATAATAATCTTCCATTAATTCAGACAAAATAACAAGATGATTAGTTGTTGAATTAAATGAATTCACAGTTTTTACCTGATCCGTGAAGAGTTCACTGGACGGGCCGATTCATCGCAGTTTCTTGCTTGTAGATTGAGTCGGAAAAATTGGTTTCATTTTCCGCCAAGACAAAATTGACCATGGGTTCCCTTTGATGATTTTGCAATGGGTTTGTATTCAACTGCTTTCTCTCCCCATAATTCCTTTGTGGACGTCCATATCTACCCTGATTCCAGTTCTGGATCTGCCCTTGGTGTAGTCCTACAGGTGACGCAATTACTGATGCAACTAGAACATTATTCACTTGACTTTCTTCAGTAAATTGGGCCCTTACGCAATTATTCCCATTAGAGTCCTCTGGGTTGGTCAACCTTGTCATTCTGCCCGTGTCCAATGCATTTTCAATCTGTGAACCCGCCTTCCATAAAAAGAGTAATGTTGGATGGTAATACAATATCATCCGATTCCAATATTCATAGTTCAAGCAGTTCATTATCATATCAACCATACCTTCTTCAGTTAATTTTTCATCGAGCTCTAATGCCTTAGTCCTCCAATGTGGGAAGAATTCTGTAAATGCCTTATTGGATTCTTGTTTGACCGCCTCTAAATGTTTCCGAGTAAACTGAATTTCAGGGACCAACATAAACCGTCTCACAAACATATCGACCATATCCTTCCAAGTTGAAACTAGACTGGGGTATGTCTTCATCAGCCACTTTAAGGTCATCCCGGTCAAACTTCTTTGAAACAATTGTACTAACAACACATCACTAATACCCAATGGTTTTAAGTACCCAACATACATACGAATATGGGTTTTTGGACACCCAGTTCCATCATATTTATCCATATCCGGAAATGTGAAGCCATGAGGCAAACGGATATCGGGATAAGGATATAGCCCATGTGTATCTATTATATCCTCACCCATTTTCTGCAAGGTCCTTTTAATCTTTTTGAGCCTCTAGGATAACTTTTTTTCGTGTGCCCTAGTCTCTCCCATTTCATCAAAAATGTCATCTTTAACATCTTCAAAATTATTCCTTTTAACCTCTTCATAATTATGATTATTTTTGTCATTTCCCATATCAGCCCCGACATGTTTTCCTGTGAACTTAGCAATGTCCTCGAGAGTAAACTTCTTGGTCTCGGCTTCCAATTTTGTGAACTTGGTATCCAACATCTTTTGGAATTGTTCGCGCAACCATGACAATGCCCCAATGTCGATATTCATTTCGGATTCTATTGTCATTTTCCTGTTTCAAAGGAAACAAAAAAAAAGATATATGGTAAAACAAGGGTGCTTATGTCTCGAATTTTGTGCAACAATGAATGCAATTTACAATTAATGCACATGCATGCAGGTTTCACTAACTCTTAGGTAGGCTTGGATTACCTTAGCGGAATATACCTCAGACGTAGTCGAAACTAGTCTTCTTTAGTACTGGGCTAAGGCTTGTGGTGGTTCGGCTGATAACGCCCAGTGGGTTCAGCTTACTAGCCAAGGATTTTCCTAAAATCAGACCAGGATGATACAAAATGAAAATGCAAGATGCAGATGGGTGCGTGCAATGTGTGTGTCTGCAAACACCGAGTAGTGTAAAATCAAAACCCTAAATTCCCAATTACGTTTCAAGTTAGATTCTCAAATCCCCAGCAGAGTTGCCACTGTGGATACCGTCGAAATCCGTTAGGATATCTCAAATATCTAAATGGGAATCACACGTGGAAATAATTATTATAAGAAGTCGCCACCCAACTTAAGGAGTTGGGACCCAAAATAAGCATTGGTCCAAATATTCAGAGATAGGTTCGGGAATCAAGATACGAGCTAGGAAGGTGTGAGGCACCTATCCCGTCCAATCCGAAGATCGGCCTCTACTTTATAATTGGGATGTTGGGGTTTTAACCGTTACACAAATATTAAATAATAAACTATAAAAAAAAAAAAAAATCTTAGACGCACAGCTTCACGCTTTATCTAACCAAGAGAAAACCTGCTCTCAAAACAAACACAGTTATTCCTGTTATTACCAAATAATCACCAACTATTATTATTATTGAAAAAAAAATCAAAATAATTCAAATATCACAAATCTATTATTATTGTTCAAATCTCATGAATCATGGACCAAGATGTCAATCTGCTGGATGTATTACAAAAGGGATTCTTAAGACGCACTACCTATACCGCCACACACATTACTAACCGTCAAACAGATCAAATGTGTAATCCACCAAGACAAGCTATTATGATGAAAATTAATTTATTTATTTTTGACTGGAAAGGGCAAATTTGATTAAAAAAGTCCAAGTCACTAAAAGGGTGACAAGGAAACACCAAAGAAAACAAACAGATTACATGGATGTGTTAATAACAACATCCCAATTACAAACCAAAGTAGATAAACTAAAACCCGAGAACACATCCGTGTTTATATCCCACCGGAACAGAAGACATTTCACCTGAATAATCAATTGATCCACATTCCTAGTCATATTATTATACAACCTGTTGTTTCTTTCTCTCCACAAAGTCCACCAGATAGCAAACGGTAAATAACCCCAAATTTTCTTAAGCATTTTCTTGCCTTTTCTGTTTTTCCATTCCCATAAAGTTCTCTTCACATCACAAGAATGCACCCAATTGATACCAAAACTATTTAAGAAATAAGACCATACCTCATAGGTAGTGTGGCAATGTAAAAAAAAGATGGGCATTTGTCTCCGTATGCTGATTGCATAGAAAGCACTTTGCATCTTGAACAAGTCCTACATTATGAAGATATTACAAAGTTGGTGCACCATTGTAGCAAAGATTCCAAGCCAAAAATGCCACTTTCAAAGGGACTTTTGGATTCCAAAGTTGTTCGTCAGGGAAACATAAAAAGCCATCAGTTTCCAAAGCAGAATAAGAGTTTGCAACTAAAAATCCTTTACCCAAACCATACTTCCAGTGTCTCTCATCGTCCACTGAATCTTCCAAGATCAGATGATTATACGGGTCTCCAATTACTAGCAATAAATTCACAACTTCTGCAACTTCATTCTCTTTAAGGCTTCTAGCAAAATTCAGATCCCATGCACCTTCCACAGACACCATATCTTTCAACACAACATCTTTACTTCTGGAAATCTTAAAAAGATCTAGAAACAAAACTTTTAAAGTTTGTT
This sequence comes from Papaver bracteatum, assembly GCA_023529315.1. Classification (NCBI taxonomy): domain Eukaryota; kingdom Viridiplantae; phylum Streptophyta; class Magnoliopsida; order Ranunculales; family Papaveraceae; genus Papaver; species Papaver bracteatum. Next base: position 1,176,444 of record JAJJWX010004332.1, on the reverse strand, counting down.
CTCCCACCCAGATATCATGCCAGAAATAAATTCTATTACCTTTACCCACAGTCAAAGTTGTACCCGTTTTAACAAAATCCTTTGTTATTAGAATACCATCCCATAGACTATATAAAACATAACTTTTTGAATGATTAGGAAAAAGAGCATCTTTGAAACCACCAAACTTTTGGTGAATAATCCTCCTCCAAAGAGCATGTTTCTCACTGTCATACCTCCAAATCCACTTAGCATGTAAAGCTTTATTGACCAGATGAATCTTTTTAATTCCTATACCACCTATGCATTTTGGAATATTAGCACTAGACCAAGCCACCCAACTTCTTTTCTTAACAATGTCACTAGATCCCATAAAAAATTCCTCATAATCTTCTCCAGCTCCTTCACCACACTTAAAGGCATCTGAAACATGGAAAGGTAGTAAACTGGTAAGCTGGATAAAACACTCTCTATCATAATCAATCTTTACCCCTTAGACAGATAAGACCTTTTCCAGCTAGCTAACTTCTGATGAAATCTATGAATAATCTCATTCTACATGAAAATTAATTATACTCCACTAGTCACCGACTCCGTGCAACATTAACTCACGCTACCACTAAACTAGACATTACTAACTGGTTGCATCATGCATGTGACCTTCATATGCTAATATGTGCTATGGATGAATGAAAAATGGAAGCTGGACGTGGATGTAAGGGGGAAACGCACACAATATTGAAACAAGATATATGGACAATTCTTAACTGTTAAAGGAGCTTCACATCCCAATATATTAACGTTGAGAAATAAAAGAGAAATATGATTAGACTGACCTGCTTTCGCTGCAAGTTTAAGAAAAATGTTTACTTAGGTCAATGAGGAAAGCCATCAATGTCGTTACCACAAAATCGTATCCGAGCGCCAATAAATTATCAACTTCTCCTCTAAAATTTTCCTCCTAGATTTCTACCAAAAATTTTCCTACCACTTTTTATTATTATTATTCCTCAATTTTTTCCTCCCCCAACTCTAAAAAAAAACACCCTATTTATAGCTTTCTTCCATCAACAATTACCCTAGGATTAAAATGACCTAAATCCGATGGCTCTTATTAAAAACCTAAATATTCTAACCAAATGAAACAATATTATTTCCAATTATTAAAAAATCTTAAAAAATATTTTGATCTCTTTTACTAAAATAGCCGAATATCATTTAATTTCAAGATTTTTGTAAACATGGAATGTCTTGCAAACAAATCTATAATTCACAATTTATGTCGACATATTATTATGGGTGTACGACCAACTCACTTTTGGGTGTATAGAAAATGGACGGGACTTAAGGGATGGACGGCTAACCTTTTGTTTTTAATGGATGTAGGAAATGATCGGATTTTGGGTAGCGAGGTAGACTTAATAAGCATAGGCAGTAGACATTAGTTCGGGCCTTAATGGACTAGTTTTGAAATCTTTTAACTCACGCCCAATAGACCATTCGAGATAGTGGACTTTTGGTATGGGTGCTGACCAGCTAGCTTGTATAGAAAATGGACGGGACTTAAGGGATGGACGGCTAACCTTTTGTTTTTAATGGATGTAGGAAATGATCGGACTTTGGGTAGCGAGGGTAGACTATATAATCTTACTAAAGAGGGAGCCATTTTCATTGTTACTGTGCCGGCTGTTAAAATTAAGTCTGCTTGCCTAGGACTCGATCTTGGTACCAAGCCATAACGATCAAAGTCGAAGCGCGAGCCTATTAATGAATTAAATTCAATAAAGCAACAACTGGTACCATACAGAAGCGGCCATTAAATTCAATAAAGCAACAACTGGTACCATACAGAAGCGGCCATAAACTGGAGAGTCTTGACCAATTTGAAATGTCTGATTCATAACTAGAAAGTTTCTCCGGTCCTTCGCGAGTCGGGGCTAAAACCCCGGAAATGAAAAAAGCCAAAATAGGAATAAGACTTGATATTATTAGAAATGCCCAAAAAATGTCATATTCGTAAAGCAGAAACATAGATGCACTCCTATGAATGTGTTATTTCAATTCCATTTCGATATGCTAGAGACATATTATGCTCTTATTACAAACTTATCGTTTTTATCTTGTCTCATATTTTCTCTAAAAAAAAGATAAAAAATAATTACATATTTTTTTAGTTAGAATTTATAGAAAATTTTTATTAAGATTAAATTAAGATACTATTAAGAATTCTATATGGATGTTATATATTTTATGAATATTCATATAATAAAACCGAAGGGTATTGGTTTATTCTTTTCATTAAGATCCAATCCAGTTAGAGGATTGTTGTTTCTATTGATTAGATACGGAAACTGAATGCATCGCCCTATTCTATTTTTTATCTTTGTTCTAGACTTAATGGATTTTATTCAATGCATTGAATTGAGAAAAACCCTTACATATAACAATCCTAGGGTTCTATCCCCAATTTACCATTTTTTAGTTTGTACTACCTCGACCTGCAACCCGTCTCCCCAAAAAAGAATCGGGTTATTAAATTAAAGCTCGAAGTCTTAAAATAAGAATTTAGAATATCGGTCTTTAGTACTTGACTTGAAATGGGTCCGAAAAGGCGGGAATACTTATTAATGTAATAAAAATTAGTTTTAAAGTAAGACCAACCACTGGGTTAGCCTTCATGCAAAAAATATTTATTTTGTACGAACCCTACACAACGAAGTATATCACAACGGGAAAATAAGCCGAATCCTAAATAATTTACAGAATATATTTCTTCTAATCGAATCGCGCTTTATCAAATCTAATGATTCGACAGACCAAATCCCCCACTCATGGAAATAGACAGGGATGCAAACACTAATAGAGTTAGGAACCATTCATTATCTCTGAAACAACGAATTGAGTTCTGCTCCCGAAAAAACGATGAGTTGGGGGCTTCTTAACTCGTCCAAGTGCAAAAAGGAGACCTCAACCTTCTTGCATAAAGTCAGCATCGGTAGAATTTGAATGGTGAGCAATTGGGTTGGGGTATATTGAGATCTATAAAAAGAGATTTTGTACAAAAATAAAAGGAATATCACAAACCCTTTGATCCTGGATAGGAAAACAGGAAAAATTTGTGTGTAATTCATCCACAAAGAAGAAAGGACGGGTTTTTTTATCCGAGATCAAAAAAAGACCGATTGGGCCCACTGAAATGAATTTTTTCCACTTCATGCTCACCCACGGGGGTCGCTCGGAGCATGTGATAATTATTCTATTTCGATGGGCCAAACGACCGTCCGACTACAACCAACAAACAAGAATGAGGAAATGAAAACTATACAAATTTTTAGGGCTATACGGACTCGAACCGTAGACCTTCTCGGTAAAACAGATCAAACTTTTTATTATCGAAATGATTCGAACTGTTCCAAAGACCCAACATGCATTTTTTTTTTGCATTGGGCTCTTTCATCAACTGATATAAATATCAGATAGTCCGCCATACTTTTTCTTAACAGAAAGATAACGAGATGGCTCCACGTGCTCTGATTCATTATTTAGATTATGATCCAGGAGCAATACCAAAGTGTTTCAAAGAAGAGTTACCTTGACGTAGGTCTGCCTCTGGCCTAGATCAACCTAAGTTAAATGGAGTCTCTATCGCTCTGCTCAAAGAGTCAAATATGAAACTTCATACACCTTAAAGTTCATAGTACGAAAAGATCTTTTTTTGAGGTCCTTATACTCATTATGCCTAGCATTGAATGGGCTGTGTATTCACCTTATCAATTATCGAATCAATGATGGGTTCTTTTTGGAGCCTAAATTGGCACCCAAAGCGGACCGAACCAAATATTTGTCAGGCTATTGTTCCCTAGAATATATAGAGTAAGACACCGATTTATCAATAAGATCAATTTTGTTGATTGCATGATGGACTCCCCTGAAAAACATTGGCGCGCGTGTAAACGAGTTGCTCTACCAACTGAGCTATAGCCCTTGTGTATAGATAGTTTATCATGGAAATAATTTCTTGTCAAGATGAATCTTCTATGATCCAACATGATAGCTTCTGATCTGTTTCCTGCCAAGAATTGGTATTGCTTAGAAATAAGATTGCATCTATAATTCATCGATATGAAAAGCCCCTTTCTTTCTCTTTGTGATGATAAATGACCTACTTAACCCAGTGGTTAGAGTATTGCTTTCATACGGCGGGAGTCATTGGTTCAAATCCAATAGTAGGTAGAACTTATTAGATACCGGAGTAATTAGTATCTAATAAGTTTTTCTACCCACCCTCCTTTTTATTTTAGTTGCATAAGAAATGCCATTACAGTTGATTCGACTCAATCCGCAGAACCAAAATATGGTGTATAAACAGAATTTCCTTTTTTTTTTATTGGGGCGCAACTATTTTTTATGAAATTTCATTGATAGCCTCTACTCGCGTCCTAGCTCGTCTGACGGCTAAATTCGCTTCAATTGTTTGTCTCTTGCCCTCAGCCCGACTTAAGTTAGCTTCAGCTATTTCAAGAGCTTTCTGAGCTTCTTGTGGATCAATGTCACTACCCTTCTCCGCATCATTTACTAAGATGGTAATCTCATTATTGCCTACTCTAGCAAAACCACCCATCAGAGCTATTTTTAACCATTGGTCATTAAGGCGTAGTCTCAAAATACCTATATCTACAGCTGTGGCAATAGGGGCGTGATTTGGTAATACACCGATTTGGCCACTATTAGTAGATAAAACAATTTCTTTCACTTCTGAATCCCAAACAATTTGATTCGGGGTTAGTACACAAAGATTTAAGGTCATTTCTTTAATTTGCTCTCCACTTCTAAGTTCACAGCCTTCGCGGTAGCTTCATCGATGTTACCTACCAAATAAAAGGCCTGCTCAGGAAGACCATCTAATTCTCCGGAAAGGATCAATTGAAACCCCCTAATGGTTTCTGCTAGACCAACATATTTCCCTGGAGAGCCCGTAAATACTTCTGCTACGAAGAAGGGTTGTGATAAGAAACGCTCAATTTTTCGTGCTCTTGCTACGGTTAAACGATCCTCTTCAGATAATTCGTCCAACCCAAGGATAGCTATAATATCCTGAAGTTCTTTGTAACGTTGTGAAGTTTGCTTAACTCTTTGCGCAATTTCATAATGTTCTTCACCAACGATGCGAGGCTGGAGCATAGTTGACGTACTATCAAGAGGATCTACTGCTGGATAGATACCTTTTGAAGCTAGTCCTCTTGATAGTACGGTAGTAGCATCTAAATGTGCAAATGTTGTGGCAGGGGCAGGGTCGGTCAAATCGTCCGCAGGTACATAAACTGCTTGAATAGAAGTTATAGACCCCTCTTTGGTAGAAGTAATTCTTTCTTGCAAAGTACCCATTTCTGTACTAAGGGTAGGTTGATAACCCACAGCAGAAGGCATTCTGCCTAATAAAGCAGATACTTCGGATCCTGCTTGGACAAATCGGAAAATATTGTCGATAAATAGAAGAACATCTTGTTCATTAACATCTCGGAAATATTCTGCCATGGTTAGGGCAGTCAAACCAACTCTCATACGAGCTCCCGGCGGTTCATTCATCTGACCATAGACTAGAGCTACTTTTGATTCTGCAAGATTTTGTTCATTAATTACTCCAGACTCTTTCATTTCCATGTAAAGATCATTCCCCTCACGAGTACGCTCACCCACTCCGCCAAATACAGATACGCCTCCATGAGCTTTGGCAATGTTGTTGATCAATTCCATGATAAGGACTGTTTTACCCACTCCAGCTCCCCCGAATAGTCCTATTTTCCCCCCACGTCGATAAGGAGCTAAAAGATCAACTACTTTGATCCCTGTTTCAAAAATAGATAATTTTGTATCTAATTGTATAAAGGCAGGCGCAGATCTATGAATAGGAGATGTTGTGCGAGTATCTACAGGACCTAAATTATCAACAGGCTCTCCAAGAACGTTGAAAATTCGTCCGAGAGTAGCCCCACCAACCGGAACACTTAGAGCAGCTCCCGTGTCAATAACCTCCATTCCTCTCTTCAGACCATCTGTAGCACTCATAGCTACAGCTCTCACTCGATTATTTCCTAATAATTGTTGTACCTCACAAGTGACATTAATTAGCTCGCCGTCAGTATTTCGGCCCTTAACTACCAAAGCGTTGTAAATATTAGGCATCTTACCCGGGGGAAAGGATACATCTAGCACCGGACCAATGATTTGAGCGACACGTCCCAGGTTTTTTTCTTCAAGTGCGGAAACCCCGAGACCCGAAGGGGTAGGATTTGTTTTCATAATAATGATAAAGTGAAATATGTAGAAATTCTTTGCATTTTGTAAACCGAAGAAAAAATGTCCGATAGCAAGCAGGTTGATCGGTTAATTCAATACAATAATAAATAGGAGTTAGCACTTGATTTCGTTGGTACCATTCAAGCGACTCCAATTCGATTGTTTACTCGTTCAATGAGTGAATTTTCAAGTTTCACAACCTAAAAAATTAGGTATATGGATAAAAACCATGAGGGAGCGTTTCAGTTATCTAGCATTATAGACAATCCCACCCATATTTTCTATGGAATTCGAACCTGAACTCTATTTATGATTCATTTTTTTTTTCACATTGGCCATTATTTATTATTTCAGCATATATTTTTCCGCCTCTTCTCTACTTTTTCAGGGACGAATTCCGGATAGTTTTACATCTAGGATTTACATATACAACATATAGCACTGTCAAGAGTGAATTTCCTTTTTTTGATAAATTTAGATTAAAAAAAGTAGGGATTCGAAACTTGAAAAACAGGGATTGGGTTGCGCCATACATATGAAAGAGTATACAATAATGATGTTGATGTATTTGGCGAATCAAATACCGTGGTCTAAAAACCAACCATTCTGATTAGTTGATAATATTTGTTGAGAGTTTTGTTAAAGATTCCTGTTAAAGGTTTCATTAACGGCTAATTCATGTCGAGTAGACCTTGTCGTTGTGAGAATTCTTAATTCATGCGTTGTAGGGAGGGACTTATGTCACCACAAACAGAGACTAAAGCAGTTGTTGGATTCAAAGCTGGTGTTAAAGATTACAAATTGAATTATTATACTCCTGAGTATGTAACCAAGGATACTGATATCTTGGCAGCATTCCGAGTTACTCCTCAACCTGGAGTTCCACCTGAGGAAGCAGGGGCCGCGGTAGCTGCCGAATCTTCTACTGGTACATGGACAACTGTGTGGACCGATGGACTTACCAGCCTTGATCGTTACAAAGGAAGATGCTACGACATCGAGCCCGTTGCTGGAGAAGAAAATCAATATATTTGTTATGTAGCTTATCCTTTAGACCTTTTTGAAGAAGGTTCTGTTACTAACATGTTTACTTCCATCGTGGGTAATGTATTTGGGTTCAAAGCGCTTCGCGCTCTACGTCTGGAGGATCTGCGAATTCCTGTTGCTTATGTTAAAACTTTCCAAGGCCCACCTCACGGTATCCAAGTTGAAAGAGATAAATTGAATAAGTATGGTCGTCCCCTATTGGGATGTACTATTAAACCAAAATTGGGGTTATCTGCTAAGAACTACGGTAGGGCGGTTTATGAATGTCTACGTGGTGGACTTGATTTTACCAAGGATGATGAAAACGTGAACTCACAACCCTTTATGCGTTGGAGAGACCGTTTCTTATTTTGTGCCGAAGCAATTTATAAATCACAGTCCGAAACAGGTGAAATCAAAGGACATTACTTGAATGCTACTGCAGGTACATGCGAAGAAATGATGAAAAGGGCTGTATTTGCCAGAGAATTGGGAGTTCCTATTGTAATGCATGACTATTTAACGGGTGGATTCACTGCAAATACTAGCTTGGCTCATTATTGCCGAGATAATGGCTTACTTCTTCACATCCACCGCGCAATGCATGCAGTTATTGATAGACAGAAAAATCATGGTATCCACTTCCGTGTACTAGCGAAAGCATTACGTATGTCTGGTGGAGATCATATTCACTCTGGTACCGTAGTAGGTAAACTGGAAGGGGAAAGGGAAATAACCTTGGGCTTTGTTGATTTACTACGTGATGATTATATTGAAAAAGACCGAAGTCGTGGTATTTATTTCACCCAAGATTGGGTATCTCTACCGGGTGTTCTGCCTGTGGCTTCAGGTGGTATTCACGTTTGGCATATGCCTGCTCTGACCGAGATCTTTGGAGATGACTCTGTACTACAGTTTGGTGGAGGAACTTTAGGACACCCTTGGGGTAATGCGCCGGGTGCTGTAGCAAATCGAGTAGCCCTAGAAGCGTGTGTACAAGCGCGTAATGAGGGACGTGATCTTGCTCGTCAAGGTAATGACATTATCCGTGAAGCTTGCAAATGGAGCCCTGAGCTAGCAGCTGCTTGTGAAGTATGGAAGGAAATCAAATTTGAATTTGAAGCAATGGATACTTTATAATCCAGTAATTACCATTCGTTCCTTTTATTGAATTGCAATTAAACTCGGCCCAATCTTTTACTAAAAAAGGATTGAGCCGAATAACGAATAAGGTTCCTATTTCATTTTCCAGACATATATACATACTGGATTTCGGTATACAAAATCTTAAATACAAGATCTAAGACTCAACAATTCAAATCCTTCTGTTGTTGGATCCATAATTAATCCTATGGATCCTTGAGATGGGATTAGTAGAATATTTTCTATACCCCTTAATCCGGACTATGGTCGAATCGAGCCAATGGTCACAACGCTTTATCCCCGTCCCGTATATTGTCCTTTTCCTTCCGCATTGCAATAGAAACTTATTATTCTCCAAAAAAGAATTCTTCCTAGGAGAGAACAAATCTTTTCGATTAGAATTTGTACACGGCACGGGATAACCCTCTCTTTCTATTCTAATTGAAGAAAGGGTTCCATCATATAGATTGATAGTGAAGTGATATCCAGATTCACACAAAAAAAGAATACTTTTTTTCAAGACTCATCCGTGATTAGTTAATTATTCTATTGGATCTATATGCTTATTCCGAGAGGATATATTCAAATGATTATTCATCGAATGACTATTCATCTATTGTATTTACATTCAAATAGGGGGCAGGCAAGCTCTATGGAAAAAAGGTGGTTCCATTCGATGTTGTTTAACGAGGAATTAAAACATAGGTCTGGGCTAAGTAAATCAATGGACAGTCTTGGTCCTTTTGAAAATACCAGTGGAAGTGAGGATCCCGTTATATATGATAGGGATAACAATATTGATAGTGGGGACGATAGTGATAATTCCAGTGCTAATAATATGGATACTTTTTTAGATGTCAGGGACATTCGGAGTTTGATCTCTGATGACATCTTTTTAGTTAGGGATCGTAATGGTAACAGTTATTCGATCTATTTTAATATTGAAAATTTTCTTTTCGAGATTGACAACGATCGCTCTTTTATGAATGAACTAGAAAGTTCCTTTTATAGTTATCTGAATAATGGTTCTCAAAGCGACAATCACTACTACGATCGTTATATGTATGATACTCAATATAGTTGGAATAATCACATTTTTAATTGCATTGATAGTTATCTTCGTTCTGAAATCAGTATTTATAATTACATTTCAGGCGATAGTTACAATTACAGCGACAGTTACATGTATAGTTACATTTGTAATGAAAGTGTAGTTGATCCGTGATGCGTGTCGTAACCACAACAAATTAATTATTATTTTACTACCTAATTAACGAGTAATATAGGGTAGTCAAGATCGTTCCCACGAGGAGCAAGAGGTTTTAGTTGTCTTATAATGTCACAAAAAGGGGGGTTTTGGTTTGAGATTTTATAAGCAAAGGAAAGTAAATAAAGCAATTAAAAATATAAAGGAAATCAATAAGAGAGATTAGATCAAGGAATCCTTCTTCGTTGAAAAACAATGATTCAAGTTATGTTCTTTTCCACTTCTTATTAGTCACATATTATCACCAACCGTAGATATATCAGCTAGATCAGTGCTAACCCCTAAATCCCTTGTATCACCGGATACGGAAGTTCTCGACTACCGGATTCTATTTACCAAACCACCAAGTAGTAGATCACTCAAGATGTAATTTAGTCAAACGCATTAAGATTTATGAATTTATTAGGTTGATATTAGTAGTTAGACTCTTATATCAAGGTCCACTTGCTAACGTTGTTTTCACACACAATTTCTCCACGGAATCCCTCCGCAAGGTCTCGTGTTTGCTACTTATGTAAAGAGTCAAGAAACGATTACTTATCCCCTAAATTTCACTAGCTATAGATCAGTTAACAAATCAATTTAGTTGCGCACCTAAACAATCTATCAATCAATCATGAATGTATAAACATTCCTATTAGTAAAAACAAACGATAATCATGTGAAAACTTCAAAGTAGATTTAAAACAAAACTCAAAACATGTTAAGAACTAGGAATTCATCCTCAATCAATAAAATTATTTGCTCATATTAAGGAGTTCACACAAAGAATAAAGAAAAGAGAAGTGTTGTGTGTGTATAGGTGTGCAAAATATGTGCACAAAAGTGTGTATAAGTGTGTATAGAAAAGTAGAGAACTTCTCTATTTATAGGCTTCAATGCTCTCCATTCCTTGTAGGAAAAGAATCCACATTCCATAAAAACACCACTTTCCCAATTTGAGCCTAATTCCAATTTCAAGTCCAATTCTCCAAAACTTCCAAGTTTCCATCCAATTCCCAACTCTAAGTCTTCACACCCATGAGAGAAGTCCACACAAATTCTGTAATTTTTGCTCGTCGGAAAACTGGGTTTTTGACCGGAAATCAGCCGGAGTCCGTCACCGCCGTCCACCTGAAAATTCTATCCGTCGACGGAATATTTCGTCAGTCCACCGTTAGAGATAACGATCAAACAGGTCAACCGTCAGTCAAGGGAGTCAAGGGAGGGAGGCTGAATCAGCCGAGTCAGCTGTCTAACTGATCTTACTCAGCTGAGTTGGTTCTGTCATCGGCTCACCTGACACAGATCACTGCCGGTCCGATTTGACTCATCGGAGTATAAAATCGGCCGAGTTTCGACTATTTACAGGACTTTCCCAGGCCAAATTTAGGCCATTCTTTCAGCTCCATACCTGCGACATTCCTAGCATATATCTAATTCCGTTCAAACCATTCTTCACTGCAGTACCACCTCCATCACTGTATCTCATTCTTCACCTGTTCATCACATTTAACATCTGCAATAACAAATTCAGGGTAACCCATCAAAGACCCATATTCTCCAGTATCATATTTATCTTCTATTGTAACAGCAACTACCATTCTCTCAAATCAACACAAACTCGAATTGAGTTTACCCATCTTTAATTACCCATTCAATCACCACCACCACAGACTCGAGTTCATCTTCGTCTTCACAATTTCCATTGCATCACCATGGATTCGATCTTATCCAACTCAGCCAACAGCGCCATTAAACCCATTCTCCGATTAGACTACATGCCACAAAAATCCTAAAATACAACCTCATACCAATCTGTATATTCACATCAGTGCAATCAATTCAAACTCTATCAATTCAACTAGACTCCATTGCAGCGACAACCCATCAATTCATTTTTGTTTCGCTCATATAACTCATCCATTTCATCACTGTTTCCTCGTAAATCAACCATCAAACATTATGATATGTCTTTGAACTTCGAAATCCTCAATCCAGATTCAGAAACCTGCTGCTCGTTCTTCTTTCTCAAATGCAAAACAAAAGAGAGATGATTTCTCTCGATTTTTAGGGTTATAAAAGTGGGACGGCTATTTGCACCCACTGCTGGAATATAGCTACCTAGTGTTAATTACACCCTCTAATAAATAATAAGGGATGCCCTAGATGACAACCCCTTAACCATAGTTGTCTGCCTTTTATCATTCTTCCAAAAGCAAGTTGCCCCTTAACATGTGGCTGGGCTCCAGATAGTGTTCTCCCCTGAAATGACATATTTGCCCTTTTTGCTCAAATTTGGTGATTTTCTTATTCTTTTCCTCTGTGCGACTCCATAGTACCTAATAACTCAAAAACATGCGTAAAATACATAATTTACAAGAAAAATAGCAAAGAAAGCATAAACTCTATAGATAGTAAATATGGTGTATTTTACACCTATCAATCCGGGCACTTGGGATCCTATGAATGAAGACATGGTTTCTATGGACCCCATTATATTTCATTCAGAAGAGGAACCTTATAAAGATCGTATCGATTATTATCGAAGAAAACCAGGGTTAACCGACGCTATTCAAACAGGCATAGGTCAACTAAATGGTATTCCCTTAGCTATTGGGGTTATGGATTTTCAGTTCATGGGGGGCAGTATGGGATCCGTAGTAGGCGAAAAAATTACCCATTTGATCGAGCATGCGACTCGTAAAGCTCTACCTCTTATTATAGTTTGTGCTTCGGGAGGAGCGCGCATGCAAGAAGGAAGTTTGATCTTGATGCAAATGGCTAAGATATCTTCCGCTTCATATAATTATCAATCAAATAAAAAGTTATTTTATGTATCAATCCTTACATCTCCTACAACCGGTGGGGTGACTGCAAGTTTTGGTATGTTGGGAGATATCATTATTGCCGAGCGTAATGCCTACATTGCGTTTGCGGGTAAAAGAGTAATTGAACAAACATTGAATAAGACAGTACCTGATGGTTCCCAGGCGGCTGAGTATTTATTCCACAAGGGCTTATTGGACTCAATCGTACCACGTAATCCTTTAAAAAGTGTTCTGGGTGAGTTATTTCATCTTCACGGTTTCTTTCCCTTAAATCAAAATTCAATCAAGTAGAGCATTCAATTCAGTTATTTTATTTGTGGCAAAGAAGTTTTTTAATAATTGGTAAATAAAAAAAATAAGAGTTCATTTTCATTACGGGCATAAGATCTATTTATATTGTAAGAAGAATCAGAAGTTTCGGATACTTACTTTTTCTTTTTTCCTCCAGATATGTATTTTATACCTATAATTGGTGCTATATTCCTGATTACTAATCAGGAAGTTTCGATCAACAGGATATAAAGAATACATTCTTCTTTTGTTTTAGCAAAATTTTATGAATAAAAAGAATTTCATCTTATCCTCTTACGTATTATAGATATAGAAAAATTCAAATATATAAAATAATAGAATAGAAATCGTGCATATTTCAATATTTCCCGTGAGAACTCATATTTAGTTCTAATTCCTTGCACTTATTATTCTATACTTATAATAAATAGATATACTTATCATGAGATATCTTTATAACAGGTACAAATTTTAAATCGAGGTATCCATTCTATGACAACTTTTGATTTACCCTCTATTTTTGTGCCTTTAGTGGGCCTAGTTTTCCCGGCAATTGCAATGGCTTCTTTATTTCTTCATGTTCAAAAAAATAAGATTGTCTAGATTCCTATGAAGCAGATGCTTTTATTTTTAACCAATTTGATGATTTTTTTCTAATGGTTCACATCATAATAGTGCTAGTTGATGAGAGTTACTTCGGGAACAAAAAGTAAAGTAAAATTCATTTGGGTTATTCTCTCAATTCCAATAAAATGCAACTGGATCTAGTATGAACTGGCGCTCAGAACGTATATGGATAGAACTTATAACGGGGTCTCGAAAAACAAGTAATTTCTGCTGGGCCTGTATCCTTGTTTTAGGTTCACTAGGGTTCTTATTGGTTGGAACTTCTAGTTATCTTGGTAGGAATCTGATATCCTTATTCCCGTCTCAGGAAATCCTATTTTTTCCATAAGGTATCATTATGTCTTTCTATGGGATCGCGGGTCTGTTCATTAGCTCCTATTTATGGTGCACAATTTCGTGGAATGTAGGTAGTGGTTATGACCGATTCGATCGAAAAGAAGGAATAGTGTGTATTTTTCGTTGGGGATTTCCTGGAATAAATCGTCGTATCTTCCTTCGATAAGCATAGGCAGTAGACATTAGTTCGAGCCTTAATGGACTAGTTTTGAAATCTTTTAACTCACTCCCAATAGACCATTCGAGCTAGTGGACTTTTGGTATGGGTGTGGACCAGCTAGCTTGTGCAGGTACCGTTTCTAGGCTTGCCTAATTTTGAAGTTGCGGACAATGACCAAAATTTAGATTAATCTAATCCCTAAACCCATTTTCGGTAAGACTACTTCCGATACGATTTTGCGGCGAATCTTCACTGCCCATGTTCATGTGCAAAATTAGGGTGTCTACAGTTTCCCCTCTTTGGCAGAGGTTTGCATGCAACTGAATGCCAAAGACATACACACCTATTTTTCACTTTAACAAAATTGGGGTGTATACATCTTCCCTCGCCTCTATTCAACTTATTTTGACTCGGATTGATTCCAGAGGGGTTTTCTTAAATTATAACGAATTCCCTTTCGAAGGATTAGAAGTTGGTCTAGAAATAATCTAAGTGGAGCCATCATGCTTTTTGTTTGCTAGAAATCAGTAGGTTTGTTATGGTCTAGTCATCCTTATTTGTGCTTGTGTAGAATTCCCTTGCAGTTAGGATGTCAAACTGGTATTATAATATCCATCACAATGAATATGAATATCCAACTGAACAATATAGACATCACTCTTTTTATGACCATAGTGTGAATATTGGTTAGGAACGCCAACCTTTTGAAGGTTATGGGTCATAACATGGTGAGCCTAATTACTATCCACACGTGCATAAGTCTTACGAGCAAGAAGATTATAATACTAGTTCTTCGTATCTAGAGGATACAATCAAATTATTGAAAAGTATTCCTTTTTATGATCCCTCTGTTCCTATTCCTCCTTTAGAAGAATCCCTCAGGAAGTTGGCTGAGTCAACACGTAAGTTAGCTAAGATGAATGGCATAGTTATGGACGAAAGAAATACAATGAGTGAACCTTCTTTAGAAGATACCCTCAAGCGGATAGCTGAGACAAACGAAAGAATTGCTTGAAATAATCTGAATGTCCAATACAATGTTCCCAGTTCCACCCTTGAAAATGAGGATAGTTACTATTCACCTAATCAAGATGACAAGGATAGAATTGGAGACACTATTTTAGATGAGGTTCAACCATTTTCATATTATTATAATTATGAGGATAGTGTTAATGAAGAATCATACATATGTAGGCATAGTGATAAGGAAATTGTAACTCCAGTTGAGCTTTATAATGATAGTACTATTTTTGTTTCAAATCCCAATAATTTTAATGATTATTCACCTATTCGAAAGGATGAAGATTTCAATAGAGATGCCACCGTTTTAGACGATGTAGTTCATGATCCTTTAGCCTGCAATATGTTGGATAATCCATTATTTGATGTGCATATAAGTGAATCGGAGGAAGTAACTATAATTAACACCTTAGTTAATGAGTCTTTACTAGAAACTTTCTCTAATAATCTTTTATATGATTGTGATGATGGTTTAGAGGAAAGAGTTTACCCTGAGAATACTGTTTTAGATTCTAGTGAGTTAAAAACGCTAGTCTTAGAAGAAGATAAACTCGTAGAGATAAGTGAGGTTGCTGATTGTAACTTAGAAGAATCAATTGACCATTTTCAAGAATCTGATGATCTAGAAATTAGGGAGATTATAACTAGTCTATCTAGAGACAACGAAAACTCTAAGTTTGGGGGTGATTATCACTCTCCTAGTGCCTTACCTTTAACTCTCATAAAGTCCCCTCACTTAGGATTGGACATCCGTACCTCAACCATTTTACAATATTATCTCCATACACTTTTTTGCAAACCTAGTTGTGTCCATAAAGAAGTTAAGTTATTAGAAACCCATCCTCTGGTTGATGTGGTTAACCCAGGCTACGATACCACGATTGACTTTGTTTTCCCACCAAAAACTTTCCTTCCAATTGTAGGAACATATAAATTTCAGATGTGTCGGTTATTAAGTTTTGAGACCAAACCTAATTACTTTAGAAAATTAGGGTCGTCACATTTGCTTAAGAATGACCACCACTGTGGTCAACTATGTGAGTCAAATCTAATCGACTTAGAGGATCCCCAGTTATTCGGGTTATTGTTATGTGCTTCTAAGTTCTTAGTTGAGTATTTCCAGACTCTAGAACCTGATCTTCAGGATCCTGCCTTCAAGGAAATCCAGCCAATGAAAGTTTTTTATCTATGCCCTTTTATAGAGCCCGAACCCGAACCACAACTAGATATAGTTGTCTTAAACAAAAAAATTTATAAGGGTGTGTTGGATATCTTCCGGGTCTGTTGTAGTCTTCTCTTCTTGTGGGTAACACTTTTTGATCCAGATGACCCACATTTATTCCGGCTACTGCTTTATGATTCTTCGAGGTGACTAATCTCTTCCATTGTCTGGCTAAAGACTTTAAACTTAGCACTTCTTGGGAGGTAACCCAATATTCAAGCAACACGGTAATATCTTTCCTTAACTCTTTTCTTCAAGTGGTAACAGTTTCTCCTTGTTCATGCTTTTAATTTCATATTTAGAATATTAAGGATAATGTTAGATTTAAGTTTGGGGGTATGGGAGAAACTTTTTAGTTGAAATTTAAATAAATAAACTCCAGAGTCTAGAAATTTATGCTTATTAAGGTCGGCACTAACCAATATAAGTGGATGAAAACATTTTGGTTGTAGGAGTTGAGGAACCAATCTTATTAGATGGAAAAATATAAAAGAGTCTATTCATAAAATCACAGAGCTCAGGTATTAGAAAAAAAAAACATGGTAGTTTCGCCATATCCTCGTGATGGAAATATCGAAAGAATCCTGATCACTTATTTTATTTTATTTTTATTTTTACCATTGATATGGTGAAATAGAGTAATTGAGATACAAAAAAAGAGAGACCAGACCACTAGACCAACCGGAATAAATACAATAAATTCGACCACTGGTACCCTTGTATATGCCAGCTGAGTTGACCTAGAGTTAGGATTATCGACCACTGGTTCCCTTGTATATGCCAGTATGTTGATATTAGTCCAAACTAGTATCTCAGTCCATTAGGATAGGTTCACCTTAGTCAACATCATCCACGTTTTTCTCTACATCCATCTTCTTAATCTATCCATGTGATTGGTTGACTCCGGTTTATGATGTCCAGAAACTATCTGAGTAGAGCTATGTCACTTTATATTAATTTTAGTATGCTTGAGTGCAAACTCGTGTACAATAATTGGAATTTCGCATCAGGGTACTTCCTCCTGTAGTCAATAAGTATGCCAACCAAGGAGATTCTTTAGTTCCTTCCAAGGTTCTGAGTAGATAGCTAGGGTCTGGAGTAAAGTTTTTGTGGGTACACCTCTGGTAAAGCCTCCTGAGACAACACTCCGCCACTAGGGCCACCTAGCGGTTTAATGTCTTGCTGCACGTGCTAAGTGTAGTCATTTTATTTTCTAGATTAGATTTGCTCGGGATTAGCAAATAATAAGTTTGGGGGTATTTGATAGACACATTTTTGTGTCTGAATTATCCTCATTGTCTCTATTGTTAGTCTCGATTTTTATATTAATTTTGGTATTTTTATGTTTGTGTAGGTGTTTTTGAAGAACTACACTTGTGTGGAAAAAGTTGCTCAAAAAGTGTTTTTACTAAAGGCACCCTCGCTTTGGATAAGGGGCACCTCAGTTTGGCACCTGCTATTCGCACCCCACCAGTGGTTAAGGTGACTCCACCTTCTTTGTTTGAATTCCAAAAATGGCGGGAAAAAAATATGTCACAGCATACTTCCCTGGATTCATATTTGGACAAGATTTGGTCAGATTCTTCGCATGGTTTGGATATATACCAGCCTGTTATATCAAAATAGGATTGGTAAGTGCTTTGAATTCGATCAGAGGGAAAGATTCACGTAATATCTACTAAACATGGCAATCACATTCTAGGGAAACTTCTGAGTTATTTTGGGAAGGCTTGTGTGTGTTTTCTGCGTGCTAAACTTCTTTTGGAGCGTGTATAATGTTGTTGGGAGTCTACAGAGTACATGCAGATGCGTGAAGGAGATGCAAAGGGAAATTATTCCCGTGACAGGAAGAAGAGAATAATCAGAATTAATGAAGATTATATAGATCTATTATCAAGTATTTGCGATGTTGAAGGGTATATAAGGGGTGCTGAGAGTTTGGAGAAGGACTACAGAGAGTTTGGGGAGATTACAGAGCTGAGAAAGTCGAGTTGGAGAAATCTACTGCTGATGCCATTGAAGAGGGCTCGAAGAACATTAGACGCAACGAAGCAGTCGTATTTGCTACAGTGAATGCGACAGTTTTGAAGACATCCTTATATGCTACAGTGACAACGACACTCTTGTTTTATCGTTTTCTGTAACAGCTCGGTTTGTAACAAATATAACTGTTACAAACCCGGTTTTCTTTATATTTCTCCCATTTTCATCATTTGTAAACACTTTGAGCAATGAAATCAACTTTTGAGCGTGTTTCCAACATGATGATGAGCTAAATCTCCCACAACCAAGACAATGAGGAAGCTATTTACGCATGAATAATTGGTAATTATTTTATTTTCTCTAATTTATAATTTATAATTCACTCAATCACTGCTTTTGCAGAGTTCTAAATTGTTTACATAATTTTCTTAATTAGTTGAGATTCAATTTGATAGGTTATACTTTGTTAAGTCAATTGATAATCTATGCTTAGGGAATACAATTAATATTTGAGAATTTGTCTGATTATTTGTGAATTGAGAAAATAAAGGACTTAAAAGATAATTAGAGTCTTGGATTATTTACCATCATTCATTCATGTCTAATAGTGGAATCAGTGTCTTGGTTATTTTTAATATTTTGAAATCAATCTTGAATTAAGTTTTCTTTATTTTGAAGTTTTATTAAGTCTAAAATCTATTGCTTTCACAAGTCTCAACGAACCTATTTACTACAACATTATTGAGATCACATCAAAATGTTGTTGTTGATATTATAATAACAAAGCTAATACTCCCCCTAAAGGTGAGATAGGTAGATTTTCAATCTGCACATCTTTGTTATTTCCGTTTTGTAGTCCAAGTAACTACAATCATCATATGATATGTTTCTCACCCTTAGTCAATGCTTTACTCTTTCGTTAGATATAACATTTAAGCACAATTGTCCTTTCCTTAGTGAATACACATCACTTGTTTACTCCATATATTTCTCCCCCTTTTTGTCACAAAATGACAAAGGTTCGAGCAAATAAAGGACAAACCAAAAGGATCTTACAAATCTAAAAGACTTGTACAAGCTATAAGAGTTAAGCACGAAGGTTTCACATACCATTTTAGATAACCAATATAAAAACTGAAACTACAAGTAATTTGGTTTTAATATGTTATCAAGGAAACAATTACATGAAGAAATTTTTCCTAATAGTTTAACAAATTGACTAAGTGACTTAGTTCCATTGCTAGACCGATTACATAAATACAATCGCTTATTTTGATAAAACCAAAATAAATATCAGAATTAACTTTATTTTTCTCATCAGGCTCTAATCATTCAAACAATAACTTAAACTTTCCACTTTAAACAAGACAAGTACTAGGTTAGTTAACTAGTATTTCTAGTTAAGGCATTCGATTAGACTTGAGTAACCGAATCCTACACTTTGATAAGTCTAAATAAGATCACAATTAACTTAGTTTCTCTTATCCGGAATCGAATTGGACTAAACAAATGATCTCGTATTTTTGTTAATCCATAAATAATTCATACAAACCAAATAAATCAACTTGCAGAATTATTTTTCTTGACCGGAAACAATTAAAACAAACATAGACATTATAGCACCGAAATTTCGTTAAGCCTAAACAATTGATACCAAACAATAAAGATACATAACAATAGTTTTTATCAACCGGAAACAATTGAATCACAGACATATATCCGTACACACATAATGGAATAAACATCAATTATACCGAAATTTTGTTAAGCAAAAGCAAAATATATGAAATAAAGTAAGGCTTTTCTTTACCAAGAACAAGAAAACGATTAACTAACAAATTCGTTACCTCAGATTCCGCATCCTCTTCTCCCTGGAAAGATATATCATTAAGCGCGAGTTCAAGTTAGTTTTTTTTTTAATTTTTTTTAACAAAAGAGAAATTTATTAAAAAATATGAAGGTTAAGATTACAAACCAGACACAAGATTAAAAAGGGAATAAAAATCCCAGCTAAATCAACAAAGGGAAAGTCAACACTAAACAAATTTGTAATAAGGTTGACCTGGAACTTCAATCCTAGTTAAGTTGCTTGGCCTTTCATTGAATTTTAAGCTCTGCCTCTTCTGCAAAAAAAGTCCCCTTCTTAGCAAAATGATCAGCTGTGAAGTTGATTTCTCTATATGCATGCTTGACAGTAATTGAGTGAATACTAGCCATGATTCTTTGCCATCTAGCCAGCAGAAACCAAGGAATTTTTGCCTGTTGTAGAGCTTTTGCACACACAATGGAATCAGTTTGCAGAAGTAACTGGAACTGACAATGCTCAACAGCCCATTCCAAAGCTTTGATACAGGAAATGAATTATGCAATATAATTAGTAGTAATCCCTAAACCACCTGATTCAGCATAGATGAAAGCTCCAGCATGATTTCTAACTACAAAACCATACCCAGCATTTCCTGGGTTTCCTCTTGAAGCCCCATCACAACATAACAACAGTTCATTTTGAGTTGGCAGATAAAAGAAAATTTCAATGATTCTTGTTCTTCTCAGTTTTCTAACTTGAATATTGAAGTAATGCAAAATTGAGTTTTCATCAGCAGTCCCCCACACAACCCCTTTCATTCTCACTTCACAAGCATGAACTGTTCTAACAATACTAGACTGAGTTTTGTCTAAGAGAAGCTTCTCATCATCATAATAAATTGCATTTCTCAGAAACCACAGAGCAACCATAGCAGTATAAGCACTAATAATCCATAATTCTTTAATCACATGACTAGAATTTTTATGAATTTTCAAGACATCTCCAAAAGAATTTGGATTGGGATAAGAAAATATACTTGAGAGCCAATCCCATAATCTGGTACTGAAGGTACAATTCCATAAGATATGATCCATATTGTCTTCACCATCATGACAAATATAGCATCTAGAGGCAAATTGAAAACCTTTTTTTCTAAGATTTTCTTCAGTTTCACAAACATTCCTAACAATCTTCCATACATTGGCAGAAGTTGAGGGAAGCACATCAGAATTCCATATTTTCATTACTTCAATAAGAAAGTCAGAAAAGAACAATAGCAAATAGCAACCTTTACTAGAGAAGGGTTGAATCAGTTTTAACTACTGCGTGCCAACAGAAAAAGTTGAAAACCCAAAACACATATGCTTTAATGCTAAACACAACTTATGAAAACACAAATTGATTCAACATATTGTGACGTTTTCACATATGAGTTTCAATCGGAACACCTTATGATCCTTTGATAAAGCCTACCAACATAGGCTAGAACTCAATCCCGCTAAATCAAAAAGACACACAAACCATAAGGGTTCACACCATATGAGATCGAATATTAAGGTAATGAAAACCAAAATCAGATATCCCATAAATACATAGCAATAATGTAAAGCATTCAAGCACAGGCTATGTAATTGAAAAACTATCACAAGAAAAATTATTAAATAATAACTTTATTCATAATAATAGATAGTTTTATTCAGCAATAGACCTTATAAAATAATTAAAATAATCAAAAACTGATGTCTATTTTCTTTGATTAAGTATTACATCATGTAACTTAATCACTAGTTGCGCCCTGAGATTCTTCAGTCTTCTCTTTTCTTTTAGAAGATTGAGTCTTCTCTTCAAGAGATTCACCTCAACTATCAACTTCAAGAGAGTTGACTCGAGCCATTTTTTATTCTTTATAGAAGCTTCCAATTGCTCTTGAGCAACCTCAAAATCTCTCATTAAAAAGAACATGAGCTCAAGTGATATTTTATTCTTCTTATGTTCCCTTGAGAAGTAGCACTGAATCTCAGTGGGAGGACAAGTTTCAATCTTTTGTAATTATGAATTAATATCAATAATATTTTCACCCATCTTGAACCGCAAACAAAGCACAGAGAAGAGAATCGGTTCTTGAGATGTTTATATATCAAATAGAACTTGGTTTCCAAGTTTTGATACACCTTAATCAAGGTATTTTATTTCATAAAATTCGTGAAAATATATACACTTTTGGAAATAACAGTAAGAGTTTTTCCGAAATAGTATGGTTAAGAGGGTCCAAAAATATTTTGCACAATTTGTCAAGAACTTTCTCAAAATCAAAAGTATTTTTCTAACAATAGAAAAAGTATTCCAAAATTAGAAAAAGACTTTAGATGCTCATGATGTAGATAGATGAGTAAAGTATTATACTTTTCTCATATTGCAGTGCTCTTTTAAGAGCTTCTCATTTATTTAAGTAAACCACAAAATTGAGAAGTTTCGATCAACAATCTTAGTTGTTGAAGTGAGCATTTGATTACTTATCTTTGTTTTTGGAACATGATTTATCATGATGATTTCAGACATCTTCCGTTGTGAAACTATTCCATGAATAGCCTTCTTTCAGGTCACAACTTGAGTGATTTGTTTCAACAGAAATATCATAAGTATGACATGAATTATTTTGAGTCGCGAATTGAGCAGAACTCTTATATCGACCCAAAAATTTCTTGGAATATAACAACATCATTTGATGAGATTGTTCCATGGATTTTGTTTTGGACAGTTAATCAATAACAAAACAGCATGATCTGAAATTATTTGTTTTAGTGCACTTATGCTGATCTTTTCTTCTGTATAAGAGATAATCATTGTCAGATGGGTGACTGATGGTCTTGACTGGATACTAGTCATAGGATTATCCCTTGAAACACATATCTTTTGATTCTTGCAAGTGGTTAGACTAATAGAATCATGATGTTGTATAATAGTTAAGAGATTCTGCGAATTATAATCATATATCTTTTTCTTAACTAATAGATCTTTTCTGATTGGATCATTGTCAAATCCTTCAGATTCTGTTTCAAGAGAAAATGAAGTAGTATTTTCATCTTGAGATAGACTAGATGTGATTACCATCATGTTAGGAGGTTCCTGAACTCCAAGAATTTCTTGAGAGACAACTTCTTAATGAAACCTGGTTTTTATCAGAGATTCTTTAATGATTTTCCCGACAAATGGATAGTATATATTATCTTTTAGATTATATTTTTCAGCAAGCTTAATGAAAAATTTAATCTCATCAGTGTCATCTGAATCTGACTTGTTTGTCACAAGTATTTGTTTTCTTATTAACACATCATGGTTAATATTTCCTGAGTTGTGTTCAACCAGTGAACCTACAGTACTGAGTTGTTTATCAGGTTTTGAAAAAAATTGCCTTTCTGAAGTATATCATTTTCTTGCTCTATGTTAACTGAATCATCCATCGGATTCAAATATCATAGGTTGGATCGCACAAAACACAGATTGTTAGATATTTTTTCGTGTTTTCCTGCTCTGATACCAATTAAAAAGACGAGGGTACCCAATTATACCTCAATCTCAAACTTTTCCACATATACCTAAATATGCCCAAATATACCCACATATGCCCAAATATACCCACATATACCCAAATATATATACCTCGATCTCGTACCCAAATATACCCAAATAAATCCTCTTACCGAAAGTGATTTTCTATGGACTGAGTCGAGACAATACAACGAATCAATTCACACTTCGTGTGATCATATATAGATACGAGATCAAGACAATACGACAACAAGGTAACTTTCATGATTGACTATGGATACAAGATCGAGACAATACTGATTACTTGATAATAGGTTAGGACTTAACCAAACTCTATAGGATCACTATCAAGTAATACAAAATTAACGTTTGTGTCATTTACTTTAAATTATAATAACAACAATTATAATTGCGGGAAATAAAAGTAAATGACACAGCAAGATTTTGTCAACGAGGAAACCGCAAATGCAGTTAACCGGGGACCTAGTCCATAATTGAATACTCTCAGAATTAAGACGCTATACAAAATCTAATCCAACTTCGTATTGTTGAGACCAAGCAACTAAACCTATAGTTCACTTAGTTTCTTTAGTATCCATGCGCTTCCGACATTCGATAAGTGCACGCACTGGAACAAATCCTTTGGTTCGTATTCCAAACGGTAAAGGAACAACAATTCTATTTGGTAACAACTATATTCAATCTCAGTGATATGAGTTAGACAAAGGCTATTCAGTTTACTCCAATAAACTCATTTTTCGGGTTCTAGATCTATTTATTCAACAACTACCAAAGTATTCGTGTTTAGACTATGTAATCAATTAATATAGAATCTACCAAGATACTATATAGTGATGATGATCTACGCAACTAATCAATCAATTCTATCAAAGATAAACCAATTATAGTTGGATCCCAGCCGATCAAGTTTTATGCACCCAAAGATTAAGAAACCAATAAGAAATCTTCTTTGATCATCAATAAACACTTACACACCACAAATTGAATTTCTTGTGATAAATCACGTACCGAACGGAGTCTGTTAACAATGGATTATCACAAGACGTCTTTCGATCTAAAAACAGTTTTACAGATCTCGTCGACACTTCGATTTAGTTTGAGTGAATCTTATATCAGAAGAGAAGATTCTCAAGAATAAACAAACTAGGTGCAATAAAAGTTCAACAACTATTAGTCAATCAAATCAATCAAAAACTAATAACACTGCAATTATCTAGTTTCTCACCAACGGTACTCGTAGAGCTTCTTGATCCCAAACAAGTCTTCAAACGAGCAGTCGTAAGAGATTTTGCCTAATTAGGTTACTTTCCTCTCCAAATAGACGGCTCCACCAGTAACAACACAATAAGGTAGTTTTGCTGGCTCTTAGGATTAGTTTTCTCTAAATGGAAACTTAGGTACTTATATACCAAGGATGTTTGGACACCAAGGAATTTCCAAAACCGAATATTCTCAAGATATGCAATAAATTCCCAAATCGGTTTTCATAATTCCTGGAAATTCTCTGTCCAATATCTTCCGAAATCTCACTTAGAAAATCTTCAATTAGTAAATGCACATTACCAATTTTTATTTTCCAGAGATATGCATTTAATTGCTGGTAATTAAAAGCATACAAAACTAAAAACCTTAATTAAAAGGCAATTTATTTTGGTCCAGGATCTCCTTGAGTTATTAAGGAATATCTTTGAACAATAAAATATATGAATTAATGAACATGTTCAAAGTATGTCGACATCTTTTTCTTTGTATCCTGTTTCATTACAATCTTGGAACCAATTTACCACACTTCCAAATGAGTTTAGAATTGGTTCATCTGATTTCCAAGAACTATGTGATTGATCAAATATCAAATCAACAATCATTGGTTTACGGTTCTACCAAACACAAGGATTGGTTCTACCTCCACATGGTTACTGGTACTGGTTACATGAGCTCCAAATAGCTATGAATTGTATGCCCATCCAAATAGCTCTACATGAGCTATCAACCAACCCCCGAAAGGAAATTATAAATTATAGAGAATGAAGAAAGACTAGTCGTAAAAGAAATTATTATGTATCACGGGGATATGGGTATTGCGTTTTGAATTTCAAGTTATGCACTTTTGATTATGTAATTATTTTACAGTTGTGTAAGATTACATTTCTTATAGTAAAATTTTATTTAAGTTTGAATTTAAAAATTTTATTTATTCAAAATGATTTAGAGCAAAAAATCTAGTCCTACACGACTGGCGGTCTGGAAATTCGGACTTGCTAGCTGGATCAGACTTGACCCAAAAATTCGAATCCGTGTCCGCTGGAAGTCCGAGAAACCGGGCTGTCACAGGTTATATCAATTACCATGACCGGTTACCATATACTCATGGTATTACTTGTGGTCGGTCATACCAGTTATTAGGATCGGTTACACCAATTACTAGGACCGATTACACCAATTAAAAGGATCGATTGCATAAATATTTTGTGATCGATCATACCAATTACTAGTATCCGTTACACCAATTACTAGGATCGGTCACACCAATTACAAATATCGATCATACCATCTTAGGTGATTACTTAGGATGGGTTGCACTAATAAAAGTCATTCCAATACATAAGTCAGGCACTGTGAATAGTTTTACCAAGATATATAATAGATTATGATTGGTTCTACTAATTCACACATATTGGTAATTCAAAGATATGAAATGAATAACTATACCAATAAGCCTAGCGATTTCCCTTTCGATTCACAAAACAAGTTTATGAATGTACTTCCTTTAAAAAAAATGTAAACATTGTTTCCTAGGATGAAATCTTACCATTACTCATACACATAATCATAATAGAATTCATACGATTATGTCGATGTCTTATATACGAAGTTCAAAAAATAAGCGTTGCACTTTATATTATAATTCCTTAATACTATGTCTAACTAGAGTATAGTCATTCACAGCTTCGCAGTTATGTTTTCAATATAACACGACTTGAAAGATACGTTAGGAATTAAACAGTTCAATTCAAAATATTACTAACCTCAAGAGGGAGGATGATGTCGTTGATGTAGCTCTTTACTTTTTCACATTCTTCAAGTCTTCGAGTAATACTTGTATGTCTCATATCCTATTGTTTCTAGTTTAACCTATATGAAGTTGACTCTAGTACATAATCAAGCGACTCTTTAAATGTGTTTTGATTCACTAAAATATGACAACCAAACTTGACATACCAACGCTTGGTGGGTTCAACCGAGCAATGCTCTAACAGATTGCGGATTGAATTGAGAAATTGAGATATTAACTCCCTGATATACTTTTCTCTAGATTGAGTCTAACTGTCTAGTTGATTCTCTTGAAATTATATTGGAGTTTCTCTATTTAGATTTCCAAACCAAATATTGGGTGTGGTTGTTAGACCCCCGCTTTTTCAATTGGTCTCAGAGCAGGCAAACACGTTTAAGACCTTATAAGTTTGTGTTTGTAGCGATATGAATATGAACAGAAATTCTATCTCCGTAAACATACCAGCAGTTTTCGATGGCTCAAACTACTCATGGTGGAAAATTGTTATGCGTGCTTTTCTTCAAGCTCGTGATTTTCAAATATTGGTACGTGTTGTGAATGGTTATGATTCTCCAGTTAATACAGAAGGCGATATATCTATACCAAAGGATATTGGTAGATATAGTCCAGAAGAAATCCTTGTTGCGAAGCAAAATTCTGACGGCTTAAATGCTATCATACATGCTATTACCCCAGATATTCAGTACCATGTAACTATATGCACTAAGTCTAAAGAAGCCTATGATATCTTAGAAAATGTATTCGAAGGGAATACCTCTGAAAAGGATGCTACGCTTCAAAACCTATGTTCCGATTGGGAAAACCTTCTTATGGCAGATGAAGATTCATTTGATGAGTTGAATCACAAAGTGTCTGAAATTTTTAATACATCTTTTGCATTGGGTAAGACTATTCCTGAAAAGGACATTATGATGAAAATTCTCAAATCGCTGCCATCTAGATACGATTCTAAGAAGCATGTCATTGTTGAAGGAAATAACCTCGCAACTCTTTCCAGAAATACTCTGGTTGGGAACTTAAAGATCTTTGATCATGAGCATACATCCAAATCCGGAAAGGATGTTGCTTTAAAACACAAAGGAACACTAAATTACTTGATAAAAGTAAAAGTTTTTGCATCTCTGCAGATGATATTTCTGAGGCTGATTCATTAGATGAAGATCTTGACAAGTCAGTCTCTTCGTTCACAAGACAGTTTAGATATTTTATTTTGAAGAGAAGAAGACGGTTCGCCAGAGATAAACCTAAGTCATCAGTTAAACCTCAAAATTGTGTTCCTCCTAAAAACAAGGATACTGATGATGAGGATATGCCACAATGCTTTAAGTGTAAAGGATTTGGTCATTTTGCAAATGAATGTCCGAATCATAGACACTGGCTACAAAGGTCTTGCTGCAACTATTGATGAAATGTCTGATCACTATGATTCTAATAAGGACGAAAATTCAAGCGTTGCTCTTCTTTGTGAGAATATTGATTTTAATAACTGTAGCAATACATACATCAATCTTGATATTCTTTCAGAAGAAAACTCAACTATTCTAGAAGAAGAAATTAAACTATATGTTGGAAACTCTCTCTCTGATTTTTCAGGTTCCACTATGTGTCTAGCAGCTTATACATCTATGGCGTCATAAAAATCTTCAGTGTTGACATGTTCTTATTGTTCTCTCAAAGGTCATGAACTATCAAAGTGTTTCAAGTACAAACACAAAATAAGATATGTCAACAAACTTCAACGAAAAGAAAATCGATTAGCAAACAAGCTCAAAATTGTTCAAAGATCATCTGAGGTATGTAAATTAATCCCATCTTCGAAAAAGTTAGTTTCCAAATAAAAGACTAGCCCAACAGGAAGGAGAGTATGGTCTACGGTGTCTCAGAAACAGGGTTCTATGAATTCCTTTCAAGAAGGTTATGGTGGACAGATTATTGTTCACCCCAACACAACTTGATTGTGTTGATTGGTGTATCTTGTCTCATATGCCTAATCAAAAGACACAAGATTGTGCACCTCAGGCTTTAAGAATATATAATTGTCTGGGTTTTGCAATTTTGGAATTCTTCCATCTTTTCATATCTAATTAATATTGGAAAGGACTTCCCTGTTTTAATCAATAAAAGATGGTTATTATCGATAATTCCACTCTCTTTAGGGTTGCGAGTTGTGCATGCACGAACCTGTGGGTTTAAAGGTTCCGTAATCCTACATTCATTTTCTTTCTCTTAAAACTCTTTTTTATCATAAGACTGGTTGTTGAGATTTTCGTGTGATTTCCTCTCACAATCCCGTGCTTATGGATACTCCAAGCATTATGTCTTTTAATGGAAAATATGTTAATATGATTGTTAATCCATCAATCATGAAGGAAAAAGATAAATATTCGTTACCTCCAACTTTGAAAAGAAAAAAAAGGAATGTGAGGAAGCCAAGAGTCGTTCCTTCAAATTCTCAAAAGTTTTCTGGTGTTCTTGAAGAGTTAAAGGAAACACGTGTAAGTACTGAATATCGCAAGATAATAGTTCACGAGTATCGTAATAAATAAAGGAGAAAAGAGTTATAAAATGATACGATGATAGAAGTAGCGCGGAGAAATATGAAGTTTTGCGAGGATGAAGTAATTTTGCGAGTATGAATTGCGATACTTCGCAATTCATATACAGCTGTATAATTTTTACTATAAATAGGAGTTCAAATGTAAAATTTGAGAGGTTCTTTTGGTGAGTGTGAGAAAATATCTTAGGAAAGAGAATAGAGAAAGTTGTAACTATTCTAGTTCCATTTAGATACTTCTTTGTAATCAATTGAGGACATTAATAAGAAAATTGTTATTCATCATCAAGAACTTCTTTAGTTTTTACTAATTCTATTGAGGGTGTAGTTGTAGGTTATTCTGCAACTACATAATTGGCGCTAGAAATAGGGATTGAAAGAATTCCTGTACCAGAAAAATGATAAGAAGAAGAAACACATCAGAACCATTAACTGAAGTAAGAAGAATTGTAAGACTTGCAGGAGGAGAAGAAAATATAACAAGAGAACCTAGTAGGAGAAGAAGTAATCGAAGAAATCAAGCTCAACAAATAATAGGTCATGATCAAGTGAGTATACACACTTGGAGAACTAATACACCAGAAGAAGGAGATAGAGAACCACAAATCAGAGAAAATGGGAGGTTGATGGGAGGAACAATTCTTGAAAGAGAAAGGGAGATGTTAGAAACATTGAGACAAGGAATCCAAAAAGAACGAATGATCGAAGCTGAAGAACGTGCCAATTTAACAAGACAAAATCAAGAATTGAGGATGGAAAATGAGATACTACAAAGAAGGAAATCTCAGAGTGTTGCAAGATCAAATGTTAGAACAGAAAGAAAAGGACAAAATTCACCGATAATCAATAATGAAAATAATATGCAAGAACAAGCGCAGAATCAAGGTGAAAGAAATCAAGAGAATCGTTTCATTTTAATACCAAACCACGAACAAAGCATGGGGAATTTGCGAACAAGACCAAATTCTAGAGAAAACAATCAGAATCGAGAGGAAGAACAGCAACTTATGGAAGAAACTGAGAGACAACAAGAAATACATCAAAACAATCACGAGAATGGAGTAAGAAGACATGAAGAGGCTCGTAACAAACAAAATGTTGAGTATGAAAGAATTAAGAGAAGAATTATAAACCAACAAATAGAAGTGGAGAGGAATGAACCAAATTCTCGAATCAAAGTACAAGCAAATCAAGAAGAAATAAATCACAGAAGAAGGAGAAATGAAGAAGAAGAAATTCCTGATATTCGCATGAGAAGAATGAGAAGAATAAAAAGGGAAGAACAAGAATTCCAAGATGCTATGCAACTGAACAATTATGATAATTTATAAAGAAGATATTTGCAAAATTATGCAAATGAAAACATTAATAAATAATATGATAGAATGCGAAGAATCGCAAGGGAGGAAGCGCAAGAACGTAGAAGAAGAGAAGCTGCATTAAAAAGACCAATGGATGAGAATTCTGAGGCAAATGCACGAATCTTTAGAGAATTAGCAGAAATGAGAGGGATGATAAACAATAGAAGAGGAGGAGATAGAAGACAATTAGATGAAGCAATAGAAGAAGCTGCGAGGACTCCATTTGCTAGATAAGTACAATTGGGAGGAATTCCACCAAAATGCAACTTGCCCACACTTACCAGTATCTTTGATGGGACTTCATGTGCTATTCAGCACATTAAAGCATACATAAGATGCATGTTACAATGGTAAAATCATGATGCTGTGTTATGCAAGTACTTCGCATCGAGTTTAACAGGGGAAGCTTTAAAGTGGTTCGAAGGACTCCTTAAGAACACTATTACGTCATTCAATCATTTGCAAGCAACTTTCCTTGGAGCGTATATCACAAATCACTCTTCACGGCTTGGTATTGAAGATGTATTTGGTTTAAAACAAAGAGTGGGTGAAAGTTTGAAGCATTTGGTAAGACGATGGAAGACTATGTGCAGTGATATGGCAGGGCACGTGGATGAGAGATACTTGATTCTGTCCTTCATAAATGCGATGTTCGCAACTGAACAATTATATGTTCAAATCTTCAGAAGAAATAATTCCATAATGATGACAGAGTTACGAGAATTGCAGGAAGAATACATTACATTAGAGGAAAAGCAAAACAATATGGAGTCATATCCAGTAGCAAACACTAGCAATCAAGAGGGAGGAGCAAATTTACTTCCCAAAATAATCAATGTAGTAGCAGGTACTTTGCAAACATCCTCACAAACTTCTTCGCAAATTTCAGAAGAGAAGAAAATCAATGATAGCCAGCCAAAAATGGTAGCAATGGGCAGTAGAGATCAAGAAGAGTATGATAGAGAGAATAATTTCTATAATCGAATAGGAAATAACCAAATTCCAAGACTAGATCAACAACAAGAAAATTATGGGGGACAAAGGCAAAATTATTTTGGACAAGGGAACCAGAGACAAAATTATAACAACGGTCAAGGAGGTCAAAGAATGGTAAGGGAAGAGATAAAGTTGCCACCTTTGAATACAAGTGTAGAAAAGATATGGCAAGCAATTATCCTGGTAGAGAATATACCAACTCCATGGAACATGGGAAAGGAACCACCAATGGGTCCAAGAAGTCATGAATTTTGTTCATATCATCATTTCCATGGACATTCTACAAATAATTGCCATAATATCAAGAGGATAATCTTGCGAATGATTGATCAAAGAAAGATAAATCAATTTTTACTTAAGCAGAAATAGTCGCAACAATTACCACAGGCTCAAGTCATAACTCGCAGGGAGAACACAACAAAAGAAAAAGGAGAAGAAATCCTACATATAGAAGTGGGATCAAAAGCAAGGAATGTTTTCTGTAATTCCATTGTTCATTCATATAAAACCATAGAGGATTTTCATGATAATGTGTTAAGCAGGGTATATGCGAGGGATGGTGAAGGAAAGGAAGTAATGAACATCGCAAAAATTTCACGACTTAAAGATTGGCAGAAACGTGAAATTTCTTTTGAAGCCACTGAAATTCCAGAAGGTTGTGAAGCACATGATAATCCATTGGTAGTAAGATTAGCAATCTACATGAATATGGAAGAAAACGAAGATGATATGGAGGAAGAATCAATTGGTCTTAATAGGATTTTGATTGATACTGGAAGTTCTGTCAATATCCTCTTCTATTCTCGCTTACAAAACTATGGGGGAAAAGATCAGATTTAATACCTTCTACTTACAGAATTTATGGTTTTAATGGAACTGCCAACAATCCCAAAGTAGAAGTGAGCATGCGAATTCCATTAAGTGGAATGCGAACTGAAATTCTGTTCTGCGTTGTTGATGTCGAATCACCATATAATGCTTTGATAGGAATACCATGGCTTCATGGAATTCTAGGCGTAGCTTCCACTCTACATCAGTGCATAAAGTTTCCTCATATGAAGGGTATTGGAGTTATCAAGGGTGATTGGGCTGAGGGAAAGAAATGTTACGATCTGAAGTAGAAGTTTGCGAAGGAAAAATTGCTTGAGAAGGAAAATTGGAGAAAAAGAGCAAAGGTTTGTGAAAAGAAGTGAAAATTTAATGGCGAGGATTAAGGAAAAAGAGAATAAAGTTACGATGATAATCATACAAGAAATTTACGATGATAATAAGGAATTGTGATTTGCGAAGAAAGAAGAAGGAAAATAATAAAACAAGAAGGTAATCAGTACGTTTGCTCGTGGAAATGAGGTATGTGGCAAAACAAAAATTTTATTTCGTGATAAATTTTACGAATATTGTTTGCTCGCAGGAAATTGGGAAAAGTTACGAATTTTCAGAATTTATATTCCGATTAAAATTTCATTAATTTGCGAATAAAAGACCGCAATCTGTGATCAGCCTCCAAAAAAGAAAGAGAGCCGCAGAAAATTTTATACAGGCAAACCTTTGTGGCGTACACCTTAGTTCGCGAAGCTATATTTCGTAAGAGGCAAAGTCCTAAAGTACGTCATTTAAGGGGGTACCTATAACGTGGCTAAGGGTAACCGGAACACCACCAAGGGCCCTTAGTACATGGTAAAAATTTTGGGGTACAACCCAATAATGGGGTACCTATCCGGGTTAGACACCTTGGATTCTCACCTAATCTAGCGACATTACGCAATATAAAATGTGGTGTAAGAGGATTTAGGTTGGGCGACTAAGGCATACTGTCTTTCCCAAGAAGTGCAGAAAAAGATCAAGGCGCCGAGGTACACGGTTGAGTCAAGAGTGCCGGGTGAGGTTGAACCACATCTGCCATTTTTGACAAGTCTTGGAAAATGATGCACTTGGCCCAAAGATACCCCATATGGTGCAACCTCGTAACTATAAGCCCTATAGGCAAAAAGGATAAGAGGTTGCGATCAAAAGCTGGTTGTTGGCAGAACCGGATGGGAAGATCTAACCTTGTATGGTCGATGCACGCTTCCTTGAAGGGGCAATCAGGGGGAATATAAAGGGCAGCACCCTCCATTAGGGAGCTGATACGTGCTATAAGACGCAAATTTCACGAGGCTTCTTGTTTGCGAAAACATAAAGGCTTGTCATATTTGTGCAACAAATGAAGTTCTGCGAGCCTTCTAAAAAAAAAAAAAGAAAGAAATAAAGAAAAGAATAAAGAACTCGCAGAACATAATAAAGAAGTTAAGATGAGATCAATGGGTCACTACATGAAAGTGTAGAGACGTCCTGCGATTTCATCGCAAGACGGCAATGTCATGGGGATTTATGTTCGCAAGAATATTTAGGCCTGTCATATTGTCGCAACAATTCCTGAAGAGGCTAAAATACTATACAAAGAAGTTAAGATGAGATCAATGGGTTTTTTCATGAAAGTGTAAGAACGTCCTGCGATTTCATCGCAAGACGATAATGTCACGAGGTTGTATATTTGCAAGAATGTTCAGACTTGTCATATTATCGCAAATACAAAAATTTACTACAAAAGAGGTGGAAAAATAAGACCTTTACTTAGGAAGGCATGATAAGACCACAGAAATTAATGAAATCCATTGCATCAATATCATTGAAGAAATTATACAAGAATATACATTATGAAGATCTGAAAAGAAGACAACTTCGTCAATATCATTGAAGAAATTTTACAAGAATATACATTAAGAAGTTTTGAAGAGAAGACAACTCTGTCAATATCATTGAAGAATTTTTACAAGAAGTCCTATCAAAGAAGATAACATCATTGAAGAATTCTCACGAAGACTTAACAAAAGATGCGATTTTGATAGTAATCAAATACAGATAAGTTCATACTCGTAAAATGTTACGAGAGTTAAATACTTCTTATACTTCTCCATATATTGAATATTTTTCTACAAATTCAATACTATTTATACTTCTTCAAGAGTATATCATATTTATTATACTTCTTCAATGGATATTTAATTTTGCGAAGGTTAAGTACTTATTATACTTCTTCATACAATTCTTATACTTCTTCATATATTGGGCAATTCTTCATGAATTGGATTCTGCTAATACTTCTTCAAAGATATTTTATACTTCTTATACTTCTTAAGGATATTTCATATTTCGTATACTTCATACTTCTTATACTTCAAGGGGAGATTTATTATTTACCTCGCAACATTCACAAAAGGCAAAAGGCTCATATTTCTTATACTTCAAAGGGAGGACTTTTTATTCATAATCACAATCGCACAAAACTTAAGTAAGATAAATTGAGAAGGATATTCTAATACTTCCAGCAAGAGTTGATCATCTGAAGAGCAATAATAAGGAGAAAAGGAATACTAAGCTAAGTCTTTAAGATATATTATTTCTCTCCACATGATCAAGTTATGCGAATAAGGGAAACAAACATCAAAGAAAGATTAATTCAAATTAAGCTTTGAAAAAGAAATTGTTGGATTGATTCAACGTGCAATCAAGAAGAAAGTGTTGTATTGAAAAGAAACAGAACATACATACAAAAAAGAGTGAAGTTACAGAACATATACAAAAAGAGTGAAGTTATTTTTCAAAGCGATCTATTCCCATCAAAATGATCTTCTTCTTCAACTTCACTATCATTTTCAACTTCACTTTCGAGATTTCCAGATATGGAGTATCTTGAGAATTTCTTGAGAAAAGGAGCGTATGGTACTTCTTGAGAGGAATTTCATTATCTTCGCAAATCTTGCGAGTCATCTTAGCTCGAAACGCTTGACATATAAACTATGGTTATCTTTGGGAAATTAGAAGCTGAGATCTCAAGTCGAAATTTTCTTATTACGATTAGCAAGCATAGTTTCCAGATCATTATTCATCTTCGCATAATTTTCTCAAAGAAGGAGAAAAATTAAGGAATTGGTTAGCAAATTACGAAGGAAAAGTAACCAAAATAATTACCATCGCAAAGAATTTACCTTCTAGTTGCTTCTTATCATTACGAAGAGAAGAATTTTCAAGCTTTAATTGATTATTCTCCTCAAGAAGAGAAGAATTATCAATTGCGATGCTCGTGATTTGTGAATTATCTTCATGACGGGATATTAATTTTGCGTTATCAATATTTAAATCTTCTACTCTCTCTGACGGAGATTTGAATTTTCAACCTCTAACTTCCTACAACGATTCAAAGTTTTCTTCTCAAAGAATAGAATGGCATCTTTCCCAATCGAAGCAAACACAACTAACTCTTCCAACCTAAACAAGAAAAAAGGGGTTAGAAATCAACAAAATATGGGAAATAAACAAGGAATAGAGAAGAAACTTACCATGCTACCTAAAGCATATAATGAATCAGTAGAGACGAATCTTGAAATTCCTTTGAGGGAGTTATTATCAATTACAGTAGGAACTTTACAAGCCTTCGAAATAAGTTTGCGAGCATTCGTTGTAGGAGAATTTCCTAATCCACGAGAAGAATGGAGGAAAACCTCAGAGATGCTAACCATCGCTGAGGCAAAAGTTTCTGGGATACTATAATCTTCATTTCCACCTTCATCAACATCATTATCATCATCTCCTTTGTCAGAAAGGGTATCGGAATTAGAACTAAAGTCCTTCTCAGGAAATTTATCATCTTCATCACCAAGATCTTCCTCAATGTTCTCATTAGAAGAAATTACATTGGAATGAGATTTGGTTGAGAGTATCTTCTTTTCCTCCTCTCGTAAACAACATCTTGAAGTTTTCTTTTTCCTTTGCGAAGAGCATCATCTTGACTACCAGAAGCTTGGGTAACCTTCGCAGAACGAAGAGTTTGTTGTCATTCAGTAAGCCTTTTAGAAGAAGTAGAACTCTTATTTTCACTCACAGCAATCTCAGGAAGAAGTGGAACCTGTAAATTTAAATAAGGATAAGAAACAGAGGAAACAATATATTGTTTAGAAAAATACAAGAGTGTTTCTTACCTCATTTGAAATTAAAGGGTAACAAAAAGATAAGGAGATGGAAGTACGTACATTTCTAAAAACCCAAGGTTGATAATAGCGGTTACGAAGGTTCGTAGGAAGTTCTACTATCCCAGAAATATAAGAACCTGATAATATTAAAGGGTACTTATACAAATCTTCATCATTAGAACGACGAGGTGTCTTATTATTTACTGAAGCATAATCAATATCGTGCATGAGAAGATCATCTGTTGCGATATTAGCTTTACGATGAAGACGAACACCCCAACGATTATCTTCTTTTCTCGCAGTAATTAGTGTGTAATTTTTGAAGAAACCCTCAACTGTATAATTCGCAGCAACAATTTCTATATTTTCAAATCCAGGTTTCCTAAGATCAACTGAATACAAAGATTTCCCAAAAGCGGCAAGATTTGCGAATTCAACTAAGAGGCGAATACAATCACCAGTCAATTGGTAAATGGCACAAGAAAAATTAGGGTGGGAAATAATTTCATAGAATAAAGGAAAGTTAACATCATAAAGGGGAAGAGGAAGACCTGCGAGGATTTTACCTCGTGAGATTAAAATTTTCTGATCATCCCAAACATAGTTGGTAAAGAGCTTCACACAGAGAGAAGATTTATTATCATAACCTTCAATCTCAGAAATAATAAGGTCTCTATCAGAAAGTTCCGCATTAATTTGTTCAATAGTTTTCTTCTTTGGTGCCATTGAATATAAGAGGGAAAATAGAAAGGAAAAAAGATTACAGAGGAAGAAGTGGTGAAGAAGATGAATAAGAGAATAAAAATCAAAAACAAAGGATAATATTTATAAGAGAATTTGATGAAGATAAAAACTCATTAATACGAGTAAGCGTGAACGGTTGAAAATAACGGTTACGAAGAAACGTGTCATAAAGATAAGGGAAAAGTAAAAAGATGTGTTGCGAACTTGATGAGTGGTAATAACTACACTAAATTTATGAGAATAGGGATTCTCATGACATTTCTTCTTCGTAGAATTGACATGAGAAGAGGCAAGATGTAAGTACTGAATATCGCAAGATAATAGTTCACGAGTATCGTAATAAATAAAGGAGAAAAGAGTTATAAAATGATACGATGATATAAGTAAGTAGCGGAGAAATATGAAGTTTTGCGAGGATGAAGTAATTTTGCGAGTATGAATTGCGATACTTCGCAATTCATATACAGCTGTATAAGTTTTACTATAAATAGGAGTTCAAATGTAAAATTTGAGAGGTTCTTTTGGTGAGTGTGAGAAAATATCTTAGGAAAGAGAATAGAGAAAGTTGTAACTATTCTAGTTCCATTTAGATACTTCTTTGTAATCAATTGAGGACATTAATAAGAAAATTATTATTCATCATCAAGAACTTCTTTAGTTTTTACTAATTCTATTGAGGGTGTAGTTGTAGGTTATTCTGCAACTACAACACGAAAAGAGATTCAGCAAATGAAGGCTATTGATTTGAGAACTCTTGAAATTCAGGAGGCCCTGGTTCGACATCATTTTAAAAGGTTTGTTGGAATTGACTCATTTATTCATGAACCTTATGTTCCCATGGTTGCCGATGACAAGGAGTTCGGGGACGATAAAAAAAAATCCAGAGGTCTCAATGTCTAGGAAACTTCTGATAAGAAGTTATTCTTGTGTTTTTTAAGAAGGATAACTATGGTTTGGAATAGAAATTATTGTGACTACACATAACTATTACCAACATTTTCATCTTGCAATATTTTTAGATTTATTTGTTTAAATACTAAAGTTTATTTGGAAGATGATTTTTGCAGTATTAATCTTTATGGTTTCTTATATTGCAATTTGTTATGGGATATGTTGTTTACGTCCGTGAACCTTGACTATCCCATATGTTTTCAAAAGTTGTCTCTATGTCGGTATGCAAATATTGATAAAAGAAGGAATGAACTTTTGACAACAAAAGTTAAGCTTATTGTGTCTTTATGGAAGATAGGATGAACTTTTGTTTTTCAAAGATTAACTTTATTTTATGTCATTGTGCAAATAGTGATGAAAAATAGAATAAATCTTTGACTATTCCCTCAGTATTTTTAAAAGTAAGGTCGATCTTGTTCTTTCGGGAATGACATTTTATGGGGGAGAGTTCTTTTTGAACTTGTGCTTAATTTCCAAATCTTTGTGGGGAGTGCGGCTGTGGAATATTGTAGGATTTTTCTTGTATATTTATAAACTCCTTGATGAATGCATTTAGCTTCGGCTATATGATTGCATCTAAACAAGTTGGTATATTATTCTCTTTTGGTCATGAAGTATATCTATGGAAATTTCATTAGGATCCTACTAGTTTTTGTACCTTTGCCAATTTATATTGACAAAAAGGGGGAGAGTTAATGTGTAGTTCATACTAAAAATACATATGGTTTACAGATTATTATGTAAGGGGAGTGGTTTTCGTGTGAGATGAAGTAGTGACTAAGGGGGGGGGGGGGTGATACATATCACCGTAGTATTATTGTCAAAGTTTTGGTATAAATGAACTTTGATGTTGTGTAATGATACTATGACACTGTATAAAAATGATTGAGAGCAATTGTTTTCTCATTGTTATTGCTATGGATCTTCAACAACTATGATGCTGAATTGAACATCTATGGAATCATGAGAGTACTTAGAAGTAACGAAGATTTCAAGTAATGTTGAAGAACCAAGGAGATCAATTGGATGAGAAGCTACAAAGTCTTATTTATTTTATAATCTATATGTATTGATAGTTTTATCACTAAAATTGACAAAGGTGGAGATTGTTAGAGCACTGCTCGGTCGAACCCGTAAGCATTGCTATCTCAAGATTGTTTGTCAATGTTAGTGATCAAAACTATAAGTCTTGATTTCTGGTCTACTTATAGTGATGTCTCGGACTAGGATAGATTGTGTAGTTGAGCATTAAACTTCATGGCGTTCATCAATTGAAGACAAAGAACTACTAAGGAGAGCTTGTGGAACTTCATCAACAAAAGGTATGTGGAGAATGAAACTCATATACCACTTGGAAAGTTTATTTTTACTCTATCTCCTATATTGACACAAAGGTTGTATTACTATATAATATTCGATTATATACATTTGAGATTTCAAGCTGAGTTTAAGTCGCTTACATAATTCTCGAAATACGTGTTTGTAAGATTTCTCTTCAACTAAGTTCATCTTATATACTTGACGAAAGTCAAAAGATGATCATGTGAAAATTGCCGAGTAACATCTTACATGGTTTGTGTGATACAATCATTTGGTGTAGACTTGGAATGTTTCGTAATGATTATTTCAATATCTTGAAAATTGCTTTGATGCTAATAGTGTGTTAAAACGGCTATTGTAATCCTCTAAGAAAGTTTCAATGATTGAAATAGGGTTTAGAACAATTGGATTTGATCATAGTATGCGTACTTGCATATATGTAATCCATGTCCAAGAACCATAGTATGCATACCCGTATGCTTACCTGTTGGTTTGTGAAAGTACGGTTACCTAAGTACACATACCGGTACACGTACTTGCGTAAGGTATAGGTCCGGAAATTTCTGCTGGAGTTTGGAAGTGATTAAGGTATGCATACCCGTTCGCATACTGGCGAACCCAAACTCAGTCCGGTCACTAAGGTATGCGTACATGTTTGCATACCTAAGTGGATCTTGTTCTAAAATCGGTTTTTTCATGAATTAATTCAAGGAATGCAATCTTTGAAAACCGTGGCTATAATAGTGATATCTCAGACTATGATAGATTGTGTAGTTGAGCATTAGACTTCACGGTGTTCATCAATTGCAAACCGTGGCTATAATGTTCATGGATTGATTCAAGTGAATCAAATCAATTTTGCTTGAATTGATTCAAGTGAATCAAACCGATTTTGCTTCAATTGTATTCTTGTATACTTCTATGAGAATATAGCAATTGAACAACTCTATAACTAGTTTCATTTGAGTCATTTGAACTAGTTGTGGTTAAGATGAATAAGGTTGATATGAGAGTGTTCATATAGCTAACTTTGGTTAAAAATTGTTGAGCCAACCTTGTGTGTACGGTTACTCAAACATAAATGAAGGTACATTTCATTTGTATATAACAAGCTAAGTTCGATCTGACGGTTAAAAGATATTAGCTTAAGTTGAATCAGGTTTCATCTAACGGTGAATATTGAATGCTTGGTTACCAAGGTAACTTAGATTGAAAACCCTAATCGGAAAACTATATAAGGGAGAACTCTAGAAATTGGGAAACTAATCCCGACACCTCTTGTCTGATACTAGTTGCGACTAGAGTCAATTCTCCTTTAACCTTAGGTTTTTCACGAAACCCTGTAGGTTAACGACTTGAAGATTTCATTGGGATTGTGAAGCCAGACCCAACTATTTCTCTGTAGTTGCGTGTTCTGATCTTTCCCTATTTTATCGTGATTGAGTGCTATCTTCTCTAATATTTTCTCGAGAGTGATCTCTGATAGGCAAGATAAAAAGTAGTCACAAACATCTTCGTCTCATCGTTTGTGATTTCATAATATCTTGTTTTGCTTCCATACGATTAAGATTATTGTGAGGTGATTGATAATACTAGGCTATTCTTCGGGAATATAAGTCCAGTTTATTAATTGGTTCTTGTGCACCATAATTTATCAAAAGACGGAACAAAACTCATAGGTATTGTTTTGGGAGACTTTTATGTGTGAGACAGATTTATTACTTTGGGTCATAGCAACTCTTAGTTGTGGGTGAGATCAGCTAAGGGAATCAAGTGCATAGTATCTTGCTAGGATCAGAGTCGTAAGGAGCACAATTGTACCTTGAATAAGTATGAGATTGATTATGGTTCAACTACAGTCTAGTCCGAAGTTCATTGGTAGTAGGCTAGTGTCTGTAGCATATTAATACAGTGTGGTGTTCAAATCTGGACTAGGTCCCGGGGTTTTTCTTCATTTGCGGTTTCCTCGTTAATAATTGGTAAATCCAACCTTTAGTTGTTGATTGAAATTAATTTATCCTTAAACATTGGTCTCTGGTACCGTTCAAGTGATTTTTCTTATATTCAATATGGCTAGCAAATTCATATTTGTTTGATTGCGGATTGAATCGAGAAATTGAGATATTAACTCCTTGATATAATTTTCTTTAGATTGAGTCTAACTGTCTAGTTGATTCTCTTGAAAGTATATTGGAGTTCGTCTATTCAGATTATTGAACGAAATATTGGGTGTGGTTGTTAGACCCCCGCTTTTTCAGTTTGCATACCCGTTCGCAAGCTTATTCAACAGTTTAAGTCAGGGTACTTAAGTTTGCATACCCATCACAAGTTGATTTAACTGTTGAAAGTCTGGGAACCAAGTTTGTGTACCTATTCGCAAACAGTTTCAACTGAGTTCGGTCCGGAGCTAAAGTTTGCATACCCGTTTGCAAACTGTTGGCTTGTGATCAATGTGTTAGAGCATATCTCGGTTGAACCCACTAGCGTTGGTATGTCAAGTTAGTTGTCAATTTTAGTTTCCAAAATGAATTCTTGATTTAGCATACTAAAGATAGTTTCAGACTAGATTAGGTCTAAGAAGTTGAATTGAAGCTATCCTTAAAGGATGAAGATTGAAGATTGAAGACTACAAGAAGACATCAACAGTTACTTCATCAACAAAGGTATGTGATTGATTTCATTTGGATACTTGTTCAATTCTACCTTTCTAATCTATCGAGATAAATGCTCACTCTATGGAACATTTCTAATGACGGTAAATATATATATATACTTGAGGTTATTTGATTCATGACCTTTGTGACAATAACCTTTATACCTATAAAGGATCTCATGTTATATTGAATGAGCTTGTGAATTCAACGAGCCAAGAATCACTAAATTCCGAGTTATAACGATGAAGTTATGAGTGATTTAAGTTCATTAGTAGGAAACGTTCCATGGGCCTTTGAGTCCGCGAGCTTGGGCCCAATACGTGACTAAAAGGGATTTTTGGTCATGTTGGTGATGTTTCTTTGTCTAGGCAAGTTAGCTATTGGTCCAAACACTTTTGATTACCATATTAAAGTGTTTATGATTCCTGCCTAAGTTAAAATGTGATTTATTCACATAAATACACTATTTGCTAATTAATTATTTAATTATTTTGGCAAGAGTTGTAACTTAGGAAAGACTCCCAAAATTAGGAGAGTCTTGAAAAGGAAATAACTTTGCTTAGTTTTCAAGCTATTCACTATAAATATTGAGTTCGTGAGTTTACAAGTTTTTCATCCCTTTGGAAAATTGGCGTAAGCTCTGTAGGTTGTTTTCCACGTCTTCTATTCTTCGTGAACAAGAGTGAGATAAAAGTCTTTGTCTTGGGGATCACAAAGCCAAGTTGAATCTAATCTTCGTGATTGATTATACAACTTGTAATCTAGGTTTTTCACCTCTTGTCTATT
Source organism: Papaver bracteatum (assembly GCA_023529315.1). Taxonomy (NCBI): domain Eukaryota; kingdom Viridiplantae; phylum Streptophyta; class Magnoliopsida; order Ranunculales; family Papaveraceae; genus Papaver; species Papaver bracteatum. The sequence continues at coordinate 1,133,458 of JAJJWX010004332.1, read as the reverse complement.
CTAAGGTTTTCTCTTCTGATATAAAACCAAGAGTTGTTGATCATAACCCCTAGGTTTTGATAGATTTCAGTTTCCGATCGTGTACCAACACTTGTTAGTCGAAATAGGAGACTAGAAAGAAAAACTTCTATTGAGGCATCTCGTAAAAATCCTTGAGAAGTTTTAAACAAGATATCTCTAGATTTATTCTAGTTGTTCTTGTTGTAGAATTATTAGGGTTTTCCAAACTTGGAAATTGATCTTTGGAATCACCCAAGTTCACTTACGAAAATCAGGTTCACGGACTTCTTGTGAGTATGCATACTGATTGTAAGTTAAAACCCTAATCTACAAGATTTCCAAAACCTTGATTTACATCTAAAGGGAAATCAAACTTGTGTTTTGTGCAAACAAAATATTGAATCATATCAATCGTGTTGTTGTATCTTCTAAAGAGAACCTTGGGTTCTGCAAGAAGATTTGTGTGAAGAGGTACTAAAGAGAATCGGTGTTCTGCTAGGAGTTCTATAAGAATACAACTGAAGAAGGTATTACATCTAGTCCGTATAGGTAGTAGGAAATTGGTGTAACAACTTATAATCAGTGTGTGTTTATTCTGGACTAGGTCCCGGGGTTTTTCTGCATTTGCGGTTTCCTCGTTAACAAAATCTGGTGTCTGTGTTATTTCTTTTCCGCATTATATTTTATTTATATAATAGAAATATCACAGGTTGTACATTAAGATCAATCAATGCTTGAATCCGGACCTTAGGGTTGTTGAGTGAATTGATTGATACTTGAGCAATTGATTTTGTTATCTTCACATTGTTAGACCAGTCTAGACTAACCCTATTTCAAGTGGATACTGTGTTGAAATATTCCTTTAGTGATTGTTGCTTAAAGAGGTTTATACACAGTGGATATTGAATAGGCTGTGATTAAAACAAAAGACTTTGTTTCAAGATCTTCACATTAAAATCAGGTTTACGAACTTGCTTCTGTTTAAATTTGATTGTGTTAAAATAGAGATATTAAACTCTTTGATATACTTTACTCTAGATTGAGTCTGACTGTCTAGTTGATTCTCTAGAAAGTATATTGGAGTTTGTCTATTCAGATTGCCAAACGAAATATTGGGTGGTGTTGTTAGACCCCCGCTTTTTGAATTGGTATCAGAGCAGGAAAACACACTAAGACCTTATAAGTCTGTGTTTGAAGCAATCTGATTGTTATGGACAAAAGTGCTATCTCTATAAACGTACTGCCAGTCTTCGATGGCACAAACTATTTATGGTAGAAAATTGCTATGCGTTCGTTTATACAAGCGCGAGATTTTAAATCATGGGTTCGTATTGTTAATGGCTATGATCCTTCATCATTCACAGTATACGGTGTAACTGTTGAAAAGGATATTAGTGATTATAATGATCTTGATATTCTTGATGCAAAGCAAAATTCTGAAGGATTCAATGTTATCATCCATGCCATTACCCCAGATCTTCAGCACCACGTTACTATGTGTAATAAGTCTAAAGATGCTTGGGATATCTTAGAAACCGTATTTGAAGGGAATGCTGCAGAGAAAGAAGCAAGGCTTCAAAACCTAGCATCTTTGACTGGGAAAACCTTCGCATGTCTGATGATGAAACCTTTGATGAGTTTAACCAAAGACTTTCTCAAATAGTTAACGCCTCATTTTCATTGGGAAGAACTATTCCAGAGAAAGTTATTGTGTGAAAAATTCTCAGGTCTCTACCGTCAAGATACGAGTTTAAGAAACATGCCATTGAAGAAGCAAACGATCTTTCTACACTCTCCAGAAATTCTCTTATTGGAAAGTTAAAGATCTTTGATAATGAACACGCATCAAAAAAAGAGGTGATTTCTCTTAAAGCTGCAAACAATTCTGAATCCTCTAAGGATAAATCTATTTCGCCAGATACTAAGGATGATACTCCACGACAATTTAGAAAACTCTTAAGAGATAAGAAAAATAGTTTTTCTAAAGGTGCAACATCTACTAATGATGATGTACAATGCTATAACTGTCGTGGTTTCAGGCACTTGTCTTCAGTATGTCCTAGCTGGAGCCGTAGATAATCGGCATATGCATCAGCAGCCACTCTTGATGATGGACCTGAATTTTATAATCCTCAAGAGTTGGCAGGCGAGGTTCATTTGAAAAACGGGGGTCTAACAACACCACCCAATATTTAGATTAGCAATCTGTATGGACAACTCCGAGTTGTTTTCTAGAGAATCAACAAGACTCAATCAATATAAAATATCTCAAGGAGTTATTATCTCAAGCTCTCGATTTGATTTACTCAAGCAAATATGATTCGCGAGTCTAATCAAAGAGAGATAACTTGTATGGTACCAAAGACCAATATCCAAGTGTCAATCGATTTAAATCAACAACCAATAAGGTCGGATATTCTAATCGATTGAACAATGCACAACCAGTATTATTTCAATTATATAACAAAATATAGTGCGAAATAGAAATAACACAGACACCAGAAATTTTGTTAACGAGGAAACCGCAAATGCAGAAAAACCTCGGGACCTAGTCCAGATTAAACATACACTGTATTAAGCCGCTAAAGACACTAGCCTACTACAAGCTAACTTCGGTCTGGACTGTAGTTGAACCCCAACCAATCTCACACTGATCCAAGGTACATTTATGCTCCTACGCCTCTAATCCCAGCAAGATAATGCGCACTTGATTCCCTTAGATGATCTCACACACAACCAAAGTTGATACGACCCAAAGTCGAAGACTTTAATAAACAAATCTGTCTCACACAGAAAAGTCTACAAGTAATAGATAAATTCTTCTCCCACGAATAAACCTACACATTTTGCTCTGTCTTTTGATAAATCTAGGTGAACAGGACCCAATTGATAAAACTAGACTTATATTCCCGAAGAACAGCTCAGTTTCATCAATCACCTCACAATAAACTTAATCGACGCAGCGAAGAAGATTATTGAGGAATCACAAACAATGTGACGAAGATGTTTGTGACTACTTTTATCTTGCCTATCAGAGATAGAAGTCTTAAGCCAATTATTACAATTGTACTCGTACGATAGAAAGAGAAAGATCATATCACACAACTACAAGAAAAGTAGTATCGGTCTGGCTTCACAATCCCAATGAAGTATTTAAGTCGTTAACCCGAATTTAGAGAGAAAACTCAAGGGTTAATGGAGATCGACTCTAGCTTAGAGGAAAGTAGTATCACACAAGAAAGGTGTGCGGGGATTAGTTTTTCTAATGGCTAGAGTTCTCCTTATATAGTCTTTCAAATCAGGTTTTCCAATCAATGTTAGCTTGCTAACAAAGCATTCAATATTCACCGTTAGATGAAAACCTGATTAGATACAAGCTAATATCTCTCAATTGTTAGATCGAAAACTTAGCTTGCCATACACACATGTACTTGAAATTTTGGGTTTGTGTAACCGTACCCAAATGTGTACAATGGTTGGTTCAATATTAGTCCACCAAATGGTTAGCCAAATGATAACTTTCATATCAACCATATTCTTCTTCATCATAACTAGTCCAAATGACTCAAATGAACTAGTTAGAGAGTTGTTCAATTGCTATGAGATCCCAAGTATTATAAGAGACAGAATTGAATAAAAAACGATATGATTCACTCGAATCATTAATCATGAACTATAAAGCCACGGTTTGCAAAATCATTCCTTAGTAATTTAGAATAAGTTCACGAACTACGTTTACAGACATAACCTCTTGAGTTCGCGAACTGAGTTCACGGACTCAAGCTAACCGGTTGAAGTTATAATCTCCAGCAGAAATTATCGGGTTCGAGAGCTTCCGTTTGTTCGCGGACTGGGTTCGCGGACTACACATAAGCTACAACTTCAGCAAAAATTCTCGGGTTCGAGAACTACGCCAGTTCGCGGACTGAGTTGTTGCTCACATTCCGGTTCCACTTGATCAACAAAGTTCGCAAACTTGGGTTCAAGTGACTTATACATATATTTGTTGCCAAAATAATGTTTATATCCCCCAATTTTTATAGTCTAAACTCTCATTTCAATCATTAAAACATTCTCAGAGGGCGTTATATAGTTGTTATTCACAAACTATTTTTCGTCATAGCTATTTCCAAAATGATTGAAACATAAAATGACTTTCGTCACTAGGAAAATATGAACTTTGCTAAAGCGAAAGCTTTACCAACACCCATTTAGAGAAATATATAAGCAAGATATACTCAGCTCGAAATGTCACATGTGTATATTCTTAATCTATATAGATAAACGACTTTTGTCTCAAGATAGGAGATATAGTAGATAGACTTTTGAGTGATAGATAAGTTCAAGTCTCCACATACCTTTTAGTCGATAAAGATCCACTGGTTCCTTGAGTAGTCTTCCGTCTTGTATGATGATCGCATGGAGTTCTTGAGCTCAACTACACTTTCTATCCTGGTCCGAGACTTTAGCTATAGTAGACTAGAAATCAATACTATATAGTTTTGATCACTAAGATTGACAAACATGCTTGAGATAGAAACACATGCGAGTTTGACTGAGCAGTGCTCTAACAATCTCCCCTTTCTCAATTTTAGTGGCAAAACTATTAATACATATGGAATACAAAAAATATATAAATAAACTTTGTAGCTCCTATTCCACATGCCTAATCTTCAACAATACTCGAAATCTTCGTCACTTCCAAGTAGTCCAATGTCCCAAAGGTTGTAAGTTTAGTATCATCGTTGTTGAAAATCCATAGATATAACAATGAGAAAAGCATTGGTTCTCAATCATTGTTACACAGTGTCATAGTATTATTGTAGTTGCAGAAAATCCCACAACACACCCCATATAATATCATGATAATAATTTCTAGATCTAATCACAAAAATGATGATCAAAGTGCTAAAATTATACAATGGACACAAGATTTTTTACATGGTTCGATGAATGTGATCTACATCCATGGTTCTTCACTATGATTGTTGTAATTACATAAGTGTTACATTTAGAATCTCCATTAATGAGTATTCGGAGTTCTAGATCTAGTTTTTGGGGAAGAAGATGATAAAGAAATTAAATCTCTCTCTCTTTCTCTTACAAAGTGTGTCTCTGATTTACAAAAATGTGTCTCCTCCCCAAAAAATGTATTCCTCCTATTTCTCTCTCCTGCATTTCTCTTTATATAAGTGTTTACATAGTGGATGACAGCTCACATACATCTCATATTACCCTACATTTTCGGATCCCCTGCTATGTTCTCTCAGGCTCTCTTTATAATCTCGCAAGATCTCTCTATCATTCTCGCAAGGCTCTTGGTAACTTCTCGCAGGGCTCTTGCTATATTCTCGCAAGATCTTAGTGCTATGAGAGATTCTGCTCCTATATCTTGCCTCTTTTTTCTTAAATATTGCTTGAAGAGCGATCTTTAAGAAAACATCCGTTGTTGTAGTAGTCTTTGATATTTGTTGATGAAGGAAGGAGCGAAAGAATACTGGACTTGAAAAGTACGTACTTGACTCTATTCTTTTGCGAAATTCCGAAATTTTGTGAAATAAATAAGAAGAATCAACCATTGAAGTATAAGAAGTATGAAGTATCCTTGAAGAAGTATAAGAATTACTCAATCCTCTAAATATAAGAAGTATCTGTCCTTGAATGAGAGTAATAAGTATTGCCTCTATTCATGCGAAATTATTATTCCATTTTTGGTGAGGATTCTTGTTGTTCATTAGTGAATGTCCATTTTGGAAATGATTCTTGCCGAGAAGATAAAGAACATAAAGTGTTTTCTTGGTAATCCATAGTTTCCTCTGTTCTTTATCTATGAGGGTAGAATTCTTGTAAAAGTGTTGAAGTAGAATAACCCTGCGAAATTATGAAGTACTATACGAAATTCTAAAGTACTCTGCGAAATTATGAAGTACTCTGCGAAATTCTAAAGTACTCTGCAAAATTATGAAGTACTCTTCGAAATTTTAAAGTACTCTGCGAAATTATAAAGTAATCTGCGAAATTTTAAAGTACTCTGCGAAATTATAAAGTACTCTGCGAAATTCTGAATAATATTCCTGAGAGATTCTGAATAGTTCTTCTGAGAGATTCTGAATAGTATTGCGAATAACCCCGAATAATCTTGTGAACTTCTGAATATTTCGTAAAGTTTTGTAAAATACTTGTGCGAATGTAATGCTTATGTGATGATTATGTTATAAGATGTGTATGCAATGTTTATGCCATGAAATGCTTATGCAATGATTTCATGATGCGACTATGATGCTTGTATGATGAGAATGCTTATCTAATGCAATGTATATCTAATGTTTGTGTTACTTAGCACATTTTGCCTCGGTAAAATTGATGTAGCTTTAAATCGCTTCCATTATTCCATTCTCTGTTTTTGTCTCTAGAATATGCATTCCTCTTTGCATATTTATTGTTCTCTCAAGTTCATTTGCGTGTGCCTCATCTTTCTTGCTCATTGTATCTCATTGTTTTATTATCTCCACTGTTTATTCCTGCACTATTAGTCTCACATAATATAATATAATTAAAATATCAAAGGTGCATAATTTTCACTATCTTTATTTCATTTATGTATATATGTTCGCAAGATTGTTTGCTTACATATAATCATTTTCGCAAGCTTATTTGCTTACTTTCTTATGTGGTCTTATTTTGCATTCCTAGTTAAAGGTCTTATTTCGCCACGTTTCTTTTTTCTTTGCGACAAAATCGCAGGACGTCTTTACACTTTCATGTATTGACCCATTGATTTTGTCTTATCTCTTGTATTATGGCCTCAACAGGATATTTTTCATGCAACAATATGACAGGCCTAAATATTCTTGCGAACATAAAACCCCATGACATTGTCGACTTGCGACGAAATCGCAGGACGTCTTTACATTTTCATGCAAAAACCTATTGATCTCGTCTTATCTTTTCTCTTGGATTTTTGCCTCTTTATATTTGTTGCACAAATATGACAAGCCTAAATTTTCTTGCGAAAATAAAGCCTCATGACATTTGTTTCTTAAGACACTTATCAGCTCCCTAATGGAGGGTGCCGCCCTTATCTTCCCCCTGGTTGCCCCTTCAAGGAGGTGTACATCGGCCATACAAGACTAGATCCTCCCATCCGGTTTTACCAACAACCAGTTGTTTTCGCAGCCTCTTATCCTTTTTGAATATACGGCTTATAGTTACTAGACTGCACCCTAAGTGGGGTTTTCTTCGGGCCAAGTGCATCATAGTCAAGACTTGCCAAGAATGGCCAGGGTAGTTTCGTACGCCCCTGGCACCCTTGGCTCAACCGTGTACCTCGGCGCCTTAATCACACTTCGCACTCCTTAGGAGAGACCCTCGGTCGTCAAACTTTTAATATATATATTTGAAAATCCAAGGTACCTCTCCTGGATGGGCTTTCATTTACCCAAAATCTCCATGACTCAGGTTCCAGCAGGGGTATAACCTTATCCCCGAGCCATGCAAAGAGATACCCCCTTATATGACGTACTTTAGGTCTTACATTTGCCTCTTGCGAAATTTTATCCGCGAACTAGGGTGTACGCCATAAAGGTTCATCCCATTCTATTTGTTTCTCTGCGAAATTTTCACGTTTCTTTATTCTTTCATTCATTCTTTCATTTCTGTCATTTCTTCCATTCACTCTTTCATTCTCATAATATCATATCATTTGAAGCAAAGTAAATATTCAAGAGAAATAAGAATTTAGATTAGTATTAAACATTTCTTTTATCAAAAAATTTCATTTAATTGCAAGTTCAAATCGTTTTTCTTTGTTTTGATTTCCTTTGTATAAATTGATTCGTCTCATCCGATAAACATCTTTCATGGAAATGATCCTAATGAGGTCTTATGCAGCCTGTTGATGGAAGGTCTTATTTTTCCTCCTACTACTCTCCATGTTAGATATCATTCTCATTTGAAACAAAGCAAATATTTAAGGGAAATATATAAATTGATCTGCGAGATATTGTTCTCGGTTTCTTTTGTAATTGTGAAATCTTTATAATTCTGAAATCTCTGTAATTATGCAATTGTATCGCGTTTTGTAAACCAAATCAAAAATATTTTATTTTCTGTAAAAGTAAAATGTTCAAGGAAAGTGGTACTTAGCTTTTGTGGTTTGTTGTTGTTGTCAATCTCGCGCAAGAAATACATTGCATGAAGTATAAATGTCGCTTAACAAAAACAGATGCGAGCGGCAAGAATTGAACCCGCAACCTGCTACTTGCATATTCTCGCAACATGCCAACTGTACTAACCCTCTATTGCGAAATAATCAAAGATCATGCGAAGTAATCAAAGGCCAACTTTGCGAGAGGCAATTCTGTATAAATTTCGCATAACAAAAATAAACTTGCGAGAAGCAAAATTGATCATGCGACCTGTTGCTTGCATTCATGCCTCCTGACCAACTATGCAAGCTTTTTTCGGCGAAATTATCATCAACTCTACGAAATAATCAGTGAAAAAATACGCATGTGTTGGGACTTGAACTCGCGACCATGAACTCATTAACTTCGCAGATCACCAACTGTGTTGCCTCTTGCTTGCGAAATAATAAAACAATGCTGCGAAATTATTCATTTTTTCACCCTCTGAAAAAAGAAGAAAACTATGCTCGCAGGCGAATTCGAACCTGTGACCACAAACTCACATACTGTTCTCTGGACCAACTATTTAAGAACCTCTATGCGAAATTAACGCAAAACTTTTTTCCTTATTCTTTTATTCGCCAATGAAAATGAGAAGAAAATGAAAAATATGTGTCTCTGCGAATTTGAACCCTTGACCTATTTGTTGCTCTCACAACCTTGAACCATCTGTGCGAATTTCTGTTTGTGATAGAAATTATAGCGTCTGCCTCTTATCTTCTCTTCGTCCTTCCTTAATTTCTTTCACAATTTGCCTCTTACTTTTTCTCCTGAACATGAAATCTTCCACTGAAACCTTGGTTTTCTTCCTTAAATTCACCACAGTAACTATTTTTTTTTTCTCTTACTCTTTTCATGTCTTTGAATTGTTGATGACGTTTACTCCCTAAAAGTGTAATTTCTTCCATGAAATTTCCATTTTTGAACCTAAATTTTTTTAGATCTTGAAAAATATGAACAGTAGCAAATCTTCATGGAAATCTCTTAAACCAATCAAACTACAGGAAGGATAAATCCTTTACTCCTCCCTGTTTCTAGCGCCAAAATGTAGTTGCAGGAAATCCCACAACACACCCCATATAATATCATGATAATAATTTCTAGATCTAATCATAAAAATGATGATAAAAGTGCTAAAATTATAAAATGGACACAAGATTTTTTACATGGTTCGATCAATGTGATCTACATCCATGGTTCTTCACTATGATTGTTGTAATTACATATGTGTTATATTTAGAATCTCCATTAATGAGTATTCGGAGTTCTAGATCTAGTTTTTAGGGAAGAAGATGATAAAGAAAATAAATCTCTCTCTCTCTCTGTCTCTCTTACAAAGTGTGTCTCTGATTTACAAAAATGTGTCTCCTCCCCAAAAAATGTATTCCTCATCTTTCTCTCTTATGCCTTTCTCTTTATATACATACAACTCATATTACCCTATATTTTCGGATCCCCTGCTACGTTCTCTCAGGATCTCTTTATAATCTCGCATGATCTATCTCTATCATTCTCGCAAGGCTCTTGCTAACTTCTTGCAGGGCTCTTGCTTTCTCGCGAGATCTTAGTGCTATGCGAGATTCTGCTCCTACAATTATTACACAGCGTCAAAGTCCAATTGTATCACAACAACAATACTATGGTGATACTTCACTCCCCCTTAGTCAATACTCCATCTCACATGGAAACCACTCCCCCTTACATAATGATCCGAAAACCATATGTATTTGTAGTGTGAACTGCAATTAATTCTCCCCCTTTTTGGCAATAAAATTGGCAATGGTACAAGAACGGGATCCTAATGAAATTTCCGCAAGAGATTTTTCATGACCAAATGTAAATGTTCTATCATCTTGTTTAGATGTAATTATAAAGCCGAGGCTAAATGCATTCATCAAGGAGTTCATAAAGATACAAGATAACCCCTACAAAATTCCACAGCCGCACTCCACACAAAGATTTAGCAATTAAGCGCAAGTTCAAAAGAACTCTCCCCCATTAGATGTCATTCCCAAAGGAACAACTAGAGCGACCTTATTTTAAAGAGAAAAGAAGGATTTCTTTAGACTCAGCAAATTACATACAAGTATGAATTTGGAATCCAAAAATATTCAATCATATTAACCAAGGCGAACCAAGATTAGTCTGACTAAATGTGCTCAACACAAGTAAACTTATGGAGACTTAAATACACAATTAAACTAATCATAAAAGTAATCAATTTAATTGTCCATACTCAACATGAGAAAAATCTATTGAGTGTTAACTAAATAATCACATAAGATGATTGATTTAGTTCATTTGGGCTCAACATAAGATATTATGGAACCCCTACTAAGATTATCATAGAAAATGACAACCTTAACCGTACATGTACTCAACATGAGAGAACTCATGGAATACAAACTAAATAACCACACAAGTTGATTAATTTAGTTCTTAATGCTCAACATATACCATCTCATGGAACAACCAACCATGCCAATAAGAAATCGACTTAGTCGTATCGTGCTCAACATAAGATACACAATGGAGCCTTCACGGTAATACATAAAAATTATGGAACAATTAAGCTCTATACCGTGGATTACAAAAACAAGGATTTATTCTATTTTTTCCATCACAATGTGACATAATAGACTTAATCCTTGAATCACAAAAGATTTTAACCTACCTTACATCAATAATTGACAATATAGGCTAAACTTTTGTGTGTTGCCAAAAGTGCATTGATTCCTTTATCAATATTTGCATACCAATACGTGAACGACTTTACTTTTGACAAAAATATAGGACAATCAAGTTCACGGACGTAAACACACATATCCCATCAAAATATTACAATATAAAAAATCATAAAGATTAATACTGTAACCATCATCTTCCAAACAAGTTTATAATTTAAACCAATAAATCTAAAAACAAGAATATGAAATCATTGGATATAGCTATGTGTAATCACAATCATGGATATTCAAAAACACTAGTTATTCTTATAAATAAAACATAGAAGATTTACTAGACATAATAAGCTCAAATATATAGTAGAACCCAATCACAAAATAAAGTTCATGTTTGACAGTTTCATGGGTTTCGAGATCCTTGAGCTTGTGATTCACATCAACTGCTTCTTCCAAGAAGATATCCTTGTTGATAAGTTCTTTAACATGTGTCTTCATGAGACCAAGGTCAACAGTAACCTTTTCCAACTCACTTCTAAGCACACCAAGATTTCTTATTGTATCGACAAGTTGCAGTTTAGCTTTCTCGAAGTACTTTAAAAAGTCATGAACCACTTTAGTAGACACCATATCCTCATTCTCAACATCTTGATGTGAGTAGGCATAAAATCATGAGGCATTAGGTGCACCATCTTCTACAAGAGTTCTTTTCTTCCTTCCTTTCAATTCTACACTAAAACCTTTCTGTAGGACCAGAATATCGCTACAATACTTCTCTGCGAGATTAACAACGCTTCTTAGCGAGCATTACCGCAAGCTTTTAACAACACTTGGCGAATGTTACAAAAGCAGTCTAAAGAGTGACGTAATAGCTGACGATTGAAGAAAACATGAGAAGAGCATGTTTGTCCCGCGATGGATACAAAGCTTGCGAGAATGAATATTGTAACTATCGCGATACAATCGCAGAATAAATCCGAGATAAGAGGAAAACTTAGCTGTCATCCATTATGTAACTACCCTATAAATAGAGACCCAATATGTCCAGAAAAGGATGATGTATTTTTAAGAGTTAAGAAAGTCTTGAGGAGAGAGAAACTTCAAGATAATAGTTGTAATCTTGAATTCTTCCATTTCTGTAAACATTTCTAAGAACAAAATAATAAAGTGTCGTTTTTAATCTTCAATTGTGAGTTGATTATAACAAAATCTTAACAAGGGTGTAGTGTGGGATTTCCTGCAACTACATTTTGGCGCTAGAAACAGGGAGAATCAAATTAAGAAATCTCTAATTACAATTTGAAGATTTGAAGAAATTGTTAGAGTTGAAGAAATGGCTAGAAGAAGAAGAAATACATCAGAACCACCAACAACTGTAAGGAGGAGTAAAATACTTGCAGGAGGAGAAACAAATGAGTTAGGAGAATCTTCAAGGATAAGAACAAGAAGAAATAGAACAAGGATTGAAGGATAAGATCAAATTCCACAACCGAATCAACAAACACCGATACAAAATAGAAATGTGGATTATGATAGAGTGAGTGTGCATACTTGGAGATCGGATTCGATGGAAGATGTAGAAGATCAACAATTAAGAGACGGAAGAAGAGAAGAAAGAAATCAAGGAGTGGTTGAAGGATTAGTTCATGGAGGAGGTGAAAATGAAACAACAGATGATCCAAGACAAAGAATACAGGAGGAAAGAAGATTAGAGGTGGAAGAGCGTGCAAATTTAACAAGACAAAATCAGGAGTTGAGAATGGAGAATTTGAGGTTACAAAATAGAAGATCAAGAAGTACTGTTAGATCGGATTCAAGATCATTAAGAGAAGAATTAAGGCAAAATTCCCCAATAATAAATGCTAGAGGAAATATTCAAGAGAAAATGAAAAATCTAAATGAAGAGCAACGTCATAGAGAAGAAGAAGTAATAGAAGATCGTCATGATCCGCATGGCGAAAATTTGGATAATAGACTTAACAACAGAAATCAAGAGGGAAGATACAACCAAAATGATGAAGATAATCCAAAAGAAGGTAGGAGGATATTACATGGGAGAGAGATTCAGAGAAATCGAAGAATAATTGAGGAAGAAATTGAGAGACATTATGCTGAACAAGCATGACTAGCTTGCGAGAGAGAAAGATTAAAGGAAGAAGTAAAAGAACAAGAGTTCCAAGAGGCAGTACGAAAGAATAACCATGAAAATCGTGAAGGAGACTTACACAAAATCGTTATAATAATAATATTCAAGAAGAGTATGATAGAATACAAAGGAGAATAGAAAGACAGCGAAGAGAAATGATAAGAAGTGAAGAAATTCGCAGAGAAGTACAGCTGCGATTGCAAGAAGAAGGTGAAGCAGAAGATCGCAGAATAAGGAATGTGGGTGTAGATAAAGACACACAAAATCTCGCAAGACAAGAGGTACATAAACGCAGGAGAAGAGAAGCTGCATTAAAAATACCGATGGAACCAAATTCAACGGTGAATGAGCAAATTTTAAGAGAATTAGCAAAGATGAGGGGAATAATAAATAACAGAAGAGAAGGAGGTAGAAGGCAACTTGATGAAGCTATTGAAGAAGCTGAGAGAACTCCATTCACTCAACAAGTACAGTTAAGAGGAATACCTCCAAAGTGCAATTTACCAGCATTTTTGATGGAACTACCTATGCCGTACAACATCTTAAGGATTATGTTAGGTGTATGCTGCAATGGGAGAATCATGATGCTGTATTGTACAAGTATTTTACATCTAGCTTAACTAGCAAGGCGCTTAAATGGTTTGAGGGATTGCCAAAAAATACTATAACTTCTTTTGATCATTTACAAGCTACATTTCTGGGAGCATATATAAGCAACAATTCATCGCGGCCAGGTATTTAAGATGTGTTTGGGTTAAAATAGAGGGTTGGCGAGAGTCTGAAACATTTAACCATAAGATGGAAGACAATGTGCAGTGAGATGGCAGGAAGAGTGGACGAGAGATATCTTATCTTATCTTTTATCAATGCAATGTTCGCGACCAATCTGTTGTACATACAAATTTTCAGAGTCAAGAATACAATCACTATGACTGAACTACGAGAACTACAAGAAGAATACATTGCTTTAGAGGAGAAACAAAATGAGATGGAATCATATCCAATCGCGAATACCAATTCAGTAGCAGCAAATGGGAGTTTACTTCCTAAAATGATTAACAATGTGGCGAGCAACTCGCAAACACAACAAGAGAAAGTGGAAATTGATAACCAACAGAAGTTGGTAGCTATGGATAGTCGAGATCAAGAAGAATATGAAAGGGAGAAGAATTATTACAATCTCGGTGGGAATAATAAGATTCAAAGGCTTGATCAGTCGCAATAAAATTATGGTGGACAGAGGCAAAACAATTTCAGAAGCCAAGGTAACCAGAAGATAATATGGGAAGAAATAAAGATGCCACCTCTAAATGCTAGTATAGAAAAAATCTGGGAAGCTATCATTTTGATGGAAAATTTACCATCACCATGGAATATGGGAAAAGAACCACATCTTAATAATCGTAGTCAAGAATTTTGTCCTTACCATCACTTTCATTGTCACACAGTAGATGATTGTAGGAATGTAAAGAGAATAATTTTAAGGATGATTGACCAAGGAAAGCTAAACCACTTTTTAGTAGGACATCCACAATCTCAGTGATTGCCTCCAGCACCAGAAATTCGCAGGGTAAATACTATAAAAGGAGCAGAATCATTCGTAATAGAAGTTTGGGCTAAAGCAAAAAATTGTTGTACATTCACACAGAACTATTGAGGATTTCCATGATAATGTTCTGAGTAGAGTCTTCGCGAGAGATACAGATGGAAGGGAGATAATGAATATCGCGAGAGCCTCGCCATTAAAAGAATGGAAAAAACAAACTATATCTTTCACTGCACAAGAAGTACCAGAGCTTGGTGAGCTGCATGATAACCCATTGGTAGTAAAGTTAGAAATAAATCCCAAGTAAGTAGAAGAAGAAGATGAAGAAAATGATAATGAAAATGAAGATTCTTGGGCCATTAATAGAGTTCTAATAGACACAGGCAGCTCAGTTGACATATTATTTTATCATACCTACAAGACCATGGGTGGAAGAAACGAAGATTTAATACCATCAACATATAAAATCTATGGTTTTAATGGTACTTCCAATAAACCCAAAGGGGAAATTGAAATGCGGATTCCATTAAAGGGGATAACTTCCAAGATATTGTTCTGTGTTGTTGACATTGAATTACCTTACAATGCCCTGATTGGTCGACCTTGGCTACATGGGATATTAGGTGTAGCATCTAATTTCCACCAGTGTGTTAAATTTCCTCATCCTAATGGTGCTGGAGTTATTAAGGGAGATTGGGGAGAAAGCAAGAAATGTTATGAGATTGACATAAAATATTGCGATGAAAGAGCTGAGAAGAAGACCAATTGGAAGTACAACAACAAGCAACAACAGAGATGTGAAAGATTGATGATTGATTCAATAGAGCAACGAGAGGAAAATGATGCCGAGCGACTCGCAGATAAAGAAAGAACAAAAAAACATAACATAAAAGCAGAATTAGAAAATAGTAAGTAGAAAGGTAAAATGATGAAATTTACGCAGAATTTGTTTGAAGAAAATGCAATTGAAAAGAGTACTCTATTTGAAAGAATTGCAAAATTTTACAAGAAATGAAATTTTATCAGAGTTACAATACTCGCGAGAAGCGCGAATAGAATTACGCAGAGATTAATAGAATGGGACGAACCTTTATGGCGTGCACATTAGTTCGCGGATACAATTTCGCAAGAGGCAAATGTAAGACCTAATAGTGCGTCATATAAGGGGTATCTCTTTACATGACTCAGGGATAAGGTTATACCGCTGCTGGATCCTGAGTCATGCAGATGTTGGGTTTAAAGAAAACCTATCCAGGAGAGAGATCTTGGACTTCCAACTATATAAGGTTATACCCTGGTTGGACGAATGAGAATCTCTTCTAATAAGTGCAAAGTATGACCAAGGTGCCGAGGTACACGGTTGATCCAAGGGTGCCCGGGGCGTACGAAACTACCCTGGCCATTCTTGGTAAGTCTTGGCTATGATGCACTTGGCCTGAAGAAAACCCTACTTAGAGTGCAGTCTTGTAACTATAAGCCATATAGGCATAAAGGACAATAGGCTGCGAAAACAGCTGGTTGTTGGAAAATCTGGATGGGAGGAGCTAGTCTTGTATGTCCGATGTGCCCTCCTTGAAGGGGCAACCAGGGGGAAGATAAGGGTGGCACCCTCCATTAGGGAGCTGATAAGTGTCTAAAGACGGTAATGTCATGGGGATTTATGATCGCAAGAATATTTAGCCCTGTCATATTATCGCGTGACGAAAATTATATAGAGGCAACAAGCCAATAGATAAAAGTTAAGATGAGATCAATGGGTTTTTACATGAAAGTGTAAAGACGTCCTGCGATTTCATCGCAAGACGGCAATGTCATAAGGTTTAATTATTGCAAGAGATTTATACTTATCATATTGTCGCAGAGATGTTGAAAAAATATTGATAAGACAAGATCAATGGGTCAATACATGCAAATGTAAAGACGTCCTGCGATTTTGTCGCAAAAAGAAAAAATATGGCAAAACAAGACCTTTAATTAGGAAGGCATAATAAGACCATAAGATTATTGCGATAATGCTCGCAGAATTTATGAGATTTGCGATTTTACGCATAGATCATAAAGTTATGCAATTGTTGCTAGCGATAACATCGCCAATATTGAGGAAAAATTAATTTGATTCACAACTAATATCTAATCTCTACTCAATTTTTTCATATTGTAGATGAATAATAGAGGCAAGTATGGGAATGCATAGAATGATAAATTATTATTCATTCATCATATGATAAAATTGCATAGATGATACATTTATACAAATAATTAAAGGATAATAATTATGATTGATTGATTATGTTGCAGAAAAAGAAATGTTTTCTAATTCGTACAGATAAAAGCAAAAGAAGTTTACACATCAAGTTGGAGAAGCTCGCAGCAATGTTACGAGAAGCAAAAAATAAATGTACAAAATTTACAACGAAGAAAAAGAGAATAAACAAGACTAAGTAGATCCATCACCACCTTCATCATAGCTCTTTTATTTTTCAGATTTTTCCTCATTACCAGATTTCTCTTCTTCATCATTATCATTATTATCTCTACCTACGTCAGATTTCTCTTCCTCTCCAGATAGTTCTTCATCATTATCATCTTCTCTAGACTCCTCAACTTCGCTATAAGATATAACTAGATTTGGGGAATCAGCTGGAATTTCCTTTGCAAGATCGGGGTATGTAGAATGAGGAATACCATAATCATCACGGACTAGTTTAACAGCGTTATTACGAACAAGGATAAGGGCGTTACTAAAATTTGAAGATGAGATTTTCAATTTTTACTTCAATCTAGAATATTTTTCATTGCGAGAAGATAAATTTCTAGCGAGTTGGATTTTCTCTTCTTCTAACTCATCAAATCTTTTACGATAGTTCTTTTCGGATGCTGCGAGCAAATGATAACAAAGTTAATACATATAAGGATGATTCAATTAGAAAATAATTTAGTGAAATCATAAGAGTGATAACCTTCTCTTTTAGAAATCATGTCTTTAATTAAAGCCGCTTGTTCAGCATGAAGACTAACATCTACACCTAAATTAGTTCTGGCGTTCTCAAGAACTTTCGCAGCCCAGGCAAATTCCACGTCATTATTTATAAGAAGACGGGAACGAATTTGGTTTTATCTTTCAATAAAACCTTCCTTCTCGCGGATAATCCTATCCCTTTCAATTTGAACTTCAAGAATGGTCTTATGGAAATTCGCTAAGGTTTCAGCTCCTTGCCTAGATATACGGTCTTTGTCTTTTGAGAGATCTTTGTTTTTGGCCTTTAAAGTTTTAATCTCAGCTTTGAAATTATGATAAAGTTGTTTGAATCCATGAGTTATATCTAAAGAAGATCTGTAGTCAATTTCTAAGAGGCGAAACTTAGATCTGAGTTCATTTATGGAAATGGAATTAACATTGGAAGGGTTATTTAAAGAATTATTAAGAAGTTCTAGAAGAGTATCGTTGTCTATTAGTTCAGGGAAAGAGATAATGGTTAAAGACTCATCAGTGAGACCGTAAACGTCTGCGAGAATGATAAATCAAGTAAGAAAGAATGGTCAAACATAAAGTTACGAAGGAAAAGAAGAAGGATATCATACCTAAGAGTTGTTTGTTTACAGTGTCAAGATTGGATACTTTGGCTGATTGATGAGAAAGATTGTTCTCAAGATCTTTATTCTTCTCGCGAAGACTAGCGAGTTCCTCTTCCATTTGTTCATTCTTCTCGTGAAGATTAGAAGATTCAGATTTTAATTCTTCATTCTTTCGGCAAAGAACAACATTCTTCTGTTGAGAAAATTCACGCCTATTGTCTAAATCAGAATCCACAGCAAAAGCAGCTCTTCCAACCTGCGATAGAATTATATAAGTCAAAATCTGGCAAAAATATCAATAGATACATAAAAAGGATGAAAAAACAGAAGCATACCAGACTGCCAAGTGAATTTAAGAGACTTGGAGTCAGCGATCTTGAAACCCCGCGAAGGGAATCACTGTCAGCTAATATGGGAGCATCGCAAACTTTGGTGAGGGACTGGGATATTTCATTAATAGCTTCATCTTCATACTCATTTGGGATACCAAATATATTCGTGCCAAAATTTTTAGATAAATGAGCCATTGAAGAATAAGAAGAAGAAGAATCCTTAATAGAAGGGAAGCAGTTATCATTATTGTTAAAATCCTCATCATTATTGTCCTTGTGAAAATCAACACTTGGATTTTCTGGAATGGGTTGAGGAATTGAAGAAGAAGAAGGTCGGGTTTTCCTTTTCTTCAAGGGAGGATCGCCATATTCTTCACCACGAGGGGCAGAAGACTTCCCTTTGGGAGGAACATTAGATTTATCCTTTAAAGATTTCTCCTTAGTTCTCGCGGGTTTTATTGGTTCTAGTTCTTCAATCTCCTGTGAACATAGATGAAGGTAAGAAATAGGGGTACAATATATTGTTAAAGTTAGTGAAAAAATATTTCTTACTTCATCTGTGAAAGATTTAAGAGCTAAGAAAGTGCTAGGTTTCCTAAGGGCCTGGTAGCTGAGTTTCATCCTGTCAATCTGGAAAAAATTGAAGTAATTAGAGAAAATATAAAAACATGAGGAAGATAATGAATAATAATTATATAAAAGATCAGAGAGATTATACCTTTTTAGTTCTTTCAGGCCAGTTGAAGACCCAAGGTTGATATTCTGAAAGATTCGCGGGTAATTCGCGAGAACCAGAAATATAAGAACCTTCAAGACATAACGGAAAAATAAACCACTTATCATCGCTGGAGTGGTGAGGGCCTTGATTAGTAGATGTATGCCAATCAATGTCTAGCATAAGAGCTTTATCATCAGCAATCTTTTCTTTCTTCAAGCGGACACCCCAGCAAGTGCTATCCCTCTTCGTAGGGACTATTTTGTAATTTACAAAAAAAAAATTATCTACAGTATAATCTGCAGAGATAATAGGGACATCTTTAAATTGAGGATTCTTCGCAGCTTCAGGGTAGCGAGATCCTTTATCAGCACCGCGAGAAGCATATTCAAGCAGCAATCGAATACAATCTCCACCCAATTGATATATCGCTCGCGAGAATCTCTCGTCAGAAATTATTTCATAGAATAGTGGAAGTTCTGGATCATAGAGAGGAATGGGAAGACCAACTTCAAGTTGACCTAGTGATACTATAATTTTCTCGTGAGAGCATTGATAATCAGTGAATAATCTGAGAGAAAGTTCGGATTTAGGGCTCTGATTTGGAATTGTAGACAAAGTAAAACCTTTGCTTTTGAGTTTTTCTTTCATCTCACCAAAAGCAATCAAATTTTTAGCACCAGCGGAAACCATTTTTAAGTATGGGAATGAAAGAGAGGGTTGGAAAATAAGAAAAGAATCACAGCGATAACAGACGCGCAATTTATGGAAGAACAGTAAACTTGCAGAGAAATTACGGAGAGAAAGAAGAAAAAAGTAAAAGAGGAAAAGAAAAGAATGAAAGAAGTACTTATAGAAGAAGAAATTTCTCGAAGAAGATGAATGCAATAAATGTTAAGAAAAGACATGAACGGTCAGATCGCAGCGGTTAGAGAGGACGTGTCGTAAATTTATTAGAGAAGAGAATATGTGAAAACAGTTGGCGAAAGATACATAAACGTGTCAGAACAGAAAAATCTAAAGAGATAAGTAGTTGCGGCATTTTAAAATTCTCATGATCTTCTCTTCTTCGCAGAAAAGACATGAGAAGAGGCAAGATGTAGGACCAAAATATCGCTACAATACTTCTCTACGAGATTAACAACGCTTCTCAGCGAGCATTACCGCAAGCTTTTAACAGCACTTGGCGAATGTTACAAAAGCAGTCAAAAGAGTGACGTAATAGCTGACGATTGAAGAAAACATGAGAAGAGCATGTTTGTCCCGCGATGGATACAAAGCTTGCGAGAATTAATATTGTAACTATCGCGATACAATCGCAGAACAAATCCGAGATAAGAGGAAAACTTAGCTGTCATCCATTATGTAACTACCCTATAAATAGAGACCCAATATGTCCAGAAAAGGATGATGTATTTTTAAGAGTTAAGAAAGTCTTGAGGAGAGAGAAACTTCAAGAGAATAGTTGTAATCTTGAATTCTTCCATTTATGTAAACATTTCTAAGAACAAAATAATAAAGTGTCGTTTTTAATCTTTAATTGTGAGTTGATTATAACAAAATCTTAACAAGGGTGTAGTGTGGGATTTCCTGCAACTACACTTTCTCAAGAAATCCCTTAGCAAAAATACTAGAGAGAGATGAAGAAGAGGACATTCTTGATAACCCAGATAATGACCTAGAGTATGCGTGCGTGAACTTATGTAACTCAATAGGTCGGTACTTATCCGAATATAGGATCAGAATATCGCCACAGCAATACTCTCGCGAGATTTATAACGACATTTGTCCAAGCTCTTCAACAACACACTGCGAGTGTCACAGAATGACTTGAAGAATGGCATAGCGGATGACGGTAACTGAAACACAAGAAGAGCATGACGATCCTGCGAAGATTATAGAATCTGCGAGAATATACATCATAACTATTGCGAGAATATCGCGAGTCAGATCCGAATTTAAAGGACAGCTTAGATGTCATCCACTATGTAATTACCCTATATAAAGAGGACTAATAGATTCAGAAAGGGAGAGATCAATTTTGGAGTGTTGAGAAAGTTTTCAGGAGAGAAAAGGTTTAAGAGAGCGGTTGTGTTCTTAATTTCTTTCATTTCTTGTAACTTTTCTGAGAATCAATTAATAAAAGAGTTGTTTTGATCTTCAAATATGTGTTGATTTCTATGAATTCTTGTGAGGTGTGTAGTGTAGGATTTCCTGCAACTACATAATGGCGCTAGAAACAGGGAATGAAAGTTAAAAATCATAGAAAAGGCGAGATTGAAGATCATTATCGAGATTATTCAAGATTAAGAAGATGATTGAACAAGTTGGTGAAATAATTGAAGGAAAAATGATTAGAGCTAAGGAGAATTGCAGAAAGTTGGAGTGTAATATGATAACAAGAACAATGATCAACAAATTCCACAAAAATATTAAAGGGAGGATACATAAACGAGATTTTGAAGGAAGGAAAATTATGACGGTGGAGAAAATATCGCCTCTGAAGGATTGGGAAAAGCAGAAAATCACATTCACAGCAGCAGAAATACCAAGAGAAAATTTAAATCATACATCTCCTTTGGTAATCACGATACCCACTATACGAATGAAAAAGGAAAAATCAACAAGATCTGCGGAAGAATGGGCTGTGAATAGAACTTTGGTGGATGCAAGAAGTTCTGTAGATATAATATTTTATCATGCATTCAAGAAAATGTTATACAAAGATGAAGAGATGTCTTGATCAACTTATCATATTCATGGCTTTGGAAAATCTATAACAAAACCTAAAGGCGAAATAGTGGTACGAATTCCTCTAGGAGAGGTTGAAACACAAGTAACATTATGTGTGGTAGATATGGAGTCACCATATAGCATGCTATTGGGGCGACCATGGATACACACAATCAAGGTTGTAGCATCAATGTTGCATCAATGCATTAGATTTCCTATGGCCAGTGGAGTTGAAGAAATTAGAGGAGATACTGATCATGCGAAACTATGTTATCAAATTGAAGTGAGGAATTTTGAAGGACGTGCAAAGCTGCGAAAGGCTCGCATAAAAATGGCGAAAGAGACAAAGAAAGAAGAAGAATTTAAAGTTTACATGATAAGAGCAAAAGAAGGAAAAGGAATACCCAGCGAAATTTCGCAAGAAGGAGATAAACCTGCGAAAGTTATGAAAACATCAACACCTATGGGAGAACCTGAGGCCAGCTACACCGCAACAGAATCAAAAAAGGAAATAAATGTTGGAAGTGAAGAAGAACCTAAGATGTTGAAAATTGGAACTAAAATGGATGCATATGAGGAAGAGCGAACCATAAACCTCTTGTGAGAGTATAAAGATAGCTTCGCGTGGAGTATGGATGAGATGTCTGGAATAAATCCATCAGTTGCATGTCATAAGTTAGAAATTAATAAGGAGGTAAGACCATTTAAACAAAGGATAAGAAAAATTGCAACAACTTACCACTCCCAAATAGAAGAAGAATTACAGAAAATGCTTGGCGCGGGAATTATAAGGCAAGAAAAATATCCGGAATGGATTGCAAATATGGTGGTGGTTCCAAAGAAAAATAAGGGGATAATAATTTGCATAGACTTTACTGACTTAAACAAAGCTTGTCCTAAAGATAGTTTTCCATTACCAGATATTCCTCAAATGGTTGAATCAGCAGCGGGAAATGAAATAATGTCTTCATTGGATGGGTATAAATGCTATAACCAAATTCCACTGGATGAAGAAGATCAAGAGAATACTGCATTTTTTGCTCCAAGAGGATTGTATTGTTATACAAAAATGCCATTTTGGTTGCGAAATGCAGGAGCAACATACCAACGAATGGTGGAGAAGGTATTTGCAAAATGGATACATAAAACATTAGAGGTGTATGTATATGACATGTTAATAAAAAGCAAGGAAGCTAAGAACTATACGCAAGATATGAAGGAGATTTTTGATCAAATGAGGCAATTTAACATTAAGGTGAATCCTGAAAAGTGTGTCTTTGGAGTTACGTCGGGAAATTTTTTAGGTTACATTGTATCAAAAGAAGGAATACAAGTTGATCTAGAGAAAGTACAAGCAGTTCGCGATATTCCAACTCATGCGACAGTGACAGATGTACAGAAATTAAATGGACTCTTAGACTTGCTAGGAAGGTTTATTTCACGATCATCAGACAAGTGTAAACATTTCTTCAACATTCTTAAAAAGGGTACAATGTTCAAATGGACGGATGAATGTGAAAAAGCTTTTCAAGGGATAAAAGAGTATCTAATAAATACATATATTATGCAAAAATCAGAACCATGGGAAGAGTTATTAATTTATCTTGCGACAACTTCGCATGCATTGAGCGCATTATTGTTGCGAGTAGATGCAGGAGTGGAAAAACCAATCTATTACATCAGTAAAACATTTAATGCTGCAGAAAGAAATTACTCAAAGATTGAAAAACTGATTATAGCGTTGGTTTATGCAACATTTAAGCTTCGTATATATTTTCAAGCACATAAAATCAAAGTGTTAACAAAACTACCAATTGAGTCAGTGATGAAAAACACAAAGAGGTCAGGGAGAGTTGAAGATGGAATGCGCAAGTTGGTCATTTTGAAATCAAATATGAAGTTTTATCTTCAACAAAATCGCAAGTTGTAGCGGACTTTTTGGCAGATTTTTTTTCCAGAAGATGATGAAGCAGTAGAGGATATGATGGATATATAAGAAGAGCATGGAGATCCAAAAGACTTGTTAACAGAACCAAATTGATGGGAAATACTGGTAGATGGATCCTCAAATGGAGAAGGTAATGGAATTGGTATTGTCTTAATCTCGCCAGAAGGAGCAAAAATGACTTTCTCGTTTAGGTTGGAATTTGCATCCACTAATAATAAAACAGAATATGAAGCAGTAATACATGCCCTAAAATTTGCAGTAGAAATGAAATTGGAGAATGCCAGAATTACGAGTGACTCACAGCTAGTTATTCGCCAGATAACATGAGAATACACTACAAATGAACCATCTTTGAAGAAATACAAAAATCTTGTTGAAGGTTTATCTGCAAAAATTCCTCAAACAAGATGGAGACACATATCAAGGAAGGACAATAGACTCACAGACGCTTATGCTTTCATTTCAAGTATGATGACAGATCCAACTGCGAGATGCATAAAAATTCAGACATTCATATCACCTTCAATTAACAAATAAGAAGAAGAAGAAGAAGAAGAAGATGTAATGATGATAGAAAGTGGTGAAGAAGAACCAAGAGGCAATATTACAGATTGACAAGAAGAGCTCCATGCATATTTGGCGAGAGGAGAAATACCAAGAAACCGATTAGAAGCACACAAGTTGAAAAGTTGTGCAACAAATTATGAATTAAGAGATGGAGTATTATATCACAAAATCATGTCTTCGCCAAAGTCATGTCTGCGACATATTAAAGAATGGTGGAGAAAGTATTTGCGAGGTGGATACACAAAACATTAGAGGTGTATGTAGATGACATGTTAATAAAGAGTAAAGAAGCTAAAAACCATGTGAAGGATTTGAAGGAGATTTTCGATCAAATGTGACACTTTAACATCAAGGTGAATCCCGAACAATGCATTTTTGGAGTGGCATCAAGAAATTTTTTAGGATATATTGTATCAAAATAAGGAATACAAGTTGATCCAGAGAAAGTACAAGCAACTCGCGACATGCCAACACCAGCAACAGTAAAAGATATGCAGAAATTGAATGGACTCTTAGCTTCGCTAGGAAGATTTATCTCGCGATCATCAGATAAATGCAAGCATTTCTTCAATATACTCAAAAAGGGTACAAATTTCAAGTGGACAGATGAATGTGAAAAGGCCTTTCAAGGAATTAAAGAACATTTAATGAACATATCTATTTTACATAAAGTAGAACCTGGAGAGGAGTTATTGATCTACCTCGTGACAACTTTGCAAGCACTAAGTGCAGTGTTAATGTGAATAGATGCAGGAGTAGAAAAACCAATTTATTATATCAGCACAACATTTAATACCGCAAATAGAAATTATTCAAAGATTGAGAAGTTGATTTTGGCATTAGTTTATGCTACATTTAAGCTTCGCATCTATTTTCAAGCACATAAAGTAAAAGTATTAACAAAGGTGCCAATTGAGTCAGTAATGAAGAATTCAAAAAGATCAGGCAGAGTTGAGAGATGGAATGCACATGTAGGACACTTCGAAATCAAGTACGAAATCATGTCTTCGCCAAAGTCACAAGTTGTATCATATTTCTTAGCAGAGTTTCCTCTAGAAGATGATGAAGCTGTAGAAGAGATAATGGATGTAGAAGAAGAACATGGAGACCCAAGAGATCTGTTAATATAACCAAACATGTGGGAAATATTAGTGGATGGATCGTCAAATGGGGAAGGTAATGGAGTTGGAGTTATCTTTATCCTGCCATAAGGAGCGAAAATGACTTTTTCTTTTAAATTGGAATTCGCATCCACTAATAATGAGACAGAATATGAAGTTGTAATACATGCTCTAAAATTCGCAATATAAATGAAGTTGGAGAATGCTAGAATTACCAGTGACTCACAATTGGTTATTCTCCAAATAAAAGGAGAATACACAACAGATGAACCATCTTTGAAGAATAACAAGAAACTTGTTGAAGAACTGTCAGCGAAAATTCCAAAAATAAAATGGAGGCATATATCAAGAAAAGATAATAGACTCGCAGATGCTTTTTCTTTCATATCCAGCATGATGACAGATCCAACTGCGAGATGCATAAAAATTCAAACACTTATATCACCTTCAATAAATAAAGAAGAAGAAGAAAAAGAGGCAGATGTCATGACAATAGAAAGTGACAAAGAAGAACCAACAAGTGATATCACAAATTGGAGAACAGAACTTCATGCATATTTGGCGAGAGGAGAAACACTAAGAAATAGATTAGAAGCACACAAATTAAAGAGTCGTGCAACAAATTATGAATTAAGATATGGGGTATTATATTTAAAATCTTTTAACGGGCCATCACTTAGATGCTTGACACAGGAAGAAGGAGAAAAAGTGTTAAAAATGTTGCATAGTGTGGATGCTAGTAATCACAGCGGAGGAAGATCTTTGGCATACATAACAAAAATGCAAGGCTATTACTGGCCATATATGCATGAAGATGCGAAGCAACTATTAAGACGTTGCGAAGATTGTCAGCGGCACGGAAAGAAGATACATGCACCAGGGGCACCATTATCATCTTCAACAAGTGTATGGACTTTTGGAAAATGGGGCTTAGATATTGTTGGACCATTTTGTCAGGTAAAAAGAGATACTTAATTGTCGTAACAGATTACTTAAAACTTAAAATAGGATAATTCCTACAACATATTTACTAGGAAATAAGCAACTGGTATGTCACCTTTTTGTCTAACATATGGTGTTGAAGCAGTACTACCAACAAAAGTTGTTATTCCTACAACAAAAAGAGAGGCTTGGGAAAAGAATCTCAGTGCTGGTATGATTCTAAGTAAACTTGATAAGTTAGAAGTGTAGTTGCAGAATAACCTACAACTACACCCTCAATAGAATTAGTAAAAACTCAAGAAGTTCTTGATGATGAATAACAATTTTCTTATTAATGTTCTCAATTGATTACAAAGAAGTATCTAAATGGAACTAGAATAGTTACAACTTTCTCTATTCTATTTCCTAAGATATTTTCTAACACTCACTAAAACAACCTCCCGAATTTTACATTTGAACTCCTATTTATAATAAAACTTATACAGCTGTATATGAATTGCGAAGTATCGCAATTCATACTCGCAAAATTACTTCATCCTCGCAAAACTTCGTATTTCTCCGTGCTACTTCTATCATCGTATCATTTTATAACTCTTTTCTCCTTTATTTATTACGATACTCGTGAACTATTATCTTGCGATATTCAATACCTACATCTTGCCTCTTCTCATGTCAATTCTACGAAGAAGAAATGATCGTGAGAACATAACCGTTACTTAGTCTTTTAAAATTTTGACACGTCTTTTGTAACCGTTCTTTTCTAGTTATTCCCTTATATAACTCCTTTATATTCTCTTCCTTTTCTTCTTCTTATTTCCGCAATTCTATCTTCTACTCATACTTTCTATTACTGTTTTCTCTGCAGTTTTTTCTTCTTCTTATATCTTCATGAGTTCTCCAACGTAATTTCCTTCTATCTCCGCGCATTTCATTTGTTCTTTCTCTTTAATTTCTCTATAATTTGTTATCTGACTTTGGTTTATTTCAGTAAAATAACTCCTCAGATGAAATCTCAACTAAAGAATCCAAGCCTTAATCCACGAAGAAGAAAATCTGAGAATAAAAAGGTAGTTAAAATACTTTGCCTTCTTTCCTGAACAATATATTGTTGCCTCAGTTTTTTAATCTACATTTTGATTCGCAGGTTGGCGAAAAACCAAATCCTAGTAAGAGATCTCGAATAACTAAACCCACACCATTAATTCCGATTGATGATTTCCTTCCTGAAGTTGATAAGGAATTTTCCTCTCCTCCTCGTGAAAATGCTTCTTCACACACTCCTGCCTCTACTCCATTACCTACCTTTCAATCTCCCATCAGTGTCAATTTATCAACACTTCTTCAAGATCAACCCTCATAAAATATTTCTTCAACTTCTTCTCCTGAAAAACAGCCCTCGCAAAATATTTCTTCAACTTCTTCTTTTGAAAAACCTGTCTTGTCTCCAAATCCTTTGAGTGCTATTTCTCCAGACAATTTGCAGCTTGCTCTTATTCCTTCAAATTCTTCTCCTCTTCCTCAGGAAATTCGAGATGGAATTTATTCAACTTTCCGAATGTTATATGAGGTTTTGACAAATGCTGCGAAGTCTACTAATGTTCGTTCGCAATATGAGTTTTGCGATGTTCTGAATAATTTCGTCAATCCAGACATTTCTTCTTCACGTCAATCCTTAGAAAAAGAAATTGAATTGCTTCGTCAATCTTTGAAATCTTCTCAAGCAGAATGCGAAGATCTCCGTAAAGAAAATCATCATTTTCAGAATAATTCTCTCGACTGTGCGATACTTCGCAAAAGAAATGATGAATTGAAAGGTATGATTACTATCTTCATATTTTCCCTTTTATTTACTTATATTCTTCATATGTTTGAAACATCCATTAAAACCCATTCCCCTTTATAGAATCCATCCAGAAATGTAGAAGATTGGTACTTCACCATGAATCAGATGCAACAGAATATCGAACCAAGCATGAAAGCCTCTCAAACCAATTCTCCCATTTATCTAATCTTTACTCGTGTGCTCTTGACAACTCTGACGCTCTTTTTCAAGAGAATACTCAACTAATATATGATCGAAATTTTTTGAATGATGATATATCTAAACTTTTTTCTTCCTTAACTAAAGCTAATTTGAGAATAGAAACCTTATTAGAAGAGAACAAAACCCTATCAGAAGAGAAATGTTCGTTTTTGAATACAATGATTGTTTCTTCGCAAGAATTAAAAACTCTTCAGAATAAATGTTGCGATCAAGAAAATCTTCTTTCTCTGTTGAAAGGTGAACTTGAGGAATTAAAGAAGTCTTCAGATCTTTGAAAGAAATTCTTTTGTTATTGAGAAGAATTCCCTTATTAATAAGAACATAGTCTTGAGTGCTAAGAAGAATCAACTTGAAGAAGATTATTCGTCATTAAAAAGTCTTAATGCCAAACTTGCGAAGGATAAGAATTTTCTCCTTTCTAAAGATAAAAAGCTTCAATCTCGACTTAAAGGATTAGTTGGTGATGGTTTTGATAATGCGATGAATCAAATGAAGAACTGTTGTCTATCTTTAACTCAATCTCTTACTTCGCAAAGAGAAGGTATTCATTAAAATTTGACTGCCTCTGGTATATCTTTAAATTTCATTATACTCGCAAATTTTATTCTTTGAACTTTGTTTTATTTGCAGAATCTGAGAACAACCTTCGTAATGCGAAAGCTGGATTAGAAGCCTCCTGTTCCGAGCTTCATAAGAAGAATGCTTTGCTTTCTACTCGCTTAATCAACTCTCGTGACCGTGCTACTCGGAGATTCAATTATCTTGCTTATTCCAAAGATATCGAAGATACCAATCATCAAAAAGCTATACTTCATGAAAGTCATCTGAAAGCTCAAGTCTTTACGAATAACATTCTCTTATCAAGAGGCTTGCCTCCTGAGAAAATTACTCCTCTGAAGATATCTGACGATGAAGTTGCTCGTGAGCCTGATAGTGATTTCGATTATGAGAGTGATGATGAAGATCTTGTTGATGAGAAAGAATCTATTCCTTAAGGAGATGTCCCTGTTGCATATTCTTCCAAGGATGATATCTCGCAAAAGTCGAAGGCTGCTAATGACCCTACTGATCTTAAAGATCCGGCACAGAGTGTTGATGAAGCATGATAATATTCCTTTTTCAATTTATCATTGACTCTCCTGTCTTTCTTTCTTTTGAATTCCTTCCCTTAGTTACTGTTGGTTTTCTTTTTGCGAACAATTCTATTTTTTGAGAAGTACATCTGATATTTTGCGAAGATGATTTATCCTTTCTTTCTGATATTTTGCGAAGATAATTTAACCTTTCTTTGATTAAATTTGCCCCATTTGATCATATGAAGAGAAATAATATATAACTCACAGATAAAGCTTAGTATATCCTTTTCCCCCTATTATTTCTCTTTAAATGATTAAACATTGTTTGAAGTATTAAAATATCTGCCTCATTTTATCTTACGAAGTTTCAACTTGTTACGATTGTAGATAAAAAATCGTCCCTTTTAAATATAAAAAGTAAAATATATGAAATATCCTTAATAAGTATACTACATATACAATACCTTTGTAGAAGTATTAGAAGTACCAAATCCATCAAATGAAGAGATATAAGAAGTATTAGAAGTATTCAATTCACCAAATGAATTATTAGAAGTACTCAATTTCCTTTTACGTATTAGAAGTACTCGATCCACCAAATGAAGAGATATAAGAAGTATTAGAAGTACTCAATTCATCAAATGAAGAAATATAAGAAGTATTAGAAGTACTCAATTTACCAACTGAAGAAATATAAGAAGTATTCGATCTGTGAATAATTATGTAACATATGACGAAGTATAATGATTATTTAACTTTCACCAAATGAAATATCCATTAAAGAAGTATAATAAATATGAGATATTCTTGAAGAATTATAAGAAGTATTCAATCTTTTTGAGAAATATTCAATATATGGAGAAGTATAAGAAGTATGTAATTCTCGTAATCTTTTACGAATATGAACTTATCTGTATTTGATTGCTATCAAAATCGCATCTTTTGTTAAGTCTTCATTAAAATTCTTCAATGATGTTGTCTTTTTTGATAGGACTTCTTGTAAAAATTCTTCAATGATATTGACAGAGCTGTCTTCTCTTCAAAATTTCTTGATGTATATTCTTGTAAAATTTCTTCAATGATATTGACGAAGTTGTCTTCTTTTCAGATCTTCATAATGTATATTCTTGTATAATTTCTTCAATGATGTTGATGCAATAAATTTCATTAATTTCTGTGGTCTTATCATGCCTTCCTAAGTAAAGGTCTTATTTTTCCACCTCTTTTGTATTAATTATTTGCGATAATATGACAAGTCTGAACATTCTTGCGAACATACAACCTCGTGACATTATCGTCTTGCGATGAAATCGCAGGACGTTCTTACACTTTCATGCAAAAACCCATTGATCTCATCTTAAATTCTTTGTATAGTATTTTAGCCTCTTCAGGAATTGTTGTGACAATATGACAGGCCTAAATATTCTTGCGAACATAAAGCCCCATGACAATGCCGTCTTGCGATGAAATCGCAGGACGTCTCTACACTTTCATGTAGTGACCCATTGATCTCATCTTAACTTCTTTAATATGTTCTGCGAGTTCTTTATTCTTTTCTTTCTTTCTTTCTTTCTTTTTTTTTTTTTTTTTTTAAGGCTCACAGAACTTCATTTGTTGCACAAATATGACAAGCCTTTATGTTTTCGCAAACAAGAAGCCTCGTGACATTTGCGTCTTATAGCACTTATCAGATCCCTAATGGAGGGTGCTGCCCTTTATCTTCCTCCTGATTTCCCCTTCAAGGAAGCGTACATCGACCATACAAGGTTAGCTCTTCCCATCCGGTTCTGCCAACAACCAGCTTTTGATCGCAACCTCTTATCCTTTTTGCCTATAGGGCTTATAGTTACGAGGTTGCACCCTATGGGGTATCTTTGGGCCAAGTGCATCATTTGCCAAGACTTGTCAAAAATGGCAGATGTGGTTCAACCTCACCCGGCACTCTTGACTCAACCGTGTACCTCGGCGCCTTGATCGTTTTCTGCACTTCTTGGGAAAGACAGTATGCCTTAGTCGCCCAACCTAAATCCTCTTACACCTCATTTTATATTGCGTAATGTCGTTAGATTAGGTGAGAATCCAAGGTGTCTAACCCGGATAGGTACCCCATTATTGGGTTGTACCCCAAAATTTTTACCATGTACTAAGGGCCCTTGGTGGTGTTCCGGTTACCCTTAGCCACGTTATATGTACCCCCTTAAATGACGTACTTTAGGACTTTGCCTCTTACGAAATATAGCTTCGCGAACTAGGGTGTACGCCACAAAGGTTTGCCTGTATAAAATTTTCTGCGGATCTCTTTCTTTTTTGGAGGCTGATCACAGATTGCGGTCTTTTATTCGCAAATTAATGAAATTTTAATCGGAATATAAATTCTGAAATTCGTAACTTTTCCCAATTTCCTGCGAGCAAACAATATTCGTAAAAATTTTCATGAGTTTTATGGGTAATACCTTTTCAAATATAGTCTGTTCCAAGGTCTACCAAGCCTCAAACCCATGTCTCTCCCTTCTGGATCCATCAGCCGATAAGCTCCGCTTCCTACAACTTCTTTGATAACATATGGTCCATCCCATTTTGGTGCTAATTTTCCTCCATTTTCTTTTTGATATTTAGGTGTTTCTCGCATGACCAAATCACCTGGTTTATATTCACGTTCAATGACTCTCTTGTTGTATTCTCGAGCTAATCGTTCTTGATAAATCTTCATATGGTGCAACACCTTTTCTCTTTTTTCTTCCAAATCATCCAATTCACTTAATATTACTCCCGCACTTAAATTTCTTTCCCAAGCTTCTTTCTTTGTTGTCGGAATTACAACCTCTGTGGGTAATACTGCTTCTACTCCATATGTTAGACAATAAGGAGACATTCCAGTTGCTCGCACCACCCTTTGAGATGTCCTTCTAATTTCTTTTTGATTGTATCTGCGATTGTTTTATTTGTTGCTTATGCTTGTCCATTAGATTGTGGATATAACGGGGTTGACTTCCCACATTTTATTCTAAAAGCACTGAGTAACATATCTATATTCTGCCCCTCAAATTGTTTTCCATTATCAGATACTAGTTGTGCTGGAACCCCGTACCTGCAAATGAGGTTCTCAAATATAAACGTAAAAACATCTTTATCACGAATATGCTGTACTGCTTTTACTTCTGCGAGCTTCGTGAAATAATCTGTTGCAACTATCAAGTATCGTCTTTGTCCAGATCCAGGTATAAATGGTCCAACAATATCCAACCCCCATTTACCAAAAGGCCAGCAGCTTGTTGAAGAAGTTAATGTGGCCCCTGGTGCATGAATTATTTTACCATGTCGTTGGCATTCCTTGCATCTTCGTACGAACAATTTTGCGTCTGTATGCATATAAGGCCAGTAATATCCTTGTATTTTTGCTCTATATGCTAGAGATCTTCCCCCACTATGATTGCCATCTTCTCCTCCATGTAACATCTTCAATATATTTTCTCCTTCTTCGCGAGTTAAGCACCTGAGAGGTGGTCCATTGAAATATTTTCTATATAAAATTCCTTCTCGCAACTCATAGTTTGTTGCACGACTCTTTAATTTATGTGATTCTAGTCTGTTCCTGGATATTTCTCCTGTTGCGAGGTATGCATGAATTTCTTTTCTCCAATCTGCGATGTTGTTTGATAACTCTATTTCTACTTCCATCGCAATAGCTTCCTCAATTTCTTTCTCTTTGTCCACTGATGGGTGTTGAATTGTCTGTATTTGGATATTTCTTGTATTTGGATTTGTCATCATGCTTGGAATAAATGCAAAAGCATCTGCGAGACGGTTATATTTTCTTGATATATGTCTCCATTTTAATTTTGGTATCTTCGCAGATAATTCTTCAACGAGTTTCTTGTATTTCTTCAAAGAAGATTCATTTGTGGTATATTCCCCTTTAATTTGACAAATCACTAATTGCGAATCACTTGTTATCCTTATACTTTCAAGCTTCTTTTCTATTGCGATCTTTAATGCATACACTACAGCTTCGTACTCTGTTTCATTGTTCGTAGATGCAAATTCTAGTCTGAATGAGAATGCTGTTGTTTCTCCTTCTGGTGAAATCAACACGACTCCAATTCTATTTCCCTCACTATTGGATGATCCATCCACTAGAATTTCCCATCTATCAGGCTCTGTTAACAAGTCTTTTGGATTTCCAAATTCTTCTTCAACATCCATCATTTCCTCTACTGCTTCATCTTCTTCCAAAGGAAATTCTGCCAAAAAATCTGCGACGACTTGTGATTTTTGCGATGACAACACTTCGTATTTTATCTTGTAATGGTTTACTTGTGCATTCCACCTTTCTATTCTTCCTGACCTTTTTGTGTTCTTCATGACTGATTCAATTGGGACTTTGGTTACCACTTTTATTACATGTGCTTGAAAGTATATTCGTAACTTGAATGATGCATAAACCAGGGCTAAGATTAACTTCTCCATTTTAGAATAGTTCTTCTCTGCTGCATTAAAGGTTTTACTAATGTAGTAAATGGGCCTTTCTACTCCTGCGTCTGCTCGTAACAGAACTGCACTTAGAGCATATGGAGTTGTTGCGAGGTATACCAATAATTCTTCGTTTTTCTCTGGTTTCTGTAGTATAGATGTATTTGCGAGGTATTCTTTGATTCCTTGAAAAGCTTTTTCACATTCATCAGTCCATTTGAATTTTGCTCCCTTCTTAAGTATGTTGAAAAAATGCTTGCACTTATCTGACATTCGCGAAATAAATCTTCCAAGTGAAGCCAAGAGTCCATTTAGCTTTTGTACTTCTTTTACTGTTGCAGGTGTTGGCATGTCACGAACTGCTTGGACCTTTTCTGGATCAACTTGTATTCCCTCCTTTGATACTATGTATCCCAAGAACTTTCCGGATGAAACCCCAATAATACATTTCTCAGGATTTAATTTGATGTTGAACTTTCTCATTTGCTCAAATAATTCCTTCAAATCTTGCACATGGTCTTTAGCTTCCTTGCTTTTTATCAACATATCATCTACATATACCTCCAAAGTTTTATGTATCCACTTCACGAACACTTTTTCAACCATACGTTGATATGTAGCACCCGCATTCCACAAACCAAATGGCATCTTCACATAACAATACAAACCCCTTGGAGCAAAAAAGGCAGTATGTTCTTGATCTTCTTCTGCGAGTGATATTTGATTATACCCTTTATATCCATCAAGTGAAGTGACTCTATCATGACCTGCAGCTGATTCCACCATTTGTGGTATATCTGGTAATGGAAAACTGTCTTTGGGACATGCCTTGTTTAGATCAGTGAAATCTATGCAAATTCTTATTCCTTTATTCTTTTTCGGAACAATGACCATATTCGCAATCCATTCTGGATATTTTGATTCCCTTATGATCCCTGCATCCAACATCTTTTGTAATTCTTCTTCTATCTATACATGATAATTTTGTGATATCTTCCTTATTCTTTGTTTGAATGGTCTTACATTTTTATCTATGTTCAATCTATGACACGCCACTGATGGATCAATTCCTGGTATCTCATCTACACTTCCTGCGAAGATATCTTTATATTCTCGCAAAAGATTAGTAGTCCTTTTTTCTTCTTCTTCATCCATCTTAGTTCCAATTCGTAAGAATAAAGGCTCCTCTTTACTTCCAATATTTATTTATTTAGTTGGTTCAGCTGCAACATAGCTTAGACTTTGCTCCCCCATAGGTGTTGGCTCTTTGATTATTTTTGCTGGTTCCCATTCTTTTTCTGGAATTTCATTTGGTATACCTCTCCCTTCCTTTGCTCTTATTGTATACACTCGGAATTCTTCTTCTTTTATTGTTTCCTTCGAAAGTTTCCTACAAAGTTGTTTCTTTCTTGCTCTTCCTCCGCATTGTGTTACTTCAATTTGATAACAAAATTTTTCACTATCAAGATCTCCTTTAACTTCTTGTATTCCATTTGGTGTAGGAAATTTGATTTTCTGATGTAATGTTGAAGCAACAGCTTTGATTGCATGAATCCACGGCCTTCCTATCAGCATGTTATATGGAGATTCCATATCTATCACACACAAGATTACATGTGTTTCGATTTCTCCTAGTAATATTCGCAGCACGATTTCTCCTTTAGATTTTGTTGTAGATTTTCCTAATCCATGAATAAGACACTTTGAATTTATGATTTCTTCATCTTTAATTCCCATCCCCTTAAGTGCATGATAGAATATAATATTAACAGAACTCCCTGTATCAACCAAAATTCAGTTTAATTTCCATTTTTCTTCAGCTTTCTTATCTTCTAGCATGATTGGCAATGTGATCACCAATGGTGAAGTGTGGTTCAAGTCTTCATTTGGAATTTCTGCTACTGAAAATGTGATTTTCTGCTTTTCCCATTCTTCTAAAGTTGTTATCTTTTCTTTCTCCATGATCTTTCTTCCTCTACAATCTCGCTTGTATATTTTTCCCTTCATATTACTATGAAATTCATCAATCATTGTCTCTGTGATCATATTACATTCTTATTTTTTGCAATCTCCATCTACTGACTTCATTTGATCTTCAAATTTTCCACAATTCCCTCAAATTTAGGCTACCACAATTCTCAAGTCCCTGTTTCTAGCGCTAATTATGTAGTTGCAGAATAACCTACAACTACACCCTCAATAGAATTAGTAAAAACTCAAGAAGTTCTTGATGATGAATAACAATTTTCTTATTAATGTTCTCAATTGATTACAAAGAAGTATCTAAATGGAACTAGAATAGTTACAACTTTCTCTATTCTCTTTCCTAAGATATTTTCTAACACTCACTAAAAGAACCTCCCGAATTTTACATTTGAACTCCTATTTATAATAAAACTTATACAGCTGTATATGAAATGCGAAGTATCGCAATTCATACTTGCAAAATTACTTCATCCTCCCAAAACTTCGTATTTCTCCGTGCTACTTCTATCATCGTATCATTTTATAACTCTTTTCTCCTTTATTTATTACGATACTCGTGAACTATTATCTTGCGATATTCAGTACCTACAAGAAGAGAAGAGAGAAAAAGCTTTACAATATATGGAAAATTATCAGCGAAGATTAGCTCGCGAGTATAACAAACGTGTCAAAAAACGTGAGTTCCAACCGGGTGATTTAGTGCTGCGAGAAACACCAGTTTATCAGCGAGAAAATGGTAAAAAGTTGGCGAGAAAATGGGATGGACCATATATCATTAAGGAGATAGTTGGAACAGGGGCATACAAGTTGATGGATCCAGAGGGTAGAAATGTTGGTCAAAGACTTAGAAGACCATGAAATAGACTATATCTAAAAAGATATTACCAGTAACAAATTCTGAGAAATGCTAGAGGATGATATATTATATGATGAAATGAGTAAAAGAAATGAGTAAAAGAAATTTTTATCACAATTGCGAGATTATTCCCGATTACAGAAAAAATAAGAAGTAGTGATATTCGCAAAAGAAATATTAGAATGGGACGAACCTTTATGGCGTACACCCTAGTTCACGAATAAAATTTCGCAAGAGGCAAATGTAAGACCTAAAGTGCATCATATAAGGGGGTATCTGATTTCATGGCTCAGAGATAAGGTTATATCGCTGCTAGAACCTGATTCATGGAGATTTGGGGTCAATGAAAGCCCATCCAGGAGAGGTACCTTGGATTTTCAACTATATATATATTAAAAGTTAGACAACCGAGGGTCTCTTCTAAGGAGTGCAGAGTATGATCAAGGCACCGAGGTACATGGTTGAGCCAAGGGTGCCCGAGGCGTATGAAACTACCCTGTCCATTTTTGGCAAGTATTGACTATGATGCACTCGGCCCGAAGAAAACCCCACTTAGGGTGCAGTCTCATAACTATAAGCCATATAGGCAAAAAGAATAAGAGTCTGCGAAAACAACTGGTTGTTGGTAAAACCGGATGGGAGGAACTAGTCTTGTATGGCCGATGTACGCCTCCTTGAAGGGGCAACCAGGGGGAAGATAAGGGAGGCACCCTCCATTAGGGAGCTGATAAGTGTCTTAAGATGCAAATGTCATGAGGCATTTTACTCACGGGAGTATCAATGCTTGTCATATTTGTGCAACAAATATACAGAAAAAAAATCCATGAGAAAAAAGATAAGATCATATCAATGGGTTTTTACATGAAAGCGTAAAGACATCCTGCGATTTTGTCGCAAGACGGCAATGTCACGAGGCTTTGTTTTCGCCAGAAAACTTAGGCATGTCATATTGCCGCAACAAATTGACAAAATGAGGATAAGGCAAGATCAATGGGTTCTTACATGCGAATGTAAGAACGTCCTGCGATTTTGTCACAGAAACAAAAATTGGCAAAATAATACCTTTAACTAGGAAGGCAAAATAAGACCAATAGAATAATTCTAAACATTAACTATTATATTTTAAGAATACAGGAAAGATTTGTTCATTCCAAGAAAGATAATGAGGGGCAAGTATGGAAATTTATAAATTGAATATCACTATCTTTCTCGCAAGAACTTAAAATGACAGAAGCATAATTGAATTCTAAAGTTGCGTAAAAGTACATCACTCGCAAGAAAAGGAAAAGGAGGAGATAATTCAAGAAAACAAAAGCAGAACTTAAGCTTCAGTGTTAGCCTTGCCAGTTTCGTTATTTTTGCCTGCGTTATCATTTTCGCTAGCATTTCTATCATTATGATCAACTCGAGTTTGTTCTTCATTTAACCAACTGTTGCTTCACCACCAATAGCTGCTTCTTCAGGAGGGACTTTTTTTTTATCTACTGAATCTTCTTGAGAAACATTTTCTTCATCACTTTCATATTCATGATCATCATCAGGGGGACGAGGAATTTCATCATCATCTACTTCTAGAGGATTGACTGATATAGGGGGAAGAGAGTTTGACAACAAAACTTCATTCACAAGAACTTCAGCGCTAAGATGAACTTGGCAAAGAAAAGCCCTATCACGGTTTCTGATCTCCATGTCTTTACGATATTCAAGGTATTCATATCTTCTTTCTGCTCGATCGCGAGAACGGGAAAGACGATCAACAAGCAATCCATTTTCTTGGCGAACCTTATCCAGTTTACCATTCAAAATAGAAATAGTTGAATGAAGGCTCCTCTCAGATTCTGCGAAAAACAAGAATAAACATAAAAGATATCCAGGCGGAAATTTCGCAAGAAGAATTACAAAGAAATTTAATAGAGGAATTAACAGTTGAGGCAGCCAAAATGACTACCTTCCTTCTGCGAAGTTAAATTTTGAATTAGTGACAAGCAAGAATTATCCCAATGGTCCATAGCATCGTCAAAATTATCTCCAAATATGCCCTTCAGGCGAGATTTTATATTTTCTTCTTTAGAGAGGAGATAAGTATTTTTCTTTGCTAATGAAGAATAAGATTCTTATAATTGGGAATATTGTTCTTTGAGTTGGCTCTCCTTTATACTTAAAGTTATCCTACCCTGGATGAGACTATTTTTCTCAGCGACAGATGATTTAGTTATTTCCTTAAGTTCATTCTTCAGCGAACAAAGAGATTGTTCTTGATTATCACACACTTTCTGAAGAATACTTAATTGTTGCGAGAAAATCACCATCTTGTTTAAGAAACCACGCTTCTCCTGGGATAAGGTCTTATTTTCATCTGATAAAGTTTCCATCGCCATATTATCTTGGGTTAACGAATAAGAGAGGCGAGAAATTTCGCTACTTAATAAATCTTGCTTCTGTACTAGTTGGTTATTCTCATTGGTAAGGTTATATATTCGATCAATAGAATATATATGAAGGTTATCTAATCAATTATATTGGTCCATCCACGAATATTTTTCAATGCGGGCTTCTTCAGCAGCAGATTCAGATTGAAACCTCTCCATTAATCGTGTCTGATTTAAAGCTTAATGTGCGAACAAAGGATTTTAAAGAGAATTGAGTACGGAAAGAAGAAAACTTATTAAAACCGAAAAATCAAGGACAAAAGCAGAAAAGCTATACCTTTTAGTTCCTTATTTTTATCGCGAAGATTTTCATAGTCTTGTGAAGAGTTGCGAAGCTTATGGAAAAAAGTATCACATTCTAAAGTCTTGGCTCGGAGACTTTCCTTTAAATTTTCAACTTCATTTTCTAGGAATATTTGCGAAGCCATTCGATCAGAGCCGAAATATTTACCCAGAATCTCGCAGACACCATGCTTAACAGGATCAGTGGAATATTTTATAGCATCATCTAAAATATCAGATAAAACCTTAAAAGAAACATCTACTCCTTGTAGGAGCAGAATATCGCAGCAAAAACATTCTTGCGAAACTTTCACCTAAGACATTGGAGAGCGTCGCAGAAAAGATTAAAAGAACGACGCAATAAATAACGATGGTAGAAAAATGAAGAAAACGTAAAGATCCTGAGAAGAATAGAGTGTTTGCGAGGGTTAACATTTGTGCACTCGCGAAGATATCACAAGTTAGATCCGAAATTAAGGGATAGCTTAGCTGTCTATGAGCTGTCATCCATTATGTAATACCCTATATATAGGGGATGAGTAAACTTGAGAAGGGGAGATAATTTTTAGAATGCTAAAGAAAGTTTTTAAGAGAGATAAAATTATAAACAAAGTGATTGTATTTTAGTTTCCTTTTTCCTTTGTAATTTTCTAAGTGTCAATTAATGAAAATCATTGTTCCTGATTAAGTGTTCATAGTTTGATTGTGCAAATTCTTGTGAGGGGTGTAGTGTGGGATTTCCTGCTGCTATATTTTGGTGCCCAAAACAGGGATTGAAAGGGAAAATTTGTGAAAATTGTGGTGAAGATTGTTCAAATCAAGAAAATGATAGAAGAAAACAGCAAATCGGATGAAGGAAGAAGAGTAATCAAGATCAATGTAAATAAAAGGAAGTTGGAATGTAATGTAATCATAAAAACGATTATTGACGAATTTCATGAAAATAGGAGTGGAAGATTACATAAACGAGATTTTGAAGGAAAGAGTATTATGACGGTGGAGAAACAATCACCTCTTAAGGATTAAGAAAAGCATAAAATTATGTTCACAACAAAAGAAGTATCAGAAGAAAATGTGAATCATACATCTCCTTTGGTCATCACAGTAACAGCTGCACGAAAGGATAAGGGAAAATTAACTAAATCCACGGAAGAATGGGCTGTGACCAGGACTTTGGTGGATGCTGAAAGTTCGGTTGATATAATGTTTATCATACATTTAAGAGAATGGGATATAAATATAAAGATGAAGAAATGTCTTGTTCAACTTATCACATTCATGGCTTTGGAAAATCTATAACCAAACCTAAAGGGGAAATAGTGGTGCGAATTCCATTAGGGGAAATTGAAACACAAGTAACACTTTGTGTGGTGGATATGGAATCGCCATATAACATGCTATTGGGAAGACCATGGATACATGCAATTAAGGCTGTAGCGTCAACATTACATCAATGCATTAAATTTCCTATGCCAAGTGGAATTGGAGAAATTAGAGGAGATGTTGATATTGCGAGATTATGCAATCAAATTGAAGTGAAGAATTATGAAGGACGCAAAAAACAACGAAATATTCGCAGAAAAATAACAAAAGAGGCAAAGAAAGAAGAAGAATTTAGAATTTATATGATCAGAGCAGAAGAAGGAATATGAATACCTAGCGAAACCTCGCAAGAAGAAGGTAAACCTGCGAAAATTATAAAAGGGCCAACACCAATGGGAGAACCTGACACAATGTATACTGCAGCGGAACCAATAAAAGAAATAAATATTGGGACTGAAGAAGAACCTAAAATGCTAAAAATTGGAACTAAGATGGGGGCGGATGAAGAAGCGAGAACCGTAAATCTCTTGCGAGAGTATAAAGATATCTTTGCGTGGAATATGGATGAGGTACCTGGAATAGATCCATCAGTTGCATGTCATAAATTGGAAATTAACAAAGATGCAAAACCATTTAAACAGAGGATAAGAAAAATTGCGACAACTTATCATCCTAAAATAGAAGAAGAAATACAGAAGATACTTGATGTAGGAATCATTATGCAAGAAAAATATCCGGAATGGATAGCAAATATGGTGGTGGTCCCAAAGAAAAACAAAGGGATAAGAATTTGTATAGACTTTACTGATTTAAACAAAGCTTGTCCAAAAGATAGTTTTCCATTACCAGATATTCCTCAAATGGTTGAATCAGCAGCGGGAAATGAAAGAATGTCTTCATTGGATGGGTATAAAGGCTATAACCAAATTCCACTGGCTGAAGAAGATCAAGAGCATACTGCATTTTTTTCTCCAAGAGGATTGTATTGTTATACAAAAATGCCATTTGGGTTGCGAAATGCAGGAGCAACATACCAACGAATGGTGGAGAAGGTATTTGCGAAATGGATACATAAAACATTAGAGGTGTATGTAGATGACATGTTAATAAAAATCAAGGAAGCTAAGAACCATACGCAAGATATGAAGGATATTTTTGATCAAATGAGGCAATTTAACATTAAGGTGAATCCTGAAAAGTGTGTCTTTGGAGTTACATCGGGAAATGTTTTAGGTTACATTGTATCAAAATAAGGAATACAAGTTGATCTAGAGAAAGTACAAGCAGTTCGCGATATGCCAACTCATGCGACAGTGACAGATGTACAAAAATTAAATGGACTCTTAGCCTTTCTAGGAAGGTTTATTTCGCGATCATCAGACAAGTGTAAACATTTATTCAACATTCTTAAAAAGGGTACAATGTTCAAATGGACGGATGAATGTGAAAAAGCTTTTCAAGGGATAAAAGAGTATCTGATAAATACATCTATTATGCAAAAATCAGAACCAGGGGAAGAGTTATTAATTTATCTTGCGGCAACTTCGCATGCATTGAGCGCATTATTGTTGCGAGTAGATGCAGGAGTGGAAAAACCAATCTATTACATCAGTAAAACATTTAATGCTGCAGAAAGAAATTACTCAAAGATTGAAAAACTGATTCTAGCGTTGGTTTATGCAACATTTAAGCTTCGTATATATTTTCAAGCACATAAAATCAAAGTGTTAACAAAACTACCAATTGAGTCAGTGATGAAAAACACAAAGAGGTCAGGGAGAGTTGAAATATGGAATGCGCAAGTTAGTCATTTTGAAATCAAATATGAAGTTTTATCTTCAACAAAATCGCAAGTTGTAGCGGACTTTTTGGC
Source organism: Papaver bracteatum (assembly GCA_023529315.1). Taxonomy (NCBI): domain Eukaryota; kingdom Viridiplantae; phylum Streptophyta; class Magnoliopsida; order Ranunculales; family Papaveraceae; genus Papaver; species Papaver bracteatum. The sequence goes on along the minus strand of JAJJWX010004332.1, from coordinate 1,090,626 downwards.
AGATTTTTTTTTTAGAAGATGATGAAGCAGTAGAGGATATGATGGATATATAAGAAGAGCATGGAGATCCAAAAGACTTGTTAACAGAACCAAATTGATGGGAAATACTGGTAAATGGATCCTCAAATGGAGAAGGTAATGGAATTGGGATTGTCTTAATCTCGCCAGAAGGAGCAAAATGACTTTCTCGTTTAGGTTGGAATTTGCATCCACTAATAATAAAACAGAATATGAAGCAGTAACACATGCCCTAAAATTTGCAGTAGAAATGAAATTGGATAATGCCAGAATTACGAGTGACTCGCAGCTAGTTATTCGCCAGATAACATGAGAATACACTACAAATGAACCATCTTTGAAGAAATACAAAAATCTTGTTGAAGGTTTATCTGCAAAAATTCCTAAAACAAGATGGAGACACATATCAAGGAAGGACAATAGACTCACAGACGCTTATGATTTCATTTCAAGTATGATGACAGATTCAACTACGAGATGCATAAAAATTCAGACATTCATATCACCTTCAATTAACAAAGAAGAAGAAGAAGAAGCAGATGTAATGATGATAGAAAGTGGTGAAGAAGAACCAAGAGGCAATATTACAGATTGACAAGCAGAGCTCCATGCATATTTGGAGAGAGGAGAAATACAAAGAAACCGATTAGAAGCACACAAGTTGAAAAGTTGTGCAACAAATTATGAATTAAGAGATGGAGTATTATATCACAAATCTTTTAATGAGCCGTCACTTAGATGCTTGACAAGTGAAGAAGGAGAAAAGGTGTTAAAAATGTTGCATAGTGGGGATGCTGGTAATCACAGCGTAGGGAGATATTTGGCATACAGAACAAAAATGCAAGGATATTACTGGCCGTATATGCATGAAGATGCGAAACAACTGTCAATACGTTGCGAAGATTGCCAGCGACATGGAAGAAAGATACATGCACCAGGGGAACCATTATCATCTTCAACAAGTGTGTGGCCTTTTGGAAAATGGGCTTAGATATTATCAGGGCAAAAGAGATACTTATTGTCGCAACAGATTACTTCATAAAATGGGCATAAGTAAAATAAGTACAACATATCCGCGACAAAGATATATTTACATTCATATTTGAAAATATTATTTGCAGATTTGGAATTCCAGCACAGATGGTGTCTGATAATGGAAAGCAGTTTGAGGGGCAGAATATATAACTACTACTCAATGCATTTAAGATAAGATGTGGAAAATCTACTCCTTTATACCCACAAGCTAATGGTCAGGCTGAGGCAACTAATAATACAATCGCAGACATATTAAAAAAGAAGCTATAAGGATACCATAGAGCAAGGTGTGAACAGATCCATAATGCTGTCTGGGCTTACAACACAACTAGAAGAGAAGCAACGGGGATGACACCTTTTTGTTTAACATATGGTGTTGAAGCAGTATTACCAATAGAGGTTGATATTCCTATAACAAAAAGAGAAGCTTGGGAGAAGAATCTTATTGCTGGAATGATTCTAAGTAAACTTGATGAATTGGAAAAGAAGAGAGAAAAGGCTTTACAACATATGGAAAATTATCAGCGAAGATTAGCTTGCGAGTACAACAAACGTGTCAAAAAACGTGAATTCCAACCAGGTGATTTAGTGTTGCGAGAAACACCAGGTTACCAGCGAGAAAATGGTGGTAAATTTGCGAGAAAATGGGATGGACCATTGTTTGTACCATAAGTAAAAATGCCACTTAATGGGCCGAATTGATACTTGAATCATCCTTTGGTCCTCATCCAAGCCCGCTAACCAGTCAACCAAGGAAGTCCACCAATTTGTACAGACCGGTCAATGGTCAAAGTCGGTCAACTATCAAAGTCAACATCTGGTCAAGGTCAATGATCAAAGTCAACGACCAATCAATGGTCAAAGTCAACCGTCGGTCAACTATCGAAGTCAGTCACACCCCTAGCTAATTTTCGGTCTTGTAGCCAGCAACGCTGCTAACCATGCTGCCAGCCGACCTCCATCCAGTCTGCTATTCTACCATGCTGCCAGCCAACCTCCATCCAGTCTGCCAGCCAATTATGCTGCCAACCAACATCCATCCAAACTTCCAGCTGCCAGTATAGCTTGCCAGCATGCAGAATTTATCTTGAAGGATAAATGTGATGTTTCATACATAAATCACCATGAAGCCATGCAACACTAAATGTAGCAGTTTCATACATGCAGCATTAATCCCAACAGTTACATACAGAATTGATGATGAAGACATGAATGAGCAGTTTTCATGCAGAAATTAATAAGAGACATGAATGAGCAGTTTCATGCGAATTTTATGACGGAAGCATAAATGGGAAGTTTAATGCCATTTAAGTTGATATTGAAAATTAGATGTAAAACTGCATAAATAGGGAGAGCAGAAATCATTTTTGGGGGGAGCGAAGAGGAGAGAAAACAGAATGTAATACAATTATCAATGAAAAATTACTCCCCAAGGGGATTCACCCGTGGACGTATGCAACCATGCCGTACCACGTTAAACTTGTGTCTGATTATTTGCCTTTCAATTCATCTCCAAACCCTAAAAATACACCAAACAACCCATTCATCGTGTTTCGTGCCCAAAAGTGATTTTAGGTACAAACATTGGCGCTGGATAAGGGGATTACGAGGAAAGTAATCGTATTCTCCCATTGAGAAAAGTTGTACAAAACGCTTCAAAATTGTTTCCGTGAAAAAGCAGTTTGAATGGCTTGAAAATCACAACTGCAGTCCAGTTGAACGTAACTGCTGAAGTCCAGTCTGTTCGCAATTGGTGCAGTCCAGCTAATCTCAGCTGCTGCTGACCATGTAATCGCAGATACTGCAGTCAATTTGATCGCAACTGCTACTACTCAGATTCGATGTTCGAGATTTGCTAAAACTGTTACCTTCTGAAACCACTGAAATTGCATCACTACGAAGTCTGATGAAAATGTTGCCAAAATGTTCAATCCACTGCAAAAAGTTAGAGTGGAATACCAACAAAACTGTTGGCAGTATGTTCGATCTGCTGCACGTTACATAGCGAATTGATCACTATTAAGACTGGTGAAACCCCCGCAAGAACGTTTGATCCACGGTGAAAGATGTCGTAAAAAAATCACCAAGATTGTTGTCAGGATGTTCGATCCGCAGCATGTTCAAGTCCAAAGTTCAAAAAAAAAAAATTGCTTCTCAAATAACGCATTATCCACTTGTTCGAGTTTGCATCATGACAAAATCGTTACTATCATGAAAAGCGTGTCATAAAAGTCCGCTAGGGTGCAGCAAAACCATGGTGAAAGGTCATAAAGAAACAACAATGGTTCTAGAAGAAAGGTCAACAGTTTCTTAAACTGTTATAACAGCCGTTACAAGGAAGAAAAGGAAACATCAGCGATTGAAAAGATCACATTCCAGAAGGCCGTTGCAAGAACCCCTCATAGTAAACACAACATTTTCAGAAAACGTGTCACCAAAAGAACGGGGAAGTAACAGTTCGCGAAAAGTAATATAAAAAAAAAAATTGCAACAAAGCCGGCGGGTGGAGCCGGCGGCCAAAGACGGCTCAGATCTCTTCACCCACATCAAGGTTTCTCTCACTTACCCTAATTTTTCACCACCCACGTCAAAGGTGTCCATCACCCATGTCATAATTCTTCGATGCTTTGGGTTTCATCAAAGTTCGATGCACATCTCATGAATACCGTGGATTTTCTGAGGTACATCCAAATTCGATGATCCAAAGTACATCAAAATTCAGTTCTCAGGAAAGGTTCGATGCTTCTTATTATATCAATTTCCGATACGCCGCTTATACATGTAGTTGCAGAATTTCCCACACTACACCCTTGTTAAGATTTTTCTATAATCAACTCACAATTGAAGATGAAAAATGACACTTTATTATTTTGGTTTCTGAAATGTTTACAGAAATGGAAGAATTTAAGATTACAATTATTCTCTTGAAGTTTATCTCTCCTCAAGACTTTCTTAACTCTCAAAAATACATCATCCTTTTCTGTACATATTGGGTCTATATTTATAGGGTAGTTACATAGTGGATGACAGCTAAGTTTTCCTCTTATTTCGGGTTGATTCTGCGATTGTACCGCGATAGTTGCAATGTTAAATCTCGCAAGTTTTGTAACCATCGCATAACAAACATGCTTTTCTCAAGTTTTCTTCAATCGTCAGTTATTAAGTCACTCTTTTGAAGGCTTTTGTGACACTCGTGAAGTGTAGTCGAAGATCTTGTGGTGATGCTCGCTGGGAAGTGTTGTTAATCTCGCAGAGAATAGATGTAGCGATATTCTGGTCCTACATCTTGCCTCTTCTCATGTATTTTCTGCGAAGAAGGGAAGATCATGATAACTTTAAAATGCCGCAACTACTTATCTCTTTATTAGTATTTCTTCTGACAAGTTTCTGTATCCTTCGCCAGCTGTTTTTCACATATTCTCTCTTCTAATGAATTTATGACACGTCCTCTCTAACTACTGCGATCTGACCGTTCATGTCTTTTCTTAACATTTAATGCATTCACCTTCTTTGAGAAATTTCTTCTTCTATAAATACTTCTTTCATTCTTTTCTTTTCCTCTTTTACTTTCTTCTTCTTTCTCTCCGTAATTTCTCTGCAAGTTTACTGTTCTTCCGTAAATTGCGCGTCTGTTATCGCTGTGATTCTTTTCTTATTTTCCAACCTTATCTTTCATTCCCATAATCAAAAATGGTTGTCGCTGGTGCTAACAATTTGATTGATTTTGGTGAGATGCAAGGAAATCTCAAAAGCAAAGGTTTTACTTTGTCTACAATTCCAAATCAGAGCCCTAAATCCGAACTTTCTCTCAGATTATTCATTGATCATCAATGCTCTCGCCAGAAAATCATAGTATCGCTAGGTCAACTTGAAGCTGGTCTTCCCCTTCCTCTCTATGACCCAGAACTCCCATTATTCTATCAAATAATATCTGACGAGAGGTTCTCGCGAGCGATATATCAATTAGGTGGAGATTGTATTAGATTGATGCTTGAATATGCTTCTCGCGGTGCTGATAAAGGATCTCGCTATCCTGAAGTTACGAAGAATCCTCAATTTAAAGATGTTCCCATTGACTCTACAGATTATACTGTGGAGAATTTTTTCAAAAATTACAAGATAGTTCCTATGAAGAGGGATAGCACTTGCTGGGGTGTTCGCTTGAAGAAAGAGAAGATCGATGTTGAGAAAGCTCTCATGCTGGACATTGACTTTCATACACCTACTAATCAAGGTCCTCGCCACTCTAGCGATGACAAGTGGTTTATTTTTCCATTATGTCTTGAAGGTCCTTATATATTTGGTTCTCTCCCATTACCTGCAAATCTCTCAGAGTATGAGCCATGGGTCTTCAACTGGCCTGAAAGATCTAAAGAAGTATATCCTCTCAACCTTTTGCATTATTATCATTCACTATCTTCTTCATGTTTTTATATTCTCGCTAATTATTTTGATCTTTCTCAGATTGATAGAATGAAGCTTAGCTACCAAACTTTTAGGAAACCCAGTACTTTCTTAGCTCTTAAATCCTTCACAGATGAAGTAAGAAATATTGTTTTATTAACTTTAACAATATATTGTAGCCCCTATTTCTTATCTTTATCTGTGTTCATAGGAGATTGAAGAACTAGAACCAATCAAACCCGCGAGAAATAAGGAGAAATATTTAAAGGATAAATCTACTGTTCCTCCCAAAGGGAAGTCTTCTGCCCCTCGCGGTGAAGAATCTGGCAATCCTCCTTTGAAGAAAAGGAAAACCCGACCTTCTTCTTCTTCAACTCCTCAACCCATTCTAGAAAATCCAAGTGTTGATTTGGATAAGGACAATAATGATGAGGATTTCAATGATAACAACTTCCCTTCTATAAAGAATTCTTCTTCTTCTGATTCTTTGATGGCTCATTTATCCAAAACTTTTGGCAAGAATATGTTTGGTATCCCAAATGAGTATAGAGATGAAGCTATTAATGAAATATCCCAGTCCCTCGCCAAAGTCTGCGATGCTCCCCTACTAGCTGACAATGATACCCTTCGCGGGGTTTCAAGATCGCTGACTCCAAGTCTTTTAAATTCACTTGCCAGCCTGGTATGTTTTTACTTGTTCATACTTTTTATGTATCTACTGATGTTTTTGTCAGACATTGATTTATATAGTTCTATCGCAGGTTGGAAGAGTCGCTTTTGCTGTTTCTTCTGATTTAGACAATAGGCGTATCATTTATGAAAAGAAAGCTGCTAATATTCGCCAAGATAAAGAAAAACTAGAAATTGAAGTTATTGAGCTTCGCAGGAAAAATAAGCAGCTGGAGACTGAAGCTTCAGTTTATAAGCAAAAAAGTCTCTGATCTTGATAAATCTAATCAACAACTCTATGGTATGATTTATTTCTTTTCTCTTTTAATTCTTCTCACCCTATCGCAGCTTATTCAAGCAACCATTTTTGCAGATGTTTATGGTCTTACTGACGAGGCTACATTCTTCCAATCCTTTCCTGAACCTGTAGATGATAATATCCTTCTTGCTTTCCTTAATAGTTCTTTAAGTAACTTCTCAGATGATAAGATTAGATATCTCTCTATTGATGACCTTAAATCCAAACTTAATCTCTTAAAAATTGAACATAGGTTCAATTTAAATTTAACCAACAAGTTTAAGAACCTTTATCTTAGTTCAAATGAAAAAGTGAATAAATTAAGAAAAATGAATAGTGATCTTATTGATGAGAAGGATCTTGCTGTTAAAAACGGCTCCAAGACCCTTGCAAACTTTCATAAAACTCTTCTTAATGTTCAAACGGAAAGAGATAAACTTATCCGTGAGAATGAAGATCTTCTTGCGAGGGAAACTCAAGTTCGATCTCGTCTCCTTATTAATAGCGATGATGAGTTTGCTTGGGCTGAGAAGATTCTTGATAACGCCAAAACTAATTTAGGTGTAGATGTTAGTCTTCATGCTGATCAAGCGGCTTTAATTAAAGACATGATTTCTGAAAGAGAAGGTTATCACTCTTATGATTTCCCTGAATTATTTCCTAATTGAATCATCCTTATATGTATTAACTTTGTTATCATTTGCTCGCAGCATCCGAAAAGAACTATCGTAAAAGATTTGATGAGTTAGAAGACGAGAAAAGCCAACTCGCTGGAAATCTATCTTCTCGCAATGAAAAGTATTCTAGATTGAAGGAAAAATTGAAAATCTCATCTTCAAATTTTAGTAATGCCCTTCTCCGTGTTCATAATGACACTGTTAAACTAGTCTGTGATGATCATGGTATTCCTCATTCTACATACCCCGATCTTACAAAGAAAATTCCAACTGATTCCACAAATTTAGTTATCTCTGATAGCGAAGCTGAGGAGTCTAGCGAAGATGGTAATGATGAAGAATTATCTAGCGAGGAAGAGAAATCTGGTAATGAAGAAAAATCTGAAAAAGAAAAGATCTCTGATGAAGGTGGTGATGGGTCTACTTAGTCTTGTTTCTTCTCTTTTTCTTCGTTGTAAATTTTGTACATTTATTTTTTGCTTCTCGTAACATCGCTGCGAGCTTCTCCAACTTGATGTGTAAACTTCTCTTGCTTTTATCTGTATGAATTAGAAAACAATTCTTTTTCTGCAACATAATCAATCAATCATAATTATTATCCTTGTATCATCTATGCAATTTTATCATATGATGGATGAATAATAATTTCATCATTCTATGCATTCCCATACTTGCCTCTATTATTCATCTGCAATATGAAAACAAATTGAGTAGAGATTAGATATTAGTTGTGAATCAAATTAAATTTTCCTCAATATCAGCGATGTTATCAGCGAGCATTATCGCAATAATCTTATGGTCTTATTATGCCTTCCTAATTAAAGGTCTTATTTTGCCACATTTTTTCTTTCTGCGACAAAATCGCAGGACGTCTTTACATTTGCATGTATTGACCCATTGATCTTGTCTTATCAATATTTTTTCAACATCTCTGTGACAATATGATAAGTATAAACTCTCTTGCAAGAATTAATCCTTATGACATTTCCATCTTGCGATGAAATCGCAGGACGTCTTTACACTTTCATGTAAAAACCCATTGATCTCATCTTAACTTTTCTATTTTGGCTTGCTGCCTTTGTATAATTTTCGTCATGCGACAATATAACAGGCCTAAATGTTCTTGCGATCATAAAGCCCCATGACATTTCCGTCTTTAGACACTTATCATCTCCCTAATGGAGGGTGCCGCCCTTATCTTCCCCCTGGTTGCCCCTTCAAGGAGGGCACATTGGACATACAAGACTAGATCCTCCCATCCATATTTACCAACAACCAGCTGTTTTCGCAGCCTCTTGTCCTTTATGCCTATATGGCTTATAGTTACAAGACTGCACCCTAAGTGGGGTTTTCTTCAGGCCAAGTGCATCATAGCCAAGACTTACCAAGAATGGCCAGGGTAGTTTCGTACGCCTCGGGCACCCTTGGCTCAACCGTGTACCTCGGCGCCTTGGTCATACTTTGCACTTCTTAGAAGAGATTCTCAGTCGTCCAACCAGGGTATAACCTTATATAGTTGGAAATCCAATATCTCTCTCCTGGATAGGTTTTCTTTAACCCCAACATCTTCATGATTCAGGTTCCAGCAGCGGTATAACCTTATCACTGATTCATGTAAAAAGATACCCCCTTATATGACGCACTATTAGGTCTTACATTTTCCTCTTGCGAAATTGTATCCGTGAACTAAGGTGCATGCCATAAAGGTTTGTCCCATTCTATTAATCTCTGCGAAATATTATTCGCGTTTCTCGCGAGTATTGTAACTCTGATAAAATTTTATTTCTTTGATTTTCTTGTAAAATTTTGCAATTCTTTCAAACAGAGTACTCTTTTCAATTGCATTTTATCCAAACAAATTATGCGTAAGCTTCTTTAAATTTCATCATTTTACCTTTCTACTTACTATTTTCTGGTTCTTCTTTTTTGTTACGTTTTGCTGTTTTTTCTTTATCTGCGATCCGCTCGTCATCATCTTCCTCTCGCTGCTCTATTGAATCAATCATTAATCTTTCACATCTCTGTCGTTGCTTGATGTTTTACTTCCAATTTCTCTTCTTCTCAGTTCTTTCCTCGCAAGATTTTATATCAATCTCATAACATTTCTTGTTTTCTCCCCAATCTCCCTTAATAACACCAACACCATTAGGATGAGGAAATTTAACACGCTGGTGGAAAGTAGATGCTACACCTAATATCCCATGTAGCCAAGGTCGACCAATCAAGGAATTGTAAGGCGATTCAATGTCAACAACACAGAACAAGATATTGGAAGTTATCCCTTTCAATGGAATCCACATTTCAATTTCCCCTTTGGGTTTATTGGCAGTACCATTAAAACCATAGATTTTATATGTTGAGGGAATTAGATCTTCGTCTCTTCCACCCATGGTCTTGTAGGTATGATAAAATAGTATGTCAACTGAGCTGCCTGTGTCTATTAGAACTCTATTGATAGCCCAAGAATCTTCATTTTCATCACCATTTTCTTCATCTTCTTCTTTTATTTTCTTTGGATTTATCTCTAATCTTACCACCAATGGTTTATCATGTTGCTCGCCAGGTTCTGGTACTTCTTGTGCAGTGAAAGATATAATTTGTTTCTGCCATTCTTCTAATGGCGAGGCTCTCGCGATATTCATTATCTCTCTTCCATCTGTGTCTCTCGCGAAGACTCTGATTATAACATTATCATGGAAATCCTCTATAGTTCTGTGTGAATGTACAATGGAATTACAAAACAAATTCTTTGCTTTAGCCCCAAATTCTATTACGAATGATTCTGCTCCTTTTACAGTATTTACCCTACGAATTTCTGGTGTTGGAGGCAATCGCTGAGATTGTGGATGTCCTACTAAAAAGTGGTTTAGCTTTCCTTGGTCAATCATTCTTAAAATTATTCTCTTTACATTTCTGCAATTATTTACTGTGTGACCATGAAAGTGATGGTAAGGACAAAATTCTTGACTACGATTATTAGGATGTGGTTCTTTTCCCATATTCCATGGAGATGGTATATTTTCCAACAAAATGATAGCTTCCCGGATTTTTTTCTATACTAGCATTTAGAGGAGGCATCTTAATTTCTTCCCATATGATATTCTGATTTCCTTGGCTTCTGAAATTGTTTTTCCTCTGTCCACCATAAGTTTCTTGCGGCTGATCAAGCCTTTGAATCTTATTATTCCCATCGCGATTGTAATAATTCTTCTCCCTTTCATATTCTTCTTGATCTCGACTGCCCATAGCTACCAACTTCTGCTGGTTATCAGTCTCCACTTTCTCTTTTTGTGCTTGTGAGCTGCTCGCCACATTGTTAATCATTTTAGGAAGTAAACTCCCATTTGTTGCTACTGAACCGGTATTCGCGATTGGATATGATTCCATCTCATTTTGTTTCTCCTCCAAAGCAATGTACTCTTCTTGTAGTTCTCGTAGTTCAGTCAAATTGATTGTATTCTTGACTCTGAAAATTTGTATGTACAACAGATTGGTTGCGAACATTGCATTGATATAAGACAAGATAAGATATCTCTCGTCTACTCTTCCTGCCATCTCACTGCACATTGTCTTCCATATTATGGTAAAATGTTTCAGACACTCTCCAACCCTCTGTTTTAATCCAAACACATCTTTAATACCTGGCCGCGATGAATTGTTGCTTATATATGCTCCCAGAAATGTATCTTGTAAATGATCAAAAGAAGTTATAGTATTTTTTGGAAATCCCTCAAACCATTTTAGCGCCTCGCCAGTTAAGCTAGATGCAAAATATTTGCACAATACATCATCATGATTCTCCCATTGCAGCATACACCTAACATAAGCCTTAACATGTTGTACATCACAGGTAGTTCCATCAAAAATGCTGGTTAATGCTAGTAAGTTGCACTTTGGAGGTATTCCTCTTAATTGTACTTCTTGAGTGAATGGATTTCTCGCAGCTTCTTCAATAGCTTCATCAAGTTGCCTTCTACCTCCTTCTCTTCTGTTATTTATTATTCCCATCATCTCTGTTAATTCTCTTAAAATTTGCTCATTCGCCGTTGAATTTGGTTCCATCGGTCTTTTTAATGCAACTTCCCTTATCCTACATTCATGTACCTCTTGTCTTGCGAGATTTTGTATGTCTTCATCTACACCCACATTCCTTCTTCTGCGATCTTCTGCTTCACCTTCTTCTTGCAATCGCAGCTGTACTTCTCTGCGAATTTCTTCATTTTCTCTTCGTTGTATTTCTATTCTCCTTTGTATTCTATCATACTCTTACTGAATATTATTATTATAACGATTTTTTGTACGTCTCCTTTATCGATTTTCATGGTTATTCTGTCGTACCGCCTCTTGGAATTCTTGTTCTTCTACTTCTGCCCTTAATCTTTCTCTCTCGCGAGCTAGTCGTGCTTGTTCAACATAATGTCTCTCAATTTCTTCCTCAATTATTCTTCGATTTCTTTGGATCTCTCGCCCATGTAATATCCTCCTACCCTCTTATGGATTATCTTCATCATTTTGGTTGTCTCTTCCCTCTTGATTTCTGTTGTTAAATCTATTATCCAAATTTTTGCCACGCGGATCATGGCGATCTTCTATTACCTCTTCTTCTCCATGACGTTGTTCTTCATTTGGATTTTGCATTTCCTCCTGGATATTTCCTCTAGAATTTCTTATTGGAGAATTTTTCCTTAATTCTTCTCTTAATGATCTTGAATTCGATCTAACATTACTTCTTTATCTTCTATTTTGTAACCTCAAATTCTTCATTCTTAACTCGTGATTTTGTCTTGTTAAATTTGCACATTCTTCCACCTCTAATCTTCTTTCCTCTTGTATTCTTTGTCTTGGATCACCTGCTGTTTCATTTCGCTTTCTCCATGAATTAATCCTTCAATCACTCCTTGATTTCTTTCTTCTCTTCTTCCGTCTCTTAATTGTTGATCTTCTACACCTTCCATCGAATCTGATCTCCAAGTATGCACACTCACTCTATCATAATCCACATTTCTATTTTGTATCAGTATTTGTTGATTAGGTTGTGGAATTTGATCTTATCCTTCAATCCTTGTTCCATTTCTTCTTGTTCTTATCCTTGAAGATTCTCCTAATTCATTTGTTTCTTCTCCTGCAAGTCTTTTACTCCTCCTTACCGTTGTTGGTGGTTCTGACGTAGTTCTTCTTCTTCTAGCCATTTCTTCAACTCTAACAATTTCTTCAAATCCTCAAATTGTAATTAGAGATTTTTTAGCTAGATTCTCCCTGTTTCGGGCGCCAAAATGTAGTTGCAGGATTTCCCACACTACACCCTTGTTAAGATTTTGCTATAATCAACTCATAATTGAAGATGAAAAACGAAACTTTATTATTTTGGTTTCAGAATTGTTTACAGAAATGGAAGAATTTAAGATTACAATTATTCTCTTGAAGTTTCTCTCTCCTCAAGACTTTCTTAACTCTCAAAAATACATCATCCTTTTCTGGACATATTGGGTCTATATTTATAGGGTAGTTACATAGTGGATGACAACTAAGTTTTCCTCTTATTTCGGGTTGATTCTGCGATTGTACCGCGATAGTTGCAATGTTAAATCTCGCAAGTTTTGTAACCATCGCAGAACAAACATGATTTTCTCAAGTTTTCTTCAATCGTCAGTTATTACGTCACTCTTTTGAAGTCTTTTGTGACACTCGTGAAGTGTAGTCGAAGATCTTGCGGTGATGCTCGCTGGGAAGTGTTGTTAATCTCGCAGAGAATATATGTAGAGATATTCTGGTCCTACAATACAAACCATTGATGCTCTATGAGACATCAAATTTAGATGCGCCGCTTTACATCAAAATTCAAATTTTAAAAAAAAAAAAAAGAGCCGGCGGCTTCCTCACCCACGTCAGAAAGTCGCTCACCCACGTTAATAACCCTCACCCATTTCTTGAGGTTCGGTTAACCCACCACAACAAAGGCTTCGTTCACCCTCTTCAGTCAGTTATACGGTAAACACTTTGATACTTCAGATTACATCAAAGTTCAATATTCCTCGCATACCAACCGTTGATGCTATGGGGTGCATCAAACTTCGATGTTCCGAGCTACATCAAAACACGATTTCAGGAAAACTTTAGTGCTTCAAGTTACATCAAAACTTCGATGTAACTCCTATCCTGACCGTCGATTTACATCAGGAGCCGGCAGCAATTCGGGATCCGGCAGCGAACGGATAACGGCGGAAGCGGCCAAAGACGGCGGCCACACCCAGCGGCAATCGGCAAGTATTTGGCGATTTTACGATTAGTCGTTCTTGTACCGGCGATTATTTTGACGTTCCGGCGATTATTTGGAGATTAGTCGACGATTGAAGCGATTATTTGCCGATTAGTTCAGTGGCCTTTGGATTATTCCGCCCAATTTTTCTTGCCTTGTGGATATGTACACCCACTTGGGCTTGGTCTAAAAATTTGTTTGGTTTATATCTTCTTTGTCTCACATCCGAATTGGATGAATTTTGGCTCGTTGCGATCGCATTTCAATATCCTACGACATGAGGGTGAAATTTTACAATTGGAGAATAATATATTTTCACGTCATCAACATGATTGAAGCAAGGGGCTAACCAACCAATTTTGCTTCATCCATAACTTCTCTGTCGTGCATCCAAACTGAGTGATTTTCGGCCCAATGAGATCGTATGCCAATACCCAACGTCATGAAGGCGAAATTTCAATTTTGGGAGAAAATTGAATTTTTAGAAATGTAAAATGGCGGCAACAGAAACGGTTACATTCAATCGCCATCAAAACTGCTACAGTCCAGTTGATCGAGCTGATGTAGTCCAGTCTTGCTCAACAAGTACTGCTGTATAGTTGATCGAGCTGCTTCAGTCCTTTTCCACATAACTATTACATCCAGTTCTATGCATCACTGCAACAGCCGACCTCAGCTACTAAAATACAGTTCCATGACAACAGTCTTCAATCCAGTTTTTATTTGATTAGAGCATTCCAGTCCTACAGACAAATCTAGTTGCCGAGTCGAGGCGAGATGATAAGGAAACTATACTAGTAATCATCGTTGGAAAACATCAACATAGCTAGTGGGCATCCTAATCATTTCATAAACAAAGTCGCAATAACATTTTCAATATGGTAAGTATATGGTAAGTATACAATTTACATATTTTTTCATCTTTTCATATATTCATGCATACTTTTGTTCAATAAAACACCATTAATGTGGTGAGCATTTCCTCAATGATGGGATGCACATATTCCAACACTGCGCGTATCTGGAATAGTGGGATTGGCCCCCCGTGAGAATTCTAGATAGCAGACATCTTTAAAATTCCATGCGCGAGCAAAATGCAGCAAGGCAGTGCACCCTTGTGCGAGCATTGAGCAGCATGACAATCGATTTGCATATCACTTCAACGTGACTGACTATCGCTTGGGGGCGAGATATGTGACACCTCATGGTCTGAAATGACTCCTTTGGGGAAGGCTGCGTAAACACTCTATACGATTGGGGGCAAGTTACATAGCGCCTAAATGCAATACGGAGTTAAGCTTCCGTAAATCGAAACTTCAGGTAAACCAAACTTCTTAATCCTCCAATGAGTTGCAGGATTAAGAGGGGGCGAGCATACACCATAATATTTTACCCATAATATTTTTACGCAATTATTACAATTAGTAATGTTAAACTTCCATAGTTGTATTGATTGAATTATTGTACTCCAGTTCAAAAGCAACTGCTGCACTCGGTTGGACGCGACCGATGCAGTCAAGTTGCCTGCGAATTATGTACTCAGTTGGACGCAACTGATGCAGTCTGGTGGCAATCAGTTGGACGCAACTGATGTTGTCTAGTTTTATTTATAACCTTTACACCTATGCTTTTAGAACTATTTAAGTCCAGTCCCTCAGCAGCAGCTGCAGTCCAGCTAAACGCAGCTGTTGCAGTGGAACTTTGTTCGTTACTGCTGCATTCCATTGGGTCGCAGATGATGCAGTCCATCCATGATCGCAGTTCCTGCAGTCCAGCTGAACGCAGCTGCTGTAGCGGAACTTTGTTCGTTGCTGCTGCAGTCCAGCTGATCACAGATGATGCAGTCCAGCCTTGCTCGCAATTCCTACAGTCCAGCTGAACGCAGCTGCTGCAGTGGAACTTTGTTCGTTGTTGCTGCATTCTAGCTGATCGCAGCTGATGCATTCTAGATATGCTCGTTGTTCCCGCAGTCAAGCTGATTACAGCTGCTGCAGGACAACTTCACTCAATGATATTATCGCTCATTTCCAACATCACAACGTTCCAGTATCGCGCTGTCGTTTCAGTCTAGTTCATCATTCAGTCCAGTTTTTAAGATACAACAACGATTCATGCCCAATTTCTTCCCGCCAATCTCCCAATCACAATAACCTCACTTGGGGGCGTCTTGATCGTGATTTCCGCAAAAAACAAAAGAAGTTCGCCAATCACCTCAACATCAATAATCCACACCTGGGGGCAAGTTTTATTGTTACCTAGGAAAACGAAATTTTCTTAACCCCCAACAAGTTGGAGGTTAAGAGGGGGCGATGTTTGTACCAGAAGTAAAAATGCCACTTAATGGGCCGAATTGATACTTGAATCATCCTTTGGTCCTCATCCAAGCCCGCTAACTAGTCAACCAAGGCAGCCCACCAATTTGCTCAGACCGATCAATGGTCAAAGTCGGTCAACTGTCAAAGTCAACATCCGGTCAAGGTCAATGTTCAAAGTCAACGGCCAATCAATGGTCAAAGTCAATCGTCGGTCAACTATCGAAGTCAGTCACACCCCTAGCTAATTTTTGGTCTTGTAGCCAGCAACGCTGCTAACCATGCTGCCAGCCGACCTCCATCCAGTCTGTTATTCAACTATGCTGCCAACCAACCTCCATCCAGTCTGCCAGCCAATTATGCTGCGAACCAGCATCCATCCAAACTGCCAGCTGCCAGTCCAGCTTGCCAACATGCAGAATTTATCTTGAAGGATAAATGTGATGTTTTATACATAAATCATCATGAATCCATGCACCACTAAATGTAGCAGTTTCATACATGCAGCATTAATCCCAACAGTTACATACAGAATTGATGATGAAGACATGAATGAGCACATGCAGAAATTAATAAGAGACATGAATGAGAAGTTTTCATGCAGAAATTAATAGGAGACATGAATGAGCAGTTTCATGTGAATTTTATGACGGAAGCATAAATGGGAAGTTTAATGCCATTTAAGTTTATATTGAAAATTAGATGTAAAACTGTATAAATAGGGAGAGCAGAAATCATTTTTGGGGGGAGTGAAGAGGAGAGAAAACAGAATGTAATACAATTATCAATGAAAAATTACTCCCCAAGGGGATTCACCCGTGGACATAGGAAACCATGCCGAACCACGTTAAACTTGTGTCTGATTATTTGCCTTTCAATTCATCTCCAAACCCTAAAAACACACCAAACAACCCATTCATCGTGTTTCGTGCCCAAAAGTGATTTTGGGTACAAACAACCATATATCATTAAAGAGATAGCTGGAATAGGGGCATATAAATTGATGGATCCAGAGGGAAAAGACATCGGTCAAAGACTCAGTAGACCATGGAATACAATATATCTAAAGAAGTATTACCAATAAGGATTTTTGAGAATGGGATTGTAATGATTATTGTCAGATAGTGAAGGTGAACAAAATTTTGCTGAATAAATTGTTGCGAGAACATTCAAAATCAAAACAGAATAAGAATATGCGAAAATATCGCAAGAAACGCGAATAAAATTTCGCAGAATGAGACGAACCTTTATGGCATACACCCTAGTTCGCGAATAAAATTTCGCAAGAGGCAAATGTAAGACCTAAAGTATGTCATTTAAGGGGGTATCTGGTTGCATGTCTCAAGGATAAGGTTATACCGCTACTGGAACTTGAGTCATGGAGATGTGGGGATCAAAAAAGCCTATCTGGGAGAGGTACTTTGGATTTCCAACTATATATATAAGGTTATACCCTGGTTGGATGACCGAGGATCTCTTCTAAGGAGTGCAAAATATGATCAAGGCGCTGCGGTACATGGTTGAGCCAAGAGTGCCTGGGGAGGATGAACCTACGCTGGACATTCTTGGAAAGTCTTGACTATGATGCACTCGGCCTGAAGAAAACCCCATTTAGGGTGCAGTCTCGTAACTATAAGCCATATAGGAAAAAAGGATAAGAGGCTGCGAAAACAACTGGTTGTTCATAAATCCGGATGGGAGGAGCTAGTCTTGTATGGCTGATGTACGCCTCCTTGAAGGGGCAACCAGGGGGAGATAAGGGCGGAACCCTCCATTAGGGAGATGATAAGTGCCTTAAGACTCAAATGTCATGAGACTTCTTGCTCGCAAGAGTATTAAGGCTTGTCATATTTGTGCAGCAAATATATACAGAGGCAAAAATCTAAGAAATGAGATAAGATGAGATCAATGCGTCATTGCATGAAAGTGTAAAGACGTCCTGCGATTTCATCGCAAGACGACAATGTCATGGGGCTTATATTCGCAAGAATATTTAGGCCTGTCATATTGTTGCAACAAATTGACAAAACGCGGATAAGGCAAGATCAACGGGTCTTTACATGCGAATGAAAGGACATCCTGCGATTTTTTCGCAAAAACAAAAATTGGCAAAATAAGACCTTTAACTAAAAAAGGAAAAATAAGACCAATAGAATAATTGCAAACATTAACTGTTTTTGCAGGTAAATTTTGTTCATTGCGAGAAAGATAATGAGAATAATAATTAGAATCTCTCAAGATTCTATTCGCAGCATTATTCGCAGGTTATTCAAAATGTCGCAGAGTAGTTCAAAAATTCGCAGAAATTGAAGCAATATTTGTTGCTTCTTATACTTCGTATAGTCCGATCAAGAATGGATACTTTATACTTCTTATCACAGAATATTTTATACTTCAAGAATCCATACTTCATACTTCTTGATACTTCTTCAGACGTCACATAAATTCATTCCAAGAAAGATAATGAGAGGAAAGTATGGGAATTAATAAACGAAATATCATTATCTTCCTTGTAAATACTTAAAAAGTTAGATAAATAATTAAATCCCAAGGAGAATAAAATACATTGTTCACAAAAAGAGAAGGAGAAGATGTAGTTCAAAAGAGTGATACTAAAGCTTAAGTTTCAATATTAACTTCGTCAGCTTTGTCACCTTCGCAAGTTTTCTCTTCTTCACAAATATTCCCTTTGTCCTGGTTGACTCTAGCATCTTCTTCATTTGATTGATCATTAGCAGTTGTTTTCTCTCCAGCAGCTGATTCTTTAAGAGGATTTTCTACTTCTTCCCCTTCTTCTTCTTCGCATGTCTCATAGCCAAAGTCATTGTCAGCAGGACGAGGAATTTCATCAGCATCTACTTCCAAAGGTTTAACTGTCACTGGGGGAAGAGAGTTAGACAGTAGAATATCATTCACAAGAACTTGAGCTTGAAGATGAAGTTGGCGAAGGAAAGCTTTATCCCGGTTTCTAATCTCCATATCCTTGAAATAAGCAAGGTAATTATATTCTCTTTATGTTCGATCGCGAAAACGGGAAAAATGAGTAGCGAGAGAAGCATTTTCCTTCTGCAGCACAGAAAGTTTAGAATCCAGAGTATTAACAGAAGACTGAAGCTTTCTCTCAGATTCTGCATGGTCAAAGAAATAAATTAAAAAAAAAAAGTTATAAGATGAGGAATTCGCAACAATCACAAGAAAAATTAAGCAAAGGAAGAATGATTGAGGCAGTCCAAATGAATACCTTCCTTTTGTGAAATTAGATTTTGAATTAAGGCAAAGCAATTATTCTCCCATTGGTTTATTGCATCATCAAATTTATCTCCAACTAAACCCTTCAGACGAGATCTTAGATTCTTTTCTTTAAAATGGAGAAAAGAGTTTTCTTTCGCAAGAGAGGAATAAGATTCTTCTAATTTGGTGTATTCTTCTTGGAGCTGATTTTATTTGGTACTTAAAACTATTCTACCTTGCATAAGTGCATTTTTCTCAGCAATGGATGATTCCGTTATCTCTTTAAGTTCATTTTTCAGTGAATGAAGAGATTGTTTTTGATTATCGCACACTCTTTGAAGGGTAATTAATTTCTGAGAGGATATCATTGTTTTAATTGACAAATCCTGGTTCTCTTGAGATAAGGTTTTGTTTTTATCTGATAGAATTTCCATCGTCAAGTTAGCTTTGGTTAGAGAATAAGAGATTCGAGATATTTCGCTACTTAATAAATTGAGCTCCTGCACTAATTGAGCATTTTCTGCAGTGAGATTATTTATATGATCAATGGAGTACGTGTGAAGATTTTCTAATTGATTATTGATCCATCCAAGCGTCTCTATCAGCGCGGGCTTCTTCAGCAGTAAATTCAAATTGAAATCTTTCCAAGAATCTTTTCTGGTTTAAGTCTTAATGTGCGAACAAAATATTTTAAGAAAATTGAAAAGGGAATTGACAAAATTATTTAAAAGAAAATAAAAAAGATAAAGAAGATTATACCTTTTAATTCATCGTTCTTTCTGCGAAGAAGCTCGCAGTCAAGTGAGAGATTTTCCATCTTTTGGTTTTCAAGAAGAAGAGTATCAAATTCTAGAGTCTTGGCTTGGAGAGCTTCTTTCAAGACTTCAATTTCTTTCTCCCTGGATGCTTGTGAATCCATCCTACCAGAACCAAAATATCCACTTAAAATCCCGCAGATGCTAGACTTAATAGGATCATCAGAAGATCTCTTAACATCATCCAAGATATCAACCAGAGCCTTAAAGGAAATATCTATCCCATTCGTAGCTTCTTGCGAAAAAGGAAAAGATTCAGGTGAAGTAGTAGATATAATAGAAAGTTGATTATCAACCTTCGCAAGAGAGATATCAGCGAGAGGAGAAGTTTGAGGCAAACTAACAGTAGGGCTTGGAATGACATTAAGCTAAGGAGAATTGGCTATAGGAGAAGAAGGAATTTTGTTCGCAGCAGAAGGTAAGACAGTAAAGTCTATTGCGTTACTCTCGCAGCTAGAAGGAAGAAGTACAATTTGTGAAGTGAGAGGATTAATCTGCGAAGAGGATGAAGAAACGGGTACGTAACCAAGAGCAGGGAAAGGAACATCAGTTTCAACAATCTTTGGTTGATTCTTTTGTTGATGAGGTTTCTTAGGAGGCATATTGGAATTTCCGCCATCCTGCGAATGACAATCAAGATAAGAAATAGAGGCAACAATATTGTTATTTGAAGAATGGTGTTTCTTACTACCTTGTTATTCGCATACTTTCTCCTTCTCGCACCCTCTTTGGGTGGTGAATTCTAGGAATTATTAGGGTTTTGGATTGTAATTCTCTAACCAGAAGTGTTTTTGCTGAAATAAAAAGCAGTATGGGAATTATATGAAGAACAAACAAATAAGATGATTCCAGGAAAGTAAAATCGTTTTCAGCAAAAACTAACAGTAGCAGAAAGAAAATTAACCTTGTAGACTCCATGAAGATAAGGAAGAATAACAACAAGAAGATGTACTTGATAAAAAGTAAAATCACAGACGATGAAGATTTGCAGAATAGAGAAGATAAAGATGAAGAAGACGAAGAAAAAGTGAAAGAAGATAATTATCTTTCCTAAATCTCTCTTAAATATGGAAAAGAAGGTGACCGGTTAGACGTGTCGGTGGAAGAGGGAATATTCAACACGGGTAGACAATTAAGCGTGATTCATGGAATCCTGTCGGAAGAAGAATATGGAAGGATAAACAGTTACGATATTTTAAAGAGTAGTTTCTCATGATGTTCTATACTTCGCATAAAATACATGAGAAGAGGCAAGATGTAGGATCAGAATATCGCAGCAAGAACATTCTTGCGAAACTTTCACTTCAGACATTGGCGAGCGTCACAGGAAAGATTAAAAGAACGACGCAACAAATAACGATGGTAGAAACATGAAGAAAATATAAAGATCCTGCGAAGAATAGAGTGTTTGTGAGGGTTAACATTTGTGCACTCATGAAGATATCACAAGTAAGATCCTAAAATAAGGGATAACTTAGCTATCTATGAGCTGTCATCCATTATATAATATCCTATATATAGGGGATGAGTAAACCTGAGAAGGGGAGATAATTTTTGGAATGCTAAAGAAAGTTTTTATGAGAGAGAAAATTCTAAACAGAGTGATTGTATTTTAGTTTCCTTTTTCCTTTGTAATTTTCTAAGTGTCGATTAATGAAAATCGTTGTTCCTGATTAAGTGTTCATAGTTTGATTGTGCAAATTCTAGTGAGGGGTGTAGTGTGGTATTTCCTGCTGCTACACTCCTATTGAAGTTTATTTAGAACAAGGGTGAGATGAAGATGGCGAACTGGTGACGATAGAAAGTTGGGGATTTGAATTACTTGCAACAAATTCATTTTCCAAAGATGAAGTTCCCGGAAAAGTAATAACTGGAATTGAAGTAGAGTTAACTTGAGAAGTAACTACAATAGGAGGATAAGAAACTTCACTCACAGCAATTTAATTTATAAGAGGGACAGTTGAGGAAGGGATATTTATGGCGATGTTCTCAAAGACAGAAACTGGAGGTTCGGTTTGTGGAGGTGTTGGAACATAACTTACAGAAATTAATTTGGGAATAGTAATGGCAAAATCAACATATTTAACCTGGCAAGATTTCTTGTGAGGCGCGTTATATAGTATCCTCACCATCCTGCGAATAATAATCTAGATAAGAAACAGAGGCAACAATATCGTTATTAAGAAAACAAATGTTTCTTACTACCTTATGATTCGCAGGCTTCCTTTTATTTTCAGCAGGTTTTTGCTGCGAATTTCTGGGAGCATTAGGGTTTTGGACTAAAAATTTGGTGTTAGAAGAGATTCCGCTGAAACGAAAAACACAGTATGGGAATTACATAAAATCGAATAAAGACATATCAGATAATTTTGATGAACATAAAGAGCAGGATTAGCAACATCATAAGAACATATACCTTGATGACTCTATGAAAGCAGTAGCAGATGAATCTTTGGAGGAAGAAAGTTGCAGACGGAAAAAAAGTACGAAAAGACGAGGAAGACAAAGAAGAAAATTATTTCTATACCAGATTCTACCTTTTATAGACAAAAGGATGGTGACCGGATAATAATGAATATACCGGTAAAAATAGGAATATTCGACACGTGTAGGCGGTTATACTTAATTTACGGAGCTTTGTCGGGAGAGGAATATTGAAAAATGGGTAGCTGCGGCATTAAGAAGATATAGAATTCTCATAATCTTTTCTCCTTCGCAGAAAAGACATGAGAAGAGGCAAGATGTAGGATCAGAATATCGCCACAACAATACTCTCGCGAGATTTATAACAACATTTCTGCGAGCTCTTCAACAACATACTGCGAGTGTCGCAGAATGACTCGAAGAATGGCATAGCGGATGAAGGTAACTGAAACACAAGAAGAGCATGATGATCCTGCGAAGATTATCCGAATTTAAAGGACAGCTTAGCTGTCATCCACTATGTAATTACCCTATATAAAGAGGACTAATAGATTCAGAAAGGGAGAGATCAATTTTGGAGTGTTGAGAAAGTTTTGAGGAGAGAGAAAGTTTAAGAGAGCGGTTGTGTTCTTAATTTATTTCATTTATCGTAACTTTTCTGAGAATCAATTAATAAAAGTGTTGTTTCGATCTTCAAATATGTGTTGATTGCTATGAATTCTTATGAGGTGTGTAGTGTAGGATTTCCTGCAACTACACCGAACACAGTACACCCAAAAAAAAAAATTAACACGAAAACAATACAAGACAAATACTTTTAAGCAATATTGTCTGCTAGCTCTAGTTTAGCTATAAACGACAAGAGTAGAGCTTAACTAGGCAAAATGCAAATTGCCAAAGTACACCTGATTTTTACACATTTTGCTCAACAGGATTTTTGTGAGCAAATTTCTATTCTTGTGATTAATTAGCACAAGTATGAGATTTGAGCCCATCTAAGGAACTGTGTTTATGATCGAGTCTCTTTTTCCTTCTGAATTTTGAGAGCGACTCCTTTTGTTTTGAAAAATTATCATAAAACTTATTATCATCAAAACATGAGACGTAGTTTGGATTCTTACCAAAAGAGTCTTGACTTGAGGAGGATGACAACCTGTCAACAATTTCTTTATACCCTTGAATCATCTTTATCAGGTTGTTTCTCGTATCATCAGTTTTTCTTATTTCTTCTGGAATTCTCTTTAAATCAAGGGAAGTGTTATTTTCAGAGAAAACAACTTGATCCTTCTTTAGACAATTCTTGTCAAGACTTTTGTTCTGCTTCCTAATATTTGAGGAACTCATTGAACTGACCTTCCTAGTAGCATACACAGGGTTCATATGAAAACCAATAGGTTTCGACATACGAATGCCAGTTACACCTTTGAGGATTAGGTCTAAGGTGCGTTGAAGTTGAACAATAGAATTTTTATTCAACTTAGAGTTTCCTTTCAATTTAACAAAAACTTTTGCTTCGCAAAAGTGACATACTTTCTGATCACAGACGTGATTAGTTAGTTCAGTCTTAACATTCTCGTCATGAGATTCTTCCTTCCATGTGATGTGAGATTTCCTTGATCAGAGGAGACTAGCACATTTTCCTTGCTTGGAAGGGACTCCGTTTTTTCTTATGGAGCATTTATTGTCGTAACAGATACAATTGATGTATTAGACTGCCTAGAGCATCCTTGAATAGAGAGTTTATTCAGGAGACGTTCTATTTCAAAAGCATCCTTTATGAGGCTTGATTCAAGAGTCATACATGAATAACAGTCTTCAGTATTTTCTTTGATTTTGTAGTCTCTAATTACACCAAGAAGACCATTGACATGTTTCTTCAACCAATTAAATCTATCAGCTTGGATTCTAATAAGATTTAGAACCAACTTACTCTCTTCGGTTGTTTCCCATTCATTTAGAGAAGTAGACTCTTTTGAGGGGCAATCGGAATGGTACATGTCAATATTTGCCTATCTGATTTTAACATAGTGTTCGTATATACTTGAGATTGTAGAATCTTTCTCTTTCATAGACTTAGACACGACAGATTCTTTATTTCTGTTAATGCGTTTATCAGAGATACTACTCTTGTCCATAGAGTCAGATCGCTACAAACACATACTTATGAGGTCTTGAATGTGTTTGCCTGCTCTGATACCAATTGAAAAATTGGGGGTCTAACAACACCACCTAATATTTCGATTAGCAATCTGTATGGACAACTCCGAGTTGTTTTCTAGAAAATCAACAAGACTCAATCAATAGAAAATATCTCAAGGAGTTATTATCTCAATCTCTCGATTTGATTTACTCAAGAAAATATGATTCGCGAGTCTAATCAAAGAGAGATAACTTGGATGGTACGAAAGACCAATATCCAAGTGTCAATCGATTTAAATCAAAAACCAATAAGGTTGGATATTCTAATCGATTCAACAACACACAACCTGTATTATTTCAATTATATAACAAAATATAATGCAGAATAGAAATAACACAGACACCAGAAATTTTGTTAACGAGGAAATCGCAAATGCATAAAAACCCTGGGACCTAGTCCAGATTAAACATACATTGTATTAAGCTGCTACAGACACTAGCCTAATACAAGCTAACTTCGGTCTGGACTGTAGTTGAACCCCAACCAATCTCACACTGATACAAGGTATAGTTATGCTCCTACGCCTCTGATCCCAGCAAGATATTGCGCACTTGATTACCTTAGCTGATCTCACCCACAACCAAGAGTTGATATGACCCAAAGTCGAAGACTTTAATAAACAAATCTGTCTCACACAGAAAAGTCTACAGGTAATAGATAAATTCGTCTCCCACAAATAAACCTACAAGTTTTGTTCCATCTTTTGATAAATCAAGGTGAACAATAACCAATTGATAAAACCAGACTTATATTCCCGAAGAACAACTCAGTTTCATCAATCACCTCATAGTAAACTTAATCGACGCAGCGAAGAAGATTATTGAGGAATCACTAACAATGAGACGAAGATGTTTGTGACTACTTTTATCTTGCCTATCGAAGATAGAAATCTCAAGCCAATTATTACAATTATACTCATACGATAGATAGAGCAAGATTAGATCACACAACTACAAGAAAAGTAGTATCGGTCTGGCTTCACAATCCCAATGAAGCCTTTAAGTCATTAACCCGAATTTAGAGAGAAAACTCAAGGGTTAATGGATATCGACTCTAGCTTAGAGAAAACTAGTATCACACAAGAAAGGTGTGTGGGGATTAGTTTTTCTGATGTCTAGAGTTCTCCTTATATAGTCTTTCAAATCAGGGTTTGCAATCAATGTTAGGTTGCTAATAAAGCATTCAATATTCACCGTTAGATGAACACCTGATTAGATACAAGCTAATATCTCTCAACCGTTAGATCGAAAACATAGCTTGCCATACACACATGTACTTGACGTTTTGGGTTTGTGTAACCGTACCCAAACGTGTACAATGGTTGGTTCAATATTAGTCAACCAAATGGTCAGCAAAATTATAACTTTCATATCAACCATATTCATCTTCATCATAACTAGTCCAAATGACTCAAATGAACTAGTTAGAGAGTTGTTCAATTGCTATGAGATCCCAAGTATTACAAGAGACACAATTGAATCAAAAAAGATGTGATTCACTCGAATCATTAATCATGAACTATAAATCCACGGTTTGCAAAAGCATTCCTTTGTAATTTAGAATAAGTTCATGAACAACGTTTTCAGACATAACCCCTTGAGTTCGCGGACTCAAGCTAACCGGTTGAAGTTATAAACTCCAGTAGAAATTCTCGGGTTCGAGAGCTTCCGTCAGTTCGATGACTGGGTTCGCGGACTGCACATGAGCTGCAACTTCAGCAAAAATTCCCAGGTTCGAGAACTACGCCAGTTCGCAGACTGAGTTGCTGCTCATGTTCCGGTTCCACTTGATCAACAAAGTTCGCAAACTTCGGTTCAATTGCTAAGGACTTATACATATATGTGTTTCCACAACAATGTTTATATCTCCCAATGGTTATATAGTCTACACTCTCATTTCAATCATTGAAACATTCTCAGAGGGCGTTATATAGTTGTTATTCACAAATTATTTTTCGTCAGAGAGATTTCCAAAATGATTGAAACATAACATGATTTTCGTCACTAGGAAAAGATGAACTTAGCTAAAGTGAAAGTTTTACTAACACCCATTTCGAGAAATAGATAAGCAAGATATACTCATCTCGAAATGTCACATGTGCATATTCTTAGTCTATATAGATAAACGACTTTTGTCTCAAGATAGGAGATAGATTAGATAGACTTTTGAGTGATAGATAAGTTCAAGTCTCCACATACCTTTTAGTCGATGAAGATCCACTGGTTCCTTGAGTAGTCCTTCGTCTTGTATGATGATCGCCATGGAGTTCTTGAGCTCAACTACACTTTCTATCCTAGTCCGAGACTTTATCTATAGTAGACTAGAAATCAAAAGTATATAGTTTTGATCACTAAGATTGACAAATATTCTTGAGATAGCAACGCATGTGAGTTTGACCGAGCAGTGCTCTAACAACATTAGCTTCTGGAAAAATTCTTTTGGATACTAATTCTGATTCTGACGAAGAAGTATTCCATTCCATGGTGATCCAGTTGCTAATAATCTTCTTAAGGAATGTCATAAGAAACTCTCGGAAGCTGAAAGCACAATTTTCAGTGAGAAAGTTAAATATGAAAGACTTTGTATTCGGAATAATGACTTGCAAGACCAACTTGATTCTAGTGGTGCAAGATATTATCTCAACGAAATACAAAATCTTAAAGAAGAAATTGCCGAAGGTCGAGATCGGGAAATCATTCTTCAAGCAAAGCTAGATAACTTGGAGAACATCGAGATGAACTTGTTATTTGATACGGAACGAGAAAATCTCAAAGTTCAATGTGAATCATCCAAGAATGATCTAGTTATTGCTCTTGACAAGGTCAAAAGTTTGGAAGAAGAAAACTCGAGATTAAAAGAGAATTTGTCTATAAATAGCATCTCAGATAAATTAACCTCGATATTGGGAGCATGTAGAATTCATCTTGATACACGAGGATTGGGCTATAAAGGAATAGACACTCCTAGTGTTTGTAAAGAGTTAAAATTTGTCAAAGCTAAAGATTCTTCTCAATCAAAACCTTCCATGGTTGACAAAAATAAAGTATCTTGATCAACTGCTGATAACGAAAAGAGGAAATCATGTCAAGTTCCAAAGCAAGCACATAAACATTCAGGTAACACTAAACAAAACTTTTTCCATTACACTAAACATTGCTTTTATTGTGGAAAACCAGGTCACTTGCAAAGGAATTACAGATTTCTTAAACGAGATAAATCCAAATCTGATTCTGTTAAGAAGACAAGATCTGATGTTCCAAACTGGAGAAAAAATGAGTCTCATAAAATCAGTTCTTCTAGTATTCCCCCGAAGAAGTTTCATAACTACATTGGGGAGAAAAAGAAATACTTTGCTCCAATAGTTACTCAGAAATGGGTACCAAAGAAGATAAATAAAGCAAAAAGTAAGAAGGATCTCCCAGACAAGAGTTTGACAACGGATAACATCTTAAAAAGGTATGAAATAGTTATTGAAAGTTTCAAGGGAGTTCTTAAATTCCTAGAGTCCATGCATGATTTTGTTTCAAATACCTGTGGTGAGCAAGATTTTGTTCACCTCAACACAACCTAATTGTGTTGAAAGTGCATCCTCACCAAAAAGCCCTTATAAATACGGTGAGGATTGCAAAAGAATTAGGGCGCACAAATTAAGTTGGTAAACTTTTGCTTTAGCCGAGTTCATCTTTACCTAGTCACGAAAGTCATGTTATGTTTCAATCATCTTGGAAATCGCTCCGACGAAAAATGGTTTGTGAATAACAACTATATAACGCCCTCTAAGAATGTTTCAGTGATTGAAATGAGAGTTTAGACTATATAACCATTGGGGGATATAAACATTGTTGTGGAAACACATATATGAATAAGTCCTTAGCACCTGAACCGAAGTTCGCGAACTTTGATGATCAAGTGGAATCGGAATGTGAGCAGTCAACTCTGTCCGCAAACCCAGTCCGCGAACTGGCGTAAGTTCTCGAACCCGAGAATATCTGCTGAAGTTGAAGCTCAGGTGCATTCCGCGAACTGCCGGAAGTTCTCGACCCAAGAAATTCTGCTGGAGTTTATTAACTTCAACTTGTTAGCTTGAGTCCGCGAACTCAAGAGGTTATGTCTAAAAACGGTGTTCGTGAACTTATCTAAATTACTATGGAATGCTTTTGCAAACTGTGGCTTTATAGTTCATGAATTGATTCGAGTGAAACACATCATTTTTGATTCAATTGTGTCTTGTGTAGTACATGAGATCTCATAGCAATTGAACAACTCTCTAACTAGTTCATTTGATTCATTTGGACAAGTTATGGTGAAGAAGAATAAGGATGATATGAAAGTTCTCATACCACGCGTGTGATTCGTAATTACCTAACTTGATTTGTGATTAAAATTCTTAAGGTTAGAAGCAATAATCAAAGCCATTGGATGTTGGTTTTTATTGTCAAAGAAACTTTTTCATACACTTATGGTAACCATGCTTGGTGTAAATCCTTGTGGAAAAGGTTATTCTTCCTTCTAAGCATATCAACTCTTATTTATACAAGTTTGTATCTTAGAAATAAAAATGAATGATAACAATACTTGATCTTTATGATTACATATTATGTATTGTTACCATGAGAGAGTTCTAATTTCTTAGTAAGACAATCTCATGAGAGACTTTCAATGATTGGTTCTTAAATCGTTTCTTCTTGTAGGATTTCTAAAATCCATTATATAAATCCTTCTCCCTGGAGAAAGGTCACTCTTGTTGTTCTTTCGGGAATGACATCTTTTATGGGAGAGTTCCTCAATGAGCTTGTGCTTAATTGTTATATCTTTGAGGAGATAAGTGGTTGTGGAACATGTAAGGGTTAACTTGTATCTTAATAAACTCCTTGATGAAGTAACTAAGTTTCAACTATGTGATATCGTTTAAACAAAGTTTATATGTTTATTTCTTTTGGTCATGAAATGTCTCCGTGAAAATTTCATGAGGATCCCACTAGTTTTCGTACCTTTGCCAATTTATATTGACAAAAAGGGGGATAATTAATGTGTAATTCATAATACAAATACATATGGTTTTAGGATCATTATGTAAGTGGGAGTGGTTTTCATGTTGAGATGGAGTATTGACTAAGGGGGGTGATACATATCACCGCAGTATTATTGTCAAAGTTGTGATACAATAAAACTTTGATGCTGTGTAATAATACTATGATGGATCTTGAACAAGTACAGGATGAACACACGTAGAGTTGAAGAACCAAGGAAATCAAGATTGTCGATTTTGCTTTTAACAAGTTCAAACCATATGTAAAATGGTTTTGTCACTAAAATTGACAAATGGGGAGATTGTTAGAGCATAGCTCGGTTGAACCCACTAGATTTTGTATGTCAAGTTAGTTTTCAATTTTAGTTGCCAAAATGCATTCTTGATTTAGCATACTAAAGATAGTTTCGAACTAGATTAGGTCTAATAAGTTGAATCGAAGCTATCCTTAAAGGATGAAGATTGAAGATTGAAGACTACAAGAAGACATCAACAAGTACTTCATCAACAAAGGTATGTGATTGATTTCATTTTGATTCTTTTTCAATTCTACCTTTCTAATCTATCGAGATAAATGCTCACTCTATGGAACATTTCCAATGACGGTAAACGTACATTTATGTATATATACTTGAGGTTATTTGATTCATGACCTTGGTGACAATAACCTTTATCCCTATAAAGGATTTCATGTTATAGTGAATGAGTTTTTGAATTCAACGAGCCAAGAATCACTCAATTCCGAGTTATAACGATGAAGTTATGAGTGATTTAAGTTCATTAGTAGGAAACGTTCCATGGGCCTTAGAGTCCGCGAACTTGGCCCAGTACGTGACTAAAATGGATTTTTGGTCATGTTGGTGATGTTTATTTATCTAGGCAAGTTAGCTATTGGTCCAAACACTTTTGATTACCATATTAAAGTGTTTATGATTCATGCCTAAGTTAAAATGTGATTTATTCACATAAATACAATATTTGCTAATTAATTATTTATTTAATTATTTTGGCAAGAGTTGTAAGTTAGGAAAGACTCCCAAAATTAGGAGAGTCTTGAAAAAGGAAAATAGCTTTGCTTAGTTTTCAAGCTATGTTTCACTATAAATATTGAGTTCGTGAGTTTACAAGTTTTTCATCCCTTTGGAAAATTGGCGTAAGCTCTGTAGGTTGTTTTCCACGTCTTCTGTTCTTCGTGAACAAGAGTGAGATAAGAGTCTTTGTCTTGGGGATCACAAAGCCAAGTTGAATCTAATCTTCGTGATTGATTATACAATTTGTAATCTAGGTTTTTCACCTCTTATCTATTCTAAGGTTTTCTCTTCTGATATAAAACCATTCAAGAGTTGTTGATCATAAACCCTAGGTTCTGATAGATTTCAGTTTTCGATCGTATACCAACACTTGTTAGTCGAAATTAGAGACTAGAAAGAAAAACTTCTATTGAGGCATCTCGTAAAAATCTTTAAGAAGTTGTAAACAATATATCTCTAGATTTATTCTAGTTGTTCTTGTTGTAGAATTATTAGGGTTTTCCTAACTTGGAAATTGATCTTTGGAATCACCCAAGTTCACTTACGAAAATCAGGTTCACGGACTTCTTGTGAGTACGCATACTGATTGTAAGTTAAAACCCTAATCTACAAGATTTCCAAAAACTTGATTTACATCTAAAGGTAAATCAAACTTGTGTTTTGTGCAAACAAAATATTGAATCATATCAATCATGTTGTTGTATCTTCTAAAGAGAACCTTGAGTTCTGCTAGAAGATTTGTGTGAAGAGTTCCTAAAGAGAATCGTTGTTCTGCTAGGAGTTCTTTAAGAATACAACTAAAGAAGGTATTACATCTAGTCTGAATAGGTAGTAGGAAATTGGTGTAACAGCTTATAATCAGTGTGTCTTTATTCTGGACTAGGTCCCGGGGTTTTTCTGCATTTTCGGTTTCCTCGTTAACAAAATCTGGTGTCTGTGTTATTTCTTTTCTGCATTATATTTTATTTATATTAAAGAAATATCACAGGTTGTACGTTAAGATCAATCAGTGCTTGAATCCGACCTTAGGGTTGTTGAGTGAATTAATTGATACTTGAACAATTGATTTTGTTATCTTCACATTGTTAGACAAGTCTGGACTAACCTATTTCAAGTGGATACTGTATTGAAATATTCCTTTAGTGATTGTTGATTAAAGAGGTTTATACACAGTGGATATTGAATAGGTTGTGATTCAAACAAAATACTTTGTTTCAAGAGATTCACACTAAAATCAGGTTTACGGACTTTCTTCTGTTTAACTTTGATTGTGTTGAAATAGAGATATTAAACTCTTTGATATACTTTACTCTAGATTGATTCTGACTGTCTAGTTGATTCTCTAGAAAGTATATTGGATTTTGTCTATTCAGATTGCCAAACGAAATATTGGGTGGTGTAGTTAGACCCCCTCTTTTTCACAATGTCCGGAACTTAAGTTTGCATACCCATTCGCAAAATTTAGTGGTTCAAGTTATTAAGTCGGTAAAGTATGATTTTGTACTCATGAACAAGTATATTTATATGATAAGGAATGTAATCTTTGCAAACCGTGGCTTAAATGTTCGTGAATTGATTCTTTCGAATCAATCTGACTTTGCTTCGATTCTTTCATGTATTGTACTATAAGATAATGAACAATTGAACAACTCTATGAAGAACACAATTAGATCCTTTGATTATCATTCATTCATTATTGATCATCATAGTTGATCTAGATGTGTTAACTCGGGTATAGAATGAATTTTAATTTTATTTGATGTTTAACAACACATAATTCACAGACAAAAAAAAGAAAAAATTTACCCACAATCGGTTTATGTTCATGCCCATATAAACCGATTTTGGATAATCGGTTGATTTTCATGTCCATGTAAACCGATTCTGGGTAGAAGTAAGTTTCAAAAAATCTCTGTATGTTTTTGAGGTTACAATCGGTTGATACCAATGACAATATATACCGATTCTAAATTGGTGTTCTTCAAAATATTTCAATTTTTCTATTTTTTTAATGTTCAGATATTCATTAACACAAGTTAATTTCACATCTAACACGATATTTTACCACTAATCACCCAAATTAACACTAATTAATCAGGGTAAATTAGACATTAAAAAATAGTTGGTTAAGGGGTTTTCCATTTTACTTCAAAATGTATTTTTTTGTCACATAGTGATAGGCCCAAATTAGTCCTTATAGGCCCTAATTTAGCCAGGATACATTATAGTTATTTAGGTTTTAAAGTTTAAACTTTTGTTTTTAGAAAAAGCAAATACAAAATAGAAAATAAAAAGATAGATAAAAAGATCAGGGGCTCTGAGGATCGGGCGATCATATGAGTCGACTCACTAACAAATTGTTTTTTCTTTGATCATGATTTTTGGATTTTTCTCATTCAAACCATAAGATTTTATCTGCTTTTAATGTTCATGTCCTATTTTTGCACTTAGATTTACCCAGCGATTGTGGAATCGTCTTAGATTTTCTCTTAGATTATGGTTTTACCATCTTTCTGATTCTTTCCTTATTTTCAATATGTTAAGTTTTACTCTTTATACGCTCTTTATTTTCAAAACTTCAATGGAAATATAATCTTTTATTCTCCTGTGCAGATTATCAAGGCAAGTAATTGTGGGGAATCCAGTGGTGGAACTTT
Organism: Papaver bracteatum; assembly: GCA_023529315.1. Lineage (NCBI taxonomy): Eukaryota > Viridiplantae > Streptophyta > Magnoliopsida > Ranunculales > Papaveraceae > Papaver > Papaver bracteatum. The sequence goes on along the minus strand of JAJJWX010004332.1, from coordinate 1,057,570 downwards.
CAACATGCTTCTTGCATTTGAAATACAGACAGTGGTGTTATTGGCAGTGGTGCTTGATAGGACACGGAGATGCCTATATAATAATAACCGCAATTGCATGGTGTCTAACTAGTAGACAGGGGCAAGTACGGGTCGTTCCCACGAGGAGCGGTGGAAATACTCTAATCAATATCTCAAGTGAACTAACCAGAAATGATTTTGGGATTTTTAGAACGAAAAATGTAAAATGAAATAATAAAATAAATCTAATAAAATAAAATCAATAGGAAAGACCGTTAACCAGGGTTTATGGGTTCCACTACTATTTCTAATTGAGTACAAAGCATTTGAATTCCAAATATGCATTTATATCTTCGTTCTATCACAACATCTATTATTGTTATAAATATCGATAATAAACTCGCATCTCCTAAGTATAACCCATCAGAGTTTCCTAAGCATGGACTATCAAATTATAATGACAAGAAGATTATTGAAAATATAATTATGGGTTCACAATCACTATTTGTGTCATCTAAGCATAACCCATCAAATGATTTAACCTAAGCATGGATTATCAAATACTGTAACAAATAAAACTGGAACATGAAATACATTTATGCTTTTAGGCCTTTACTTCGTACAAAGCCGGTGGAGCAATAACAAATATTATTTATAAAATCAATAAATCATAAACATTGGATTTCGACAATTCTATTCAAAATAGCCTAATACCAAATTAATCCAAATTATTTCATAATGGTCTATGCTTGAAGTAGTTTCCACCAAAAAACCCTAGCTACAAGAAGTCTAGCAAAACATGGTTATGGATTTCTTAAAATCCATAAAAATAAATAACAAGAAAAAGATATCGAGATTTCACTATCGTCGGCAATGGAACCCTTCTTCTCCTCCTTGTGTTGTGCCGCCAGAAACCTTCACGGTTGATGCCTCTTCTCAATCTCTTGTTCCTTTCTTTTTTCCTAGTTGCGGCTCCAGTAACCGGCCTCCCCCTTCTGTTATTCTCAATCGAAGTATATAGGTGTTGCTAGGGAAATCCAAAAAATAAGACCCGGACATCATCAAGGCCCACCCCACTAATGACACTAATTTCTCAATGGAAAATTAGGCTAAGGCCCAACCCATGGATAACCCATAATGTGAGACCCTTAATTAAAAGAAATTTAAATCTAGGCCCCAAATTATTAAAATACCTTGATACCCTTATGCATATGGTCAAGCCCATAATTAAATAAAATTTAAATTTAGGCCCCAAATTATTAAAATATTATGTGATGATGTTCCAACCACCGCCAACCACCTCCGACCACCACAGCCACCTCCAACCACCTCCAACCACCACCGCCGGCAACCACCTCCGACCACAACCGCCGGCAACCACCTCCGACCACCACCGCCGGCAACCACCTCCGACCACCACCTCCGGCAACCACGTCCGACCACCGCCGGCAACCAACTCCGACAACCACCGCCGGCAACCACCTCCGACCACCGCCAACCACCATAGCCACCGCCAACCACTGCCGGCAACCACCACCGCCATCGACCACCACCGCCAACCACCGTCGACCGACCACCGCTCACCACCACCTCCGGCCACATTGATATTGCAAGTGTAACCGGAAGTTACACATTTATAAAAATTACACATTCATGTTGTGTATTCAATAGTGTGTAACTTCATATGACATGTGTAATAAGAAGTTACACATACATATGACAAGTGTATCCACAAGTTACACATGCATATGGCATGTGTAGTCAACAGTTACACAACAGAAAAAAAAAATACAAAAAATACATCTATCGCATTAATATTAATTTACAATAATAACTCTGTTTACCAACTATAGTAATCGGTTGTTACTAAACACAATAAATGAGTTAAAACACTAGAAATAAGCCACTGAAACCTATACTAGAATTTTTGCCTTTCTTTCTTGTCTTCCTCATTCCAAAATGCTTGCATATCTTCAACGAAAGAAACATCCATGGATTAGGTTGGATGAATAAAAAGGAAGAAAAAAAATATTATAGGAGAATTGTAAGTTTATAGAACAAAGATCACTGAAAAGACACATGATAACCCATCTTAGCATGTGTAACTTGGAGTTACACATGCATCTATCATGTGTAATTGGCAGTTACACATGCATATGACTTGGATACCTAGCATCTGTCTAATGTAAAGAGGAGTTACACATGCATATAATATGTGTAACTGAGAGTTACAGATGCACCTGACTTGTGTAACTAAGAGTTACACATCCATAAAAGCTTGTGTAACTGGCATGTGTAATTTTTTGGTTACAAGGTTTGTTCATAATTGGCATGTGTAACTAGAAGATACTCATGCATCTGTCTAGTGTAATTCATAGTTACACAAGCACATCACATATGTAACTAGAAGTTACACAAGCACATCACATGTTTAACTAGAAGTTACACATGCATCCTACTTGTGTAATGTGAATAAATGTGCAGTCTAGACATAGAATTTGAAACTAAAAACAACAAGAGAGGGATCTAAAAAGGTGTACCAGCAAGCAAAGAATTTGAGTGCATTGAATAGTTTTTTCCAGCACCACCATTGGCTCCATATCCTCCTCTAAAAGATGCACCTCCACCACCAACACCTCCTAGAATCACAAAACATAATAGAATAGTTGCACCACTTTGCAATTCCACCACCACCACTTTGAAATTCCATTACTATATGTAAGTAAAATATGTGTAACCAAAAGTTACACATTCAATAAGTATGTGTAAGTAAAAGTTACACATTCAATAAGTATGTGTAACTAGAAGTTACACATCTAATTAGCATGTGTAACTGGAAGTTACACATCCACTTAGCTTTTGAAATGTATAGTTTAAGAGAAAAATCATCTATGCATGGAAGATATACATCCCTAAATGCATGTGTAATCTGCAATTTCACATTCAAAATGCAAGTGTAACCATCAATTACACATCCTAATTGCATGTGTAACTAGCAGATACACATGCTAGAAAGCATGTGTAACTAGTAGATACACATGATTATAACAACACAAATTTCATCAAAAGATAGGTTCCTACCAACATAAGGTTACATAATTTTCCTATAATTCTATAGCAATTAGCATATAGCGACACGAATAGTTACAGATGATAAGACACTCAAAGTTCTTGGAGTTCAGTTTTTACCTTTAATATTTCACGATCTCTGTCAAACACTTGCAGGCGTCAAAATGGTGATAAAATGGTAGTTCTTTTGTGTTTTCTGCGCCTCCCTTTATATGTCTCTGCACCTGGAATCGCGAATCAGATATAATCTTAAGTTTCATTACTCAGCACAAGTCTAAAATGCCTTCAAATCTTAGGTACACGTTTCATATCATACAATCATTCACATATTATATGCACATTTTAGAATGAAAAGAATACAACCTTAATGGAAAGAATGCAACATTTTCAATCAGTAACAACCATTACTATATGTAAGTAAAATCTGTGTAACCAAAAGTTACACATTCAATAAGTATGTGTAATTAAAAGTTACACATCTAATTAGCATGTGTAACTAGAAGTTACACATCCACTTAGCTTTTGAAATGTATAGTTTAAGAGAAAAATCATCTATGCATGAAAGATATACATCCCTAAATGCATGTGTAATTTGCAATTTCACATTCAAAATGCAAGTGTAACCATCAATTACACATCTTAATTACATGTGTAACTAGCAGATACACATGCTAGAAATCTGTGGGGTAAAAGTTAACAAGAAAAAAATAACTTTTCAAGGTCATTTTCCTGCAGAATTTAGGAAACAGTGACAGAAATCATCAAATTGCAAATGAACAATCATCAAATTATTATCATTGAATGCAATAGCTTACCAAGGTCCTCCACATTTGGAATAGTATAAGAAAAAAATCAATGAACAGAACATGAGCCAGAACACTTGATTCCATTTCGGGGCTCTGAGCAAGCATTTCAAAGAAGTAAAAACAGCTAAAAAAACGGGAAAAAGTGCATAAACAAGAAAATTTTACTACATGTAATTGGCAGTTACACATTCATATATCATGTGTAAGTCACAGTTACATATGTCATAGGCATGTGTAATAGGAAGTTACACATGCATATGACATGTGTAAGCCGTAGTTACATGAGTGAGTGTGTAATGATTCTTTAGTACCAGACATGCTTTCTTGGCTCTGCATTCATTCACTTAAACTCAATCATCACTTCAGCTCATCATGCTTCCTTACTAGATTGCACATGATACGAATTTTGTAACCGTAAGTTACACATGCATAAGGCATATATAATCGAAAGTTACACATCCAATTATATAGTGTAACTAGCAGTTACACATTTAGTTAGTGTATCCTCGGACATCAAAAAAAACTTGCCTACGCAGAGGAAGAAACTGATACACAAGCAAACCAATACCTATGCTTACAGTCTCTGCGACCCTCATCAATCATATCTAGGAAAAAATAAAACGGAAAACTTACTTCGAGTAAAGTTTCCAAAGCATCTGTAGCATGGCTGGATGGCCAGGAAAAACGCCTCTCTACTCCTGTTCATATAGATGCGGGTGTAATTTCTCAACTATCACATATTATCTATAATGAACTGGTGCATTAGTTTACAAAGAAAACAAAATACAGAGTAAGTGTTTAGTTGGATCAGCATCTGAAACTAGTATCATTGAACTACACGACCCTGTCACCCTTGGACTTGGTGTGTTCGAGAACAACAATTAACAATTCTACCAAAAAGCTCCATCAAATCCTGTAAGATCTCTCTTATCTTTCTAAGTTGACAAAGTCACAAGAAGAGTGCACAAATAACCTTTCTAGTAGCAGTTCGATCAGTGGAAACACCAGCAGTGTTACGTGAATGTGAGGCACTGCTCGGGCTTTCCGAGTTGGAAAATGTCCCAGCACAAGTTAATGATCTTGGAGTTTCTGTAAAGTTAGCTGCATAAACAAGGCTTGAGTTCGCAAAAGACACTGGAGCAGGAACAACATAATGTTCTAGATCAAGCTCCAAACTTGCTGAAGAGCCACTCTGTACCAAAAAAGAGGAAAAGGGTGTCACTAAAATTGCAAAAAAGGCTCATCTCAAATTACAACTATTTATTTGACATTGTCCTTTCCCCTCTAAACAACAAGTATATCGGGTAAAACCTACAACAAACCAGAAAAGACTTTTGACGAAACGAAAAGCAAATGAGCATCTGTTCATTGTGATGGCTGATCACCAGGAACTTGCATTGGTGGCAGTTTTCAAGCTTCATGGGATCATGACCAAGGTTACTAAGCACGTACATGTTGATCCATTGTACGTAGCTGCAGATAAATAGTAACAATAGAACTCTAAAACTAATATGATTGTTTGCGGCATCGAAAGTCTGGTTACTGAAAACCGTATCAAAGTTTCATATTGTCGTGAATGATCCCAAAAATTATAAGTTCATCATTCTTTTATGAATCCATAAACTGATCAAAATTACAAGAACCGAAAATAGCTAGCAAACATATTTCCATACATACCTCGACACCCACTTCTGGTGCTGCATTAATACTAACATCAGGAATCCCCCTCACAGTTGATGGTTCAAGATTCTCTTGATAAGCTCTCCAACTAGATGCAAGGTCAAATGGCGAAACTCTATCCGCTTCAACGAATACACGATACTCCAACAAATCATCACTGTCAATATCAACCCTAAAGGCCGCCATCCTTGTATCTCCTTGCAATATCCCTCCTGACAATAATCTATTTGACCCTTCCTCTATAATGCATGGTGTATTTGCATACTTCGGCTTCAACAAAAACTTAAAATCCAATGTCTCTACTCACACAATCAAACAACCACACAAAAATCCAATCAAAATCATATACCACTCCTTAAACCCTAAATCAAACAAAAAATTCAATGCCTCTACTCACAGCCAAACAAATACAAAGAAATGTAATCAAAATCAAATTCAAATTCTTACACCCTAAAGAATTAACTAAAGTATCGATCACTTCTTACCATGATTTGGTGGAACAACTAAACTCAATATCCACATAGATGTTGATTCTCTTTCCATCGCCAACTAAAAATTCATCACAAAAATCATGAGAAATTGTTCGAAATTCGACCGATTATCAAATTTGATCCTCTGTCACTACAGATTCACCACCAATCACAAAATTACCATAAGAAAATGTTCAAAATTGTTGAAAACTGAGATTGATTATGAAATTAGTGAGAAGTGAAGCATTAGTTCTTAGTACTTACAGCTTTGGAAGAATCCCAAGAACCGATTAGAGGAACAGAACCAAAGACATAAGGGATAATATCACCATTTAGTTTATAATTCTCCATTCTTAGTGAAACATAAAGTTGTCCGCCAGAATGATCTTCTCCTCCTCTTTCACCGCCATCATTTCCATGTGAACTATCTGCGTTTCTCGACGCTCCAGTTCCCATTCCTTTCTCCTTCTTCCTCCTTAGTTGCAAACAATTTATGTTGTCAAAACCCTAGAAAATTTGTTGTCAATTTTTTTTTGAAAATTTCAACTCAAAACAGAGATCTAGATGAAATAACCGTGGATCTATATTCTGGTCATCTTTTGAATAAAGATTTCTAGATGAAATCAGATGGATTAGGTTTTCAACAGTAAACAAAAAAAAAATCATCCGAAATCGATTCGAAAATCAACGAATCAGCAGTTTAAATCGAAAGCAAAGATGAAGATATGTTGAACTTATCTTTATCATCATGATTTGATGATTAAATCTTCATTTCTATTTGTTGCAGACGATTTTCATTCAGTTTTCTTCACCGATACGCACTGAAATCGCAAGAACACGAGTTGTTGGCGATGTTTAACTGTGAGAACTTGATTTCGAGAAAGAAATAATGTTTCAGATCTGGAAATGAAGGGAAACCATTTCTGCAGAAGAAAAACTCGTCTGGAAGAGAGAGAGAGACAAAATCTGAAAATGAAAATATATGATGATATTCCTCTTGTTTATATACTAAAGGGTAGTCTTGGTATTATTAAAATTCGTAATAATTAATTATGGGTCAAATCTGAAGAAAATTTAATTTTTGGGGCCTAGCATTATCATTTTCCCAAAGTATGGAGTAGAGGGTGGAAAATCCATTTTGTGGGGCTTCTAAATGTTGAACCCATATAGTAGGGATATAGTAGGGGATTCTAGTATTTTTCACATTTCTCAATCCAGTTCACATTTCCTAGACCGACCAAACAAGAAACAACTCATAACTCCGGCCAGTGCCCATGTATGCATTGCTGTATGTTTCCCTTCTGAATCCTGCCGCAATAACTAACGACATTCACGTCCCCAGAACTTCAATTGTTAATCATTCTAGCTTAAAATCTTTGGCATAAACCCATACAATCATCGCCTGCATCTCCATTTTCTGTGTTCACGGCATCAACTCCACCAGCTCTTCTGTCCGTTTAAAAATCTTCTTAAAGCCTTGAATTCAAACCACCCCCAAATATCTGTTAATGTAGAGAATCCACCAATTGCACACCGATCCCAGTGCTCGCTGCCATCTTCGAACTTGACTATCAACCACCATGTCAACAGCAGCAGATACCTCCTAAATCCATCATTGTTGCTGTACAACTTCATTCCTCACCAGCAGCAACGTTCGTCCATTTATCTCGGCAACATCAGCTCTTTCGTTTGCTCCATTGACACACAGCGAACGAACCCTAGTGAATAATCCAGCTCCGCCCACTTGACATCACCTGCATCCTAGTACTCATCCATCTAATTCCTCATGCAGCCATCACTGACTTCGGTCTAAGCTTTATTTTCAGCTGGCGTACAGGTCATTCTCCATTGCAGCTCCTTATCTTTTTGCAGCCAATCATTCTCCATCTCGGCTAATTCTCTTGTTCATAGCCACGACCATGGCCGTAATACCTTCTTCCAATTACAGTCAGCTCCAGCTTACTTTCGTCTTCACGACTGAGCTTCTGATGGCAACCACAATCAACACCAAGCCGAGAGTAGTGAATCCACCACTGTATGCACTGATCTAACATCACAGCCATCGAACCCATCTCATGTACTTCAGTTCATAACCACTAGCAACCCTCATTACAGACACAACTCAGTTACTGACCTAGTACGCACCTTCCTATAACTGCCTACTACTAGCTCAACCTCTCCACTTTCTTTAGCAGATAAGCTCGCTCGGTCTTTCTTCTTTTATGACTCAAATCAACTCCAACTTACCAGCGTAGCATACTCGCTTCAGTGAACCAACGAAATTCCAGCCATCACACTATTCTCTGTCAAATTGTTGACTGCAAAGGGCAAACTCCATTCAGGTCCAGGTCCAAGATCTCCAAAAACTTGAGCCCCATTGCCAACACATTGTCCACAGTACTAGACCACCTTCAGAGACCCTGGATTCCATGTTCATCTTTGTCTGTAGATAATTGAATGCCGAAAATGAGTAAAACCCATCCCTGCAATATCATTCCCTATTTCAGTTGCTCCACCAGCTGACCACTTTTCTTTCACCATCTGTACTGAATTTCAAACCATGAACGGCAGTGATGACGGTAGCTGCTTGGTTGGGAAAGACAAAAAATGCATGGCTTCTTTTACATTTGAACAGCACAGAAAACTTATATTTTATTCACCAGCAAGAAGTGGTGGAAAGTTAACCAGTCTCCCATTTAACCTTGAGCCCATGGTGGATTTGACGTGGCTGCTTCAGGCAAAGAAACTCTTCTTTGTTTATTGAATCAAAATCTCTGGCCATGAAATGGCAAGCTAGTGCGGCACATGAGTCGTTGTTGCCTTGCCATCCAACCAACAAACTTTAGTAGAACTCCGACTCCTTTGCTGGTAAATGCCAATTTAGCTTCTAATTAAGCCATTTAATTTCGGATGATTACATTTCCTTGTACTTTCTACAAAAGCACTAAAATAGAGTAATGAGTCAAAATTTCGAGTCCTAGCTAATATAAATATGGGTATAAAATGTAGAACTTGTGTGCTTATCAGTGCTCACCATCTTCTCAGCCAAGGTGGTTAATACTAGTAGAAATCCCAGAGAACGTATCATGGAAGGAAATCATATCAGAGTTCATTATAATCTTGATTTTCATCAAAATACTCATATCCAGTTGATGTCATACTCTGTGACTCACCGATCCAGTTATCTAGAAATTCAAAATGTTTTACCTCATTACTATTGAGCCATCATAGAAGTGAAAAAAGGAAAATACCCAACAAAAAAGGTAACCGCATGCAAATTTCCAGTTTGACTTCTTATACAATTCAAAATTTCATACCCCTACATTGTGGCGCCATCATATGAGCGAAACAAGGAAAAAACCTAACAAAAAAGGCAACTGCATGCATTTTTCTAGCTTGACTCCTTATATGAATATGCAGGTCATCAATTTTTCCATATTTTTCAATTATATTTTACTGGATATTCGGATCTGCAAACCAATTTCTACAGAAGCTCTCAACTATATATATGTAGTTTCTCTCCTTCAAAAAACATGCCCATTTCTCTCAAGCACTTTGCATTATACAAGTCATAGTAAAAAAAACTCAGAAAACCCCTAAGATGTTTGCCAACAATGGAAACCCCATTAATATGCTCTCAAGACAACTCAGAAATGCCGCTATTGAAATACCAACAGCTAACAGGCGTGTGGTGGGTACCACTCAGAACATCAATGATGCAGCTGATGAGTGGACTTTTAGTCTACTTGGAAAACTGAAATCAAAAGCAAAGATAGACATGAAGATAATAAAAGCAGGAGTGAATTCCCTTTGGAGGCAATACAGGAGGAAGGATATTCGTGTGATGGGTCACAATCTAATACTAGTAAAGCTTAACTATGAAGAGGAACAAGATGAAATCATCAAGAATGGACCATGGATAATTGGTGGAGCACTATTTGCGGTTCAAAAGTATCACTCACATATCCCTTTGCAGGATTGTGCTTTTAATACCCATGTTTACACTATTGAATTCAAATATCTAAGACTAGAACACATGAATGTTGTTGTTATTGATGAAGCATTGGCTTTCATGGGGAGGAAAATATCAACAAAGACAGAAAATTGTAGACCCAGATATGGTAACACAGTATATGCAAGAATTGAGATTGATCTCAAAAAACCACTGCATCGCGGTGGATGGTGGAAAACAACGACTGGTGAAGAAGTTTGGGTTAGATGCCATTGGTGCCTACAACCTAACAATATCTGTGACAAATGCTGGGTTATAGACCATGTTGATAGTACATGTATGCAAACAAATTATCTTTTTCATCTTGATAGTCTATCCACCGAAGAGTATGAAGCTTACATGCGTGAAGAGGCCGATGTATATGAACCAAATGACAGTGAAAGGAGCATAGACAATTCCTTTGCTGAAGAAATGGCAGCTGAAGCTAAAGACAATAGGCAAAACAAGAGGATGATAAACTCAACCCTCAATCAACCTCCCTCAATGAACCCTCATAATCTCCATGTAGTTCCACCTAGAACTGAGGATAATACTACTTCTACTAGTATGGACAACCATTCTGCTGAGATGATGGAAGCTGATATTTCAAATGCAATAGCTTTGAACCCCACAAAACAAAGCCATGGAATATCTGCCCAGGTAAAAACTTGCCCAGACCCCTCAATTATTGGTTTACACATTTGTTTTCTGATAATTTTCTCTTCTAATACCCATAATACTGATTATTCCGTTTCTTTTCAATTAAGTACTATGAAAATTATATCTTGGAATTGCAATGGCTTTAGAGCCAAAGAAACTAGAAACTACCTTAAAGATTTTGAAGATGCTAGACCCGGATATTGTGTTTCTTCAAGAGACTAAGATCAACTCAAATAAAATCTTAAACTATATAAGACCCCTAAATTTTCCAAATAACTGTTATGTCCCATTTGTTGGTCGAGCTAGGGGTATTTGCCTTCTTTGGAAGGATGGTTTTGAATTTGACATTATCTACAAAGATAAAAACATGCTTCATTGTCTTGTTAATAGTGATCCTGCCAAACCAAAATGGCTTTTATCTTGTGTCTATGGTTCTCCATATCCACATGAGAGAAATACTCAGTGGAATTTCATCGAAAATGTTTGCAAAAATTTTAATATATAGGCCCCTTGGGTTATGATAGGAGATCTTAATATCATCTTGAATAGTGAGGAAAGACTAGGTTGTAATGGATCCACTTCACAACCTTCACCCATTGATCAACTAGTTCAAGACATAGGTTTACACGATTTAGGACTTCATGGTAACCCTTACACGTGGACTAGCAACAAGCATGGCACATGAAAAATTAGATCTCGTTTGGATAGAGCTCTAACAAACACTGAATGGTTGATACATTTTCCTAATTCTTTTCTAAGACATCTTCCTTTTCTAGGCTCTAACCACCGTCCAATCTTTTTAGATATGTCACCCAATAACGCTCAAAATACTAGAAATTGGAAGTTCTTTGAGTGTTGGTTACGTGATAGCTCTTACAAAATACAAATAAATAATGCTTGGGCCAAGCATGTAAACTGTTCTTCATCTTACTCTTTGGACCAAAAGCTAGTTGAAACAAGGAGAACTATGTCATTGTGGAACAAAACCACTTTTGGCAATATTCAACAGCAGTTGACAACCCTGCAGCAACACCTAGAATATCTCCAACAACCAGGACAAATAGTGGACAATACTGATAAGGTGGTGGAGTTAGAGTAAGAAATAAATGAATGGCACATCAGAGAAAAGGAATTCTACAAACAGAAAGCAAGGGATACAAGCTTTCATGAAGATGACCAAAACACAAAGCATTTCCACGCGCAAGCCAACAAAAAGAGAGCACGCAATAGAATTGAGTCTCTACAAAGACCAAATGGAAGCTGATGCAGTGGCAGAGACAATCTAGAGAATATACTTATCAATCATTTTCAAACTATAATGAGCTCTACGATCCCGGTGCAAGACAATGATTTTCTGAATGTACTCCCAGTTTGTATTACTGAAGAAGATAACATATCCCTTGTCAAAGTTCCAGATGAATAGGAGATTGAAGCATCACTAAAAAATATGCAACCTTAGAAGGCTCCTGGACCAGACGGCTTCCCACCAGGGTTCTTTCAAACACAGTGGGAGGTGGTCAAAGATGATGTCATAAGAATGGTGCAGATTTTTTTTAGCTCAGGAAAATTATTAAAGAAGGTGAACAAAACCAATATTTGATTGATACCCAAGACTCAACTTCCTCACATACCAGATGATAATAAGATGATTTCATTGTGCAATTCAACCTACAAACTCATTACAAAGATTATGGCAAACAGACTGAATCAGCATCTCGATAAAATCATCTCACCCATGCAAGCAGCGTACGTCCTTGGCAGGCAGATAGGTGACAACATACTTCTAGCACAAGAGATTATTCATTATATGAAGAGAAAGAAAACAAAAAAGGCTACATGGCTCTCATACTTGATATGAGTAAGGCTTTCGATCGTGTGGAATGGGTCTTTTTAGACAATGTTATGATGAAGCTGGGCTTCAATTGTAAATGGCGCCAATAGGTACATGAGTGCATCAGTACCACTGATATTCAAATCATTTTGAATGGCTCCCCATGTAAATCTTTCAAGCCGACAAGAAGAATACGACAGGGTGATCCACTATCACCCTATCTATTTCTTCTTACTATGGAGGTTCTAACAAGATCATTGGCATAAGCTAAACATTCAAAAAAACTGCAAGGTATTAAGATTTCAAGGAATGCACCTCAGGTAACCCATTTACTATTTGCTGACGACTGTTTGTTGTTTGCAAAAGCTTATATTCAAAATGTCAACACTTTATTGGAAGTCATCAACAAATTCAATGAGATTTCTGGACATCAGATTAATTTTCAGAAGTTTGCAGTTTTCTTCTCAAAGCACATACACCCTCGTCATTGCAGAATTCTTTGGCGAAGACTAAAAATGAAAAAGATGTCGCTGGAGGAAAAGTATCTGGGTATTCCATTGTTTCTAAATAGGAAAAAGACCACCTCTTTCTCTGGTCTGGTAGAAAAGATGAATGGGAGATTGTCGAACTAGAATGGGAAGTTTATAAATCAAGTTGGCAGATCTATGATGATTAGAAGCGTCCTCAGCACCGCATCCAGTCATCATATGATTGTTTTCAAAATACCAAATACGACAATAAAATAGATGGACAAAATTCAGCGCAAGTTCTGGTAGGAAAAAAAAGTTGGTAAGGGTTACCATTTTATCTCCTGGCCAATTGTGGGTAAAGACAAAGCTCAGGGAGGTATGGGTTTTCGAGATTTATCTGCTTTTAATCAATCTCTTCTTGCAAAAACAACATGGCGTCTCTGCAACCAACAAAACTAACTTTGGTCAAATGCTCTAAAACAATGTTATTTCCCAACAATGAATGCAATGCATGAAAACAAAAAGAATTCCACCTGGGCTTGGCAGAGTGTATACAATATGATGAGTTTCATTCGGCAACATAGTTTTTGGATTATTGGAAATGGTAGTAAAGTTTGCATCTGGAAAGATGCATGGATACCTGGTAAAATTTCTCCACCAATTTCAGAAGTCTCTACAGAGGAAGCACAAAATTATAAGTTTGTGTCTGAGTTAATTGATCACAACACGAGAACCTGGAAGCAACACCTTATTCAGTACTTGTTCAATCAAGAAGATGCAACTGGAATTATAAACATTCGTATTCCCTGGGTTACGGATGATAGGTTGGTATGGACGTTAACAAGGAATGGCCTTTTTACTGTCAAGTCAGCTTATAGAAGTCTGGTTGAACTCAAGCAGAATGGTCACAATCCTTACAACAGAGAATAAGCAAAATTCTGGAACAAACTATGGATATGGATACATTACCAAATGTAAAATATTTCCTATGGAAATGTTTGACTGACATAGTACCATCAAGTGAGAGAATGGCTCGAGTTACAGGTTATGGAGGGGGACAGTGCAATATCTATCACCAAGGAATAGAAACCACTTGACATATTCTCACCGAATGCAGTTTTTCTAGAGCAGTCTGGCTCACTATGCCTGGTGCTCTGCACAGCATTCAAAATCATGGAAACTGCATAGCAACTTGGATACGCAGCTGGTTCTCAGATGGGCTGAAAGATCTAGTCGATGATTGGGTTGTAAGAATGGATAATACAGCATGGGAAAATTGGAAGGCACGTTGCACCAACACTTTTCAGAATATCCTCCCAAACCCAGTGGGAATAATTAAGTGTGTACAGTTGTTGAATCAAGGAACTGGGAAAACAATGAGACTACAGCGAAAAGCGACAAACAATACTCACCAAAATGCAGGATACACATCTTATTGGACACCACCCACTTCACCTTATCTTTCTATATGATGTGATGCTTCTTATAAGAAAAGTAACAATATACATAACTCTGGAATTGGTCTAATTGTGCGAAATTGTGCATGTCAATATGAATATGGGAGATGCTTCTATGTAGATACGTATGTAAATGCAGAACAAGCGGAATATGGAGGTCTCTGTCTAGCTTTAGCATGGGCAAAAGAAGAAGGAATACAACATACGTGTTTCGTACTGGATGCGCAAACAGTTGCAGAAGCAGTCAATGGATATCAAGACAAAGTTGCTTGGGAAAATCAATCTCTTATTATAGATATTAAACTTATATTCAGTAACGACCCTCTATGGTGTTGCAAATTTATTAAAAGGAATTGTAATAAGCCAGCTGATGTAATAGCTAGGCATGCTAGGGTTTTTAAGACTTCAAAAGTCTGGTTACATAATCCACCAAATTTCATTGCTTCTGCAATTTAAAAAAATAGAACATGTGTAACTCACCTTATTCAGTAATAAAATTCCTTTTTTAGTATCAAAAAAATAAAATAAATAGATGGCATATCAAGGATACATAACGCAGTTTGGCTAAGTTTTCCTATGTAAGTGGTGGTCCAGATTTGTCTAGAGAGAAGATAAATCTATGGTCATGGTTTGTTCAACTTAAATATTAATTAGTATAAGTGTTTTATTAATCAGTGTCACATTAATTTCTCATGATAAATGATTTATTAATTTTATATCATAAATGTCCCTTAATTAATATTAATACATATTTCCATCAATAAACAATTTTGACAAAAATTATTACAATAGATATTAGTGGTGGCGGTGGTAGTAGAAGAAGAAGTAGGTGGTGTAAGCGGTGGCAGATATTACTAAGTAGTGATGGCGGTAACATTAGTTTTGGTGGAATAAATAGTGGCGCTAGATGGTTTTAATGGTGGTGGTATTGGTTTTTTTCTTTTTGAATCAAAAATAATAATATAAAAGTTGTTTTTTTTGACACGACGGGTAACAGATATTTTTGGGATGATACCAAATCATATAAGACAAAATGGTTGTTTTTGGTACCACTGCTATCTTTGGTAACCGTTCGTACGCATGTTTTTCAGTATTACCAAAAAACGTATATAGTTGAATAAATTAATTGACGACCTAAGTTTGTTAAACCTAAACTTTATACATGACGTATGGGATCAAAAGTTATAAGTGTGCCCAATATTCTACAATGGATGGGAAGTGATGGTGGTGGAGAAAGAAGTGATATCTGGTGGTTTTGTGGGGTTGGCGGGTATTGATGAGTAGTAATTGACTATGTTAGTTATATGCCGCTACAAAAAGGTAACACTATAAAGTAGAAATGTGGTTGATCGTCTTAATGCTAATATTAACTTGGTTAAAATGCATGAAATCTTTTTAAACAAAAACATTTGGATGTCACGTTATATAATAAATACTAAACGTTACATATTTAGTATCAAGGTTTCTCTATCCAATAGATAAATTTACGGTTGTATTGAGATGACGTAAGCAGAGCACGAGTTGGTATTGGATTTCTGAATGATAATGAATATAATGAAACCCTCCCTCTCGGTTTCTCCAATGAAAACCGAAACTGCAAAAGCGGGGGTCTAACAACCACACCCAATATTTCGATTAGCAATCTGTATGGACAACTCCGAGTTGTTTTCTAGAGAATCAACTAGACTCAATCAATAGAAAATATCTCAATGAGTTATTATCTCAATCTCCCAATTTGATTTACTCAAGCAAATAAAATATGCGAGTCTTAATCAAAGAGAGATAACTTGGATGGTTCCAAAGACCAATATCCAAGTGTCAATCAATTTAAATCAACAACCAATAAGGTCGGATATTCTAATTTATTGAACAACGCACAACCTGTATTATTTTAATTATATAAAAATATAATGCGGAAAAGAAATAACACAGACACCAGAATTTTTTTAATGAGGAAACCGCAAATGCAGAAAAACCCCGGGACCTAGTCCAGATTAAACATACATTGTATTAAGCCGCTACAGACACTAGCCTACTCCAAATTAACTTCGGTCTAGACTGTAGTTGAACCCCAATCAATCTCACACTGATCCAAGGTACAGTTATGCTCTTACACCTCTGATCCCAGCAGGATGCTGCATACTTGATTACCTTAGCTGATCTCACCCACAACCAAGAGTTGCTACGACCCAAAGTCAAAGACTTTAATAAACAAATTTGTCTCACACAGAAAAGTCTACAAGATAGATAAATTCGTCTCCCATGAATAAACCTATGAGTTTTGTTCCGTCTTTTGATAAATCAAGGTGAACAAGAACCAATCAATAAAACTATACTTATATTCCCGAAAAACAGCTCAGTTTTATCAATCACATCACAATAGTCTTAATCGACGCAACGAAAAAATATATTATGGAATCACAAACGATGAGACAAAGATGTTTGTGATTACTTTTATATCTTGCCTGTCGGAGATACAAATCTCAAGCCAATTATTACAATTGTACTTGTACGATAGAAACAGCAAGATCAAATCACACAACTACAAGAAAAGTAATATCGGTCTGGCTTCACAGTCCCAATGAAGTCTTTAAGTCATTAACCTGGTTTTAGAAGAAGAAAACCAAAGGTTAAAGGAGAATCGACTCTAGATTAGCAAACTAGTATCACACAGAATGTGTGGGGATTAGGTTTCCCAATTGCTAGAGTTATCCCTTATATAGTATTTAAAATCAGGGTTTGCAATCAATGTTAGCTTGGTAACAAAGCATTCAATATTCATCGTTAGATGAAAACCTGATTAGATTCTAGCTAATATTTCTCAACCGTTAGATCGAAAACTTAGCTTGTCTTACACACATGCACTTCACGATTTTGGGTTTGTGTAACCGTACCCAAACATGTACAATAGTTGGTTCAATACTAGTTAACCAAATGGTTATCCAAATGATAACTTTCATATCAACCATATTCTTCTTCACCATAACTAGTCCAAATGACTCAAATGAACTAGTTAGAGAGTTGTTCAATTGCTATGAGATATCATGTACTACACAAGACACAATTGAAGCAAAAACGTTGTGATTCACTCGAATCGATTCATGAATTATAAAGCCACGGTTTGCAATAACATTCCTTAGTTTATTAAGATAAGTTCAAAAACATCGTTTTTCGACATAACTACTTAAGTTCGCGGACTCAAGTTAACCGGTTGGAGTTCACAGATTCCAGCATAAATTCTCAGGTTCGAGAACTTTCGTCAGTTCACGGACTGAAACCTATCTACAACTCCAACAGAAATTCTCGGGTTCGAGAACTACGCACGTTCGCGGACTGAGTTCGCGGACTGAGTTGGATGCTTAAGTTCCGGTTTCACTTGATCAGCAAAGTTCGCAAACTTCGGTTCAAGTGCTAAGGACTTTTACATGTATGTGCTACACAATAATGTTTATATCCCCCAATGGTTATATTGTCTAAACTCTCATTTCAATCATTAAAACATTCTCAGAGGGCGTTATATAGTTGTTATTCACAAACTATTTTTTGTCAGAGCGATTCCCAAAATGATTGAAACGGAACATGACTTTTGTCACTAGGTAAAGATGAACTTGGCTAAAGCGAAAGCTTTACCAACACATATTTCGAGAAATAGATACGCGAGATATACTTAGATCGAAATATCACATGTGTATATTCTTAGTCTATATAGTAATAAGACTTTTGTCTCAAGAAGGAGATAGAGTAGATATACTTTTGAGTGATAGATAAGTTCAAGTCTCCACATACCTTTTAGTCGATGAAGATCCATTGGTTCCTTGAGTAGTCCTTCGTCTTGTATGATGATTTCCATGGAGTTCTTGAGCTCAACTACACTTTTTATCCTAGTCCGAGACCTTAGCTATAGTAGACTAGAAATTAAGACTTCATAGTTTTGATCACTAGCATTGACAAACATGCTTGAGATGGCAACGCATGCGAGTTCGACTGAGCAATGCTCTAACAATCTCCCCCTTTGACAATTTTAGTGGCAAAACTATTACTTCCTATGTCCCACTATTAGATGACCTACTCAGTTTAAAATTGTGCAAACTTGAACTAGGTCATCTAATAGTGGGACAGAGGAAGTAATACATATGGAATACAAAAAATATATAAATAAACTTTGTATCTCCTATTCCACATGTCTAATCTTCAACACTACTCGAAATCTTCGTCACTTCCAAGTAGTCCAATGATCCCAAAGGTTGTATGTTTAGAATCATCGTTATTGAAAATCCGTAGCTATAACAATGAGAAAAGCATCGATTCTCATTCATTGTTATACAATGTCATAGTATTATTAAACAACGTCAAAGTCCAATTGCATCACAACTTCAACAACAATACTATGGTGATACTTCAACAACAATACTATGGTGATACTTCACTCCCCCTTAGTCAATACTCCATCTCACATGGAAACCACTCCCCCTTACATAATGATCCGAAAACCATATATATTTGTAGTATGAACTACATATTAATTCTCCCCCTTTTTGTCAATAAAATTGGCAAAGGTACAAGAACGGGATCCTAATGAAATTTCCGTAAGAGACATTTCATGACCAAATGTAAATGTATATCATCTTATTTAGATGCAATCATAAAGCCGAAGCTAAATGAATTCATCAAGGAGTTTATAAAGACGCAAGATAACACCTATATTATTACACAGCCGCACTCCCCACAAAGATTTGGCAATTAAGCACAAGTTCAAAAGAACTCTCCCCCATAATATGTCATTCCTAAAGGAACAACAAGAGCGACCTTAATTTCAAGAGAAAAGAAGGATTTCTTTAGACTCAACAAATTACATACAAGTATGAATTTGGAATCCAACAAGAAATATTCAGTCATATTAACCCAAGAGAACCAAGATTAATTTGACTAAATATGCTCAACATAAGTAAACTTATGGAGACTTAATAACTCGATTAGATTATTTAAAAGTAAACTCATAATTAATCTAACCGAACTACATAATTAAACTAATCACAAAAGTAATCAATTCAATCGTTTATACTCGCATAAGAAAATCTATGGAGCGATGACTAAGTTAATCATAAAAATAACCAACCCAGTCAATCATGCTCAACATGAGAAAATCCTTACGGAGTCATAACTAAATAATCACACATGATGATTGATTTAGTCCAAAATACTCGACGTAAAGTACCTTACGGAACACAACTAAGCTAATCACAAACAATAATCAACTTTGTTGACTAGTGCTCAACATAAGTCACAATATGGTGTCTCACAGTAATACACACAAGATAGATCAAGGAAGCTTAATTACTGCAGAATTCACAAGGATTCATTCTATGTTTCCATCACCATTTGAACAATGACACACAATAGACATAACCCTTGAATCACAAAAGATTTTAACCTATCTTACGTCAATAATTGACAATATAGGCTTAACTTTTGTGTTTTTCCAAAAGTCTATTCATTCTTTTATCAATATTTGCATATGAATTTACGAACGACTTTACTTTTTGACAAAATATGGGACAATCAAGTTCACGAACGCAAACACACATATCCCATCAAAATATTGCAATATATAAAATCAAAATATTAATACTGCAACCATCATCTTCCAAACAAGTTTAGAATTTAAACCAATAAATCTAAAAACAAGAAGATGAAAACATTGGATATAGCTATGTGTAATCATAATAATGGCTATTCCAAAACAATAGTTATTCTTCTAAACAAAATATAAAAATAGAAGATTTACTAGGCATTAAGTAAACTACTCATCATCTTCATCGAAAATACTCCAAGATGCTTGAATAGTGTTCAAATCTTCCTTGAGCTCGGGAAACTTAGTTGCAACCATCGACAATTGTTCTTGAACGCACTTCACCCTTGAATCGACCTTACGCACACCTTTGTGAATTTTTTGAAGTAGACTCAAGGTGGTTGGGTGACAATCAATAAGCAAGGCATCCCTTTGTATTTTGCATACATTCTCCCTTATGCGCCTGAAGGTACATGGAAGAACCGGTTTGGGTACCCCAAGTGAGTTGCCAATTGAGTTAATACCATAATAAAGGCATATTTGACTAATCAAACAAGGATATCCTAACATCTTGATGGGAGAAGTAATTGAAACCATTTGATAAATAATGAATCCACAAATATCAAGACTTTGAACACTTGATTCAAGGAAATAGACTAATTCTGCAAACTCATGACTCCACCAAGAATTCTCAATCGTGGAGGGACAAAGATTTGGGATACCAATTTTTCCAAATGCCATCAGAGGAATACTAAGTTCATTAGTAGGAAACTTCCCTTGATTCCAGGCTACCTTCTTGCCACAGAGCCCAATAGAGACATCATCACATGATGGACGTTCATCACACGGTCTAGGGAGACGCACGTTTCCTAACAGAATATTGGTAATATTTGAAATTAACTCTCTATCAACAAGAAACCTTTTTCAATTTATGATGGATTTGAATTCCATCTTATTAAGATCAACATCATGAATGTTGGCATAGAAAATTCTTGTGAGAGAATCAAATCCTTGACCAAGACCATCAAAGATATTTCCAAGATTGAATTTTTTGAAGCAAGCTAAATCTTCATCATGTCCACTAGAGATATCCAATTTATTTTCTAAAATAAAACCTTTAGATGAAATCTTCTCAAAAATTCTAGCACATGAATCATCCACAAACCTAATCCTACGAGAATTTTGGTCACAAGGAGGATCCATACTAGAAGTATTTGGATTTTTGAAATTCCTATTTGATTCCTTATAATTCATCATGAGGTCTAAGAAATTGAAAGGAACCAGAAGAAATTACTTACTTGGAGTGATCTTGAACACCCTTTCTCTTAGTTTCTCCAAAGAGTCTTCAATGGAGGCTACACAAAAAAACCCTAGAAGTTCACGTACGCGGACGAGAAAGAGGAAGATGAGTGTGCGAACTTCCTTCTTAAAATACCAAGGATGTGATTGGACCCGTTTGTGAACTTCAACCCATAAGGAATAAGGGGAGGTTTTTTTAGACGTTTGCATATCAAGGATTATGCATTCCGCAACATGATGGATGCAATAGAAAGCTTAATTTGAAACATGTACACGATTCAACCATTTCTTGCCCCATTTCAAGATATATACATATGGGGTAGTGCCAATCTTGTTACCAAGAGGCATAATGTGCATAGAAATTCTCATGCAATATTTTCGGTTGATCAGTGTGAACATTCACTGTAATATAATCAACATAATGATGATAATCAGGGGAGTCTGAGCTTCCATTCATTTGCTTGATATGCCTATAAGGAGGACTCTTCTGTTTTCTAGGTTGTACAATATTATTTAAAGGTTTAATATGTACAGAACCCTTTTTGGAGTGATCCTTAGACTTAACAGAATTAAGTTCCTCTAAGGATCTAAAAAATTCTTCGAATGCTCTGAATAGATCTTTATCAGCTGATCCATTATGATAGTATTCCTCATAGAGATCGGTAGTTAATCTTGTGAGGTTCCATATCATTGAGCGCCATGAACATTTCTTTAATCTCCCCTCCTTTTTATTTTTTTCTTTAGATTGACACATATCATCTAAAACTTCCTTCTAAGATGAAATGGGATTATCATGAGAGACCAGAGATTTTGACTATAATAGATCTTGACCAATCTTTAAGAAATTCTGGTGTGAGTTATAGATGCCAAGACCAAATTTTCCAAAGAAAATTCCAACTAGACTCAATCAATAGAAAATATCTCAAGGAGTTATTATCTCAATCTATCAATTTGATTTACTCAAGCAAATACAATCCGCGAATCTTAATCAAAGAGATATAACTTGGATGGTGCCAAAGACCAATATCCAAGTGTCAATCAATTTAAATCAATAACCAATAAGGTCGAATATTCTAATTGATTGAACAACGCACATCCTGTATTATTTCAATTATATAAAAATATAATGCGGAAAAGAAATAACACAGACACCGGAATTTTGTTAACGAGGAAATCGCAAATGTAAGAAAAGCCCCGGGACCTAGTCCAGATTAAACATACATTGTATTAAGCCGCTACAGACACTAGCCTACTCCAAATTAACTTCGGTCTGGACTGTAGTTGAACCCCAATCAATCTCACACTGATCTAAGGTACAGTTATAATCCTACGCCTCTGATCCCAGCAGGATACTGCGCACTTGATTACCTTAGATGATCTCACCCACAACCAAGAGTTGCTATGACCCAAAGTCGAAGACTTTAATAAACAAATCTGTCTCACACAGAAAAGTTTACAAGATAGATAAATTTGTCTCCCAAGAATAAACCTATGAGTTTTGTTCCATGTTTTGATAAATCAAGGTGAACATGAACCAATCAATAAAACCAGACTTATATTCTCGAAGAATAGCTCAGTTTTATCAATCACCTCACAATAGTCTTAATCGACACAGCGAAAAAAGATATTGTGGAATCACAAACGATGAGACGAAGATGTTTGTGATTACTTTTATATATTGCCTATCGGAGATACAAATCTCAATCCAATTATTACAATTGTACTCGAAACAGCAAGATCAAATCACATAACTACAAGAAAAGTAGTATCGGTCTGGCTTCACAATACCAGTGAAGTCTTTAAGTCATTAACCTGGTTTTAGAAGAAGAAAACCAAAGGTTAAAGGAGAATAGACTCTAGCTTAGCAAACTAGTATCACACAGAATGTGTGGGGATTAGGTTTCCCAGTTACTAGAGTTCTCCCTTATATAGTCTTTCAAATCAGGATTTGCAATCAATGTTAGCTTGGTAACAAATCATTCAATATTTACCGTTAGATGAAAACCTTATTAGATTCAATCTAATATTTCTCAACCGTTATATCGAAAACTTAGATTGTCATACACACATATACTTGACGATTTTGGGTTTGTGTAACCGTACCCAAACGTGTACAATAGTTGGTTCAATACTAGTTAACCAAATGGTTATCCAAATGATAACTTTCATATCAACCATATTCTTCTTCACCATAACTAGTCCAAATGACTCAAATGAACTAGTTAGAGAGTTGTTCAATTGCAATGAGATCTCATGTACTACACAAGATACAATTGAAGCAAAAAAAAATGTGATTCACTCGATTCGATTCATGAACTATAAAGCCACCGTTTGTAATATCATTCCTTAGTTTATTAAGATAAGTTCACAAACATCGTTTTTAGACATAACCACTTAAGTTCGCGGACTGGGTTCGCGGACTCAAGTTAACCGGTTGGAGTTCACAAACTCTAGCAGAAATTCTAGGGTTCGAGAACTACGCACGTTCGCGGACTGACTTGGCTGTTCAAGTTCCGGTTTCACTTGATCAACAAAGTTCGCAAACTTCGGTTCTAGTGCTAAGGACTTATACATATATGTGTTACACAACAATGTTTATATCCCCCAATGGTTATATTGTCTAAACTCTCATTTCAATCATTGAAACATATTCAGAGGGCGTTATATAGTTGTTATTCACAAAGTATTTTTCGTCAGAGCGATTTCCAAAATGATTGAAACGTAACATGACTTTCGTCACTAGGTAAAGATGAACTTGGCTAAAGCAAAAGCTTTACCAACACATATTTCGAGAAATAGATAAGCGAGATATACTCAACTCGAAATATCACATGTGTATATTCTTAGTCTATATAGTAATACGTCTTTTGTCTAAAGATAGGAGATAGAGTAGATAGACTTTTGAGTGATAGATAATTTCAAGTCTCCACATACCATTTAGTCGATGAAGATCCACTGGTTCCTTGAGTAGTCCTTCGTCTTGTATGATGATTTCCATGGAGTTCTTGAGCTCAACTACACTTTCTATCATAGTCTGAGACCTTAGCTATAGTAGACTAGAAATCAAGACTTTATAGTTTTGATCACTAACATTGGCAAACATGCTTGAGATAGCAACGCATGAGAGTTAGACCGACCAATGCTCTAACAGAAACCTTCTAAGAAAAATAATCAATCGAATAACACTTGGATGGAGCGCATAACCACCAGTGTAAACTTCTCTGAATTTCTACATATCCAGTGACATTTCTACAGATTAAGTTGGTAATTTCGTCCTACCGTAAATTTTAATGAGGCATGCAATTAAATATCTAATCGTGATTTTAAATGTATTTCATAATTACGAAATTCTCTTATAAGTTTTGTTTATGAAAGTATTGATTTAACTTGGGATATTTTAGATTTTTGTGTTAAGTTGATGACTTTCTAATTTGAATACATGTTTGGTTAACAAAATTTGATACATATAGGGTATTTTCTTTGTAACACTGATGTTAGTCTCTCATTTTTCCTGTGATCACTATGTTTCGATCCCGAATTTGTAACATTATTTGACTAATGTTGGGGTATTTGTTTAATCTCAAGGCCGATTAAACCCAGTGTGTGTTCTACACATTGAAGGAGACTTAAGTTTGTGTCGGCTCTGCCTTGAAACTAATAATTTTTCTTCACAAGGTTAGTTGAATTTATTTAGATACAAATATCAATATGACTATGATTTTTACTGCTCCAAATTACTTGAGTAACACTAGATGTGAGAACTCCATTCATGCACTACTTAGCATAGTTGGTGTGAAATCTTTTTATCCACGAATTTCTTCAATTTTATGTTATCAATATGATTGAGAAAGAATCTTAGACATGTTTTGATTAACTTTTATAAGTTTATTTTTTCAGCTCACACGTGTATATCTCAGCTTTCCAATAGCCAAGGGTTCTTCATTTTTATAACTCTCACATTTGCAAAAAATAAATAAATAGTTTTTATCTATAATATAGAAAATATTATGGGTTTTTGCTTCACTCCTTAGAGCCTTAGTTATCAATAATTTCGGAACCCATGTAATGATAAACACCAAGGAGTTGTATTGTCAGTTTAAGTATATGTATTGTTAAATAAAATATTCTTTTGAAATTTAAAATTATGGTGTGATGGAACAATAAATGGGGATTTTTTTTTTCATGTTGGCAAAACATTATTACTCCGGCCAGATAATAAATTGAAATAACAAAATAATTACTCATTATTTTTCTTAAACGCGCAATTGGGGGATATCAAAACTAATTGGAAGATATAGCTACATGACAAAAATGGTGTCCCAATAGAAATTTTGGGTGACCCCCTATGTAATTATTTTTTTAATTCCTAATCTAGCCCTCACTAATCCTAATTAGTAATTAATTTTAATTAGTAAATTCTTAAGTAGTTGGGGGATAGATTAGTTTGATTTTTATTTTAATTTGTGTGAGTGAGTAGTAGAAGGAGGGAAAAAAATTGAGTGGAATTTTTTTTTTTGAAAATGGAAGATGATTGTGATGAGAGAATTGCTGCTAAGAGGTTGAAAATTTGATTTTTTTTTCTTTGAATCCACCATTGTTGCAGCTGAAAAAGCTCGGTGCCGGCATGGTATTCAACCAAAAAACCATGCCGGCATTTGTCGGAAAATTTCAAAAATTGTTTGCCACTATCCGGGGGGGGGGCGTAGCCGGTACTACTTCCGGCATAGTATTTTATTTTTCTAGTTTTGATCTTCAAAACCTTTTTCTTTTCTTTTTTAATCAGTCCACTGCCGACATAGTCTGTAAATTTTCGAGCATGTCGGTACTACTTCCGGCATGGTATTCAACCCAGATTTCTATGCCGGCACAGGATGAAAAGTATCCAGAAAGTTTTTTTTTTCACTTGACTACCGGCATTGATAGGGAGTTCTCGAGCATGCCGGCACTTGACTATCGGCATGGTCTTCATCAATTCCGTCATGGTATTCATCACTTCCGTTATGAATTTTTTCTGGTTTTTTTTCCTGGTTTTTTCTGATTTTTTTCACTTGACTACCGGCATTGATAGGAAGCTCTCGAGCATGCCGGCACTTGACTACCGGCATGGTCTTCATCAATTCCGTCATGGTCTTCATCACTTCCGTTATGAATTTTTTCTGTTTTTTTTCACTTGACTACCGGCATTGATAGGAAGTTCTCGAGCATGCCGGCACTTGACTACCGGCATGGTCCTCATCAATTCCGGCATGGTATTCATCACTTTCAGGATGATCTTCATTACTTCCGAATTAAGAAGAAAAAAAAGCGTTTCCAAAGTGAGGAGCCGGCGAGAATTTGATAGGGAGTGGGGAGAGTTTAGAATTTGAAAGGGAATGGGGTATATTTGGGTGTGGGGAGAGTTTAGAATTTGAAACAGATTAATAAGAGGTGGAGATGGAAATGAGGGATATGATTTTGTTTTTTGTTTTTTGATTTTAATTTTTTTAATTTTTATTTTGAAGGAAGGATATTTTAGTACTTTCATACCAAATGGTCACCCCTTAGCAGAAATCATGGGTTGGGGGAAGTAATTCATATCCCCCAATTAATAAATGCATCCCCCAATTGCGCGTTCTTTTTCTTCCCAAACCCTATTTGAATATCAAAATACCCACGAAAAAATGAAGTAAGAGGAATGTGAACAATGTCGTATTAGAGATAAAACATACCGTGCCATTACGGCACGGGTTAAGACCTAGTTAAATAAATAAGGGATAATAAAATTACATAACCGAATGAGATTATGGCGAGTTTGGTACTGCTGTAGCTTTTGTAAAAGCGTTTTTTCTGTTGTGTTGTGCTGTGCTGCGGAAAAAAACAGTTAGACGTTTTGTAAACTCTAATCTTAAAAGTGTTGTGAGTTTAAAAACCAATGAAATTCCGTTTGGTAAATTATCATGTGAAGTGATGTTGATATAACTAATGACGAAAATAGACATGTTTAAAAATATGCTCTTATTATTATTTCTATCATAGTATTTTTAGTATTAATATTATTATATTATGGCCACTATGAATTTTTTGTATAAAAATAATCAATAAACATTTTGTATAACATCCAAGTAATATTGCTTTTAAAAAAATAATCCACGTAATATTCGCTAGTTTCTTTGCTAGCAAAAAAAATAAAAAATCATTATGTTCGTGTTGCGTACTATGTTTTCTATTTACGCGGGTTTGGAATATCCATCACTTGTATATCCTAACATGTATCACTTGTATTTCCTCGCGCGTACCATATAATAGAAATCTATGGACAAATCTTGTCATATTAACAAAATAGTAAGGTTAAAAAAGAAAATTTGTTATTTCAGTTTTTGGGGGTCCACAGCTTCTGCTTTTCAGCTTTTAAAAGAACCCACAATTGGGGGATAATAAATCTAATTGGGGGATATAAATTACTTCCCCCAACCCATGGTGTCTGCTAAGGGGTGACCTTTTGGTGTGAAAATACTGAAATACCCT
Source organism: Papaver bracteatum (assembly GCA_023529315.1). NCBI lineage: Eukaryota > Viridiplantae > Streptophyta > Magnoliopsida > Ranunculales > Papaveraceae > Papaver > Papaver bracteatum. The sequence goes on along the minus strand of JAJJWX010004332.1, from coordinate 1,029,764 downwards.
TTGGTTAATTAAAAAACTTTATGAAATGACTCTTATACCCTTTCTCCTAAAATATTAAAATCAAACAACCAAATTCATATATCCCCCATTCTCAAATCAGTACCGGCAGTGCTCTAGGTTTAGGCTTTTGAATATATTTTTTTCTTCATCCGTTTAATCATGCCTCCTCGAAAGAAATCAAAAGCCTAATCGAATTCAAAAGCGATTGTTCAACACAAGCAACAAGAAAGAATCAATCGGATTGTCGAAGAAGAAGAAGAGGAGAACTCGGACAACCAACCTCTCGTAAACATGGCTTCTGTGAGAAGGTTAGTGATGTTGAACTAGTTTATAAGTGTTTGAATCGATTTACAGCAGTGGGTTTAGCTTAGAATCGCGAACCCTAACTCAAACAGTTGAGTTTCAGTGATTTCCGGCATTGGCATGGAATTTAGGTTGAAGAAAACGCCGGTAGATAGTTACGGCATTGATTTTAGTATGAATGATGTGCCGGTATTGAGTTACAGAATCACCTGAAACTGAATGTTCTGTCCTGACATTGATTTTAGGTTGACTTCAATGCCGGTAGTATGTCACGGCATTGATTTGAATTTATTCGTGTATGCCGGCAGTCCACTTTAAGTACACAGGAAAACCCTTGGAATTTGTTATCAATACCGGCATATAATTTAGGTTGAATACGATGCCGGTACAAAAGTTGTATTTTACCCAGGGGGTCTGGGGGGTCCGGGGGGGAAGTAGCCCCTCCCGGCTATGTTCTACCTGACCGACATGGTATGTTGCTTGAATTTCTATGCCGGCACATGATGTAAAGTATCCAGAAACTTGAAAAAAAAATTCACTTGACTACCGTCATTGATAGATTTCTATCGAGCATGCTGGCACTTAGTTACGGCATTGAATGTTAGTTAACAAGCATGCCGGCACCATGTTCCGTCATAGTCTTCATCACTTCCGGAGATGTAAAAAAAATAATATTTCTGACAAGACTTGCTGGTGGTAGTTCCGGCATGGTCGTTAATTAATTTTTCTATGCCGATATTTAGCTTTGGAAGGCACTGCTTCTTGTATGTTTTTCATGAAGTACCGGCATGGTAACCTTTGAATTTAACCATGCCGGTAGCATATTCCTTGTACCGGTATAGTGTTTTGGTTGAATACTATGCCGGTTTTGGTTTCAAAATGGGGGATATCGGGCTGTCGGCATAGTCGTAGTATGAATACTATGCCGGTATAGAGGCTTCCGGCATTGTATTCATACAACTACTATGCCGGCACATATCTTTTTCAGTTAAAAAAATGGTGGGTTCAAAGAAATTTAATTTAATTTTCAACCTCTTAACAGCTTTACCTGTGTGTTGGGATGCTTGTATGTTGTGCAAGTTTACTTTCTTGTGTAGGTTCTTAAAAATCATCATTCAATGGTGTTGGTTCAACAAAGAGTTGCAATTGTGAATTGTTGTCCTTAGCTGAAGATTCAAGATATGCTCCATGTTGTAATTGAGATAAAGATTCAGCAACAACAATTCTCTCTTCACAATCATTCTCCCTTTTCACCAAAAAAAATTCCCTCCAATTTTTGTCCCCCTCATTCTACTCTCACCTCACTCACCCAAATACAAATAAAAACACACACTAATCTTTTATCAAATAATCTTATGATTTTCCTAATTATAATTATTCACTAATCCGGATTAGTGAGGGGTAAATTAGCTATTAAAAAACTATTTAGATAAGGGGTGACCCGGAATGGATATTTGGATCCTTTTTTGTCCTTTATCTATATCCCCCAATTAGATTTACTATCCCCAATTGAGCGTTCTTTTAAAAGCTACTCACCGGTAGCTTTTAAAAACATGCCTAAAATGGAAGTGTTTTTGGTAAAAAGCGCTTTGAATTTTTTTTACCAAACATAAAAGTTTGTTACAAAGTGCTTTCGATGAAAAAAAATCAATCCTAAACAGGGCTTAAGGCTTCATAGCATTTTTGTATTTCTACAGATAAACCTCTCAATATCGGTAAGGACTTTTCCACGAACTTTAAGGTAACTTCTAAATTGAGGAATCTGCAGCTTAGAACAGTTCACATAGCACACAACTTGGATCTGTAAACAAAATAAAAAAGCGTTAGACAATATATTAGAAGAGAGCATTTTGCTTCAAAAAAAAAAAGAAGAGAGTAGGATTTATGCAAAAATAGTTAATATCGTGTGTTTGACTCATATCGGATACACTAGACCAAAGAGTTAATAGGCAATTATCTTGTTACCAAATATTTATAATACATGGTAATTCCAGTATGATAAATCAATCAAGCAAAAGCACCGTTACATTCAAAGGTCTATGCCAATTTAGACCTCTCATTTCTTCTTCCCTCCATATTTTCTGAACTCTTTTTAAAGATTCAATCGGAAGTTATGGTTTCTATGGGTTCAACAAAAATATATTTCATTGGATCAGCAAAACAGTTCCTTCTCTTCTTTTCCCACCTTATTTTCTTGGGCTAAGGCAGCGCCTAAGCCTAGGCCACCAAATGAGAAAAGCGCCCTGTAGCCTAGGTGCTTTTCCACCTAATGGGTAAAAGTAAAACGCTCGCAAACTGGCCCTAAGGTGCCGCGTTTTACTACACCAGATATATTTTTCTCTGAAAATATGGCGCACAAAAAAGAGAGGGAAGCTACCACTTCAAATCAAATTGGTTTAGAACAGTCCAATTTAGGGAACTTATAACACACTGGAAAATAGTTTTCACGGTTACTCATGCGAAGAAACCAAGCTTCCAGGTCTGATTCTACATGAGGTTTAATTCCCTAAATCTAGTTTTAGATTGACAAAACCTCTGATTCTGGAGCATTTTAAGATTTAACTAATCTACTGTAACTACTGTAACCAATTTGATTGTGTTGTTAACTTCTAGGGTCTAAAACTTTTTGTTGACGATAAAAGAAAAAGAACAAGGAGATTTTCATGTGCCTTAGGTTAGCTAAGGCTTGAATTTGAGTGTGTCGGAACATTCGTGTGGCTAATAAGTGTAGCTTAGTCCGAGTTGGAAATATTAATATAGTTGCTACTAGTTACTGAGTCAAAAACCTTGGATCTCTTTCTGCTCACCCTATAATAAAAATTATATAAAATAAATAAAATACCTTATCAGTAGGCAGCTGTATGGTGATCATATTGTATGTGCTGTTGTCTTTAACATTATCATCCTTCTCAAGTACAGATTCGATCCCCTTAATGTAGAACTTTAGATTCGTCTTGCAATCAAAAAGGGTGTGAAATCCAAACAGCTTTTCATTACACACTATTTTAGTGAGATTGATGATTGAGAACTTATCAATTCTAGAGTTGTGAAGAATGATTAATCCAGTAGGGCCTATGAGAGTGGTCTCCAAAAACCCTATATGCTGCACTAATCCAACAATGCAGTTCCCATTGTGGTTCAATTGTATTAAATCTTCCTCTTTGAAGAGTGGGAAATCGCCTAGGAAGCGTTTAAAAGCAATCAAATTTGACACGGATTGAAAAGCCTGAATGAAAACAGACTATTTAGCAATCCTAAAGAAAAAAGAAAAAAAAAAGTTTTCAAGGATTGCAATAGCAGAATTAATAAAAACTTACCCATGTAGCAAAAGATGCAAAAGACTGAAATACTGAAACTAGGAATACCATATTGTCTATACCTGAAATACAGCAGATGTTTTGACTAAATCCTTGATAGAAGATTTGAGAATAAGTGGCTTCTGCTTCTTCAACATTGGAAATTCGATTTTCTTGGGAGGAAGGAAGTCATGGAGGAATGGGTTCTTCTTGGTAAACAATGAAGATTCAATATTGGGTTTGTTGAAAATGTAAGGTCCATATGATACATTTGATTTCGGCAAGGATGACAGCATGATCTAGATGATAATAATTTCAAATCAGAAAAATAAAAAAATAAAAACCCTAAAAACCCACAATTCATTAACATGATAAACCAACACAAGCATTAAACAGCAATAACGATCAACATCGCAAAGTTAGAAACCCTAAAATGGGAGAACGAAATCAGTAATTGAAGCAACAAAAAATAGTGAAATATACGGAAAACATTATCTGATTAAAAACCTCGAATTAATACTAAAAATCGGTAAAAATTCAATACGAATATCCATCGAAAACAATCATGATAACTTTCTTTTAAGGGAAAAGAAAATTTAAAAGAAACTCACTGTGTTTTCGGAGGGATTCCGGACGAGTCAGTAACGGAGGAGCAGCAACAGCAGAGAGTAAAGGAAAATACAGAGAGAAAAAACCTAACGGAGGAGACAAGGGCGTGATTGGTTTGGGTGTTTTGTGGAGTACACAAAAGCTTTGGGTTGAACTGGAAAGGACAAATGTGGAGTACACAAAAGCTTTGGGTTGAACTGGAAAGGACAAAATAAGGTCACTGAACTAGGGTGGGGTTAAGGGGCGTCCTAGAGGTAAATATTTTTGTGAAAACTACAGCCACACCCATTCTCACAAACTTTCCTACTGTGAAACAGACGCCAAAAAATATACAGGCGCGCACCCATTTTCTGGGTGAAAATTATTCTCACACCCATATTTTTATAAATTAGTCGTTTCTCTTTTATTTTTTGTGATTTCTTTCTTCCTTCATCTTCTCTCTTTTAATCAAGGAATAAGGTGTTTAGCAAATCGATCTGTGATGGGTATGACGAATTGAAGAATTAGGTCACACATTTGAAGAAAAAGATGAATTAGCAAATCGAGATAGCAACAGATACTGTTACAGATCGAGAAAAAGAGAAGAGTTTCTCAGAAATTGAAGCTCGGATTCTGAATCTGCTTCTGAGATTAAGATGGAGATGGTGGTGAATTTGAGTTCAAAGCTGCGATTTGATTCTCTTTTCAGAAATGGGTGAAAACATCGAGTATTCGTTTGTTTTTGTTCTTTTCAAAACCTGAAACGGCTGCTTCAATGGGTTCATTACTTGATGATTCTAAATCTGAATCTTGGTTTGTTAAGTCTTGCAGTCTTCAAGAAAATGGAGATTGGTCGTCATGCATGGTTACGGAATAAAATGGCTTCTGCCATTAATAACCCTTGGTTAATGATTGATGGCTAGATGGTAATGTTGCTGCCAGTGAACAAGAAGATGCCAGAGTCTTAAACGGACAGAGAGAAGAAGTTGCAGGCGGTATTGAGAGCGTTACTGATTGTCACCGCTACTCGGAGATAAATTGCAGCAGCGAAGTCGTCTTGTTGTGATTGCATGCGATGTTTTTGGTGGTGCTGTACGTGTTTAAATGTCCATTGAGAAGAAGGAAAAGCTTGGTCCTGCTGTTGGCAGCAAAGCAAAGTTCAGGGAGTTGAAAGTGGTGCTTGGTCGGACAAGTGCAGTTTATAAAAGTTCAAGGAGTTGAAAGTACTTGGTCGGACAAGGGATTTGAAAGTGGTGTAATTCGGAGTTGAATTATGGGAGATTGATACATGGGTATTCGGTGAAAACTGGTTTTGTGAATTCTGTGTTTGTGGGTAGTGCACTTTTGGATATGTATGCAAAATGTGGTTGCATTGCTTCGGGTTGTAGAGTGTTTGAGGAGATGCCGGAACGGAATGTTGTTTCTTGGACTGCTATCATTTCGGCACTTGGTCGTGCTGGTCATAATAAGGAGTCGTTAAGATACTTTGTTGAAATGTGGACATCTGATGTAGAATGTGATTCATATACATTTGCTAGCGCGGCCAAAGCTTGTGCAGATTCTAATGCTTTGAATTATGGTAGGGAAATTCACACGCAAACGATAAAAGTGGGGGTTGATTTTACTTCATTTGTGGCAAACACACTGGCTGCTATGTATAATAAGTGTGGGAAATTGGAATACGGGTTGTGTTTGTTTGGGAGGATGAGAACGCCAGATGTGGTTTCATGGACAACCACAATTTCCATTCTCACGAAGAATGACAAACAGGAAGAGGGGGGGGGGGGGGCAGTTGGTTGAGATGTTTCCGTTTGATTGCCGGTAGAGAGGGTCAGCAAATGAAGTTGTTGTCGTGGACAAGAGGAGATGGTATATACGCGATGGTGATGGGCGTTGGATTCTTGGATGATGGAGGAACAAAGAAGCTGCAGTTAACTTGAAGTTTGCATGAACTATAAATTGTGAACCATGGAGATTCAATGGATTGATGCCGAGGAGATTCAATGAAAGTGTTGGGAAAGTGGTTGATGTTAAGTCTTGCAGTCCAATGCAAGATTTGTTGTTTACAAATTTTTTTGCATAACTTGTTATGCTGTCCGGAAAATTGTTGCATAACACGTTATGCAGCTATTGTTGTAGGTGCATGACAAGTTATGCAGCCTTTTTTTGTTTGCATAACTTGTTATGCAGTACAGAGAATGGTTGCATAACACGTTATGCAGCTACTTTTTGTTAGTATTGAAGCCAAAAAAAAAAGAAGGTTGCATAACACGTTATGCACCTATAATAATATCTGCATAACATGTTATGCAGTCAAGAAAATGGATGCATAACCTGTTATGCATCCGAAAATATGACTGTATAATGCGTTATGCATCGAGAAAATTGCTGCACAATCTTTTATGCATCGAGAAAATAGATGCATAACCTGATATGCATCCGTAAATATGGATGCATACTGCATTATGCATCAAATTTTTTTATGTACGCACTAAAATCAACCAAAACAATGGTTATATAACTTGTTATAGATGCATAACTTTATTATCCAAATGCATAATTTGTTATGCAGTGGAGAAAATGGTTGCATAATTCATTATGCGTCTGCAGAATGTGTTATGCATCGTTTTTGGTGACTGCATAATGGTTATGTATGAAGTTTTCGAAAATTTTCCCTAAAATGAGGATCACCTCCGATTTTTTCGTGAAAAACAAAAATTTGATATTCTTGTTTGTACTCGTTGCGTAGCTCTTTTAAAAAGATTTCCAACGATATAAAATCTGTAAAATTCTAAGGCGCGGATTTTTAGATATGTTATGTCCAAGTTGCGCTTCCAATTATACCCCTGAAAAATTAGGCTTCATAACGAGTTATGCCTGAAAAAATAGTATGCATAACGAGTTATATATTGATTCATTAATAATTTCATATAATTATAGGTGTCACCGTAACAAAAATTAATTGTGGGCTTGACAATGAGAATATTTTTTTTTGGGTCTCCCCCTAATTTTCCCTTTTTTTTTGTTGCTTTTTTCCTTTAAAGCATAATTTATAAGGGATATCATTGTTTTTTTTGGAGGGCCCTCATTCACCCGAGTGTGGTTGATTCTCATTTCCGTCTGACTTTACCCCTACCAATAAAAAATTATGAAATATTTTTTTCCACACAAATAAGAGAAAAATGTATCTTAAATAACTGAATCTTATAAAATCTCACGATGTTGTCAAAAATATATCAACAACTGAGAATGAAAGACACATCGTAGGTGGCAAGCAATTACATGGATACGATGTTTTACCCATAGACGCTTCTCCTGCTTTTATTTCCTTCTGCTTTGTTAATCATCTTGCAGGAGTCCCGGAGGTCTAAAGAACTCATATGTCTGACATGTGAGGGATAAAGTGACTCACTTGCTTAGAGTGAGGGACTCGAGCATATGTGATACGCTCAAATGTTGCTTTGAACCCGTAGACCTAGAAACCTACTTCAGGGACGCGACATAATCCCTCGAAGGAAGCTCTGCTGCACAAAAATTACAAAAAAAAAAAAAAAGTGAAGAAGAGATCATATTTCCATAAAAGTGTGAGTCGGGTCGTGCTAATTCCATACGAACCAGTACTGAGAAGCATGTACACATCATTCCAGAATATCTTTTTAGAAGGTAACCAGACTTGATCACCTTTCACTACCGCAACAAAGGATTTAGTTCTTTTCGCTGCGGAGCTTACTTGCCGAAGTAAGAATCCTCTATTGTAGCTAATATATGATCTTATGATACATGGTTTGATTCTGCAAGCGGTTAGGTATGAACGAACATATTGAGAACAAAACGTTCGGAACTCTCTAATTGGAAATGAGAGAAAAACAAAGCAATACAAACATCTACGTAATTTGTTATTCACTCGAAGTACACATACGTGTTGGGAAAAATGAGTTACTACGCTGTTGGGATTCCACTTTGTTGTAGATTTTATGGAGTTTTCTAGGCTCGCCTACCTCTATAATGATTGTTTTTTTACTCTGAAAGCTTGGGCTTCTTGTCCGGTTAAGTTAAAGAGTTTTGTGTTTAGGAATACGCTTGGTATTTACAGGCATTAGTGAAAGATAGAGCACACATTCAGTTGTTTATTATGTTATTTTATTTGCTCATCTCGGTGTCTCAGATCAATGAGGAAGAGAGTGGTCAATTTTGAGAATTGTGTGAATGGAGAGTAGCAAAAGGGAAGGAGGTCCTCATACAGAGTAGTACACTATGACTTGAATGGGAGACTGGGGAATGGTTTGCGAGTGAATGAAGTAGGGATCAGCCTCTCCTACCATCTTTTAAAAAGAGGCATGCAAGAACAAGAGAGTTTTCTTCTTCGTAACACCTACAGATGCCTGTCTAAGGAGGATTATTCAATTTTTAATTATGAAAAATCGGAATCGATTGTTGTTCTAAACTAACCATAAGAATATATGTAATCTCTATTTCATTTTTGGCTTCATTGCATCTCTCCTCGCACATACATACGACTACTTAAAGTCCTTAACAATCTTCGGGTTGGGTGTGGCCTACCTAGTGGTCGAATGATGAAGTCTCACCCCATATGGTTCATTTGGCATTAAGTTTCCTCCTCAATTTTTCATTAAAAAATCAAACTGAGAGTGATCAACATAGACAAAAATGGATTTATGAATGAGAAGTACAAGTTGTCTAGGAATGGGCTTGGTATTTACATCCAGTAGTCAGAGGGATAACGCACATTCGGTTGTCCGTTGTGCCATTTTATTTACCCATATTGGTGTCTCAGTTCAATGAGGAAGATAGTGGTTAGAGGTAGGGGAATAAGGACTTACATCATTAATGATGCTCGGCCCCGTGCAAAAACTAAATAAGTTTCGGAATCCATCGATAGATCAAAAGCCAACAAGTTGTTGTATACTTGGGATGCTACACTGGTGAACCCTTGAGTGAACAAGTGTAAGCTTTGTTGCATGACAGTCTTAGGTACTGACGACACTGAGGGACATGCCCTGAAGCGAAGGATGGGAACGAGTGGAACCAATGTGTTCTAGTTTCAGGCCTTGCACCTACCATCCAACTAAGGGCCCTATTAAGTAAGATGGGAGCCAATACAAAGCTAACACATTTTTCTTGAATGGGAACCCTGATCTAGACACAGTAGAATCAATTGAGTTAGTAAATCTAATGTGCGTACAAACATCTTTTTCCTTTAATTTTTAAAATCCCCAACAAGTAGCTAATATCTTTTTTAATTTTTCATAAGGTCTTCTAGGTTTCCCTCTGTAAAAACGCCAGGAGTTGGTCAGTCCGCTCCTAGAAAGAGTGGAGTGGATTAATAAAATTTAGTTAAAAAAGACTGGAGCACTTCATACTGAATTGATACGTAAACTATAGAAGAAGTCAGAAGATAAGCTAATAGAACATATGGATCCTATCGATTCTTAAGATTTTTAGGCTCTGCATGTAATTATAAAACCAAGGACTTTTCACAATATTTACCATAACTAAGAATTCTCTATTGGAAAAGTTAATTTTTTTACACAATTTGGATACGTATTCAACTAAGGTTCTTGTTAAGTAAGATGGGAGCCAACTGGTTGAATATATTGCATCAACCTGGTAGCATTAGACGATCTAGTACTTCGATCCATGTATTTATGCCCATTCTAATCTTGTCCAACTTTGTAATATAGATTTATAGGCTATGGTATGTAATTAGAAAACCGAGGACTTTTCGCGGTTTTACCATAACTAAGAATTCTCTATTGGAAAAGTTAAAAAAATTCACATAATTTGGATTCGTATTCAAATAAGGTTCCTATTAAGTAAGATGGGATAAATACAAAGCTAACACAGCTTTCTTAGACGGGAATGACTTTTCAAGTCCGTTGTTAAATCCTAGGGCTCAACCTAGAACATCCGGTGGAAACTACCAAGCTGGACCAAGCAAGGGGTAAAGGGTATTTCTGGTAAAGCAATCAAATGCATTGATATCGAAAAGAACACCAACATAATCCTCTAACTAAAGAAATCGAAACTCGAGATTGCATGCATAAATAGAAGCTTCACTTAGTTCACTCTCTGAAAAGACGAGCGTACCCAAATACACCATAATCTTTTATTTATCAACCTAAAAGTCTTTTACCAAGTATGATCGTCTATGGACTAAGTCGAGACAATACAACAAATTCGGTTCAAATCGTCTATGGATAGAGATCGAGACAATACAACAACAAGATCACTTGTGTGATTGACTATGGATACGAGATTGAGACGATACGACAACAAAGTGTACACTTGATAATAAGTACAATATTAAACCGAAACTCTATATGATCAATATCAAGTGTTACGGAGTTAATGTATGTATGTAATTTACTTAATTATAATAAAAATTATAATGTGGAAAACAAAGTAAATGATATAACAAGATTTTGTTAACGAGGAAACCGCAAATGCATAAAAACTCCGAGACCTAGTCCAATTTTGAATACTCTCATAATTAAGACGCTATACAAAATCTAATACCAATTTGGTATAGTTAAGACCAAGCAGACTACCCCTAGATACTTAGTTTCATCAGCATCCTTGTGCCTTCGACTTCTAGAGTCACGCACGTTAATATCAAGTCATTTGGATCGTATTCCAAACAACAAAGGAGGAATCTGTTTGGTAACCACTTTAATCAATCTTGCTAGAAGATATTTTTGAGTTGTTGACAAAGGCTCTTCTGTTTAATCTAATAAACTCCTTTGTTTGGTTTGATCAATCTATTTTTTGATTATCGAAATAATCAAATCTAGATTCGCAATCAATCAATATATATCTCAAACAGAAACTATAAAGTGTTGTCGATCTCACGCAACTAATCAATCAAGTCTATCAAATATAAATCGATTCTAGTTGGATCCCAGCCGATCACGGTTTGTGCACTAAATCCACAAGATACGAAAACTAATAAGAACTCTTCTTCGTCTTCAAATCTTATATTTCCTTCAATAACCTGCTGTTGATGGTGGTTTCTATCTTAGGGTTAAAATCGTAAAATACTAAACCCTGGCAGTCAGTGACGTCACAACATTTAAGTAGTAAAGCATTTACTAGGCACATTTACTGAAACCTTTAATATGTCCCTAATAATTACCAGGGTATATTTTTTCAAATTAGGGTTACGACAAACCAAACCCTAATTCCCCCCACGTTCCAATGGCAAATCATGCCAGCCATGTCTAGCCCAAGCTAGTCGTGCCATGGCCCTAGCTATGCTAGCCGCATCTCGTGTGCCAATGGAAAATAATGCCAGCCACACCCTACTGCGCCAAAGCATGCCAACCATGCTAGCCGCACCCCGCGTGCCAATGTCAAATCATGTCAGCCACGCCTAGCCCAAGCTAGCCGCGCCATGCCAATCGCACCGTGCCATGGCCCTAGCTATACTAGCCGCATCTCGTGTGCCAATGGAAAATCATGCCAGCCACACCCTACCGCGCCAAAGCATGCCAACCATGCTAGCGCGCACCCCCGCGTGCCAATGGAAAATCATGCCAGCCACGCCTAGCCCAAGCTATCCGCGCCATGCCAATCGCACTGTGACATGGCCCTAGATATGCTAGCCGCATCTCATGTGCCAATGGAAAATCATGCCAGCCACACCCTACCACGCCAAAGCATGCCAACCATGCTAGCCGCACCCCGCGTGCAAATGGAAAATCATGCCAGCCACACCTAGCCCAAGCTAGCCGCGCCATGCCAATCGCACCGTGCCATGGCCCTAGCTATGCTAGCCAAATCTCGTGTGCCAATGTCAAATCATGCCAGCCACACCCTACCGCACCAAAGCATGCCAACCATGCTAGCCTCCCCCCACGTTCCAATGAAAAATCATGCCAGCCACGCCTAGCCCAAGCCCGCGCCATGCCAATCGCACCATGCCATGGCCCTAGCTATGCTAGCTGCACCCCGCGTTCCAATGGAAAATCATGCCAGCCACGCCTAGCCCAAGCTATCCGCGCCATGCCAATCGCACCATGCCATGGCCCTAGCCATGCTAGCCACGTCTCGTGTGCCAATGGCAAATCATGCCAGCCACACCTAGCCTGAGCTAGTCGCGCCATGCCTTGGCCCTAGACACGCCATGCACCCAAGGAAAACCTTTGGACCCATATGCCAAACCACACCAAAGCATGCCATGTTAGCCTGGTTATGCCGCCGTCCCTCATGAAATCTTCCTGAGTTTTGATTTCAGGATGTTTTCCTCTCCCGAACGAGTTGAAAACCTAAATCTTCCCGCGAAAGAAGATAGGAAATTCTTTTGCGATTGATTTGAGGGGAGGACCACCAAAATCCGAGTCCGTACTAGAATTATGTAGCAGTTCTAGTGAAGGGAACCAATTAGGGTTTCTAAACCAAATTGATGCCAGACGCCCATCTACGGTTTCCTTTCAATCCCAGGAGAAAATCCTGGCCGTATAAAGTCTCCTCATGACTTTAGACCTAGCTTGGTCACGTAACTAGCCAAGCTATCCGCGCCATGCCTCGTCATGGCCCCTCATGCCGCGCCACCATACTGGCCTTCCCCATGCGGCTACCAAATTGAAGCCAGGAGCCCATTCACGGTTGCCCTTCAATCCTAGGAGCAAATCCTGGCCGTAAAAAGTCTCCTCATGACTTTAGCCCTAGCTTGGTCACGTTCCTAGCCAAGATAGCCACGTCATGCCTCGCCATGGCCCCTCATGCCGCGCCACCATACTGGCCTACCCCATGCGGCTACCAAATTGAAGCCAGGTGCCCATCAACGGTTGCCCTTCAATCCTAGGAGCAAATCCTGTCCGTCTAAAAGTCCCCTCACGACCTTAGACCCGAAACCATAGCTTGGTCGTGCACCTAGTCCAGGCTAGTCACGCCATGCGCCCATGGCAAACCCTTGGATCCTCATGCCAAGTCTAAACACACCATAGCCGTGCCACCCTGTTGGACCTCACTACACGGCTACCAAAACAAAGGCGTGCAACGATCAACGGTTTCCCCTCCTCTCAAGATGCAACATCTCGACCGTCGAAGGTCACCTGGCTATCAAGTTCCCCAAGCTCGACTTGCCAAGCCACAACAACATTTTACATGTTTTCCAAAAATATTCGAGACATCAACACAAACAGGGGGATTCTCTTTGGGTATTGGTTTGGTGGTCTACAGCGTGCGGCGTACACTACGCCCCTCATAAGGAAGTGTCATAAGGGTGAGGCGCCTAGTAAATATGGGAGTTATGTGGGAAACGTTCATGGTACATAAAGCCGTGAGTTAACAAACTTTATGGACATCAATTCCATAACATTAACAGTTTCATGAAAATCAATTTCATGCGTTAGCCACTTTATGAGACATCAAATCCATGCATACGATTATCACCTCCTCCCATTTACTCCTCACTCCTTAAAGAGACCAGAGTACGTTTCTACTACAACTTGTATAAATAGGTCTCACCTATTTCCATTCGACAACAAGTTCATTCGTACAAGAGAACACTCAGAATACTTACCAGCTAGCTCCCCTCATGAGCTCGTACTTTTCTGAAAACAAGTTGTAGAAACCCAATTGCTCTTCCAGAATAAACTATTCTGGTCTCACACTCTCCTTGCTTCCCTCCCCAAAACCAACCCATTCTCCTCCTCTTTTTGACCGAAGCAAGTCTGGAACGGCCATTTCTTGGTTTAGGCCGGACTTGTACAGATTGATCTCTCGAACCTAAAAGTGCTCAACGTGCAACACATTTGTTTAGGGTTTAAACCAGTTTCTCACTCACCTACCGAATTTACCGAAATCGGCAGAAGCTATTTTCACCTATAAACAATTGTCGACCACAGCGGGAGGATTGATCTATCGGTTACAATGTCAATTTTCGACTGTTGATCTCTTTCTTTGACCCATACGACAAGATGGTAGAGGAAGGCGATCCACTCCGACTCTGTTACCCGACAACTCGATTATCAGTCGTGACACGACAAGGGATTACTGGGGACTTCCTAGAGGATAGAAGCAGACGATCCTCCCAATGAGAAACGACTCGGTTATCGGAAAGCTAAGTAATGACTGGGGACTTTCCACGGCGGTATTTCCCATAAAACTCGGTCTTACACCCGGAAGGTTCAATTTTCATCAGGAGACCTTAAAAACCAAGTAAGTCCTACCTAGACAAGATACGTGGTTTTCTTTTTTAAGTTTTCACGGGAATAATAAAACCAATATCCATGTTATGTTTCACCCCCCATGTCATCTACCAACACATGGTTCCATGGTTTTTCTGGGATGTATGTGTCACTTTCATTTATAACCAAAACAATCAATTCCTAAACAATTCATTCCAAAAAGAATAACCCAAAAACCGTCAAGGTAACATTTTATCAATCAACCCAAGAAATCCAGGAAATCAAAAAACCATAAACCAGGCGCTTTGTTTGCCTTTCAAAAAAAAAAAGAGGTCACCTACCCGTACGTGCCTACTCTGCACAATAATGACTACCTGTCACTATTAGCAGACGTTACTACAACAATATTAGAAGAATTTATTTATGAGGAAGTATTTCCACAAGTCTATGAAAGGCATACCCATGGCTAGAGTTTACACCAGTCCATAAGAAAAATATTTCTACAGATTTATGGAAAGACATACCTAGAGGATGCAACGGGCCGGGTTAGGGTCAATCCGTGGCGGGTTAGACGGGTTCCGAGTTGGTACTACACAACCCTAACCCAGCCCGTTTATTGCTATGGGTTCTATGTTGCCAACCCTAACCCGTACCGGGTTGACGGGTCAGACCAAGGTAGTTAATTTCGGATTTCGGAGTGTCTCGGACGGGGCCGAGACACTGGTACAACTTTATATCGGGGGAATTTCGGTTCCATATTTCGGTGTAATTTCGGATTAAAATTTTACACTAATATCATATTTATGGTGAAAATTACTCGTTGGATCTGAAATTGGGAAAAAATAATATAAAAGAACAATTCCGGCCGAGACACACCGATTTTGACCGAAATATATTGATTCCGGCCGAAAAAACCGGCGACTTTTCGTTTAGGCGAGATTTCGGTTTTCGTATGTCCCAAAACCGAAATCCCGCCGAGATTGACTACATAGGGTCAGACCTAAGATATTAGGTGGAACTAGTTTTGCATATTTTTAAAGGATAAAAAAATAAGGTTGTTCATGAGGATCGAACCTCGCACCTACTACTTAGATAAACAATCTCATAACCACTAGGCTAGACACTTAGTTGTTGGAATTCCGGTTTCTAAATAATTATATTATCCAATTATAGCTATAGTCTTTACTGCCGACAACTTTTTAATCCCTTAAAATACGCGTCACCTCCTCTTTCTCTTTCTTAGTTCTTACTTTACTTTTGTTCTATCTCCATTACCATCTATTAAGTCCCGTACTGTGGAACATGCCATCTCATTCGTTCTATTTCTTTTCTGGATCGATCGTCATCAACGCTTTCTCTCTTCTTCTTTTTTAATCGATCGTCATCAACGACCTTGCTTATTGTGATCTCGAGATGATATATCTTTTTCCTATTGATATTATTATTGGTGATGATGTTGACGATTTGTAAATGAAACCTTGATGATGTTGATGATTTGTAAATTAATTTTGGGGAAATAAGTGGTATATTTTGCCCTAAAATCCTAGACGCCACAATATAAAACAAAATGACGGGTTAGCGGGTAACCCGCGGGTTAGGAGGGTCCAACCCATTTATAAGTGGGTCCTAAAATCATCAACCCTAACCCGGTTTGTTTGTGTAACAAGTTAAGACGGGCCGAGTTTACGCGGGTCGGGTTAGGGTTGACCCGCGGGTTTCAACCCTAATTGTCAGGTCTAGGCATACCTATGGCTATGGTTTGCACCAACACATGAAAACAAACAAAAAATGAAAAAGAAACGCTAGAGTACGTAGCTGGAATATGATTGCCCACTTTATCACTATCGGGCTACCGCTAACACCAGGACGTGATAACAAAGATACGAGGTAAAAAAGGGGAGCCAACCCCTTTCATAAGCATAACACTTTTGGAATTTGAATAACAAAAGATTTCTTGTTTGAGCTACGTACGGGAAGAGGCAACTGGGCCCACAAGAACAAGTCCGCACCACGCCAAGTCAGCATCGTGCCGAGCTAGTGCCCATTCCAAGCCGATATAGCGCTTACCAGACGAGCTTACCAGACGCGCCTACCAGACAAGCTCACCAGACGAGCTTACCAGACGCGCCTACCAGACAAGCTTCCTAGATGATCTTACCAGATGCGCCTACCATATAAGCTTCCCAGACGAGCTTACCAGACACGCCTACCAGAAAAGCTCACCAGACGAGCTTACCAGACGCGCCTACCTGACGTGCATGCCAGCGATGACAGCTTGCGCCCTTCCAACGCCATCCTCTCCACTCCACAACAAGCCAAAGCAGCGCCATGGCTCCAGCACTTCGTGAACGATACACTTACGATCATCAAGAACCAGAGCCGTTTTCGCCACCCCGACGTTTCTTCAAGCATGACAAATACAACTGTCACCCGAGGTGCCACTCCACTATCAGGGCGAGATACTGGAATAGCCGAAAGAAGTCGACATCCTTTTACCACTATTTGTTTGATTAAAAGATAAAAGACACTTCAGCAGGACGTGCGTTTATAGATGAAGAGGCTCGCGTTGCTCTTGAACGCCCAGTAGAAGGGGATCATCAATCCAATTTCATCACACGTAAAAGATGAGGAATGACTTCTCCAAAATCGAGGAAAAGAAAATCAGCAACCCTCCCGAGTTCACAGAGACCCTCTTCCCGTCAGGACCTGCACGATGGGAACTTGGCCCACTAAGTCATACAGTCTATGATGAAACATCTGTGGAAAGCAGGCGCTTCAGCCAGGGAAGCCGTTTTCAAACCTCAACCTCTCTTGGAAAGCACGATCGATAAATGAAACAGGGGACTCCTAACCTCTGTACACTTGAGGGATGTCGATTTTGACAGAACATAATGTAGCCTCCGACTTCAACATGGTAACCGTCAACGCCCTGAGAGTTACAAGGCATCGTTTCAACGTCCTCTCCAAGAACTGAAGACGCTTCAACACATCCTTCCTTCCAAAGCTCGTGTTCATGGACAATTTGCTCGCTTACGCATCTAGCCAACCTACTTTGTTCCCATGACAATGTAGTCTCTTCCGATCACATCTGCTACCGAGAAGCGATGCCGCTCGTTTGTTGATACCAGTGAGAGCTTCACCAAAGCACAATCACTACAAATATGGAAACATGTAAACCACATTTGGGGACTGAGGATCTACACAGAATCCCTTCACTGTCAAAGCTCAGAAGACACAGTCAACCAAAGGGTCATAGTCACGACGAGGTAATTTACTTTTCAAAGGTGCAGCGTAAGAATATCACCACCTCTCTATCTAGGAGACGCCTGCCACACTTTACAAGGCCGCGGTAGATCCCAAGCCTACTCAAAAGAAACAACTTCAGATGCTAAAAAAAAGTGTAACTGGGGAGTGCTCATCGCAGTCCATCCCGATGACCATCGAAGATTCATGAGATAACCCCAGATACACGGCTTAAATATTTTCCATAAGAAGCAGAGGGAGCCACGATAAACAACATAACTCTCTCATTTTTCCACTTTACTATCTAGAGTATTTCGTCCATGTGATATTCTGAGCATCCCAGCGTCACATCCAGAAGAGTACAATAAGTTTGTATCAAATCCCGTGGACGTGGATGCAAGGCGATGCAATGAAAGTAGGATACACATGGGGACTGCCAGCACGGGGCGCTTTCACCCCCTCAACCAGGTTATTTCTGATTTCAACATCATCACTATCGAAGTTTTACGAGCCGCATGAATTTTTCCACACGAAGCCGTACATGTCCATCGAAGACTCCAAAAGCACGCCACAGAGGTAAATTCACATGTTTGGCCGTGCCATCGGATCTAACAGAAATATAACTGGGGACTGCTCATCGCATCCTATTCTATACGATAGTCCCAGATTCATAAGATGGTTCAAAGGATGTCTCTTAGAACAAATCCCTTGAAGACTTGATAGGAGCATGTCGGCAACAATCTCCCAATTCATCTATTTCATCCAGTGGCTCCGGAAGATTTCAACCATACCAGCATCCACAACATACTGTCATCGCGATCAGAAGGTCCAGGCACTGAAAAACCTAAAATCAAGGATGGACTGACAACGCAACCACATCCATTCGTCCCAAAGAATGCAATGGAGTTTGGTAAATTTTGGAATCCACTAGGGAGACACCGCATACGAAAGCACGGTCCGGACGAGTAACATAAAATAGAAGAATGCCGTTTTCACCTCCTAAGCAAGCTCGAAACCTGAATATTTCCGAGAGAGGAGATACAGAATTCTGTTTCGTGTCCGATAAAGGGGTAGACCATCGAAATCCGAGTCCGTACGCGGATTCTACAACGATTCTAGTAAAGGGCGCTAATTAGGGTTTCGATGTGTCAATCCCTAAACCACAAGCACTTCCCTTGCAAGCGTTTCCCTTCTAAGGCGCTTCCCTTCCAAGCGCTTTACAGAGCGGCCCACAATCGTTCCATGCCCGTTAGTGCTAATGGGTCCCCTTCATACCATGACCATGCTAGCAGCTCCGCCTCGCGTTCCAAAGCCTAGCCCTGAAGACACCCAATCATACCGGGATTTTTGCAAAGCTACCAGATGAAAAGATTGCAGATGCTACCTATCTCTAGAAAAAGATTTTTGAATAAGGAAATAATTCCATGTTAAAGCCGCGCATGAAGAAAGGAAATCGGTCCCACAAGAACAAGCCAAAGAGGAAGTACTGGAAGACGTACCTATTTTGCTCGTCCGCTTCACCGCTACCAAGCAGCAAAAGAAGAAACAATAAAGGCGTGAATCAAAGGGAGAGGCCGGCCATCCTTTTTATGGGCGTGATACTTGGGAGTTCGAACAAGGAAAGGATTTCCAATTTTGAGCCAAGGAAGGGAAAGGGGAAACCGGTCCCGCAAAGACCAATTTCCACGTCCAAGACCACTCACACCATACCACAGCCCCACCGCGCCTAGCCTCCCATGTATGCCATTGCCGCGCCCCTAGCCAATCCCTCGATCCATTACCGTGGTCCCACCACGCCAAGTCGCCCCTACACGTTCCACCATGTCATTGCTGCTACCAGGACCAGGCCACCTCTTTGGCCCCTCGATCCAAGCCATCCACTTGCTTTGATTTCCAAGACCGCGCCCCCTTTTCCTTGGAGATGTACGACCAGACCAAGCCGGTAACTTTAATCTCACTGCTCCACGGTCTGCATTCCAAGTACAACTTACGCAGTGCCGCCAACATGGGAAGCCAAAACTCTCTTCACCACTCAAAAGGTTAGTCGGATTCTCCTGACCATCTTTGCAATGATTTATATCTCGATTCCGTCCTCGTCTGTCACCATCCTATGCTTACCTCTAAACAAGGCACATGTTCTGAGCTAAGCAGGGGACTTAATGTTGATGGTGGTTTCTAGATTAGGGTTAAAATCGTAAAACACTAAACCCTAGCAGTCAGTGACGTCACAACATTTAAGCAGTAAAGCATTTACTAGGTACATTTACTGAAACCTTTAATATGTCCCTAATAATTACCAGGGTATATTTTTTCAAATTAGGGTTACGAAAAACCAAACCCTAATTCCCCCAACGTGCCAATGGAAAATCATGCCAGCCACGTCTAGTCCAAGCTAGCCGCGCCATGACAATTGCACCGTGCCATGGCCCTAGCTATGCTAGCCGCATCTCGTGTGCCAATGGCAAATCATGCCAGCCATACCCTACCGCGCCAAATCATGCCAACCATGCTAGCCGCACCACGCGTGCCAATGGAAAATCATGCCAGCCACGCCTAGCCCAAGCTAGCCGCGCCATGCCAATCGCACGGTGCCATGGCCCTAGCTATGCTAGCCGCATCTCGTGTGCCAATGGAAAATCATGCCAGCCACACCCTATCGCGCCAAAGCATTCCAACCATGCTAGCCGCACCCCGCGTGCCAATGGCAAATCATGCCAGCCATGCCTAACCCAAGATAGCCGCACCATGCCAATCACACCGTGCCATGGCCCTAGCTATGCTAGCCACATCTCGTGTGCCAATGGAAAATCATGCCAGCCACACCCTACTGCGCCAAAGCATGCCAATCATGCTAGCCGCACCCCGCGCGCCAATGGCGAATCATGCCATCCACGCCTAGCCCAAGCTAGCCGGTCCATGACAATCGCACCGTGCCATGGCCCTAGCTATTCTAGTTGCATCTCGTGTGCCAATGGAAAATCATGCCATCCACAACCTACCTCGCCAAAGCATGCCAACCATGCTAGTCGCACCCCGCGTGCCAATGGAAAATCATGCCAGCCACGCCTAGCCCAAGCTAGCCGCGCCATGCCAATCGCACCATGCCATGGCCCTAGCTATGCTAGCCGCATCTCGTGTGCCAATGGCAAATCATGCCAGCCACACCCTACCACGCCAAATCATGCCAACCATGCTAGTCGCACCCCGCGTGTCAATGGAAGATCATGCAATCCACGCCTTGCCCAAGCTATCCGCGTCATGCCAATTGCACCATGCCATGGCCCTAGATATGCTAGCCGCACCCCCGCGTACCAATGGCAAATCATGCCAGCCACGCCTATCCCAAGCTAGTCGCGCCATGACAATCACACCATGTCATGGCCCTAGCCATGCTAGCCACGTCTCGTGTGCCAATGGCAAATCATGCCATCCACACCTAGTCTGAGCTAGTCGCGCCATGCCTTGGCCCTAGCCACGCCATGCACCCATGGAAAACCTTTGGCCCCATATGCCAAACCACACCAAAGCATGCCATGCTACGCCAAGGCATGCCATGATAGCCTGGACATGCCGCCGTCCCTCATGAAATCTTCATGAGTTTTTCTTTCAGGATGTTTTGCCCTTCCGAACGAGTTCAAAACCTAAATCTCCCCGCGTAAGGAGATATGCCGGTTGATTTGAGGGGAGGACCATCAAAATCCGAGTCCGTACTAAAATTCTGTAGCGGTTCTAGTGAAGGGAACCAATTAGGGTTTCTAAACCAAATTGAAGCCAGGCGCCCATCAACGGTTGCCCTTCAATACCAAGAGCAAATCCTGGCCGTATAAAGTCTTCTCATGACTTTAGCCCTAGATTGGTCACGTACCTAGCCAAGCTAGCCGCGCCATGCCTCGCCATGGACCCTCATGTCACGCCACCATACTGGCCTTCCCCATGCGGCTACCAAATTGAAGCCAGACGCCCATTCACGGTTGCCTTTCAATCATAGGAGCAAATCCTGGCCGTAAAAAGTCTCCTCATGACTTTAGCCCTAGCTTGGTCACGTACCTATCCAAGCTAGCCACGTCATGCCTCGCCATGTCCCCTTATGTCGCGCCACCATACTGGCCTTCCCCATGCAGCTACCAAATTGAATCCAGGCGCCCATCAATGGTTGCCCTTCAATCCTAGGAGCAAATCCTGGCTGTCTAAAAGTCCCCTCACGACCTTAGACCCGAAACCATAGATTGGTCGCGCACCTAGTCCAGGATAGTCACTCCATGCTCCCATGGCAAACCCTTGGCTCCTCACGCCAAGTCTAAACACACCCTATCTGTGCCACCCTGTTGGACCTCACTACACGACTACCAAAACAAAGGCGTGCAACGATCAACGGTTGCCCCTCCTCTCAAGATGCAACATCTCGACCGTCGAAGGTCACCTGGCTACCAAGTTCCCCAAGCTCGACTTGCCAAGCCACAACAACTTTTTACATGTTTTCCAAAAATATTCGAGACATCAACACAAACAGGGGGATTCTCTTTGGGTATTGGTTTGGTGGTCTACAGCGTGCGGCGTACACTACGCCCCTCATAAGGAAGTTTCATAAGGGTGAGGCGCCTAGTAAATATGGGAGTTATGTGGGAAACGTTCATGGTACATAAAGCCGTGAGTTAACAAACTTTATGGACATCAATTCCATAACATTAACAATTTCATGAAAATCAATTTCATGCGTTAGCCACTTTATGAGACATCAAATCCATGCATACGATTATCACCTCCTCCCATTTACTCCTCACTCCTTAAAGAGACCAGAGTACGTTTCTACTACAACTTGTATAAATAGGTCTCACCTATTTCCATTCGACAACAAGTTCATTCGTATAAGAGAACACTCAAAATACTTACCAGATAGCTCCCCTCATGAGCTCGTACTTTTCTGAAAACAAGTTGTAGAAACCAAATTGCTCTTCCAGAATAAACTATTCTGGTCTCACACTCTCCTTGCTTCCCTCCCCAAAACCAACCCATTCTCCTCCTCTTTTTGACCGAAGCAAGTCTGGAACGGCCATTTCTTGGTTTAGGCCGGACTTGTACAGATTGATCTCTCGAACCTAAAAGTGCTCAACGTGCATCACATTTGTTTAGGGTTTAAACCAGTTTCTCACTCACTTACCGAATTTACCGAAATCGGCAGAAGCTATTTTCACCTATAAACAATTGGCGACCACAGCGGGAGGATTGATCTATCGGTTACAATGTCAATTTTCGACTGTTGATCTCTTTCTTCGACCCATACGACAAGATGGTAGAGGAAGGCGATCCACTCCGACTCAGTTACCCGACAACTCGATTATCAGTCGTGACACGACAAGGGATTACTGGGGACTTCCCAGAGGATAGAAGCAGACGATCCTCCCAATGAGAAATGACTCGATTATCGGAAAGCTAAGTAATGACTGGGGACTTTCCACGGTGGTATTTCCCATAAAACTCGGTCTTACACCCGGAAGGTTCAATTTTCATCAAGAGACCTTAAAAACCAAGTAAGTCCTACCTAGACAAGATACGTGGTTTTATTTTTTAAGTTTTCACGGGAATAATAAAACCAATATCCATGTTATGTTTCACCCCCCATGTCATCTACCAACACACGGTTCCATGGTTTTCCTGGGATGTCTGTGTCACTTTCAGTTATAACCAAAACAATCAATTCCTAAACAATTCATTCCAAAAAGAATAACCCAAAAACCGTCAAGGTAACATTTTATCTATCAACCCAAGAAATCCAGGAAATCAAAAAACCATAAACCAGGCGCTTTGTTTGCCTTTCAAAAAAATAAAGAGGTCACCTACCCGTATGTGCCTACTCTGCACAATAATGACTACCTGTCACTATTAACAGACGTTACTACGACAACATTCGAAGAATTATTTATGAGTAAGTATTTCCACAAGTCTATGAAAGGCATACCCATGGCTAGGGTTTACACCAGTCCAGAAGAAAAATATTTCTACAGATTTATGGAAAGGTATACCTAGAGGTGGCAACAGGCCGGGTTAGGGTCAACCCGTGGCGGGTTAGACGGGTTCCGGGTTGGTACTACACAACCCTAACCCGACCCATTTATTTCTACGGGTTTTACATGATGAAGAAGACTACTGGGATGCAATGTATAGCGATCTTGATGAGGAAGAATTCCCCAGTTCGGACAGTGATTCCGAGGAAGAGTCTGAAGAGGATTCCATGGAGGACGACGACGATGATGATGATGTATCCGACGATTTTGACGATTAGTCTTGCTTGAGAATATTTCTGAGATTATTTATTTTCCGTAGATATAGATATTATCCTATTATTTGAGTTGTTTGACTGTAGATTTTTTTTTTAACCATCCATATCCTCCACCCTATTCTTTTCATGCCTTCAATTAGATGAACCCATATCCACGTGTGTGAAAGTTAATCATGATCTTCGGAAGTAGGACTGCACGAGCAAACTAAGGAAACGTGATTTGCATAAAATCATTTCTTAATCAAAGTATCGACTGGTTGAACTGTCAGTCCCCAGTATTGTCGTTCTTCTTCTAGATTATCATATAATCTAGTTTGAGATTTGAAGTCACAGAGAGAATCGCAACTGATTTTGACCATCCGTAGAATATAAGCATCCACTGTCTTGCGTTTTGACTTTCAAAACTTAGGGTTTTATATATATACGACATATCCTCTTTTGCTCTTGTATATTATCAGAAGAAATTTTGATCACGATCATACCTCTCATCATTATGTCTAGTAGTAGTATTTCCTCTCGAAATGAATCCCTGGTAGAGCACACAGTTGGGGCATCCGTCTCGGTAAGTTATACGCTTTTCTCACCTTCGTGTAATCATAACACTTGAATAAAGAAAGTTATTTGTTGTAGGGCAATCAGGGGAATCGACCTTCTTCTTCTTACAGTTCAAAGGCCTCCCGTTTGTTATAGGTCTACTCGTGTTAGAGGAGCTGGAACATCCGTGAGTTCTTGATTGAAGATTTCCTCCGTTCGAACATTTATCTGATTTTACTGAAGTTGAATACTTTTTCTTCGCGGGTTGATGTTCATGTTGTTGTCGAAGCCAGGAATAGAAAGAATGGAAAGTTCGTGGTTGCAGCTAACGGCGATAGTGAGAACCGTGCTGATGAAAACTCAAACAAATCTGTAGATGCTGATTCCATGGCTTCTGTTTGTGAGTACCCGGAGGCTGGACTACCATTTGATATTCCCATGGTCAATGCTTGCCCCGACAATCAACTAATCGGTGGCTTCATCGTCCATAAGTATTATGCATCTCTTTATACCTGGATCTGGAAGAGGTATGTGCATGTTGCTACTACTGAAGTATGGAGAGGTTTTCTGCCAACTCTATTAACCACAGTCGCTGGGTTATTGCCTGTTATTGATTAAATGAACAAGATAAACCTACAATATGTCAAGAATGAGGAGATGCACATATGGGATGATATGATCTCGAACTGTGAGGTCTTTCGATTCAACATAAGTTGGCTCCGTCGTCGACTCGAGATCATCAAGGTTGATAGGGCGGCTGCTGTTGCAAATATGATTTCTGCTACATCTGCCATCATAGAAGAGAAGAAAGCACTTTCTCTGGAGTCGGCAAGGGTTGAGAAGGTTGTCCAGGACTTAAGAGTGAAGAATGAAAATTTTCAAAAAAAGGCTTGACACGGCCCACTACACCATATCCTGGTTTTAGCAACTCTTCATTTTCGGAGGTGCGCAACGTTAATATCCGTTGCACACCAAATTATCCATTGCACAAATTATTTTTATTTCATTTATTAACATAACCTAGGGGTACAACGTATGTCAACGGGTACAACCGTTGTACATCAGTTGGTTTTATTGTAATATATACGGATTTCTTATGGGCTTTTGATATTTTTTATTTTATCTAATTTTCTGATTTTTATTTTTATTTTCTTAAAAAAAAAATCAACGCATCTCTCTTTCTATTTCACATCCAAGGCTGTCTTGGTTTCAGCCGAGAGAAGAGAAAAGTTTTCTCATCAATACTGCAGTTTAATCGAACCCATCTTCAATAGATTTTAGGTTTCAAAAATCTGATAAGTTTTTCTCATCAATACTGCAGTCTAATCAAACCCATCTTCGAAACCCATATGAGTTTTTCTCATCAATACCGAAATCTCGATCTACAATTTGTTTCCCTGAAATATAAAAATCAAATCGTTCAACCTTTGATATAAACTAGTTTGTTGGATTATCATCAGGTATAAACTAATTTGTGGTTAATTTTATTTTTATCTGATATAGTTAGGGTTTTTGATTTTGACCTAACTAGTATCTGAAAGAGTTAGGGGTTTTGATTTGGTGTTTTTTTTTTTTTTTTTTTTTGTAATACGTAGATTTGAAGTATTGGGTTTGTTTTGGTTATTTTTTCTATTCAGTGATTGCTTAATAGTAGAAGTTTGCTCTATTATTTTTTGTATTGTTGAGAGTTTTAGCACCATGAATGCAGTTCATAATAGTAGTGGTACATCTGTTTTATTAATATGCTTACTTGATGTAGATTGAATAAAGGGATTCTGTAATTTGTATAATAGGTCACTGATTCGCTTGTTTATATTGGTATCTTTCTTTTGTGGAAAGTGCTTGCTATTTATATTTTTGAAATCGTTTTTTCAAACAGTATAGTTAATTCTAGTATAATATAAAGCTTCGTGTAAAGTTAGATAGCCAGGTATTCATCCTGGTAAATATTTTTGGAGAGACTGTACTCCAATTTGCACCATAACTCTCTCACATTCGTGACAATATATTAGATATCCTATTCCAGCATATGCAAGACACAATTTTCTTAGACATGGGGAAGCTGCTCAGATTAAGTCATGCACAACTGTTCATCCAAGAGACGCAAAGGTTTGTAAATATTCTCTTTATTCCCAGTTCTCACTGCTACAATATCTTGTTCCATACATACATTTGTTGCGAAATTGAACTGATATAACTTGTGGGTGATGACAGTAATGGAAATTGAACTTGTTTTTGTTGGACAAATTATGGTACTGATATAACTTGTGGTAACTTAATTCTAGTTTCATATCTATTTGGTCATGTGGTGGTGTTGAGGTCGAAATTAGCTTGGTGGTCATCTTCTTTATTCGTAGAATCAGAGTCAATTCCATTTTTGCAGTTTGAGTTTGTTAATAATAGTAATACAGTATCTGATAGTTCAGCTTGTTGATGACATTTGTGTATATTATGAGCAGGCAGGAGTTGCACTTGGTGTAAATATTGATGACAAGAGCCCACAACATGAACAATATGAGTATTTGGTCCCGACGATACTCTCCTTGTTGCTCCCGGTAATCTCCTGGAGAATATCTACTTTCAAGAAAGACCACCTGATACAGAGTTTCCAGAGGTCTACTTTCTGCATCTATTATCTGGTTGATGAGTGCCAAATATTGCATATTCATACACCTTTTCATTGGCACTTAACTCATCTTTCGCGCTTCAAAGTCATATATTATCCCAAATTCTGCATTTTTACCATTTTCAAGAATAAATATTTGTATTAATTAATTTTGTGTTTTTAAGTACTAAATAAAGCTTGGAAGAATTGAGAAGACAAAAGAGCAGAAAGTTGGAAGCGTTGCAACCCGCTCGCGCATCAGTGGAAACCTGTTTACAATACATGGGATTAAACTACCCATAATCCAAGACCCAAGACCCAAATACATATCCACCTCACCCCCATTGGATTCTTTCCAAAACATCCACCTCACCCCCATTGGATTCTTTCCAAAACATCCACCTCACCCCATTGTATTCCATTTCATCCATCAATTAAAGAAAACATGTTTTGTTTAATTGATGAGTGGTTTCTCTCCAAAATTCGAATCCAAAGTGTGAGAGGATTTTTGTGTATAAATAGAGAGGGTTATGGTGTTGAAAAACCATCCAAGAATAGCTTGTTCATGTTAGTTTATTAAATTTCAGTTTTGTTGTAATGTTCTTCATGTTCTAGTTTCATTTTCTAGGGTTTAAATGAAGCCGTAACTTATTGTTGTGTATTCATATCTTGTATATTGTTCTTGAAAGTTTAGAAACGTTTGAAGATATAATTTAATCCAAGTTTGTCAACATCTTTCTCTCACAATGTATGTCATGTATCCATTGTAGTTAGAATATCTCCATGTTGATTATGCTACAACTCATGCTTAACCAAATATTGATCCTCAGATTATTTGTGCTTTAATTAGACAGTTAATGCTTTGGAGAAATACTTTAGTTGTGATTAAATTATCCATTGGAGAAACACCTTAGTTATACGGTAGACTTGAATCTACTATAAGGACAAGAATAATATTACAAGTTGAATGCATATCATAGGTTAGTGGTGGATTTGAATACCCTAGTATCCATATTATCAATATTTACATCTTGATTTAATTTCATATTTTAATTCAAATTACTTTCTGTTTAAGTCTTTGCCAATATCTCGTCGTATCGACAAAATCAAACCCCTTTTGGTTACTCTCTGAATCAGTTCTAAGTAAGGATTTAGAATCAACTTCTACACTCTCCAAGTCTCTGTGGTTTGACCTGTGCTTGCCCTGTGTTGCTTGTCGACACTGTGCACTTGCAGTATACATAGTAGTAGGTATCTTTCTAAGCCTACCAAGTTTTTGGCGCCGTTGCCGGGGACTCGGTAGCGGTGTAGTTGAAGTTTCTGTCTCCTGTCACTGTTCATAACTTTCCATCTCTCTCTAGTATCTATCGTTGTTTCTTTCTGTCTTGCACCGATAAGCTCCCCCATTCGATGCACTCCTCTATTTGTTAGCACATGGGATGTGATTATGAGGGTAAAGAGACTGTTTTAGTTTTACTCATTTTTTTTTTTATTTTTGCTATGTTTTAGTTTCGAAGTTAGGCTAAAAACTCATTTTTCCTAGTGATGTGAGAAGCCCAATACAACTTCTAGTCACAATATCATGATATCGAAAGCTAACTCATCAAATGCTGAATGCAGGGAGATGAATATCGAGAGGATGCATATGAGAGATGGGATCCAGATTCTGATGTTGAAGTTGAGGACAAGCGGTACCTTTCTTTCGTCCTTTCCTTATTTTGCTTTCAAGTGATCTAAAAATCTCTTTTCTAATGGTGTTAATATTTTGGTTCTGCCTGCAGTAAACCTATGGCAAATAACTCATAGACTGCAAGAGTGGAGAGAAAATTCGAACTTGAAGTACAAGTCATGGTATTTTCTATTCCTGCTCTCGAATTTGATTCACTTGATGTAAACTTGTCAAGTTCAGATGCTAGACATGTTACTCCCCTAAGGGATATGGCATTTAAGTTTATGCTCGAGTAGATGGTGGAGTCTTTTGATAACTCGCTTGTCTTATCAGGATTCGGTTGATAGTGATTTATATTACAGTCGTCACAATCAGTTGTCTTGGTTTATTTTGCTGCGCTAGACTACTTTCATTCTCATCCTCAGATACTGTAGAGCTTCTTATTTCTTTGTCCTGCCGTTGTATAGTTTCGCATCCATATAATATCGAATTTTCCTAGAAGATTTTTTCATACTTGTACCCTGTCTGTGCTTAACAAAAAATTGGATCATTGAGCTATAAAACGAGGTGCAACGTGTCGCAGCAATAGTAGTCATTGTTTCAATAAGTCAGAATGGTTTATTTGTTATGCTAAAATTGACCCAAACACACAGGACTTTTGGGCATTTGGTTTACGCTGTTGAAGCGTTATATAAATGGCATGGATAAAGTTTATCTCACTATGTTGGAGTTAAATCAAATAGTTTAATTTTTGCATTTTCAAAGTTGTTGTGTCTTCATATTGTGGGAGGGTGGGTTGATTGGTTTTGAATGGATAACCTAGTGTGAAATGACATTTTGCTTTGAGGTAAGACTTGTTCCCCTTTAGTAACATTTTTCATCATTTGGTTAGTTTTTCTTTTTAGTGAGCCTATTTGCGTGTTTTTCTGAAGACTTAACATCAATCAAAGTCATGCAGATCTCAAAGGAGGGTATGCTAAAAAATTTCCATGATCTCTTTAAAAAGTAGCTTTAAACATTGAATCACCTGTAGAAGTGAATGATTTTTGAAGTTGATTAACTGCCTCAAACTACACTCAGCTTGCTCAATTCTGATAAGTATTACATGCTAAAATACAAAAATTGTTCTTGAACAATTGTGATAATCTATAATTTTTCTTGATCGATTGTAATGATATTGAGAATCCTTCTGAATGATAAATTGGGTCTAGTGATTCAGCTTAAAGTTTGCTCCATTTGTAAACAAGTATTAATGGTTGTAGGAGAAATATGGGGTCCACTTGTTGATTAACTGCCTCAAACTACACTCAGCTTGCTCAATTCTGATAAGTATTACATGCTAAAATACAAAAATTGTTCTTGAACAATTGTGATAATCTATAATTTTTCTTGATCGATTGTAATGATATTGAGAATCCTTCTGAATGATGAATTGGGTCTAGTAATTCAGATTAAAGGTTTCTCCATTTGTAAACAGGTATTAATGGTTGTAGGAGAAATATGGGGTCCACTTGATAGTGCCTCCTTGCAGGTAAGTTCTTATCTATGTTGTAAAGGCAATGCAAGTGTTGTAACTGATATCCTATACATGTTTTGTCTTACGTAATTGACTTCTCCCATTTTCCTTGCAATATTTATAGGCAGCAGAAGAAACTGGCAGGAAATTGGAAGTGTATGCTGTAGAAAAAAATTCAAATGCAACTGTCACACTTCATGTAATTATTTATTTACACTTATATATTCTTTTAACATCATCGGAAGAAGAAACTTGAGCGTGGTTTCTGGTGTTGTTAGAGAATTAGCTAGCTAATTCATTGTTTTTTTCTTCTTGGTAGCTGGCACACCTTGGGAAAGTGATGGATAAATGAATTTACTTGGTTCCAAGAGAGAGAATACAGTTTTTGACGTGTCTCCTCCATCGATATTGGTATTTGTTGAGCATCATCACATTACAGTAAGACCAAAATTCCAGGTGTGTTTCTGTTATTTAAGAAGTGCTTCAACGTAATATTTAGATATGTCGTATATGTCATGGCATCATTTGACTTTTGTTGTTTGCTCAGGTCATTGAGTTTTCTGTTGTGGCCGCGTGATTACTATGGGGTAGTTGATGGTATTGCAATTACAGTGGATGGCCAAGAAAGAGCAACATTTTGGTATACAGGTCACTCTGTTTTTTCAATTTAGTGTTCACATTTTTTTAGTTGACGGTTCTATATTTTTTGTTTGTCTACAAGGATGTCTTATATTACATATATGTATGCAATATTTACAGATGTTTTTTCTATATTACAACATGTAAACAACTGAAGATTATTTTTTCTATAATTTTTTTGACTTGGGTTGGTTTCAGAAACTTGGATTCTTGTCGATTCAAATGATCAACCATATGTTTGTGATGGTCTATAATATGTTCATTGAGATTATTTCAAACGGTATACGCTTGTAGATGCAGAATCAGTGTATATTCAGGTGCAGAAATCTGCCAG
Source organism: Papaver bracteatum (assembly GCA_023529315.1). NCBI lineage: Eukaryota > Viridiplantae > Streptophyta > Magnoliopsida > Ranunculales > Papaveraceae > Papaver > Papaver bracteatum. The sequence goes on along the minus strand of JAJJWX010004332.1, from coordinate 998,609 downwards.
AATTACCTATAGCTACTTAATTTGTTGATATATGAATCGTTCTTGATGGATTGTGATGATCAATAATTTTTCTTGGTCGATTGCAATTCAGGAGCAGGAATATGCCGGAAAATGTGCCGGTGGTGATTTTTTTAACCTGAAAATTAATTTGCAACGGATATAAACGTTGTACAATTATACGTTGCACAAATTACCGGAAATGAGCAATGGATGTAACTGTAAACAAATAAATAAAACGTTGACAAAATCAAAATGGGACCCACAAAAGTGTTATTCTATAAATAATATCCGTTGCACGAATTATTTATACGTTGCACAAATAAGAAAAGGTGCAACGGTTTTGCAATGTTTATAAGCGTTGTACAAATTAATTTGTGCAACGGATAATATGTGTTGCACACCAATGCGCAACGCCGTTTTGCCAACGTTTATTTCCGTTGCAAAATTTATGCGCAACGTTTATAAACCTCCCTAAATGGCCATTTCGGTGTAGTGGCCTTCAGTAGGAACTATTTGTTGTTGGATGGTTTTCTCTGAGTAAGCGTTTGAGAGAGATTTTTTTTTTTTTGAGATTGAGACTTGTTTTTTGAATAAAGTAGATGATTGGAAGAAATTTGTGAGATTCATGAAAATTTTGAATTTCGAACAAATGAGCATATTGCATACTCTTTGGAGGAATATAAATTACACTTTGAAATTTAACATATAATTGTTTGCTGATCATTCAAGCATAATACGTCTTGAGCCACTTGCCATTAATGATGTTCCCTTCCAATCCTCCATTAATAGCTAAGATTTTGTAATATCCGCTGGATACTGCCTTGATGATTACATAAGGTCCTTCCCATTTCGGAGAGAACTTGGGAGAGGACATGTCTTGTTGAATATGTTTTGCTGTTTTTCAAACCAAATCTCCTACTTGAAATGTTCGATGTCTTACCGTTTTGTTGTATGCCTTGGAAACTCTTTGTTTGTAGGTTTCCACGTGGCCCTTCTTGAATCGATCATGTCCAATTCAACAATTCTTGAATTAGACACTTCAGCTTTTTCCCACTGCACTCCACTGGCCGGTGCGATTCCTGCAAAGGGAATCTTGATCTCATCTGGGAGAATAACATCAGCGCCATAGACGAGAGAATACAGTGAAGTCCCAATTGAGCTTCTTGGTGCGGTACGGTAGGCCCATACATCCATGGGCAATTCCTCATGCCACGTTCTTCGATTGTCATGAACTGTTCGACTAAGAATCCGGATCAAGGTTTTGTTGGTGCTCTCCGCTTGTCCGTTTCCTTGGGGATAGTATGGTGTGGAGAAAATATATTCAATTCCGTATACCTCGAGCAATTTTGCAACATGTTTGTTGTCAAAATGAGTTTAATTATCTGTGATGATATGTTTAGGAACGCCGAATCTACATATGATGTACTCTTTGATGAAATCTGCAATTGTGACTCCATTGGTGCTTCGAAGAGGAATAGCCTCGACCCATTTGGTGAATTACTTCGTTGCTGTGATGATATATTCATGCTGCTTCGAAGATGCTGGATTGATTTTTCCAATGATACCCAATCCCCAGCTATTGAAAGGCCATGGACTGCTCAAATAATGTAATGGAAGACAATGAGTGTGAATGAGGTTACCATGAACTTGGCATTGATGACATCTCCGAACGTAGGGTCTTAATTGGATATATTTGCAGTTTATTGCTCTTTCTCTTCACAATCTACTTGTAATTGATGTCCTTATTTGTATTAGGGTCTTAATTATCTTGTATTTTAATTGTTTTGTTATTTTTGTAAGAGAACATGTAATCACTGTTTTGATTTGAATGAATTGAAATATATTAATTATCAAAAATAAAATAAAAAAAATACAACCTTCTTATTTCAAAGAAAAAATAAAGATCAGCTTGGACCCTAACTGGAGCAGCACAAGCCCACTACAAATTGAGCTCAGAACAGAAAGATTCTCCAATTTACGAAATAATCCCTATCCAAGCTGTGTATTTCTTTCTTCTCAAACGTTAAACCCTTTCTCTCTTCTCTTCTGCCATTCCCCCTCTCTCCCTATGTGGGATGGAAATTTCAAACAGTAATCAAAACTTCAGGTATTCCTTAAACCCTACTCACTCACAACCCTCTATTCTCTTGATCTCTGATTTTTATTCCCATTTAAACACTTTAATCCGAACCATAAACCCTAGTTCTGTTTTCTTAATGGTGGCTACAATTTCACGTCTCATTCAGAGAAAGTTTAATCACACTGTCTACTTATTTCAATCTATTTCATTGTCCTCTGCTTCCCAAAGAACCACTGGTAAATGTAGATACTCTAATTTCTTAAATCTTGATTTGTTATTTTGCCCCATTTTTAGTCGATTTTTTACGGATGATTCTTTGTGGTCTAACCGGCGATTGGTTTCGAAACAAGAGTATGAATTAGAGGAGTTGGATAGAGGTGTTAATCTTAAATTTGGATTAGATAGAAGAAGAAATCATAACGAGGAAAAAGAGGTTGTTCAAATCGTAGAGTTGATAAAAAGAGATGGAAGTGAGTTGGAGAATAAGATTAATCTGATGGATGTGAATATCTCGCTTGATTTAATTAGGGAGGTTTTTCGGCGCTTGAATTATGATGGAGTGTCAGGTTTGCATTTCTTTTGCTGGCTTAGTGAAACACATATATGTTTTAAGAGGAGTTCTGTGTTTTGTAGCATGGTTATTGATAATCTGGGTAGAGTAGAGGATTATAATTCGATGGGGCTTTTATTTAAGGATTTTTCTAGAAAAGGAATTTGTTTATCTGAAAATGCATTTGCGTTTCTAGCTGATTCGGTAGAGGATGAATTTAAAGGTAGGGATAATGTGAGAAAAATTGTTGAATTATTGAATGAAGCTGGGGGTTCAGCTGGGAGTTCTGGGGTATTTTATTTGATTAAGATGTTATGTATATTGAAAGCTTTCGATTTGGCTGTCTTTGTGATGGAGGAAACAGCAAGGAGGACTTCTTATTATAATGTTCTCGTCTGGGCCAAGTGTCGTGGTAGTGAGTTTCAAGAAGCGAGGGAGTTGTTTGATGAGATGAGGAGATATGGTTGTTACCCGAATTCCAATACTTACAATTATTTGCTTGGTAGCCTCTGCAAGGATGGAAGAATCGGTGAAGCTTGTAGCTTGGTTGAGGTAATGAATGAATTGGGGTATATGCCTGATGCTATTACCTTTGAAATATTCATCTTTCATGCCTGTCGACAAGATAGGTTGGATTTTGCAATGGAATTCCTTAATCAGATGATCTCTGGAGGTCTTGAACCTCGGCTAACGACTCATGCAGCTTTCATCAAGGGTTACTTTAACTCTAATAGATTGCAGGAAGCATATAACTTTGTTGTTGATATGTCTGTGAAGTATAAGTACTCTGGTAATGTGAATTTTAGTTTGCTTGCAAGCCTTCATCATAAAAAGGGAAAGTTGCTCGATGCCCGAGATATTCTTGTTTGTATGATTGAAAAGGGGCTCAAACCTAATTTTCCTGTTTATGTCAAAGTATCAAAGGATCTCTATAAAGCTGGTATGAGCCATTTGTCTGCGGATCTTAAGAGTAGATTCTCGAAGCTGAATTCAGGCTGAGTGTAAATTGTTGCGCATATTCATTTCAAGTTTTGCCATGTAATGTTAGTGAATTTCCAGATAAAAACAGCAATGTTTTTCGCCTTCTAGAGATGTAAATATAACCTCACAGCGAGTTTAATGAGGAAGACAGCACTCCATTCTCAAGGAATAATATCCCGTTTAACTTTTGGAGTTGTCAATTGTTATCATTTTGTTTCCTTTGTGTGTGGGCGGGAGTTTTAAGTAGATGTTCACAGTGGGAAAGGAATCTTCGAATTTTAGTTCTTCCAGTATACAAGTAACTCTTGTTCGAGGATTCTAATTTTCACCTGCATTGCTTGGGATAAACAACTGGAGAAGTCTCTCCAGGAAGTGAAATGAAGGAAGAAGTGTTGCGGCCTCAGTTCACCGTACCTATCACTAGGTATGTATGAGTTTTCAATTGGCTAATAATTTTGTTCTGATTAGTTGTTATTTAACGTTTCTGTTATGTAACTGGATGATGCTTTACAATCCGACTGTTATTTCAATCACCATTTGATTTTGGTTGTCACGATGGTATACATGTGTATCACTTATATAATGATGATAGTCCTAGGATCTATATAGGCTTTGATACAAGATGCTTTGGCAATACATTGTCTATAGGAATGGATATCTTATAATATATCTTTCTGGTAAAATGAGTTTGGTACTTCAGTTGGATTATTCATTATAGTGCTGATTCATCCATGCTTATGAGTATGATAGCGGGTACCAAACTACTGGTGCCGAAAACATATACAGATTGGTAATCAGGTAGTTGATTACCACCACTTGACCTGAAAATTCGAACTGTTAAAGAGAGGAGTAACAATATATCCTTAACTGTAAGAGATTCATAAAAGATAGGATTAGTTATTTGTTATTATTTTTGCTTATGGAAAACAGTATATAAAAGTAGTAGTTCTGAACATTCTGGGAAAGTGATCCTAAGATTACTTGGAATTTTTTGGCATTCATAGTAGTTATACAGTAGTAGTACTATTAGGTATTGTTCCAGCAAACTTTGGTTCTATTCTGCTGTTATATGTATATGATATCAGCGCCAGTGGTTGTCTTCAAGAATCATGAGTCAAATTAAACTTGCACTGAGCTTACCAGATAGTTCGTTGAAGGAAGGCGAAATACAGGGAGTAGCATATTGTTTATTTAATAGTTAAAGCATCCAAGACATTATTATTGTAATGGTAAAATCTGTCTGTGCACTGATCTGTGATAAATGTTTAATAATCCACATCTTTTAGTATTACTAATTTTTATGGTAAGACTGGTTAAAACATATGTAGCAATGGTAAACGGACGTGGGTTAGCAGTAAGATATTGATCTTGTTTTTGAGTTAGTATTTATCTTGGTTCATGTAAATTCATTGTTTGGCTGAATACTTCTACTTGTAGTAGATTCAGTATTTAACTCAGCTCCCCAAAAGATAGTGTGATCTTTGGTTCAGCTCTTAGCTTCACATGTTCAGCTCTTATTTTCACATCAGAGTTTGGTACTTCAGTTGGATTCTAGTTCTGATTCAGTTGGTAGCAGGTAGAATTCAAAAATGCATGATGATGCTATTAGCTCAATGCTTATGTGATCTCATCATCTCCCCTGTATACAACATCAGTGTACATATGAAAACAAATTCCTTGATGGTTTTGAAAACATCAGTGAGCTTAACAACCTCCTTTATGAGTTGTTTGATCCTCTGTGGTTTTGAAGCTTAAAATTTCATCACTAAAACGTGCTTCACTTCTGGCTTAGGGTTGCTGTTTCCCATCACTCGCAACTTTGCTTGCTTTGTCCCATCTCTACTCTTTGTTCTTCTTTCATATGGTTTTGGTTGGTTTTTCCATGCATGCTAATTTCCACTTTTCCAAATCCATTATTTTCTTTTCCCTGCCTGTACCTATTACATTGAAACAGTCCAAACTGTGCATGGGTTACTTATATCAAGCGCAAGCTTCACGTAATGGTTTATTGCCCCATTTGTGCTTGATTATACCTACAGCCTCGACATAAAAAGAGAGAGTTGGGAATCTTGGGATGGTAAAATATTCGAAGTGTTTTGTGTTTGTATATTTTTTGTTGTCTTACTATGTAAAATCATGTGCTATTTCTTATATCAGTATTTTGAAATCCTGCCTGAAGGTTCTTTGATCTCTTCTCTATGTGAGTCTTAGTTACATGCTGATTCTTGAAGTTAGTCTATGTTAATTTTTGTATTGATCTTTCTTGATTGAGTTGGTACAATCAGTAGTTCTTTTTTTGGTATTATTCATACTTTGGACAAATATATTTCTGATTTTAGAATGTTGAGTGATTTGCCCAAGAAGAGTCTCATAGATCTTTCTCTTCCAGGCATGGCGCTTAGACTTGTTACTCGATCCATGTTAAGGAGGTTTTCAAGCGGTCCCAAGGTACCACTTTTTTTTTGTTCTCTCGACAAGACTGCAATTTCGATCCACAAGATGATATTTGACATGATATATGTTTCCACTTGCCTCAGTTACCAGTCAAAGATATTGCTAAATAGGTGCAGCGTCTTTCTAGAGAAAATGAGCAACTTCATAAAACATATGTTGAGGTTTGTGTTTCTTTTCTTTACTGTTTAATTTTAGTAGTGAACTAGTACTGTTGATATTAGTATGTCCATAGAAACTGGAGCAAGAATTATGCATGCAATCATGGGTTTTCCAGTCTGTAAAAGTGATTTGCTGAAAGTAGAAAACGTAGCTGAATATACATACATATAGCTGGAATATGAAACTGATGCATATGATTTGTCTCCTCCACTTATTAGACAAAGGAAATGAAGAAGATATAGATAATTTTCTAAGGCGTGCTAATAAGAACTGAAGAAGAAGACATGGAATATGTTGTTGGACATGGACTCAATGTTGAATTTTATTGGCAGTTGAACCTTTTCTGTTTTTGTTAGCAGGCTTTAGTTTACTGGCACTATATTCATCCAAAGTTTGTTGATGTATGTCATATGTTTGGTTGCTGCTAGCCTGCTAACAGATGGTTCTTTAAAGGGGGTGTGATTTTATGTCATAGTTTATATTAATAGGCTATCTTAAATCCAAATCTGCAGTAACATCTAGATTCTGCTCAGGCGATTTGGAAAACTACTGTCAGATTTCGAATGAGAAATCATAGAACCTGCAATGCCAATCTTTAATAGTGAGATGACGAGTTTTATTAAGATACCATTGAAATTGAATAACATATGATATTTGAGTTGGTACTAGCATTTGGCTCATCTTTTTAATGATTGCTACTGGGGGGTGGGGGTACCAAGTTTTATTGATTGTAGCTATTCCAGAGAAATATGGAATTTACTTGACCCTGGAATTTGTAACCAAATTCAAAATAAAGACATATGTATGGTTCAATGAATGGTTCTCTGCAGTGCATTATAATGTTATGCAAAGACAAAAACTTGTTTATGATGTAGTTTATCTGGAAAAGAAGATGTACCCTGATTTTTGAGAATCCTTTTATTCTGGCAGTTATCTTATTAAACAATACAAGCTTGATTGGGGAAAGTATCTCTCTAGTAAGGCTACTAATAGACACTTTGGCTTTGTCAGAGTGAACAGGAATCTAATATGGAGTGAACCTAGTTTTTTTTAAAGGAAAATTTTGATGCTAGCTTCCGTGATTGTGCAAATAAATGTGGTAGTGGACTAATTCTTAATTATATGCAGGTGAATGTGAGGGCACGGCAAGTATCCCACTAATAACCTCGGATGAGGAGCAAGCCGAGGCGTTGGGTGCACTACAAGCAATTATCTGGGCAAAAGAGAGGAATATTAGCATCTGCAGCTGGAGGGTGATAACAGCATCATTTTGTTTCTTTGTGTGTGTGGGGAGTTTTAAGTAGCTGTTCACAGTGGAAAAGGTATCTTCAAATTTATTTCTTCCAAATACAAATAATTCCGGTTCTAGGATTCCTGCATCGCTTGGGATAAACAACCAGAGAAGTCTCTCCAGAAAATGAAATGTAGGAAGAAGTGTGTATGGCTTTTGAATTGGCTAATATTTATGTTCTCATTTGTTGTTAGTGAATGTTTCTGGTACGTAAATGAATCTTGTTTATGTTATTGTTTCTAACTGGATGATGCTTTACAATATGACTGTTAGTTCAATCACCATTCACTTTCAGAAGTTACGATGGTATACACTTGTATCACTGTTATGAATTTAATGATGATAGTCCTAGAACCTATGCAGGTTTGATGCAAGATGCTTTCATTGCATTGTATCAAAGAATATGTTTGGTAGGATTATAGTGCTGGTTCACCTATGCCTTGTAGCCTGTAGAATTCAAAAATGCATGATGGTATTATTCACAATTTACTGTAGTCATTGGGATATTGTAAGTATGATAGAGTAAGTATGATAGAGGGTACGAAATTTGTAGCAAAAGAAAAATAAGATAAGAGGGTACAAAACTACTGGTATAGAAAACACATACAAGCCGGATCAGATAGTTGATTACCACTAGACCTGATAGTTCAAACTGTTAAAGAAAGAAGAATAGTACATCTTTTAACTATAAGAGATTTGTAAAGAGAGGATTAATTATCTAGAATTATTTTTTGCTACAACAGTAGTTCTGAATGTTTCGAGAAAATGATTGTAAGATTAATTGAAATTATTTGGTGTGATAGTTGTTATACTACAGTAGTATTAGGTATTAGTTCCAGCAAACTTTTGTTCTATTCTGCTGTTTTTCCATGATATCAGCATGAGTGGTTGGCTTCAAGAATCACGAGTCAAATTAAAAACTTGCATTGGGCTTACCAGCTAGTTCTTTAAAGAAAGGAAAAATACAGGGAGTAGCATATTGTTTATTTAAGAGTTAAAGCATCCAAGACATTAGTGTTGACTGAATTGAATGGTAAAAATCTGTCTGCACGCTGATCCGTGATAAATGTTAAGGAATCCATATCTTTTGGTATTACTAATTTTTGTGGTAAGAATGATAAAACATATCTAGTAGTGTATTGGTAAACGGACCTGGGATAGCAGTAAGATATTGGTCTGGTTTTTGTTTTTTCTTGTTTTTGAGTTTGTAAATGAGTTGGTTTGTTAGAATTCGTTTTTTGGCTGACTACTTTCACTCATAGTAGATTCGGTATTAAACTCAGCTCCCAGTGTGAACTTTGGTTCAGCTCTAGGAATCGCATCAGATTTCAGATGAGTTTTTCTGCTAGAAACACCATTATAACGATTGATTCCGTTATTTTCAATTTATTCTGCACATTTTAGACTTTTCTTTCTTCATGTTTTTATTATTCGAAAGTCAATCATAACTTCTTCTTTACATGCATGCTTTTTCACTTTTGCAGTGCTTTTATCTTTAGAATACCCATGATAATCAAATCATAAAATAATCATTAACCCATGTCTTGTCCTAGAACATTGGCGCCGTAAATCTTGGTTTTGATCATTCAACAACCTTACCTTTCTAGGTTTTCTTGACATATGTTTCATATTCTTTCACTCAATCTTCTTTATTTAAATCACGCATCTTCACTTTTCTCTAATATGTTATTTTCCCAGAGAACTTTCTGAGGATATTCTCACTTTTGTCTAGTCGTTGATTGTGATTTTGACATAGGGTTGTTAAATTTTGAATAATAATCAATTCATAGAGATTCTAATTTTGGTTTCCTGTTAGTTTATAGAGAACTAGGTTAGTTTGGAACCTTCTGAGCAATTATTTATCAAAGCAACATGGGCCAAGTTGTAAATAAAGCTTATTTTTATTCATTGATTAATCATCCTTGTGATAGGAACTGGACTTTGGATAGTCAACTTGACCCTAAACTGATTGCCTAGCATTTTTCCTGGATATAGGATGTTCCCACAGCCGTCCATGTTGAAGTCTGATTTGTTGTTACTTGTTAGATCCATTTTTAATGCACATATTAATTTAGAAATAGTAGACTTTTTCTAGCAATTGACCGTAAGAGATGAGATAACATAACTAGAGAGGCTAAAATATCTCTAAACTAAAATGTCAATGCTTCAGCTTCTCTTCCTTCAATGGTTTCTCCCCTTCATGATATTTGCAGATCTCTTCATTATTTCCAATGGTGATGTAGGCACTGCTGCTCGATACGGTTCCCCGTACATACGTAAGTTTTTACATGATTGAAAAATAACGTGTAGGTTTTTATGTCTAATTAAGGCTTTCAACCAGCTTAGAACTGAAATCACACACTAGACAACTCACTTCTTCTTTTTTCAATTATGGTTGTGCTAAAAGGTGTTTGCTGTATATTTTATTGATTTTATGTGGGATTCCAAATGCAGCTTCAGCTTGTTTCGGAAATGATCAAGCTCAATTTCCCACGAGTAATCTCTTTGGATCAGCTGGAGAAGGAATTTGGGATAATGGAGCATCATGTGGGAGGGAATACCTAGTGAGATGTATCAGTTCTTCGAAGCAACAAGCCTGTATTTCCGGTGTAACAATTCAGATCAAGATTGTTGATCGGGCAAATACTTCTGTATCTCGACCATCGAGTCTAGGAACAACTATTGTTCTCTCTGAACCTGCCTTTTCCATGATAGCAGATGCATCTGCTTCGACAGATATTAACATCGACTTCCAGCAGTAAGTTCCTTTTTCTCCACTTTTCCTCTCCTACACCTTCTATGTATGTCTTCTTATTCCCTTATAATTTGATGTATTGCTGTGTTTCTTGCTCTGAAGAGAGAGCCATAGATCCTTCTTCCGCATGTTGAAACTTTTTATATGAATATTTGCAGGGTCTGACACAGGAAGGAAGGGATAATCATGTTCCCTGATATGTCAATATGAGACTGGTAAATCATTTGTATGTTTTCATGATCGTGTGAAATGCGTTTGTGAGATTTGATTCTTGTCTATGGTTGTTAAGCAATATGAGACTGGTATGATTCTGTGGTTTAAAATACTATGACAAGTCAAATGGTTGTCCACTTGAACTATTAGAGGTATTACTGACAACCAGGCAATGAAGTCTTACCTGCCATCTACTATGTGCACCACCATCTACTATTGTACACCACCATGAAGCTAAACAAGTCAAAATGGTTGGATACACTTTAAGAAGCACTTTGGGAGTAAAATTTGAGAATGGTTTCTAATAGCGAAAAAGAATAAAGCAGATTTTGCTTACTTTTTGCAAAACTACTTCTACATGTATTTCCCGAACATGGTGTCAGAAATTCGCAATAATGGTGTCCGAACATTGTTTAGACTAAGTCTTATGGGCTAGATTGGAGGTGCTAGATTAGCACATAAGTGTTGCAACTCCAAAAAAAAGTGTAGCAAAAAATTTAACACTAGTTCTCTTTCCTACCAGTTGCTAGCATGTGAAGTAGCATGCTAGATTGATACGCAGAATGATTCAAATATAGAAAAATTACCTTTTCGCGGAATGATTCAAATACGAGGATTTATTTTTGATCTGACGGTTTGAGATTGGTTGCGCTTTGAATCATTTAGCTACTGGCGTGAATGGTTCAACGTCGAAATGTTCGACGTGGGATCGCTAATCTAGCTGCTAGATTAGCACTCCCATAAGACTTAGGAGGTATTCCTGACTGATAATCTAGGTGCTAGACTAACACCCCATAAGACTTAGTCTTAATAACATGTATTTCCAAATCTCTACAATCTTTCCTCGGTTCTCACTTGTCATTAGTTTTTTTTTTGTTTGCTTTTGAGCTCAAAAGAACATACAATAATTGAAGACAAACAGACAACAAGTTGCATTCCCAATCCATATCCAGTATGTGGAATCGTGACTTGTTTTTTCCTTGTTAGCTTTTTTCTTGTTCCTTGGAAGGAACAAAGACTTCCCTTACGGAGAACTCTGTGAAGTATTGTGAGAACCGGAAGATTAGACTGGCGAATTTCCCAGTTATTAGACATCCATATAAGTTACCCAGATTTGTTCGAACGGGTATGGGTATGGGTATGTTGGACAAGGTCATCCAGTGCACCGCTCACCTAGCAAATCGACTAAAAATATTCACACGTCCGAAGAATACCATTTTTAGTTGAGATATTCCAGCATGAATATATTATCTCCCATCAATCCATATCCCCTCGAAACCCTAGCATATATGGTCAAAACCCTAATATAGTAGTGCTATATATTCGTTTGCACATCGTTTACTGTCCTGCGTTTTTCTGAAGATACTGCAATCGACGTTACTGTTATGAAGAAGAAGTTGTATATCAGCGAAAGCCTAGTTGTGTAGGTACTTTTCTTGCTTCTAATCAGTTGTTCTTGCTTTTCTGATCAGTCGTATAGGAACTTGTTTCGCTCTTCGGGACAATGAGGACCAACAAATTCCTGTACGACTGATCGAAAAGCATACGCAATGAGCATATCGTTTGGAATTGTCTTTTTTTTTTTTTAGTTTGAATATTTAATGCATGTTATTGAAATTTGACTCAATTGCAAGTTAGACTCCGACTACACATATCTCTTGCCAAACTGGCTAATCCTTATTTTTTATATTAATATTAATATTTTCACGCACCCAATTTCATAATGAATATATATATTTAAATAGTCTTTTAATGATTTATTTTTTTTATTTTTTCTTAAAATTTCCATCTTCAATCTCGGTTCCGGTACGACCATTTACATGTCAACTGCTTAAAAATAAAATAAAAATTAAATGTTAACTTGACCCATTTATGCTAATATCCATTGCCCAGCTGCCTTTCATATTATTATTATTCATCATGAATTATTCTAAAATACTCAACTAATCCATTGTACTCAACCGTTTGTACTGGTACAAAAGATTTCCAATCATTGACTAGTCGTACACATAAAGTATTATTCCACTATAACGTGAGGAAAGGTTATGATTTTTTTAACAACCTGATCATCCTACCAGTTGTAATTGTACCATGACGAAATCTCACCACCACCGCCACCTTCTCCACATCCTCTTTATCATCACAAGCTTCTTTGATTTCTCCGGTGCCGATGTCGGAACTGCAACTAGATACAGTCCCCCATATCTACGTGAGTATCCCATGCATTCTTATCAGAAGAATTGTAAAAGTAACAAATATAAACAACTTCTGTTGATTTTTCCGATGATTTATGTGCAGCTACAGCTTGTTACAGTACTGACGTGAGTCAATTTCCTGCAAACAATCAATTTGCATCCGCTGGTGAAGGCATTTGGGATAATGGAGCTTCATGCGGAAGACAATATCTCGTGAGATGCATAAGTGCTTCAGTGCAAGGAGTTTGTATACTTGGTGTTACGATTGCTGTCACTATTGTTGACCGGGGAATTAGTTCGGTTTCATATCCGGTTGTTGCTAATACAACGATGACTTTATCCGCGGCTACGTTCGCCATGATTGCAGATGCATCTGCTTCTGAAATCAACATAGAATTCCAACAGTAAGTGTTTGTTTCTCTTTGACGTGTCTGCCTTTACCGTTGGTTTGTAACGTCCGATCATGATGAAGTCTACATGTTCATATGTGCAGGATTTAACCTGAAAATGGTGCCCAGAGAAAGAGCAGAAGTGTTTGGGTTGCATTGTATCTAAAGTTGTAACAATTCTTTCTTCATTTCAACTCTAAGACCCTTTGAATTGAACTTGGTGTAATACGGAAGTACAAAATCTTAATAAAATAATAATTCAATAGCCATTGGCAACAATAAACAACATTTTGAGGATGCAGACATTGTCGATATAATATCAACTAACAATGTCAACAGATACTAGTGGATCAGACATAAGTCTAGTCCATAGTTGAAGGAGTACAACTGTACAAGTGTGAAAACCGTGAAATATTGGCCTGTAATGTGCCCCCACCACGTCCACACGCTTACTCCACCTCGGTCGAAGTTGTATAGGCGGAGAATTATTTTTTGGTTTTTAGTTGTATAGACATGCTTTAATAATAGAAAATAGAAAATGATAAGGGTGTCTCAGTTTGATGAAAATATCATTTTAACTTTTATTAAATATTAATACTACTAATTTGTCCTCATCAAATCCTAATCATAAAATTAAAAGTTAAAACTAAAATCATAAAATTTAAAAACTAAAATCAAAATCATAAAACTAAAACTAAAATCATAAAAACTAAAATCAAAATCAAATTCATTTCCATCTCCACTCAAACTGATTCTTCTTCTTTTCTTCTCAACCCAATCCTATAAACTAGGTTTTAGTAACATAAAATTGCTCAAAAATTGAAAATTTTGAAATCAAATTTTCCTGGTTTATCAGAATCGGTTAACGTTAATGTATATGTGATCCGATTGCAAATAGAAACGGTTTATGTTCATGCCCACAAAGACCGATTGTCCTTGATATGTATTCTAGTTCGAGAAATTTGAACCAGAATCGGATTACATTAGCACTTATAAAAACCGATTGTTGATGTATAATGTTAGAATCGGATTTTATATGTGTGTCGAGTAAACCGATTGTTGTTCTCAATTTTTCTGTATTTTTTTTTTGTTAGAATCGGATTACATGAGCATTATTATAAACCGATTCCTGTTGTGCAATGTCAGGAATCGGTTTTTACATATGTATCGTGTAAACCGATTCTGGTTAACCCATTTTTTCAGTTAATACTCGATCATAAAATAAGTATGGAATCATACTCAATTTCATTTCATTAACTCGGGTATAGAATGAATTTTGATTTTATTTGATTTGAACAACACATAATTTTCCATTAAAAAAAATAATTGGTTAAGGGGTTATCCATTTTACTTCTTGATGACCCTATTTTGTCATGTAGCTATAGGCCCCAATTAATTTACCTAGTCCCCAATTTAGGAAGGTTAATTTTCTAGACAACTCTTTACAAATATGCCCATGTTAATGATGGTAATATTAAAACTATTTTAATATTTATAATTTTCATAAAAATAAAATAAAGGGTAAGACAAGAAAGAGGGCGTGCATTTATAAAACCTATAAATTTTAATTTAAGAGATTTGGTTTCCCCGTCTATATAACTTGCACGGAGGAAACATGAAGAAAAAATCGCAGGTAAGATTCGTTATAACCCAGACAAATCTTGAATTTATATACGAAAATTGTCAGAAAATCATTTAGGATCCGACTGATTTGAATCGCGTGGTTTAAGGTTTTATGTGAACTCTTCTGGTGCTCTTTATCTTAAAAAGTCCTTTGTAAGAAGAAAACGAGGAAAAGTAATTAATAGAGATCTATGTGCCTTGATCTTGACTGAACACTTCATCAAATTTCACTTACATATAAAAACATAAATAAGATATGGAATAATCAAAAGAAAAAAGAAAAGAAATGTAAACATTTCATCGAATCATATATATTTTTTTTTTATAAACAAGGAACCTTTTCATTAATGGAAATTCGAGATTATAATGAGTTTAAGATCAAAAATAAGAGAATACAAAGTAACTAGAACATACCGTAAAAGTACAATACCGAGAAATCCGACAAGAGAAAGAGAAGGATTACCGAAGTAAGAAAAATACAAGTATGAATAAGATCCGATTAAATCGAAGAAAGAATGGTTTTTCTCGAAATTAAAATCCAACCATTTAGTCTGTTTTTCTTCTTTAGAAAGATATGCTCCCAAAATAGGAGTGATTTGCTCAAATCTCTTGTAAATAGTGATGAAGCTTCCGCCGTCAAAGAAATCACCGTTACAGATTCCGTTGCCGGATAAGTTGTTGATGAAGATTTCGTCCACGGCGATAACAAAGATGAATATTTCGTCATTGGAGAGCATCACTATTGATCTTAAAAGCTAACTTAATAACCAAGAATCTCCATTAAAGCGAAGATAAACCTCAAAAGAGTAGATAAAACCTCCAAAATGGTGTAGATAAGGAGAAAACATAATAATAACTAAGCTAAAACTAGTAACAAACATGGAAAGCAAGGAATAGGGAAGAAATCTGCTCAGATCCGGTCCATTTTGTTGGTGATGGTTTTATTGAAGAAGAAGAAGAAGAAGAAGAAGGAGCGAGAGAGAGAGATGAGAGATGAGAGATGAGGGTTCATCGAATCTAAATAAATAGAACACATATGACGTGTACACTTAGTTTTTTTTTAGTAAAAGAGGAAAACCTCTGCAACATTAATACAACCGATTTTACGAATCGGAAACCGTTACATGAATTTTCAAGACAAAATCGTCGGATCCATGGTATATCTACCAGTTCTTGACTAACCATCCTAGACTTACGGACATAAACCCCATTTCAGAATTCCAAAAGGACCAAGTCCCACCAAAGGGCCTAATTAGCTTTAAAACATTACTAATTTGTATCACTGCACAAAGCAGTGACTTGATCAGATCCGATCCAGTATTTTTAAGAACATGTAAAACTAGATTACATGAACTAATGTTTTCAATGTATAAATATCTTACTAAATCAAAGTAACATAGCCTGAAGTAACAGTGTCTTGAGTAACTACGGTAATAAAGCTTGAAGTAACAATGTCTTGAGTAACTGCGGTATTCTTAATCGGTCTGTAGTTGTCTGAGTCTGGATGTATCAGCCTGAATTGGCATTGGAGTTTTAGTAAGAGTGTGAGTTGATGAAGTTGTTGATGGTCTTGTTTTCCTTAGTGTTTCCTTTGTTTCCATATGTTGAGATGATAGTCTTGTTGTTGTTGTAGTTGAAAGTTCTATGCAAAAAAGTTTGATCTTCCATAATAGTAACCTCTTCAACTGTGTGAAGAAAACATACAAGCACCCCATGCCAGAAAGATAGCCTACTTCCCTAGTTGATAAAATAATATCTATAAAGATTTCCAAATCCACGTGCACAATTAGTCGAATTTTGTGTTGGTAGCCAAATTTCACCATATGTATTACGAGAGTTAAAAGGAGCCAATATAGTCATCCCCTTGATTACAACATTGAGAAAACTAAAACTGAATATTAGCAATGAGTATTAAGAAAATATTATAAAACCCGAGAAACTATTCATTGCCAAGAATATAATCGTTTCTACTTTTTCAAAACAACCATCTATTGTGTACATGGCTATATATCTTTGCTACTAGGATCTCGTTAATTTTCCTAGTCATTATCAAAGTTCTTCGATGGAAGATAATAAAAAAGACTAAAGAGTGTTTATAATCATACACCTTAAGAAATATCTTTACTTAATATTAAGATTGGCATGGGGGGAGAGAATATCATTAATTAACTTCTTATTTTTTAAGATTAAACATTAGAGAAAGATACATGTTTATATTGAACCTAACAAACCCTAAAGAGCTTATTCTAAAACATTTTAATACTGGTTTAGTATGTTCCAGAATATATATATATATATAAGTTAACACACCCCCTCAAATTGGTGCATAGATATTACTCATGCCCAGTTTGTCAACAAGCTTCAGAAACACTCTAGAAGAAGCTTCTTTGGTCAAAATATCAGCTAGTTGGTCTCGAATCTTAGTTAACTTTATAATGTTATTGTATAGCTCCTCCTTAATGAAGAATCTATCAATATCCACATGTTTTGTCTTATCATGATGAACAAGAATGTGAGCAATATCACATGCCGCTTTGTTTTCACAATATACACGAATTGGTTTATGAGGCGGATAACCCAATTCATGCAGATGACCCAATCCAATAAGGAGATGTTTTAACCACATCACAATCACATATACCGAGTGTTATACCTCTCCATCCATCTTCTGCACTTGGTCGTGATACTACCCTTTGTTTCTTGCTTCTCCGTGTAACAAGATTTCCCAGGACGAAGGTAAAATATCCCGATGTAGAGCGCATATCAACAACTGACCCACTCTAATCTTAATCAGTATATGCATTTGCATTATTAAAATCTTGATTTTTTTTCGTAAACATGATTCCCTTCCCTAGAGCAGGTTTCAAGTATCTCAAGATCTGTATTACCACATTCATATGTTGTTTACTTAGATTATGCATGAACTGACTAACAATATTTTGAGCATACTCAAGGTCTGGTCTTGTATGTGCCACGTACATAAGTCTTCCCATAAACCTTTGGTATCTACCTTTATCAACTGGTGCCTGGTTTACGTTTACACATAACTTTAAACATGTATCTTCTGGTATATATACAGGTCGACATGTAGTCGTGCCTACCTTTTTCAGTAGATCTAGAGCATATTTTCTCTGTGATATAAAAGTTCCTTCTGATAATCGAGACACTTCAATTTGAAGGAAGTACTTCAAGGAACCAAGAACTTTCATCTGTAATTTTTTCGAGAAGTAACTCTGGAAAGCCTATCTTTCTTCTGGATCATCTCCAATAACTATCTATCATCCATATATATAATAAGTGTTGTAATCTTACCTAGAGATCTCTTCAAGAATTATGTGTGATAAGAATCGTCCTAGCGGTAAAAATGCTCTCATTTATTTGGTTAGTCTCCCAGACCATGTTCTCGGAGATTTGCTTCAGACCATAAAATGATTATTTTTTAAACTGACACCCCTTTCCACATGTGATACGGGAATCATAATACCTGGTGGAGCTCTATATATACTTCTTCAGATAACTCTACTATGTAAAAAAGCATTTTTACATCAAACTATTGTTATGGCCATCCAAATTTGTAGCCAGATATAACAATACTAGTATTGCATTGATTTTAGTTTCACGAGCAAAAGTATCAGTACAATTCACCCCGTAAGTTTGATTGTACCCTTTAACAACTAATCTCGCTTTAAAACGTTAAATTTCTCAATTTGTTTTATATTTAATTATGAAAACTCAATGACATCCCAAAACTTTCTTTCCTCATGGACGGTCAACAATATCCCAAGTGTTACTTTCTACAAAGGATCTCTCCTCCACTTTTAAAGCCTTATTTCATCTTGGATCAGATAATGCATCTTGCATGTTGTTAGGTATAACTACATCATATTACTGATTCATAAATGACTTATTTGTATCCGAAAAATTATAGTTTGATATATAATTACTCATAGGGTACTTAAATTTGGACGAAAGGTTAGTCTCATATGTAGGTTTAAGAATACCTCTATTGTGACATTTTGACAACTTCTTTGCAGGTCTAAGAGCATCCTCAACAAACGATTGGTTTGTTGTTTGGGTTGGAGATTTAGTTTCAGTGCACAAATTAGAAATATTTGAGTTATCTTCACAAACTTGATTATCTTCGTTTACTTCATTAACAAACCCTAAAAAGAGTTTCTTCTAGAATTTTGTTAATATTGGTTCCAGTATGTTACAGAATATATATAAAAGTTAACATCTTTTAGGTTGGGAGCAAAGTTTTAGAACGATTTCTTGAAGCGAAAAAATAATACTTTTTGTGAAGATGGCTTTCTAACTATCTTTCCCTAACATGGTTTGTGGAATTGCTATGGTTTTCGAACATTTTTTAATATTGTGTAAAAAAAATTTACCATCGTTCCTTAGGTTATCACTTTTCATTTCTAAAATTTCTTCTTACTTTTGAGCTCAAAAGATCAGACAATAATCAAAGACACAAGACAACAAGCTACATTGCCAATTCTTTTCATATAACAATTCTAATCCTTATGAAAACAGACTACAGTATGTGGAATCAACAATCACATTGACATGACTTGTTTTTTCCTTTGATTGGTTTGTTAGTTTTTGTGTACTCCGTTGAATGAATAAAGACTTCCCTTACGGAGTACTACGAAAGAGTAGCAAAAATCTACAAGGGAAGTATTGGGAGAACCAAAAGATAGAGTATTCGAATGACCAGAATGGGTAGGGCGCATGGACAAGGTCATTCAGTGAATTACATGTTTCCACTTGTCACTTAGAAGATCAAATAATAACATGATAGGACCTAGTTATTTTTAGTAGTCAACTGGTTATTGCTTTTAAAATAAGTCATTAGCTGATTTAAGATTCTATAAATTTTCATTTTGGGATTTTCATATTTTAAATAATACACCATAATATCATAGGGTTGTTATTAAAATTATGAAGATATCTTTTGAGAAAAAAGTAAAAATATAATTGTGTAGACATTGGTTGGGGCTAGGGAATAAATATTCACACACCCATCGATTTTTAGTCCGCATAAATATATTATGTCCTATCAATGCTTATCCCCTCGAAACCCTAATATACTAGTGGTGTATATATGTCCGTTTCTCAAACACTTAAAATCATAAATCCAAAAAATGAAGTCTTGTTAATAGGAGGGAATGAATAGATATGAGAAGGGATAGAAAATTGGGGGAATAAAAATTTAAATTTTGTGAAAAAAAAAACACGTTTCTAAAAATGTGAAATTTCGTAAAACAAGAAACAAGTTTCTGAATCATCTCTATAGTTAACTCTTTATCTATATCCCAAAAAATAAAAAGCCAAATAGAAACTCTATATATCATACTCAATCATAATAAATTCTTTGATGTTAAAAAAGATCGTAATTCTTGAATTTCTATTCATGCAATTGTCCTAGTTTTTCTCGTCAATTTTTTATTTGTATGCATCTATATAATCATGTTGTGGAAGGAAAATAAGATGCCAAACTTTTGAGAATTGATCAAACCACTTTTAGATTTCTAACGATGAGAATCAAAGACTCCACCTCGTATCCATATGCAAAGAAAAATGGATGATCCTTCATCTTATTTTTAAATCATATTTTTTCTTTATGTTGTTGAGTTACTTGCTCGCCCAATTTCATTCGTTGGTTTTTTTTTTCTTAAGGAATCATTAGTTTATTCTCATCTACTGGTTTGGTTGATGAAGAAGGTCGCACATAATTCACGCAACAAACTTAAGCAGATATATGGAAAATTTGGAAAAGTCCCTTTTAGTCAACCTTTTTTTTAAAATTATTTTTAATATCCATTTATTTCCTTCTATTAACAAGACTCAAAAAACATTTGGGGTTAAACAGTAGGAATATACCATTTACATGGTACATCTTTTACTGTTCTGCGTTGTACAAATTGTAACATTAATGTTAATATACCATGTCTAATATCAACACATCATGGTAATACACATTAATATAAGTTCTTGCTTTTTATCAGTTGTTGTTACTTTTAGATAAGATTTTGTTCATGTATTCCTCTTTGCAGAACATAGAATACCAACAAATACAAGTACGACTGATCTGAAAGCATACATCGGAGAGGTAACTATCAAGCGGATAGACTAGGGGAAAAAAGAAGACAACAACAGTCACCAGGAAACAATACAATGATTCTTGTGTCAAATTTAGTCAAACTATTAATTTAGTCAAATTTGTTAACCAGGTGCTCCATTGTTGAATAGTTGCTCCTGATCATGTGATTCTATATTTGCAAGTATGTTCTATTAATCAATTTTCTCTTCTGGTGATCCTAAATATCTCTTTAAAGTTGCAAGTATATAGGTGATAGTAGTATTAACTATTAAGACGAAGTTTCAACAAAGGAGCCAGACCACATGGAAATAGTTGTTAGAAGTATATGTAACTTAACAAAAAGCGACTTCCAATGGGGGTAAACCGATCTTCAAGACTTGCAGTACTAGATTAGAACCACTGAAAGGATACAATAGAATTCTGGCTTTGATGTAACAAGTTTGCAGCAAAACAGGATGGTTCAAGGTTATGAAGAACACCTCCTAGTGAAACTTTTTTTTTTTTTTGGGAAGTAACAACATCAAAAGGGAAGCAAAAGACAATGAGATCGGCGCAATTTCAGTAACTCAATATATGAATATGGCTCAATTAGTAATGATAAATGTAATGCCGGTAGAAAGTATATGACTCAGTATCGAAAGATTGAACATACTAATATAAGATAATGATAATGCACTCATATTATATCATATATATTAACAAAACAAAAAAAAAGTTAAAGTCAAGTCAAGTCACAAACAAAGTGCATCCTGGGTAGAGTTAACAAAGTAACGTAGGTTAACCTAAAACAAGAAAGTAACCAAACTTTTCCATAAAGTTGATACAAAGACATATATGTATATGGTACAGTAGTCTACATATATTAATCCAATTGGAAAATGAATCTGAAAGAAGATTACCTGTTTATAAGTGGGTATTCTGGGTTTCATCCTCCAACAACTGGTTGAAGGGCTGATCATGGATTTTTGTCTCCGCTGTTTCAACTGACTCCATTATCTCCCATAATTCTTTCAGCTAAACTAAGGTGTTCTTATGAGGGGAAACTTTTTTTTTCTTCTTAAAATCCTAATTTATATTAAAAATAAGAACCCAAGATGGGATCGAAATATTTTTTTAAATTAAAAATAAAAATCCTAATTAAGGAAAACTTCTTTCCCGAATTAATTTATATTAAAAATTATAAGGGGAAACTTGATCAATATATTCATTAAAATCCACTTTTTTTTTATGAGGTTGAAGCTTCTGGGTCATGAATCTTGATAATTTCATGGATGTAAGTTAAGACACTGTAACTCTTTGTAATGGAAAATAATTTGATGGCATCCTTCTTTTTCAATTGCCACACATCCCAACATATAGCTTCATTTAAAAGAATACTAATACTAATACCAAAACACAAACACAAACACAAACTCATGTCCAAAACCCATAGTCTACAATGATTGTTAAAATCGTTGTATGACAAAACAGGCGCAGGTGGTGAAAGATGTTCACGAAACTTCTCCTCAGCCAAATTGAAGTTACCAATCATTTTCAATAGTTTTTCCCACCAATACATATCTCCATTGATAAAGATACCGTGTTCCCAAAAATATTTGCTTCGGAACCAAACTTAAATTCTCCAAGATTTCTCAATCTATTTCCACTCCGTAAAGTGTATATGTAAGCTTCTAAAAAAATTGCTCTGGACATTGAACATTATTGTTACAACTTTTTACTCGTTGGTTGAATGAGCGTAACCAAATCCTCTTTCCCCAAGATTCCTTACTACTCTCTTAATAATTTCTGGAAGCATAATATACCCTCTGGAGATGGGGTTACAAATTGATAGGTGTAGAATACACCTAATTTACTATCTAGTAGTTTATGCTTTCTTTGCTATTTTTCTTGTAAATTATGTATTTTACGTGTGTTTTTGAGTTATTAGGTACTCTGGAGTCGCACGGAGGAAAAGAAGAAGAAACCACCAAAATTGAGCAAAAGGGCAGAAAAGTCATTTCTCAGGAAAACACTATCTGGAGCCTAGTCAAGGTTAAGGGGCAAACTCTATTTGGAGGAGTGATAAACACAAATAAGCCTAGGTTAAGGGGCTGCCAGATAGGGTATCCCTTATCATTTATCATAGGGTGCATTTATCATGGGTGTAAGTAATCTACCCAACCCTAAATCGAGAAGAGAGTTCTCTCTTTCTCAATCATTCTCACTCTCATTCTGTTCCATCTGAAAGAAAGGAGGAAAAAGCTGCGCAGCCATTTCTGCTGATGTTTGGTCCGAGAGCGATCGAGAGAATAAGAGCTATTTGAATCAGAACTGTTATAACTAAGATTTGTTGTGAATCTCGGTGAGATGGGATCTGAGAGATGTTATTAATGGGTTTCGGTGATTAAGGTTTATAATGGTCTTTGTCAAATCAATAGAGAATGAAATTTAGAGATTGAATCTAAGAGAGACGCTGCAGAGAGTAAATCAAGACATGGGTTCACTTGAATAAAGTGTGTTGATGGTTGAAATGGGATCTGGCGCTATAAGAAGTTATTGCTGCTATTGAATCGGGGGAGATAGAGCTGCTGATGAAAGAGACTTAGGGTTGATGTTTTTCCCTGGAGAAATAGATCGAGAAGTTGAAGCTCAGAGAGCTGTTAATGGTTGAGAAGAAACAGTCAAGACGTTGTTGTTGTTAAGAAGCAATTTCTGTTGCTGCAATCAATTCAGAGAGGTTAAGGAATCGGTGGAAGAACGAGATGGGTTTTTTTGTTCAATTTGAAATCTAGAAGAGATGGGTATAACCGAGAAGAGGAGAAATTATTGATGAAATCTTGTTGATGTTAATACAACAACTGATGCAGAGTTGTAATTCGAGCTCAGATGGGTTTTTCTTGTTGCTGCTAACATGGATGAGATGGTGCTGAGTAAATGGTGATGCTGGGGTGTTGCTGTTACAAGAGATTGAAGCAGTGATAAAATACTTGTGTGAATGATTTAGAGCTGTTGTTGTTGAACTCAGAAGGTTTTTAGCATCAAAATTGAGGTTTAGTAAGCTGTTGTTGCAAAGAGTGAATCAGGCAGCGATTCAGAGGAGATGGGATGAGAAGGAGGAAGTAGTGTTATTGATTCTATGGGTTATCAACTGTGCTGTGAATGAATGAGTCTATAGATGAATGTTAGGTGTGTAACAGGTGAAGAAAAGAGAGGCCTGAACTTAGCCGGGAAGTCCTGTAATTAAACAGAACTCGGCCGATTTTATACCCCGGTGAGTCAACTCGTTGCCGCCGATGACCGATCCTTATCTCCAACTCAGCTCAGTGACTCAGCCGACTCAGATGACTAAGAAGCTAACTCGCCATATGACTTTGACGTTTGACTGACGGTTGACCTCTTTGACCGTTAGTCTTAACGGTGGACTGACGGAATATTCTGTCGACGAACAGAATTTTCAGGTGGCCGGTGGCGACGAATTCCGGCCTATTTTCGGCCAAAAACCCAGTTTTCCGGTGAGCCAAAAATGCAGAATTTTGTATGGACTTCTCTCATGTGTGTGAAGACTTAGAATTGAGAATTGGATGAAAACTTGGAAGTTTTGGAGAATTGGACTATGGCTCAAATTGGGAAAGTGGTGTTCTTTTGGAATGAGGATTCTTTTCCTACAAAGATATGGAGAGTATTGAAGCCTATAAATAGAGGAGTTCTCTACAACTTTTTACACACATCTACTTTGGAGAAGGAGTTAAAGTTCACAAGGATTGGAGGAAGGAGCAACCATCATCTTTTCAATAAGTTTTCTATCTTCCTTAATTATTATTATTATTGTGTGAACTCCAAACTATGAGTAGCTAATTTTCTTATTGATTGAGGATGAATTCCTAGTTCTTAACATATGGTTTGAGTTTTGTTTCAATTCTACTTTGAAGTTTTTCATATGATTATCGTTTGTTTTTACTAATATTAAAGTTTATGATTGATTGATAGGTTATTTGGAGTGCACGCTAAATTAATTTGTTAATTTAATCTAAAGCTAGTGAAAGCTAGGGAATACGTAATAGTTTCTTGACTCTTTACACAAGACCTTGCGGAGGGATTCCGTGGAGAAATTGTGTGTGAAAACAACGCTAGAAAGTGGACCAAGCGAACCGAGTCTAACTACTAGTACTAAACCTAAGTTCATAAATCTTAATGCGTTCGGGGAATTACATCTTGTAAGCGAACCTGCTATCCTACGGTTGGTGATAATCTATGACTAATAAAAAGTGGAAAAGAACATAACTTTATCATTGTTTTGCAGCGAAGAAGGATTCCTTGATCTATTCTCTCTTATTGAATTCAACTTACACTTTTAATTACTTTGTTTATTTCTTTTACTTTTAAAATCTTGAACCAATACCCCCCTTTTTGTGACATTATAAGACAACTATAATCACTTGCTCCTCGTGGGATCGATCTTGACTACCCTATATTACTTGTTAATTAGGTAGTAAAATATTAATTAATTTGTTGTGGTTACGACACGCATACACAAATATAAGTGCCTTTTTCTGAATACAGTCAAGTAAGAAAGATCAAACCATTGGATGAACCAAGATTTCCATTATACACACCAAATGGAAGGTTAATATTAAGCCTTATAATTCTCTCGATGGTTTCATGATTCTCATTATATTCAAAATACCGACAATTCTCAATTCACCTCTCACCACCTATAAAAGTTAAAGAAATGAAACCCAACTTGCCATAATTAGTAGCATGATGATTAAGATGATGTAAGTGCATCTTTGAGAATTATGGATGATGAATAAGACTTTTCCGGGTCCTGCATACTGATTTTCATTCTAGAACTGATTCAATTGGTGATCGACTTGTAATGCCTAATATAATCTCTCCGGGTAGACATTTAAAATGAAAACAAGTAAATAAAGATTGTCTAAACAATATCATTGATTAAGAAAATGGTATAGAAACTGAGAAACAATTCATTGCAAAAAATACAATCGTTTCTAGTTTTTCAAAACTGAACGGTAAGAGATATTAGTCTTAGATGCCATCTACCATGTACACAACTATCTTTGCTACCTATCTCTCCTTAATTTTCCTAACCATTGTCAAAGTTCTTCTATGAAAGCTAAACAAGACTAAAGAGTGTTTGGAATCATACACCTTAAGAAGTAACTTTCAGGTTGAGAAGAACAAAGTTTTAAAACCATTTTTGAAAGCAAAACAAAGAATATTTTTTGTGAAGATGGCTTCGAGCTGTCTTTTCCGAACATGGTTTCAGGAATTTTCTATGGTTTCAGAATGATGTTTAAGCTTGTGTACGAAATATTTACCATCCTTCCTCGGTTATGATCACTTGTCATTTCTAAAAGTTCATTTTTTACTTTTGAGCTCAAAAGTTCACACAATAATAGAAGACAAATAGACAACAAGCTTCATTGTCAATCATTTTCGGATAACAAATCTAATCCTTATGAAAATAAACAACGACATATGGAATCAATAATCAAAATGACATAACTTTTTTATTTCTTCCTTTGATTGGTTCGTCAGTTTTAGTTTTCCATTGAAGAAATAATGACTTCCGTTATGGACTATGAAAGAGTAGCAAAAACCTATAGCTACAAGGAAGAAGTATTGTTTGGACCAGACTAACAAAAACCTACAAGGAAAGTTTTAGGAGAACCAAAAGACAGACTATTCGAATGTGTATGGGGTATGGACAAGGTATCCCATGGATTGCCTATTTCCACTAGTCACTTGGAAGATCAACTAATTTTTGTTTTAAAAACACGACAGGACTTAGTTAGTCATCAACTGATTTTTGTTTTTTAAACAAAATATCCTTAAAAAAAAGTGTAGATATCCTTAAAAAAAAAAAAAAAACCATCGGTTGGAACTTGGGATAAATATTCACACATCTAATGTTGTTATGATGCTTTTTGAA
Organism: Papaver bracteatum; assembly: GCA_023529315.1. Classification (NCBI taxonomy): domain Eukaryota; kingdom Viridiplantae; phylum Streptophyta; class Magnoliopsida; order Ranunculales; family Papaveraceae; genus Papaver; species Papaver bracteatum. The sequence continues at coordinate 971,881 of JAJJWX010004332.1, read as the reverse complement.
GCTTTTGTGTGTTCATGGTTTGTCAAGTTTGATTTTCTGGTGAAGTTCCATTATCGATTTATTACTATAACTCAGTGGGTTTGGAAAGGTCGCACCTTGGTGAAATTCAAATTTCAAAAAGTCAGATGAAAACGGTTTCCATAAATATCTCTCGTGATTATCGGTCTTATTCACAGCTGCAAACTTACCTTATCTAAACAAGATTTCCTTTTGCAGTATTATACTCAGTCAAGGTTTTCTTCTCAAAATCAAAATATCCGGATGAATATCTATCTTAATTCGTAGGCAATCCCAAATTTTTCTAGGGTTGAATCACTTTAAAACCCCTAGTCTATTTTTTATGTCTCATATTCATAAGAATACTTGATTCCATCATAAAGATGCACTGAATCAACTAATGGCGGAGAATAATGACAATTCAGTCTCAGATTTGGCTACTAAATTTATGCAAGGTGCTTTAGATCTTGGTGATGTTGATGATGTAGTATATCATCAATCTGAGAATGTTGAAGATAATGAGGATATAACTAAGGAAATTAGCCTAGTGGGTAAAATTATTATTGAATGAAAAATGGGGTTAAAGATAGTAGAGAAAAATATTGCTTTTACTTGCGACTTTATTCCAGAGGAAGATCTCAAAGTATTCGAGTTGGATAACAATGTCATGGAATTTCTTGACAAAGATAAGAATCCTAAAAAAAAGTGTTTGATACTCGTCCATGGAGTATTAATGGTCATCTTGTGATTCCTCACTTTTATAATTCTGAAGTCATCTATCAAGAATTAGATTGGGGTTTTCAATGTTTTTAGATTCAGCTGAAGAATATTCTACCTCAGTTGAAGAAGATTCTACCTGAACATATAAATGTGAAGGCTACTACTAAGATCAGAAAAATTATGGGTGAAGTTATTGCAATTGATCTTGAGAATGCAATTCCATCCGCAGGAGATTGTGTTAAAGTCTGAGTTCAAGTGGATATTAACTATCCATTAAGAAGGGGTGTAATGGCAATTACTAATGCAGGATCTACCAAGTGGATTAATTTTTTCTATGAGAAACAACCACATAAGATTTGTCCTAATTGTTATATTCTCAATCATACTAAAGGTGCTGGTAAGGATGCTGCTGAATATCTTGATAAAGCTCATGCAAAACCTCATTTCTTTGGAGAAGTTAAAAATGGGGAAAGGAAGCAAATTGTTATTGCTAGAGGAGGAGATCAAGATCATAAATTTAACCAAAAGAACACTGTTGAATGTTTTTATACCCCCAAAAGATGGATATGTAATTGGCTCAAGATCATCTAATGAAGAATAATCTACTGAGGGTGAAAGACTAGAAAAAAGGCAAAGGAACAATTCATTAGAAATACTTATTTTGAACAAGCTGAATTAAGCTCTAGCAATCTTGTGAATACACAGACAACTCAAATGGTCACAACAAGGGATAACCAAAATTTCAACACAAAGGGGACTAAGGTAATATTAATAACTTTAAATCTTTTATTTTGTTTTAATTTAACTAGTTTCAAAATGAAAATTCTTGGAATGTGCAAGGAATTGCAAATAATTTTACAAAACAACAATTTTAAAATTTGGTAAATACCCAAAAACCTGATTTCACTTTTCTTTGTGAAACTAAAATTGATGAAGCTAGAATGATTTCAGTTGCACAATTAGTTCACTATCATAATTATGTATGCATTGATAGAATAGGCATAGCTGGTGGACTCATCCTTATGTGGAAAGATTGTATTGAAGTTGAAATTGTTGGTCGTGAAAATAATATCATTCATGACTTGATTAATCTTGATCCAAGTAAACCACAAGTCCTAATATCTTTCATGTATGGCTCAACCTATACAGAACCTAAAAAACACAATAGAACTTTCTGTTTGAATTTAGAACGGATGTTTTACAACCTTGGCTAATTCTTGGTGACTTAAATTTTCATTTGGATAAAAAAAAAATATCTCTGATAAATGGGTTCAAAATAGAGTTAATGATGCTGGTTTAATGGGCATTGGTTATGAGGGAATGATTATACTTGGACTAGTAACTCCTATGGAACAAGAACTAGGAAAGCTAGACTTGATATGCCTCTTAGTAATTATGATTGGTCCTTAATTTTTTTTGGTGCTAAACTTCTGCATCTGAACCTTATTGCATATGATCATTGTCCAGTGTTGCTCATTACTGACCCTATTCCTAAGCATTTATGGAGACCTTTTCAGATTTTTAGAACTTGGTTAGAAAACGGTAATTTTAAGAACAAACTTGATATGTCTTGGAATTTAGAGATTCAAGGGAGTCCTGCATATAGGTTTAACCAAAAGCTACATAGTGCTAGAATAACTTTGTTTCAATGGAATGCGATGGAGTTTGGTGATATTCAAAAGGACATTAACAATCTCCAAGAGGAATTTGAAATTGCTTAAAATGAAAATTATTCTGATGCTCAACATGCTAGAGTTTAGTTTTTTTTTCAGTGAGTTGGAAAAATGGTACAAGATACAATCAGAGTTCTATAAGGAAACATCTAGGGACAAATCTGATTTTGATATAGACAATAATACTACAGGTACTTTCATACTATGGTGAACAAAAGATTGCATACTAATAATATCAATGTTTTTTTGTGATGATAATAGGAATTGGGTCAGAGATAGAAATGATACTAGTTCTCTTCTTACTAATCATTTTAGTGCAGTGTCTTGTACCTCTAATCTTGTTTTACCTGATGATGCATTTGATATTTTACCTAAGGTTATTTATGATGCTGACAATCTTTCCTAATAAGCATTGAATAGAGAATATTGTAAAAAATATGCCTGCTTGAAGTGCACCTAAACCTGATGGTTTTCAAGCATGTTTTTATCAAACTCAATGGAAACTTGTTGGTAAGGATATTATTGATGTTGTTCAAAGATGCTTTCATAACGGTCATATTCCTAGATGCCTTAATAAGACTAATATTTCTCTCATTCCCAAGTGTAAAAGTCCTAAGAAGCCCTCTAAGTTTAGACCAATTGGTCTGTGTAATATTATAGACCAATTGGTCTGTGTAATATTACTTATAAGATTGTGCCTAAAATATTAGCAAATAGAATTAGACCTTTTCTTAAGAAATTGATCTCCCCTTATCAAGCTGTTTTTTTTTTCCAGGGGGAGCCATTCATGACAATATCATTATTACTCATGAAGTGATTCACTCAATGAAACATAAGAAAGGTTTCAGTGGAACAATGGCTCTTAAGCTTGATTCATCAAAAGCTTTTGATAGACTAGAGTGGAATTTTCTAAATAAAGTATTATAGAGCTTTGGTTTTAGCAAGGATTTTTGTAATCTCGTAATGCAGTGTGTTTCTACCACTAGTATCAATATGCTTCTTAATAGTTCTCCTTGTGACCAATTTAAGACAACTAAAGGGGTAAGACAAGGGGACCCATTATCCCCTTATCGTTTTATTCTGGACATGGAATATCTATCAAGAACTCTATTAGTTGTTGAGTCTAATATATCTATTATTGGCATTAAATTCTCTAGGAAAGCTCCTCCCATCTCTCATTTGATTTTCGCAGATGACATTCTTATATTTAGTCAAGCTAATATGCCGCATATTTAGAATATTTTGCAAGAGTTTGGAAATTTCTCAGGTCAAATGCTTAACTTTGATAAATCTTGTGTGTACTTCAGTAAGAATAATAGTCATGATAGATGTGCTAATCTTGCTCAGGATCTTAATATGTGCATAGTAACTGATTCTGAAACTTATCTTGGAGATCCCGTTCTACTTGGTCACTCTAAGTAAAATCTTTTGATCCTATATTGCAATCCTTTGAAGCTAGACTTAAATTATATTGGTAGTACTATTAATTAAGAAGGTAGATCTACTCTCATGAAGTCTGTTATAAATTATTTTCCCATTTATCAAATGGGTTTCTTTGAAATTCCAACTACTTTGATTAGTAAACTTGATTTTCTTCAAAGAAATTTTTGGTGGGGACATAAGGATGGTAAACTTAACAAATTCATTGCTTGGGATAACATCAATAAATCTAAAGAAATGAGAGGTCTAGGATTTAGAGATCTAGAAACTTTAAACATTGCTCTTACATGTAAGCTAGTTTGGAAAATTATTAATGACCAGGATGAATTGTGGGTTAAAATTTAAGTGCTAAGTACTTCCATAACTGTAGTATACTTCATTTACAGAAGCTTAATGATAACTGTTCCTGGATTTGGAGAGGAATTTATAGATGTATTGAGGTCATCAAAAGGAATAGTTTTTGGGCTATTATATTTGGCACTAAAGTTAAAATTTGGTTAGACTGTTGGGTTACTGGTTTGGATCATCCACCTCTGCCATCTGAAGGTTTAGTTAATACCGTGTCCTATAACTATGTCTCTGATTTGTTTTTAGAAGGGACTAGAAACTAGAATGTGCATTTGATTCATTATTTGTTTGATCCTGAATTTGCTATTGGAATATTGGATATGACTGTGCATGCTATTGGTTTTGATACTCTAATTTGGTTACTTCATAGAAAAGGCTAATTCTCTGTGAAAAGTGCCTATAATGTTTTATCTTGTACATCTAATCCTCTTGCATGTCCTCATTCCGTTCATATTCAGGTACGGAAAGCTTTATGGAAGGTTAGGTTACCTCATAAGGTCAAACTGTTTATCTGGAAGTGTATCAAAGATATAGTACCAACAAGAGATAAACTTGCTAGATATAAATCTGATATTGCCCTGCAATGTAGTCTGTGTAGTCATCCTAGTGAGACCATTGAGCATATGCTTATTGAATGTCCTTATGCTTGGTCACACCAAAACCAGGATTTTCTCACAGTGTAACCTGTCACAGTTTATTTTTCAGTAACATATATACCTGTGATAAGTCCTGCAACAGTTATAACTGTAATTAAATTTTGTATTCGTGATAATAATTAGGACTTTTATTAGTCACACAAATATTTGTTGATAATTATTTGAACAACAACAATTATAATCTAAAATGATATTTCCACCCAAAAATTCCACCACATCAAAAACAACCCCGAATTAATCACTCTTAAAATTTTGGTTGTCACTACTTTCGCAACAATTATACAAAATAACAATTTTATTTAATTTCTAAATATCAAAATTTATTTTATTTTTAATTTTTAATTTTCTTAATATTAGAAAAAAGGATCAAGACCAAGTCAACAAGTTATGACTTTGTATGACATTTGACTTTTAACAAATACCAACCTTTTCTTTCGATTTTCTCGACAAAACCACAACAAAAATTTCTGCTTCTTCCGAAGAACGTGAAAATGACCATATTACCCTTACTCGGAATAAGTGCAATAAAAATTCAGAAGAACGTGAAAATGACCATATTACCCTTTCTCGAAATAAATGCAATAAATATTATAGAGACTGTGAAAATGACCAGAATACCCTTATTGAAAAAAAAATAAAGTAAAAATTACGGATTGTGAAAATGACCATATTACCCTTATTGAAAAATAACTGCAATAATTTTTATGGAGACCGTGAAAATGACCAGGACTACAAGTTATCGAAAATAAGTAAAGTAAATATTACACACTTTGAAAATGACCATATTACCCTTATTGAAATAAGTGCAATAAATATTACTGGAGACTATGAAAATAACCAGACTACCCAATTAAGTGTAATAAGTAAAATAAATATTACAGACTGGAAAAATGACCATATTACCCTTATTAGAAATAGTGCAATAAATATTATGGAGACTGTGAAAATGACCAAACTACCCTTATCGAAAATAAATAAATTAAATATTACAGACTTTGAAAATGACCATATTACCCTTGTTGGAATTTAGTGGAATAAATATTATGGAGACTATGAAAATGACCAGACTGCCCTTATTGAAAATAAGTAAAGTAATATTACACACTTTGAAAATGACCATATTACACTTATTGGAAATAAGTGCAATAAATATTATTGATATTGATAAAATGATCAAATTACCCTTATTGAAAATAAATAAAGTAAATACTACATACTATGAAAATGACCATATTACTCTTATTGGAAATAAATGGAATAAATATTAGGGAGACTGTGAAAATGTCCAAACTACCCTTATTGAAAATAAATAAAGTAAATATTACATACTGTGAAAATGACCATATTACCCTTATTGGAAATAAGTGCCACAAATATTTTAAAGACTGTGAAAATGACCAGACTACCCTTATCGAAAATAAGTAAATTAAATATTACAGATTGTGAAAATGACCATATTACCCTTATTGGAAATAAATAGAATAAATATTAGGGAGACTGTGAAAATGACCAAACTACCCTTATTGAAATTAAATAAAGTAAATATTACATACTGTGAAAATGACCATATTACCCTTATTGGAAATAAATGCCATAAATATTATGGAGACTGTGAAAATGACCAGACTACCCTTATCGAAAATAGGTAAAGTAATTCAAACAAACAGTGAAAATGACCAAACTACCCTTATTGAAAATAAATATTACAGACTGTGAAAATGACCATATTACCCTTATTAGAAATAAGCGCAATAAATATTATGGAGACTGTAAAAATGACCAAACTACCCTTATTGAAAATAATTAAAGTAATTCGTATAGACTGTGAAAATGACCATATTACCCTTATTAGAAAAAGTGCAATAAATATTATGGAGACTATGAAAATGACCAAAGTACCCTTATCGAAAATAAGTAAAAAAAATATCACAGACTGGGAAAATGACCATATTACCCTTATTGGAAATACGTGCAATAAATATTATGGAGTCTAGGAAATTACCAAACTACCCTTATTGAAAATAAATAAAGTAAATATTACAGAATGTGAAAATGACCATATTACCCTTATTAGAAATAAGTGCAATAAATATTATGGAGACTGTGAAAATGACCAAACTACCCTTATCAAAAATCAATATAGTAAATATTACTGAATATGAAAATGACCATACTACCCTTCTCATAAATAAGTAAATTAATTCTTACAGATTGTGAAAATGACCATATTACCCTTATTGGAAAAAAGTGCAATAAATATTATGTAGACTGTGAAAATGACCATATTACCCTTATCAGAAATAAGTAAAGTAAATGTTATTGATTGTGAAAATGACCATATTACCCTTATTGGAAAAAGTGCAAATAAATATTATGGAGTCTGGGAAATGACCAACCTACCCTAATTGAAATTAATTAAAAAAAATATATTACAGAATGTGAAAATGACCATATTACCCTTATTGGAAATAAGTGCAATAAATATTATGGAGTCTGTGAAATGACCAAACTACCCTTATTGAAAATAATTAAAATAAATATTATAGAATGTGAAAATGACCATATTACCCTTATTGGAAATAAGTGCAAAAACGAAATATTAGGGAGACCGTGAAAATGACCAGAGTACCCTTATCGAAAATAAGTAAAATAAATATTACAAACTGGGAAAATGACCATATTACCCTTATTGGAAATACGTGCAATAAATATTATGGAGTCTGGGAAATGACCAAACTACCCTTATTGAAAATAAATAAAGTAAATATTATAGAATGTGAAAATGACCATATTACCCTTATTGGAAATAAGTGCAATAAATATTATGGAAACTGTGAAAATGACCTGTAAGAATTTATTGCACTTTTTTTACAATAAGGGTAATATGGTCATTTTCACGATCTGTAAGCATTACTTTACTTATTTATGATAAGGGTAGTATGGTTATTTTCACATTCTTCATAATATTTATTGCACTTTTTTACAATAAGGGTAATATGGTCATTTTCACAATCTGTAAGAATTACTCTACTTATTTATGATAAGGGTAGTATGGTCATTTTCACTGTCTCCATAATCTTAATTACACTATTTTCCGATAAGGATATAATATGGTCATTTTCACATTCTGTAAGAATTTCTTTCCTTGTTTATTATAAGGGTAGTATGGTCATTTTCACAGTCTTCATAATATTTATTGCACTTTTTTCCAATAAGGGTAATATGATAATTTTCACAATCTGCAAGAATTACTTTACTTATTTATCATAAGGGTAGTATGGTCATTTTCACAGTCTTCATAATATTTATTGCACTTTTTTCCGATAAGGGTAATATGGTCATTTTCACAATCTGTAAGAATTACTTTACTTATTTCTGATAAGGGTAGTATGGTCATTTTCACTGTCGCCATAATCTTTATTACACTTTTTTTCCGATAAGGGTAATATGGTCATTTTCACAATCTGTAAGAATTACGTTACTTATTTCTGATAAGGGTAGTATGGTCATTTTCACAATCTTCATAATATTTTTTGCACTTTTTTCCAATAAGGGTAATATGGTCATTTTCACAATCTGTAAGAATTACGTTACTTATTTATGATAAGGGTAGTATGGTCATTTTCAGTGTCTCCATAATCTTTATTACACTTTTTTCCAATAAGGGTATTATGGTCATTTTCATAATTTGTCATAATTACTTTACTTATTTCTGATAAGGGTAGTATGGTCATTTTCACTGTCTCCATAATCTTTATTACACTTTTTTCCGATAAGGGTAATATGGTCATTTTCACAATCTGTAAGAATTACGTTACTTATTTCTGATAAGGGTAGCATGGTCATTTTCACAATCTTCATAATATTTATTGCACTTTTTTCCAATAAGGGTAATATGGTCATTTTCACAATCTATAAGAATTACGTTACTTATTTTTTTTCCAATAAGGGTAGTACACAATCTTCATAAAATTCATTTTCAGTGTCTCCATAATCTTTATTACACTTTTTTCCAATAAGGGTATTATGGTCATTTTCACAATCTGTAAGAACTACTTTACTTATTTCTGATATGGGTAGTATGGTCATTTTCACTGTCTCCATAATCTTTATTACACTTTTTCCGATAAGGGTAATATGGTCATTTTCACAATCTGTAAGAATTACTTTACTTATTTATGATAAGGGTAGTATGGTCATTTTCACAGTCTTCATAATATTTATTGCACTTTTTTCCGATAACGGTAATATGGTCATTTTCACAATCTGTAAGAATTACTTTACTTATTTATGATAAGGGTTGTATGGTCATTTTTATTACACTTTTTTCCATAATCTTTATTGCACTTTTTATTTATGATAAGGGTATTATGGTCATTTTCACAAATATTTATTGCACTTTTTTCCGATAAGAGTAATATGAATTTTCACGTTACATCTTAATGGTAGTATGGTCATTTTCACTGCGAAAGAGAAACTTTTCAAGTCCAACTCTAGTAATCTTTGAACCCGTGATGTTCAATTCGAATATATTTCGTCTTCAGATCATCCGTCCAACTCTAGAAACTTTTAGGTGTAACTCTAGTAATCTTTGAACCCGTGATGTTCAATTCTCATATATTTCGTCTTCAGATCATCCGCAAGAGAAACTTAGGTGTAACTGTAGTAATCTTTGAACCCGTGATGTTCAATTCTGATATATTTTGTCTTCAGATCATCCAGACAAGAAACTCTTGTCTAACTCTAGTAATCTTTGAACCCGTGATGTTCAATTCTGATATATTTCGTCTTCAGATTATCCGGACGAGAAACTCTGGTCTAACTCTAGTATTCGTTCAACCCGTGATGTTCAATTCTGATATATTTCGTCTTCAGTTCACCCGAAAGAGAAACTCAGGTCCAACTCTAGTAATCTTTGAACCCGTGATGTTCAATTCTGATATATTTCGTCTTCAGATCATCCGCAAGAGAAACTTAGGTGTAACTCTAGTAATCTTTGAACCCGTGATGTTCAATTCTCATATATTTCGTCTTCAGATCATCCGCAAGAGAAACTTAGGTGTAACTGTAGTAATCTTTGAACCCGTGATGTTCAATTCTGATATATTTTTTCTTCAGATCATCCGGACGAGAAACTCTTGTCTAACTCTAATAATCTTTGAACCCGTGATGTCCAATTCTGATATATTTCGTCTTCAGATCATCCGGACGAGAAACTCTGGTTTAACTCTAGTAATCGTTCAACCCGTGATGTTCAATTCTGATATATTTCGTCTTCAGTTCATCCGAAAGAGAAACTCAGGTCTAACTCTAGTAATCTTTGAACCTGTGATGTTGAATTCTGATATATTTCGTCTTCAGTTCATCCGAAAGAGAAACTCAGGTCTAACTCTAGTAATCTTTGAACCCGTGATGTTGAATTCTGATATATTTCGTCTTCAGTTCATCCGAAAGAGAAACTCAGGTCTAACTCTAGTAATCTTTGAACCCGTGATGTTCAATTCTGATATATTTCGTCTCCACTTCATCAGAAATATAAACTCAGGTCTAACTCTAGTAATCTTTGAACCTGTGATGTTCAATTCTGACATATTTCGTCTCCACTTTATCCGAAAGAGAAACTCAAGTCTAACTCTAGTAATCTTTGAACATGTGATGTTCAATTCTGATATATTTCGTCTCCAGTTCATCCGAAAGAGAACCTCATGTCTAACTCTAGTAATATCTGAACCTGTGATGTTCAATTCTGATATATTTCGTCCGCAGTTCATCCGAAAGAGAAACTCATGTCTAACTCTAAGAATATTTGAACTTGTGATGTTCAATTTTGATATATTTCGTATCCAGTTCATCCGATAGAGAAACTCAGGTCTAATTCTAGTAAGCTTTGAACCGGTGATATTCAATTCTGATATATTTCGTCTCCAGTTCATCCGAAAGAGAAACTCAGGTCTAACTCTAGTAATATTTGAACCTGTGATGTTCAATTATGATATATTTTTTCTCCAGCTCATCCGAAAGAGAAACTCAGGTCTAACTCTAGTAATCTTTGAACATGTGATATTCAATTCTGATATATTTCGTCATCAGTTCATCCGAAAGAGAACCTCATGTCTAACTCTAGTAATATCTGAACCTGTGATGTTCAATTCTAATATATTTCGTCCCCAGTTCATCCTAAAACGATAAACTCAGGTCTAACTATGGTAGTCTTTGAACCTGTGATGTTCAATTCTGATATATTTCGTCTTCAGTTCATCCGAAAGAGAAACTTAGGTACTCTGGTAATCTTTGAATCCGTGATGTTCAATTCTGATATATTTCGGTCTCAGTTCATCCGAATCAGAAACTCAAGTCTAGCTCTAGTAATCTTTGAACCCGGGATGTTCAATTATGATATATTTCATCTTCGGTTCATCCGAATCAGAAACTCATTCAATTTCAGTTCATCCCAATCCGAAACTCGGGTCTAACTCTAGTAATCTTCGAACCCGGGATGTTCAATTCTGATATATTTCGTCTCCAGTTCATCTGAACTGGAAATTCAGGTCTAACTCTGGTAATATTTGAACATGTGATGTTCAATTCTGATATATTTCATCTTCAGTTCATCCGAACTAGAAACTAAGGTCTAACTCTGGTAATATTCGAATATCTGATGTTCAATTCTGATATATTTCGTCTCCAGTTCATCCGAACTAGAAACTCAGGTCTAACTCTCCTAATATTTGAACATGTTATGTTCAATTCTGATATATGTCGTCTTCAGTTCATCCGAACTAGAAACTCAAGTCTAACTCTGGTAATATTTGAACCTGTGATGTTCAATTCTGACACATTTCGTCTTCAGTTCATCCGAACTAGAAACTCAGGTCTAACTCTGGTAATATTTGAACCTGTGATGTTCAATTCCGATATATTTCATCTTCAGTTCATCCGAACTAGAAACTCAAGCCTAACTCTAGTAATCTTCGAACCTGGGATGTTCAAAACTCATAAATTTCATATCTAGTTCCTCCGAATGAGAAACTCAGGTCTAAATTTAGTAATCTTCGAACCTGGGATGTTCAAATCTGATAAATTTCATATCCAGTTCCTCCGAATGAGAAACTCAGGTCTAACTCTAGTAATCTTCGAACCTGGGATATACAAATCTGATAAATTTCATATCCAGTTCACCCGAATGAGAAACTCAGGTCTAACTCTAGTAATCTTCGAACCTGGGATGTTCAAATCTGATAAATTTCATATCCGGTTCATCTGAATGAGAAATTAAGGTCTAACTCTAGTAATCTTCGAACCTGGGATGTTCAACCATATATGACCAGGTTAAAGCGGGTTTAAACCCAAAACCGACCGTCCATAGCGGGTAGGTCAAAAACACGAACCAAAAATTAAACAGGCGGGGTTGGTATGAAAATAAAACCCCGCTATAATTGGGTTGGTATTTGGTATTAGATACAACTCTAGGTCTAACTCTAATAATGTGAAAAACCACTAAAACAACCATTCACCCGTCCATTTCTAGTCATTCATTATGCATTGATCCAACGGCAAACACAAAGGAAAAGTCTTTGTCATACGGATCGGTGACTTGTCTCAAATAATCTGGAAATTCATCCCTAGGGTACACGTACACCACCGTAGAAACTAACCCTTAGAGCAACTGCAGTCATACGACTATAACCAAAGAGTAAAGACCAAAAAATTTTGAAAATTTTGGGTTTACTCCGTGTGCGACACTACGGGTGGGAAGACCAAATTTGGTCAGGTGCAACTTATGATTGCACCTGAATGGGGCGCAACTAATACTTGAGCCCCAACTTTTATTTATTTTTTATTTTTTTTTGGGCGGAACTTATGAGTTCCGCCCCATTTCCATTTTTTTTTATGGCGTAACTTTGAGTTACGCCCCATTCGGGTGTAACTGTGAATCGCACCCCAATTTATTTTTATTTTTTTTGGATCGGGCGTAACTTGAACTTGCGCCCCATCAGACGTAACTGGAATCTACGCCAGACTAAATACTAGACTAAAGACCAAATTTGGTCTGGTATTTGGTCTTTAGTCTTTGGTTTGATCTTTAGTCGCTCGATAGTGTCTGCTCTTTCGATAGTATTTGGTCTTTAGTCCCATGACTGTGGTTGCTCTTAGGCCTTATCCTTATCCTTTTTCGTTTTTCTGATATTCTCTCATCCTTCCTTTCCTCCTCTCTCAGCGGCGGAACTCATGCCTTATCCTCTTCTCCTTCATTCGCTGTCCACTTCAATAATTTACACCATGATTCAAGAAACCACTGATGATAAAAAATAAGAAAATCATAGATCATTTTCTTAATCTACAACAGATCATAACAGAGAGAAAAAAAAAAACGGAATGTAAATCCTTCTATCCCTGCATCTCTACAGATCTGTTCGTTTATTCTGATTTTAGAATTACAAATTAAGTTTTTTGATTACAGTTGTTGACGGAGTATTCGTTGTTAAAGATGGTTACTCTGGTGTTCGATCTAGGGTTACAACTTAGTGATAAAGTTTTGCGAAAGAACAACAACAATTACCCATTTTGAGGTACTCTGACACCCTATTTGTATGATTATTTCGGTTGATTTCGTTTTCAATTAAACTCACTACCCTTTGATTTACGATGCAGGAGCAGCAAAACAGTTTTGCTATACACAAAATTGAAGTTCATTTTTTCTCATACTCTCTCTCCCTCTCTCGCTCTCTATCTCTCTCTCTCTTGCAGATCTTCATTTACAGGTAAATAAGAATCTTTGGTTTAAACTGCCTTCTGTTCATATGCATCTTGAAAACTACTTTGGCTAATATATTTTAGGGGTTTTATCTTCCTCGTTGGTAATTTTGTATGAAATCTTTGTCTTGCCCCTTTGAAATCCTTGAAAAACTTTGGTGAAATCATATAACTTAAGTTCAAGGTATCGATCTATAGATAATCCATGACATGAACAGTGGCGGTGATTTTGACTTTTGCAGAAACCATAAATTCAGATTTCTTAGTTTCATTTGAGAAAACTTGGTGGCGTTAGTAGTAATGGAAAGTTGTATTTTCTTTGGTAAAAAAAGGAGAAAACTTAATCTTTTCGAGGTTCAAAATCTGGGAAAGATTTATATGCTGAACTTTTGAAACATTTGCAGGTAACACATCTTTCACTTTCCAATATCAACCTAATGTTCTGAAATCTGGCATTTTCCAATATCAACCAAAAGAAGTGTTACGGCCCCTGTAGATGCCAAGAAAAAGACAGTAAGTTTTAGGTTTTTTATTCTTCTGTATATTGGAGAAGCTATATTGGGTTAACTTTTTTGATGGATTTGATCTTGTGTAGAGCTAAGCCATAATTGTATAATCTATGTTATTTAACATGCTTATGGTCTTTTTATTTTCTTTTCTGTTAATTTGATAATCGATGGTGCTTAACTAGTGAGCACTACCTAAAAGTTTTTCTGTCCCCCAATGTGGATTTGAATGCATTAGTAGGTGCGCTAATCTGAGTCATTTATATTCTTTTATGTAAATATTTTATTAAATCTGTATTAGCACCAATATTTAGACAACAACACAGCTTAATCCAAATCAGTTAGATGCTTAAGATTTCCATTATGTTGAATCAAGTCAGTGTGTAAATTATTTCTTTCAGTAATCGTGCGTATTAGAGGTGGTCAAAGTTCCATATTCCAATAACATATTTGGATTTTTTTTTTCTCTTACAGGAAAAGGTTTCTAATCCTTTGTTTTAGAAGCGCCCAAAACAGTTTGGTATTGGTGGTGCTTTGCCTCCAAAGAAGGATCTTCATAGATTCGTTAAATGGCCCAAAGTTGTTCATATCCAAAGGCAGTGCAATATTTGGAAGAAACGATTGAAGGTTCCACCTTCTTTGAAACAATTTACCAAAACACTTGACAAGAACCTTGGTATGTATGCTATTCATTTGGTGACTGATTTCCCTTTGGCCTTTTCTATTTGTTGTATGTCGTGTTTTTGTTCCATTGCCTAACAATTTACTGTCTTCAGCGACAAATCTTTTCACATGAATACAAGATGCTAAAAAGGAAAGGCTATTGAAAAGGGCTGAAGCTGAATCAGAAGGAAAAACAGTAGAGTCGAAGAAGCCTATTGTTGTGAAATATGGACTTAACCACATTATTTCATTGAGCAGATACTCTTTTGTTGTTCATCCCTCTGTACTAATCAACTATAAACGCTTTCCTATCAAATTTTAATGTGACTTTTATTTTCATATAATTTTGTGCAGAACAAGGCCCAAATGATTATTGCACACGATGTTGATCCAATTGAGCTTGTTGTCTGGCTTCCAGCATTATGCCATAAAATGGAGATTCCATATGCCATTACATATCATTCTGGATTCAATTGCGGATTCAACTGTGCCGAGGCTATAAATGTAGGTATTTTTACTAGTATGGTTACTAAAATCACAACTGCAACGTATCTTTACTGAATGTGTTTTTCTTCTTCTTTATCTTTGTGTCGTTTTCTTCTTCTTTCTCTTTGTGTCTTGCATCAAAGTGATACTGGAAAAAGAAGATTTTCTTTATATTTATTTACTCTGTTTTTCTTTCTACTTCTCTCTCAACCCATGAAACTCCAACACTTAACATGTTCAATTTTTATTATTGGACAGGTCATGCGTATTTGATGCCAACGCTGGAATTACTTGAAATGATAACTTTGTCTATGCTCGCTATATATGGTATAATGTCTCATTGTGTTCTGTAATTGTATTTATTGAGAAGTTAAGCTTGTTTTTATTTGGTTGTAGCTACACTGAGTGTTGTCTTTGAATTGTGCTTAGTTAAATTTCATAATGAATTGAACAATTTTTTGTTTTTGGTTAAATATCATAATGAATAGACTTTTATACTTGTGTTTCTGCAATGTATGTAGTGTTAAAATATGGATAGTTTGGGAATTGAGAAATTGGAGGCCTTCATTTTAGGTTTCATTGTATTGCAGGCCTGTGTTTCTGGATAAAAGAGTGTTGCAGGCCTGTGTTTCTGGATAAAAGAGTGTTGCAGGCCTGTAAATTGGTTAGTATCTTTGTCTCTTAATCCATTTGTTGTCTCCTTAACCCCTAGATTTTGTTGTTTCCTGTATGTGTTTGCTATTAGGCCTTTCATCTTGTTGCTGCATGTTTCCTAGACAACTAATGGTTTGATTGTTCTTTTCAGGGAGCATCAGACTTATGGAATATGCTGCCAGTGGCATTCTCAATGTCATTTTGCTTCCTATTTTAGGAAATGCTGCAGATCTTGCGGAGTCCTGATCCATGATGATGACCTGTATTGCAGGCCCTGTAAACTGGAAGCCCGGGTCCATGAAAATGATCCGGACTACCCTTTTTTTTTAATTGTAATTTAAAGAATTGCCACTGGTATAATTGTAACAACAAATGTAATTAAAAAAAACACGTGTCGTCATTTAGAACAACAATTTAAAAGAATGACACGTGTCCCCAAAGAATTTGTTGCTAATAAATAGGTAACACTTATAGGTGTTACTGTAATTGTGACAAAAATTGACACGTGTCATTTGTTGAATTGTGGTAAATAGAGAGTAACAGATAAAACCGTTAAGACAAATGTGACAAATACGACACGTGTTGCAATCCTAAAATTAGGTTAACTGTTACTATTAATTATTGTAACAGTCTTTAAATGTGACTGTAATCAATCGTTTTCACAGTAAAAACTGTTGCAAAAAAATATAACAATTAATATCACACCGTTTCTGTAACGGCGAATATGTGTTACAAATTTTTTTAGTAACAGATATACCCTGTGACAAAATCCAGGATTTGGTGTAGTATCAGTTTGGTTGGCTTTAAATATCAATGTGAGTAATATTCCGGCTCAGCATGGTTCTTTTAGAAGCTGGGTTATAACTTGGTTTGCTGCAGGTAACAACTTCAAATTTGGTTCAAGTATTACTAGAGATGACATGAATAAGATTCTTATGGTGGCCAGTTGGACTATCTGGAAGGATAGGTGTTCAAAAGTTTTTCAGAATACCAATCCAAATAGATTAATGTCTTTAGATTGCATTAATAAACTTGCTACTTCTGTTGTTAATCACTCCGCTGGTAATAACATATCTTTGCAGGTGTTGAAATGGAAACCTCCAAATAGTAATTATCTGAAAATAAATTTTGATGCATCTTTTTTGCTTGAAACTTTACAATGAGGTAGAGGTTTAATTATAAGGGATTTTGCAGGTACCTGCATTAGGGCACAAGGGAAGTACTTTGAAGATCTGGAGTGCATAGAAATGAAGGAAGCTACAATTTGGGTTGTTTCAAAGAATCTAAATAGGGTTATATCTGAGTCAGATAGTGAAACCATAATAAAGTCCATCAATGAACAAACTTATCATGTTCATTGGAGGAATCCATCCTTAATTCTTGCCGTTAAATTTTTATAAAGTAAGATTAGTCATTGGAGATGGATCTCTGTTAAGAGAGAAGTAAATGGTGTAGCAGACAAAATGGACAAAAGAGCGGAAATGCTCAAGGCAGATTTTGTTTTCTTGAATGAGTTCCCTCAGAAAATACAAACCTGGGTGGAACACGACTATCATGTAAACACTATTATGCAATAATAATCTTCCCTTTTTGAATCAAAAACAAATGTTCACACATCCACTGTGTATGTCAGTACAAAATATATGATTTTCATTTTTAGTTTAGATATTCCCACATAAATGTATTATCTCATATCAATCCTTATGCATTCATAACCCTGATATCCCTCTCTCAATCAGTCAAAACCCTAAAATACTAGTGTTATATATATATATATATATTCGGTTTCTCAAACTTTACATGGTACATCTTTTACTATTTTGCGTTGTTCTTGTCGTAACATTAATTTTAATACATTCTAAATCTATAAGTATGTTTCTTGTTTTTTTATTAATCAATTATTCTTACTTTTAGATTTCTGTTCAAGTGTTCCGCTTTGCATAACATTGAGGACCAACAAATCTAGTACGACTAATCCGAAAGCATAAATAAGAAGGCATATCAGTTTGGAATGATTCATATGTATGTGATATGTATCATCAGGGACAGAGGAAGGTGGGTGCAAGTGGAGTCACTTGCACCTAGGCCTGCACACGGTTCGGTTCGATGCGGTTATTGCTAAAACCGTTTACCTAACCGTTTATAATGCGGTTACCACAATTAAAGCCGAAACCGAACTATTTAGTATTCAGTTCGGTTTTTAACCGCACCGAACTATTCGGTAATTTTTCGTTTTCGGTTCGGTTTACAACCGAAACACACAGATTTTATTAGAAATAGAAAACAAAGTAAAAATTAAAATGAAGATACAATATTCTTAGAAATCCTAAATCAACATAGAGAAGATCAATATCATCTCCCACAGAACAAAATCAATTTCTAAGAACCCTAAAACTATAATCTTCAAACAATCAATCTCTAATTTCCCAATCAAAAGTCGGTGGTGTTGGTGATGGTGCTGGTGGTGTAGCAGGCGGTGGCGCTGATGATGGTGGTGTAGCATACGGTGGTGAAATTTATCTCTCAATGTCATCTACTTTACATGCCAATTTCTTTTCTCAAACAAATCCAACAGACAGAGATTAATTCATCATTCCCTTTTACATATCAATTTGATTCCTCAAACAACCCAACATAGAAATCCTATTAGAAAACAAAGTAAAATTGAAAATGAAAATACAATCTTAAAAATCCTAAATCAACACAGAGAATCTCCTCAAAGAAACCCAAAACAGAAAAAAAAAATCAATTTTCTAAGAACCCTAAAATTATTATCTTCAAACAATCAATCTCTAATTTACCCAATCAAAAGTCGGTGGTGCAGGTGCAGGTGCTGGTGGTGTAGCAGGCAGTGGCGCTGATGATGTTGCAGGTGGTGGTGCAGGAGCTGGTGTTGCTGCAGATGGTTGGGAAACAAGAAGAAGAAGAAGAAGAAGAAGAAATCAAATAAGAAGAAGGAGAGGAGTTGGTGATTGTGGTGGTGATGGAAGTCGTGACTTAAAGTATGAAGAAAAAAAGAAAAAAGAAAAGAGGAAGTTCTGTGAAGAAGATAAGAGAGATGGAAAAGTGAGCGAGTATAGATTTTAGGGTTTAGCTAAGTTGATTATATACAATGAATGTAGGGCTAGGATTAAAATAGTTTATAAAATCAATGGTTATAGATTTTCGGTTTTTCGGTGCGGTTAGTGTGCGGTTATGGGTAAAACCGTTGACCGCACCGAAGATCTAATGGTTATCATAATTAAAACCGACACCGACCGTTGGATCATCGGTTCGGTGCGGTTAGTGCGGTTTTGGTGCGGTTTTCGGTTCGGTTAGTGTGCAGCCCTACTTGCACCCACCAAAATTTGAATTTCAATAAGATGTCCACAGGTTTTAAGTAACTTGAAGTGTTGTCGTGGGTGCAAATACTAACCGTAGAATTGGAACTTGTATAAATAATATGTACATTGATCATTGATTTAAACCCTTTCTTTTATTTACTACCTAACAAACTCTCCATGTGCAAAGATCCTTCGCCGATATTGATATATAGGTTTGACGGAAAAAAAAGAAAAAAAAGAGATTGATATATTCAGAGTGAGATTCATGGTGCCATTTTGAAAATGTAAAGCTTTATACCATGTGAACCTCTATCCATACTTATCAATTTTTATTTTTTATTTGCGTGTATATAATGAGAACAATTTTTTTCTTGACCCTTAGCATATAAGTCCCGGCTCCATCCCTTACATCATGTGAGTAATGGTAATATAAGAGATAGCAACCTATCCCTTCCCTATCCCTCAAATGTAGGGAACGGATGGCACATGGAAGGCAAGCTTGCTATGGTGCCCTCCCATCCATTCCCTACACGAAATGGGTACTCAGTATGCGTATAAATAGTGGAAAACGGGTACTCAGTACGCATATTTTTCAACTCATTGACTTGACCAAATATGGGTACTCAGTACGCGTTTATAGGTTTAAGTTTACAGAACTCGTTTCTGTCGCCCATTTCTTCTTCTTCCCTAAAACTCATCCTCTCAAAACCCCTTACCCCCATTCGATTATCCTGTTGATTCCAGTCGATTGAATTGCTAAGATTAAATGGGTTTTATGGTTATACCAAGGTGAAGGTAATCCCTCAATCAATTTCGAGTTTCATCCACAAAAATATCTAAGGTGAGTGATTCTAATGTTAGGGTTTTAAATTTTATTTGAGTTTGATTTTGATGAAATTTGAGATGTTTGGTTGATTATAATGTTGTTTGAGTGTTGTTTGTATGTTGTTTGATAGTGTGGGACGTTTTTGATTGATTTATTAATATTTTGTGGATTTTTTAAAATAGGGTGTTGTGTATGAATGATTTTTGATATGTATAAGGTAGTGTAATCGATGATTTGGGATTGTAAAATGTTTAAAAGCATATGTATTATGTATATGACACATTGGTGGCAGATCGATGAATGCATTTGTTATTGAAGAATGATTACATGTATATGTATATGGTATTATTTTTGATTATTTATGATTTTTGTAGTTTAGTAGACAATGTGGCTAATTTTTATTGTTGGTCTTGTAAAATACATCCATTGTAGATATTTTGTATAAAATGGATTGTTTTATGATGATTTTTGTGTACATGTGTGCCGTAGATGGAAATGGTTGATTTTCAACTAATTATAGAAGAAAGATTGCCGGTTTCTTCAATAGAACATAGTGATCATAAATTGAAAATCCTTGATACGTCAGAGGCCAGGCTGAATTCGTTGAGATATCGCAGTAGTATTAGTCAAATTCATGAAATGTATACCTCCATTTCTAAGTTTCCTATTGCTAAACAAATTGTAGACAAATGTGGGTTTGGTTCACTTTTCAAAGTACAATACCCAAAACTACAAGACAACTGCCTTACTATCGGTATATTTGAAAGGTGATGGCATACAACCAATACATTTCACTTCCCTAGTTTTGAAATAGGGTTTACCCCATTAGACTTCACTCAAATTACCGGAATTCCAATCGGCCGAGGAAATCCCATATCATTGGAATCAATTAGTATGGATAAAATACATGATATTACTCCCGATACCATAGACTGTCTGCTCCCATATCTTGAGGCGAAATCTACTACTAGAAGAAAAAAAGGAGAAGACAACGTTGTCGTTGTTGGAGTAAAAGAAGTTAGAGAAGAAGAAATAGTCCCCTTGAGACTGCAACTTGTGGATAGATGCAAGAGGATCAGTAAGGTTTTAATTAAAGCATTTCTTAAACATAGACTCGGCCTAGAGAACGACGTATTAATGCAGGAGCAAATGGAAAGATGTTTTTTGATTTGGTTTATTGGGAATGTCCTTTTCCCAAACAAGAACAGTGTTGTTGAGGTTAAATGGCTTCGCATAATGAGGGATTTAAGTGTGTTGAGGCATTATGATTGGGGTTCGGAGGTGTATGCCTATATATTAAGGGGCCTGAGTACCGGAGTCACGAGCAACGCTTCTGAATTGCAGTTCTTCTCGTTTCCTTTGATGGTAAAAATCCATACCCTCTCGTAATCTTACTTTCCTTTTTATTTTATTTTTTTAACATTATATTGTTTATAGTTGTTAATAATAACGTATAATTTTGCAGCCTTGATTTTGGGCTTATTTCCGATGTCTATTTCCCGATACAAAGGCTGTAAATGAAAATATGGATTCGTGGCCAGCTGGAAGGTTATATGATGGATCCCAAAGAGAAGCCAAAAGAGGCGGTCAGAGAGATTCAGTTGCCCATTCTATGACTACTGTGCGTAACCAAATTGATAACTTTGTATTTGATTCAGTATACTGGTCTCCATGGGAGGAGAGTGAATAGAGAACTAAACCCGAGGTGGAAGAGGATAAACGAATCTCTTTAACACGTAGGGTTTTTTACGATCCATTTGGTCATTGCGTCTTGTACCTGGGCGAACGATGTCTCAAACAAGTTCTTGGATTGACTGTAATACCATGCAACCATCCTGATTCAATAGTAGACATCAATAATGCATATTTGTACACCAGAATCTTAATCGCCTTCATTTTGATGAAGTATCCGATCAACAATATAAGTTTTGGTGGAAGGAGAGGTCAGTGGGGAAGTATAAGGGTATAATTGTGCATGAAGGAAATATGGATTCGTATGGCACCCAAGATAACGATGCGTATGTATTCCGACCATCCCGGCACCGACAAAGCACATACACACAAGAGTTGGTGCCCATCGACCGTCATCTCTTCCCATATCCACCAAGCGAAACGACGGCTAAAATATGTGGCCCGACTTTCAGGCGTCTGAGAGACCGGTTGGAATGGAGTATTTGGGAATGTTTCCTAAATCCAACTGTAATGTCAGCCTAGGTACACCTGTGAGTATAATATAACCTTTAATTCTACTATATTTTACTTGTGAAAAAGAATTATACTCACATCCTTCCTTGTTGTTTACAGGAGATGTGGCGCAATGCATATGTGGATATGGAACAAAAATACAAGGCTACACATCAATGGTTTTACGACTACACAACGGAGATGCAACACCAAATCAAATACGGTGAACCACCCAGTGTGAGATTTGTGAAACTGTATGAAGCCCCATATACATGTGAGTCGTCTAGCCAAGGCTAGTCTCGGGATTCGGGACCATCAACGAGTTTTTTTGTTCCAAATAGTCAAGAAGAACCTTACGTAGCTCACAATCCGTCTGAGCAATTAAACCAAAGTACAACCATGTACCAACATCAGGGCAGTGGAAATTTTCCATGGTTTGGTATGTAAAAAGGGCTAGTATTTTAAATCTTAACAAATTGGTTTTATTTCACTGTATAACGGCTACTTTAGACTTTCTTAACGATAAATATATTTTTCAATGGTAATTTTTACTGTATAACTTTTTTTTTCTTAATTCTAATTCCTCTCATCATATCTCTCTATATATTTCCCAATTATCTATCATACCTCAGTTTTATAAAAAATGGTAAGATTCAGCAAAGAAGAAGAAGATGTTGCTCTTACGTAAGCATGGATTGAAGCAAAAAACATAATTCTTAACGTAGTTCATGCATCAGGCAACCAATTCTGGAAGAATTTTTTGATAACATATCCGGAAATCCAAACGATACAAGGGAGGTCTTAGAGTTAGGTGGAGCAAGAAGAACAAGGAGATCATAACTTTTGTCACTATTCAGGCCGATATTAACATACGTAATCCTGGAATGTCATATGAACAAAGGGTAAATTAGTTTTACATATTTCTTTTACTTTTAAGTAAATAAATATACTTAAGCTAATTTTTATTTATAAATTTCAGATAAGTGTTGCTCGTTTAGGCTATCTTAACCAGACAGGCGACAATTTTCCCCATGATGAATGTTATCAGATATTAAAAGCAGTTTACGATACCTACAATCCAGACGAAATGTAGCTATATCGCCTACAGGTTTTAGCATCAGATGTTAATCAAGTCTTCGGAACAAAAATCCTGAAGATTGATTGAATTTGAATGTTGTATCTTATATTTATGTAATTTTCTGTTTTTGTGTGTGTGTTTCAGCGTCAGATGTTAATCAAATCTTCGGAACAACAATCCTGAAGATTGATTGAATTTGAATGTTTTATCTTATATTTATGTATTTTACTTTTTTTGTGTGTGTGTTAAAAATCAAATGTTAATCAAGTCTTCGGAACAACAATCCGGAAGAACGATTGTATTTGAATAATTTATCTTATATTTATGTTATCTTTTATCTTTAAGTCTTCTTTTAATCCATTTATGATTTGATGTTCTAGATTTAAATTAAGATAAGTTTAACACAATTTATAATATCCGTCAAAAATAGCCGTTATAAAGGAGCGGTTAAAAACTAGCCGTTGCGATATAGTTGTATGAAAATAGTCGTTACAACGGTACATTACAATTATAGAATAGAATCGTAGGTTACTATTTTTACTAATCCAGGTTCCACTTAACACGTGCACCTAGCCTTTAAACCTCTAGAGGACCGCCGACATTCATTTCCGGATTGTAATAATCCCTATTACCTAGATTAGATTTAAAGATTAAGTAGCACTCAAAACATGTAAATTCTGTACGAGTATATAGTTGGTACAAAAATTTGGCCATTTCCTCCTACGCAAAACAAACACAAGGAAATCGGTTAGTATGTATAAGCAAACAACATTTCAAATATGATAACAATTTATGATGACGTACAGTAATCGTAACTATCATATGTTGTGGGGCGTAACCATGAATCCTTTTTTGAATTGCATCGTACTTGCGAACCATTATATCAATTCGAGAAATCCTCTGTTGAACTTTTCGTCTTGTTCGGTTATTAACGTTTCGAAACGCTTGTACAAAGCCGTCGAACACCAACGTCCATTGTTCATGAGTGGAGAGGTGTTGAGTTTCTTCAATAGGCAGATTACAAGCATTTACAAACGCTGTGGTGATTTCAACATCTTGCTCTACAGAATACCCAACCATTACCGTTTTATCTTCAAAAACCAAATAAAATTTAGACACTGAGGATACGCGTACAATTTTGGATTGTTTTGGTTGATGAAGATTATGACAATTTATAATAGGCATTGAAAGTAGTCGTTGGAATTTAGCCATTGGGAATTACCCGTTACCAGAGATTCTTTGGAATAACAAAATTTTATTCAAATTATCGTAATTAGAAATACATAAATAATTGTTACAGAGAAAAACTAAAATACATTACCTTAACTGAAATACGGCCTAACTATTAAAAAAAACAATTAAACTAATCTATTACAAATACAATGGATTACCACAAATTAAAAACCACCTTAGTTAAAATAAAAACGATTAAGATAAGCTATTAAAATTTTAAAGGGTTATCTTGTTGGCTCTGCATCTTCCTGGCCATTATGGCATTGTGTCGATTACGAATGGTTTTTGAAGTACAGTTGTTTCGATTTCCACCACAAGCTTCGACAAATTTTTCAAAAAGCACCTCCCAAAACTCTTCCTTATCTACATAATTGCTATAACCAAGAGCAAGGTACTGAGTAATAATGTGATGATCTTCTAAAACACTGAATCTCTTTCTGTGTTTCCTGTTTTTCCTTTGAGTCTCAGCCATTGATGAGCAAAACAAAATTTAAAAATGCATGTGCACAAGAATTAAATAGGAAAGATTTTAGTGAAGAAAGCAATTGATGTAGGAAGAAGAAATTTATTTGGTGTGGTTTGAGTAGAGAATTATAGTGATATTTATAGAGGATTTTCAAAAAACTAGCCGTTGGGATTCGAAGGTGTAGAAAATAGAGCCGTTATTAATGATGGATGGTTAAGATCGGGTGTGAGAGAGGTGTAAACAATATAAAGGTCAAACAAAAAATCTATTACTAAAGATCCGTTTGAATAACAAAATTTGATTCAATTTATCATAATTAGAAATACATGAATAATTGTTACCGAGAATAACTAAACCACACTACAAGAACTGAAATACGGCCTTACTTAAATTTTTTTTTTAACTAATCTATTAAAAATTGAACGGATTACCAGAAACTAAAAACGACATTACTTAAAAGGAAATAACGATTAAGCTAAGCTATTAAAAATTGAACGGATTATCTTGTTGCCTCTGCATCTGCTTGGCTAGTATGGAATTCTGTTGATATTCAAAGTACTTTTTTGCCTTTGGAGTCATCTTCTCGAGATCCAATTACATTATTTCCCTTTCTTCTTTCATTTGAGCGGCCTGAATTTGTTGTTGAGTTGTCTCTAACAACCTTTCCATAATTTGGTTTTGTTGTAGCTAACGAGGTGGAACAATCGATCGAGATTATTTTAGATAATCAACAAGTTTACTGCCCATGTCGCTCATCCGGGAGTCTTGCGAGGAGGGTGTGCCGGGTTTATTTTTCCCAACCATTTTTTTTTTTTGAATTTGGGCTTTTTTCGCGGCTCTGTAAATGTGTTTCTCCTGTAAATCAACCAGACGAGGTTCCAGGTATAGTCATTGGGCTCGTACTAGGGGTAGATCCTGAAGCATAAGGGATACCGCTAGGGATATTATTTTAAAATGGATTAGCAAATGGATTCTCGACGAATTGGCTTGAAGGGGGATTTTTGGAACTAGAGGGTGGAGAATTAAACATATTAGAGAAATTTGCATTCATTTGAGATGACGGAGGATTAACATCTTGTTCCATATCTTCAGTTACACCGACTAGTACAATTGGAACATCTTTAAGCATCTCATACTCAACATCTCGTTCAAAAGATTTTTTGTATATCTCAACATATAAGCTTTCCGCAATTAAGATCTACATCAATGTAAACAAACCGTAAATAACAAAATATACAAAACTATAATAAACATATTTAAATAACATACCCAGTTAATTGAGTCAATGCCCGGATTATCTACTATGGCTCGTGCAACACAACCGAGAACCACTCTTGATTTTGTTAAACTTGTTACGAACGCTTTTTGAAGTACGTTCGTATCGATTTCCACCACAAGCTTCGACAAATTTATTAAAAAGCACCACCCAAAACTCTTCCTTATCTACATAACTGCTATAACCAACAGTAAGGTATTGAGTAATAAGGAGATGATCTTCCAAAACAGTAAATCTCGTTTTGTGTTTCCTTTTTTGGCTTTGAGTCTCATCCATTGATGAGCAAAACAAAATTTAAAAATATTAATTAAACAAGAATGAAATTAGAAAGATTTTAGTGAAGAAATCAATTGATGTAGGAAGAAAAAATTGATTGGGTGTGGTTTGAGTAGAGAAGAGGATTTTGAAAAAATGGCCGTTGGGATCCGACGGTGTAGAAAATAGAGCCGTTATTAGTGATGGATGGTTAGGATCGGGTGTGAGAGAGGTGTAAACCAAAAAAGGTCAAACAAATATAATTTACGAAATGCGTACTCAGTACCCGTACAAAACGCTACGAGTACTGAGTAACCGAATCAACGGCTTTACGCGTACTCAGTACTCATAAAGCGTAAAATCATATGGGTACTTAGTACCCATGTGATTTCCCTTCCCTACATGAGTGATCAGATATGTTCATCCTAGTAGGGAAGGAGGTTTATATCCCTACATGAGTAGGGATATGGGAGACCATAGCACATGCGTTTTTGGCTTTTTGAGGGATAGGGAGGGGATGAACCCCTCCATAGTGCTAGATCTAAGGATGCTTCAATATTTACATGATGTAAACCGTCATAGGTGTAAATGATTCCATGTTTTAAAATAAATAAATGCATCTTTTGTGTAACTGCGGAAAATCCACAGTTACACCCACTTACTAATTTGATGAACTCAAAGATGAACACGAACAAGATAAAACACAAATCTTATATTTCAACTGATTTATTAGAATTTTAAGTTACAAACCACTCAAGAACACTCAAGATCTTAACTCTTCCCTCACAAGATCTCTCTCAAATTTTCCCAAATGTTCCAACCCCTTTTACAGGGGGCTCAGTCCTCCTTTTATAGGAGAAAGCTATATAATGGATTACAACCCAATTTACTTCAGGCATACACTTTTTACTTCGCTCAGATAAACTTTTCGCTTCTTTTACGCCTTAAAGTTCGGTTGTTGTCGGGGACAGCTGTCACATTTCTTGCATAACAATCCACATCTCGCTCATTTTACCTCGGGGATCCTATTATTTCTTGCTCAGCAAGCCACACTTCGCGCCGTGGACTTCGTATGCTCTTCCTTTTCTTGCACAACAATCCATACCTCGCATTTCCAATCTTATTCGTGAAGTATCTTCCCGTACAAGTCAGTGTTATCTCGTTAATTGATACCTCGCGATTTGAACTTCACTATAGTAAATCTGACACTTGATTTGACTCTTCACTGACACTTTCTTAGGAATTGGTGAATAATATCTTTCTTGAAGATTCACTTCGTTGCCTCGTTCAATCTACCTCGGACACGTGGCGGGAAGATTTTCTGTACCTATATTTTGCCTTTTCTCATTCCATTTGCGGGAACCAAGAAAGGAAAGAGAATCATGCATTAAATTCGTAACCGCCACGTACCCGGATTTCTCGCTATCTTGTCTCCCACGATTCCTATTAACCGTTATTAGCCGGTTCTTCTTCTCGTGCAACCGCTTCTCCCGGTCGTGCCTTGGTTCATTATAAATAGTTCTCTTCTCCATCTCTTTCTCTTCTTTACAATCTTCAACTATTTCTTCTCCGGCACCGCCCTTCTGCAAATTCCGCTTCTTTTCTTTCTACTATCCTCGATTCTTCTTCACTCTCTCAGCATCATTATCATCTCTTTTCTTAACAATGGCACCCAAGAAATTTCCCCCTGCCACTACATCAAAGTACCTTGAGGATTTCCAGGCTGATTTCAATAAATTGGGTTTAACTCTGTCCCCGGCGGTGGATTCTTCAGTTACACCTCCGGTTCATGCAACCAGGCAGATGGAATTAAACTACCAATGGATCGAAGCAGAAACATGGTCGTCCACCAGGATGATTACCACCTTAGGTCTGCTGAGAGCGGGCTTAACTTTCCCTCTGTATGATGCCCAGAATCCACTTTTATATGAAATTCTTGTTTATCTCAACAGAGGAGTCTTCCATCTGAGTGGAAATGCAATTCGCATTTTCAAAGAATTTATGAGATGTTCTTCCGGTGGCTTGTCTCAAATTCCCATAGCAGCGGAGGAGTTTGTCTCGGCTGATTACAACATTACCTCTTTCTCAAAGAACTACATCGATAAAACTCAAATCCGAAGAAGGAAGTATCAAGAGTGGGGCATCGCTCTATCTCGGAAGTCCATGAAGGATCCCTCCAAGGTTCTCCTCCTGGATGTCTAGCCCGTCAGCTCTTCGAAGGAAGCTCCTAAAGGCCCCTCTATGCGCTTGACTAATGATAAAGACTGGATGATGTTTCCATTAGTTGTTGAGGGTCCCCTGGTTTGGGGCTTCGATGAGTCAGGAAAAGCTCGGGTGGGTCCTCTCCCGGATCATGTTCATCTCGCTGCCTGCGATCCTTGGAAATTTTGTTGGTCCGAAAGGCCTTCCGATGTAAGTTCGCTAGACTTCCTCTCTACTTCATTTTTCATTCCTTTATCTAAGTTTCCCATTTTTCCACAATATTCTCTCCCTGCTCCTAGCTTGATCAAGGACATATCGTCTTATGCCAAAAAATCTACTGCCTGATCTCTGATTCCTGATCCAAGTGATTTATTGTTTACTTCGCCTTCTACGTCTGCTTTGCTTCTTTTCTTCCAAATGGACTAATCCTTGTGCTTCGTAGGAGGATGATTTTGTGGAGCCTCATGTTGTTTCTCCTCGGGTTCCCAGGAAACGAGATCGCTAAGAAAGTTCTTCTTCTTCTGCTGTTGCTACTATTTCCAAGGTATTCCGCTGTTATTTTTATCTCGTATCTTTTTCTCTCTGTCTTATTAACTTCGCGCTTGCATACTTCGATGTGTTAATTTCGTATTTACCAGGATACCTCGCTTCAGTCCCCTTATGCTATTGTTCCCACGAAACGCCGCAGGGGTTTAGACATGGATGCCTTAACACAAATTCCTAGTTCCACAAAGTCTTCAGAGTTGCCTACTTCTCCTCCTCCTAAAGGAAAGGTTTCCAAGGTGCCTAAGAAAGATGCTTCTACTCATGTCCCTAAGCCCACCATGCCGACTCCGATCAATACCACAGGCGATCCTCCCATTGAGTCACCTGCTACTCTCGCTGGCGGGTCTCAAGGGAAGGCGAGGAAGATCTATGAAGTGGAAGATCCCGCTTATAAGCCCGATTTGGATTTCTTGAGGAATGCTCTCCTTCTAACTCATCACGCTCCATCCATTAGATCCACTGCCACTTAATCTCTGATTTATTTTAGTTCCAACTCCTTCTTGGATGAGGATCAGTCCTTCATTTTTAATGCTTCTCTGAATATCTCTCTCCCGCAGCATGCTACTATTATAGCCTTGGTAGGTACTACTGATTTTAATCTGTCCGCTTGCCTTAGTTCTTTTCTAACTCGTTGTACTTCGTAGGAATTCAACCACCATATGGCTCATCTCGTGGAGACAAGAGTTACTCGCGAGAATTTGGAGACTGCCAAGGCCCGAGTTCAGGAACTTAAGAATGATCTTGCCGATGAGAAGGACCGCTCAGCTAAGAAGGATCAAAGAATTTCAGAACTCAGCAGTAATTTCAACCCCTTCTCTGTTTTTCAATTTATTTCGTTCTTTTCTTTACTTTTCTTTTATTTTCGTCAAGACCGCTCTACGAAGTATTATTTGGACTATGCGGAGGCTAAGTTCACCGCTGAGCCGAACAAGCAAATCTTCAGTCTCAAATTAACTGTTATTTGTCTGAAAATGAGATTTTAAGTAAGAAATTGACGACGTCATATTCCCTGTCTGAGCGTTTAGCTAATGCGTCTGCTAATAATGAAGAGCTGAACTTCCATCTCCACAAAGAGAATAAACATTTAAGGACTGAGTTACGTCGAGTTAATAATCTTCTTACTACTTCGTAAAATCTTCATTCCTCCTTCATGGCTCATGGTAAACGACTGGAGGAGGATAAAGAGAGGATAATTAAGAGGAAAGATAAATCCGAAGTTGAACTTCGCAAACTCAGGAGTGAACTTTCCGAGTTAGGGCCGAAGTATGAGAAGTTGAAGACTGAGAATATTGGGCTAAGGGACGAGAATAATAGGTTAAGTGGTGAAATGTCCTCCATCTTGGCTCGCTTGGAGATATTTCAAGGAAAGAAAACATCTCCTGCCTCTCCTATGAAGAAGAAGCTTGTTGTTCCTCCAAGGTGTGGCAAGCTTGTTATAGGGTCTCCTGATGATGATAGTCCTTCGCCTGACCTTAACAAAGATGAGGATAAATCTTCTCGTGAACTTTGCAAATTTCTTGAATCAGAAGCGTCAAGACTTGACTTTCTGAACATCGACCTTCAGAAAACTCCAAGTTCTGTTATTTCACAGAAAGAAGGTAGCTCTAGCTGTTATTGTCATGCTTCATATTTTGCTCTGTTAGACTTATTTCTCACTTCACTGTCATTTTGCAGAATCTGAGGAGGGTTGGAAGAATCAAATCCTGCACTTGTCTCGCCAAAGGGATGGTCTTGCCAAGGAGGTGTCCGATCTGAAGGAAAGTCTTGCATTCCTGAACAAAGATTGTGATAAGATGGAAAAGGATGCCAAGAAGGTTGCGAAGTTTACTCGCAAAAATTCCCAAGAGGAGAAGGTGAAATTCCTCACTGAGTTCTGCAGTTCTCATGGCCTTGACATTCCTCCCATGGATCTCGAACTCTTCTCCGATGATGAGCCTCCCATTGATATCGATGGTGAGAGCGAAGATACAGAGACTGACGAAGATGTTGAGGAGCCCAAAAGTGAAGTTCCCCAAGGTATGGAGGGCAACCGTGGAGCTGGTACTGGTGGTGGTGACGCTGGAGGTCAAGGATATGGAATTGGTTCTGTCGAGGAGGAAGCTGGAAATCCTTGATTATTTATTTTGATGTCAGTTTAATCTTTTGGTTCTTTATTTCTTTAGCACTTTATCTGGGCTCTCCCAATCTTGGGGGGCATAACATTTTCTGCTTTATTTTGCCTAGGGGGGCATAACATTTTCTGCTTTTATTTTGCCTTAATATACCAGCTTTTCCCTTTTGTCATTTCACATTCTTATCTCGTTCTGCTAGCTGCACTTACCATGGTTAGCATGTATAATTTGCATATCTGATAAATAATGCATGTACTTCGCTAGATTATCCTACTAACTCGGAATCAATCCGACATACCAAGTATATACTTTACGAAGGAGATAGTCAAAGAATAATAAACGTATTTAAGTATATACTTGCCCCTTATTCTTTGGGTATTTCCGAAGTTTCTCGGAAGTAGAAAATATAAATTATTCTGTATTTCGTCAGATTCATTGACCTCCTACCTTAGCGCGAAGTAAATGCTCAAAATAATAAAACCTTATTTAAAAGTATATACTTGCCTCTTATTCTTTTGTGGATTTATGTAGCATACCTTAATTTTTTGTGTTTCTATTATCCTTTCCTTGATTTTTTATTGTTCGTGCCTCTGATTCTCCTTTGCATTCCTTCTCGTTCCCATCTCGTCTGTAATTATACCTCGTTTCCTTTTAGGGCTTGTTCCTGTATTTTTAATATTCAAATCATAGCATAATCAAGTTAATATAATTATTATCATATGCAATATTTCAATTGTAAGTGTTTCTCAATCGATAAAGATTTCTCGAATCTTCATCATTCTTTCTCATTTGATATGATTCACGAGGTCAAGCATGGTCATGTGCTTGCCTCTTGCTTTGATTCATATCTTGCCCTTTTGTTTTGCCTCAGATCTCATTTTCTGCCTCACATCTCTCTCATCATTTCGGGGTCTTATTTTGCCTCCTAGTTAAGGTCTTATTTTCCCCCACCCTGTTGTGCAGGGTTTTGCGACGAAGTCTCAGGCGCTCTTTACTCGGGTAAGAATAAAGATCCATAAACCTCTCCTTATCTCGCTCATTGAGGTTTTATTATGCGACAATATCACAGGCCTACCTACTCCCGTGAGTATCATCCCCGTAATATTGCCGTCTTTTTTTTGGTCACTTAGCTCCCTAAAGGAGGGTGTCGTCCCTTCCCCTCTGAGTACCCCCGTTCTTTTGGGCTTAGGTATCAGTTATTTCGTGGCCTCGTGCCCTTTCGCCGATATGTCTCTTGGTTACGAAGTCACACCCTAGGTGGGGTGGTTTTGGGACCGAGTGGAAGAGCTACACCATGCCATCTTCTTCTCCACTGGCTCGTTCTTACACTCCTTACCGAGTGGTTACCCAATTGGGGCCCCCAACGGATGGGTCTTAGTTTTGCCCCTAGCTCATGGAGGATGGGCCATCTCCTAAGGTTGTCTCATGACGCGCGTTAGGTCTTACTTTTTCCTCTTGCACTTTGTGCGAACTAGGTTGCACACCACGAGGTCTCAGCCTCCCTAAGTAGAGGTTTTATAGAGGACTTACTTTTGCCTTTTCTTCTGTATATTTTTAATTTCATGGGTCTTACGCAGCCTCCTAGTGAGGTCTTACTTTTTTCCCTTGCATGTATATATTTTTTTTGTTCGGTACTTTTATTTCGCTTTCTGCTTTGTTCTTGCTCATTTTTGATTTTGCCCAATAAGCGCTTCATCTTATTTCTTTTGTCGTTTACAAAACAATGCCTTTTTTTTATTACACTTTTCTTTGCGGATTTCTCCGCTTTCTAAGGATAATACTTCTTGATGTAGATCGGATTCCACGGGTGGTCTAGTCTACGGCCTTGCTTTTCTGCTTCGCCATATATGATGTCTCCATTGTTATCTATATCTTTTCCCTCACAGACTGCGAGTTCATAAGCTCCGTTCCCCACTCTTCTCTTCACGATGAAGGGTCCTTCCCATGTAGGCTCCAGTTTCCCTCCATGTCCTTTTTGATATGCCGGTATTTCTCGTAAGACCAGCTCCCCTGGAACGAAACCCTTTTCCTTCACCTTCTTGTTTTATTCATGAGATAGTCTTCGGTGATAATTTGTCATGTGTTGTAGAGCAGTTTCCCTGTTTTCCTCCAAGTCATCCAATTTTTCCAGGATCATATCCGAGTTCATACCCTTTTTCCAGGCTTATCGTTTAGTTTTAGGAAACATTATCTCAGTAGGTAGAACCGCTTCTACTCCATACGCTAAACATAAAGGAGACATCCATGTTGCTTCTCGCCTGGTGGTTCTATACGACCATAGTACCTTCGGAACTTCTTCGCACCAGTTATGGAGATGCCCGTCTAACTTCTTTTCTAAAGTGGACGCTATCATTTTGTTTGTCACCTCCGCTTGTCCATTACTCTGTGGATACAGCGGGGTCGATTTTGCAGATTGTATCTTGAAAGTGCTAAACAACATCTTTACATTTTCACCTTCGAACTGCATCCCATTATCAGAGACGATCTGCAGCGGTATTCCAAACCTACATATGATGTGTTCGAGTATAAAATCGTATATGTCGCCATCTCGCGTATTTTTCACAGGCTTAGCTTCAACCCACTTCGTGAAATAATCTGTCGCCACTATCATGTATTTTCGCTGCTGGCTTCCTGCGACAAACGGTCTCACGATATCTATTCCCCATATGGCAAATGGACATACACTCAACACAAAATTTAGGTTTGTTGATGGCGCATGTATGTGTTTTCCAAATCTCTAACAAGCTTCACACCTCATCGCAATATCTTTTGCATCTTTATGCATGTTCGGCCTGAAGTACCCTTGCGTCTTTGTTTTATAAGCCAATGACCTTGTTCCGATGTGATTCCCAGCATCACCGTAATGTATTGCTTTCATGATTTTTATTCCTTCTTCCTGTGACATACATCGCAACAATGGGCCTAGGAATGACCTTCGGTATAGGATTCCTTCTCATAACTCATAGTTCGTGGATCTCCCCTTGATCTTGTGTGCCTCAAATCTGTCTCTAGGTAAATCTCCACTCTCCAAATACTTGTGAATCGGGGATCTCCAATCATCTTCTCTCAGCTCGTCAGATAAATTGTCTTATTCTATCATTAGGACCTTTTCGCCTTCCTACTCGTTAGTTACCGATGAACGCATTAATCTTTCAATTCGGATGTATTTCTCCGAAGTATCATCAATCATCGATACGATGAAGGCTAAGGAGTCCGCATATCTATTATTATCTCTGCTTACCTGCCTCCAGATTATATTTGGTATCTTCTTTGAATATTCTTTCACGAGTTGTAAATATCGATTCATCACGACATCATTTGCTTGATACCTTCCCTCTATCTGCCTGACTACCAACTGAGAGTCACTAGTTATTCTTATTTCGTCTAGTTTCATCTCGATGGCAAGCCTTAGATCTTATATGACTGCCTCATACTCTGTTTCATTATTAGTAGATTTATATTCCAACCGGAAGCAGAATATTGTTCTCTCTCCTGCTGGTGAAGTAAATATAATTCCCATTCCTCCTCCGGCGATGTTTGATGCTTCGTCCACAAATATCTCCCATCTCCTTGGATGATTTTATTTTAGCAAGTATGTAGGATCTGGACGTTCCCCATCTGCATCTAACATCTCCTCCACTCCTTCATCTTATTCTATTGGGAATTCGGCCAGAAATTCTGCAACTATGTGTGATTTCGTGGAATTCTGGACTTCGTATTTTAATCCGAATTGGTCAATTCGGGCATTCCATCTTTCAACTCGCCCGACTCTCTTCGTATTCTTAAAGTTAACTCTATTGGGATTCTGGTTAGAACCTTAATTTTGTGAGTCTGAAAATAAGTTCGCAATTTTTCTGATGAGTATACCAATGCTAGAATTAGTTTTTCTATCTTCGGGTAATTCTTTTCAGCAGCATTAAGGGTTTTGCTGACGTAAAATATAGGTTTTTCGACACCTTCATCTGATCAAAGTAACACTGAACTTATTGCATTTGGTGTAGTCGCGAGACAGATCAGCAATTCTTAGTTTGGTTCGGGCTTTTGGAGGATTGAGAGGTTGATAAGATATTATTTTATATTTTGTAATGTCTGCTCACATTCTTGCATCCATGAAAATTTAGCTCCCTTTTTAAAGATATCGAAGAAATGCTTGCATTTATATGAGGATTTAGAAATGAATCTGCCCAAAGCTGCTAACTGCCCGTTTAGTTTTTGTACGTCTTTTACTGTCGCTGGCGATGGCATGTCCAATATAGCTTGAACCTTGGCTGGATCTACTTCGATTCCCCTTTCGGACACGATGTGCCCCAGGAAATTCGATGACTCTACGCCGAATATACACTTCGCATGATTTATTTTCATCTTATATGCCCTCATCTGTTCGAAAATTTCTTTCAAATCCTCAACGTGATCTTCTGACTCTTTAGTTTTTACCAACATATCGTCGACATAGACTTCCAATTTAGTGTGCACCCACTTAGCGAAGATCTTCTCGACCATTCTTTGGTAAGTTGCCCCTGCATTCTTCAAGCCAAATGTCATTCTCGTATAGAAGTACAACCCTCTAGGGGCGAAGAATGCCATGTGCTCTTGGTCTTCCTCCGCGAGTGGTATCTGATTGTGTCCGCAATAACCATCCATCAATGTTAGCCGTTTGTATCCAGATGCTGACTCCACCATCTGAGGTATATTGGGTAGCGGGAAACTATCCTTCGGGGAAGAGGTATTCAAATCGCTAAAGTCTATGCATATTCTTATTCCTGTAGTTTTCTTCGGTATTATTACCATATTGGCAATCCATGTTGGATACTTCGCGGGTATTATTATTCCCGAGTCTAGCATTTTTTGTAATTCTTGCTCTATCTGCTCGTGGTAAGCAGTTGCTATCTTCCATATTCGTTGCCTTATTGGCTTGATTTCTGGGTTTAGATCCAATTTATGGCAAGCGACTTCCGGGTCTATTCCTGGCATCTCGTTCATGCCCCCACGCAAAGACATCGAGGTATTCTTTCAGCAGATTTATCAACCTTTCTTCTTCGTCTGTCTCCATCTTCGTCCCGATCCTCACCATCTTCACCTCATCTTCGTTACCCAAGTTTATCTCCTGTGTGGGTTCTACTGCGGCGAAGTTCATGACCGACTCTCCGAGTGAAGTTTATCTTTATCTTCAGGAATTTCACTAGGAATAGCCCACCCTTCTTTTGGTTTGACCATATATATCATTAATTCTTCTTCCCTCTTTGCTTCCAGCACCTTCTTTTTTTGCTCTTTCTTGGGTCTTAACTTCTCATCATAGTTATGCACGTCTTCTTCGTTGCATTCCCTGGCCTCTTTATGATCTCCCTTTATTTAGCCGATTCCGCTTGGCATCGGGAATCAGATGGCTTGGTGGTAAGTTGATTCTACTCCCTTGATCCCATGTATCCATGGTCGCCCAATCATAGCGTTGTAAGGGGATTCTACATCCACCACACATACTGTTACATCGGTTTTTAGTTCCCCTGCGAAGATTTTCACGACCAGTTCTCCTCTTGGCTTTGATGCCACTCCGTTAAACCCATAGATATTGTAAGTTGACGGCACTAAGTCTGAGTCTTGGTAGCCCATTGTTTTGAATGTGTGATAAAAGAGAATATCCGCCGAGCTCCCTTTGTCCACTAAGATTCTGTCTATTGCCCATACTTTCTTTTTTCTCGTGGAACTTTCTTCCCACTTTATGTATTCCCCGAAGTTCAAGATGATCACCAATGGGTCTGTGTGCGAAGTTCCTCCATCTGGAGCGTCTGTTGCTGAAAAAGAAATGGCTCTTTTTTTTTCCATTCTTCCAATGGCTCCTTCTTTTCCATACTGAATATCTCATTTCCTTCAAAATCCCGTTTATGAACCCTTTGTAATATATTATCATGAAAATTCCGTATGTTCTTCGCAGAATGAATAATAGAATTGCAATTTAGTCTCTGGATTCCCCTATCAATTTTGATTATGTATACCTTTGCTTGATTTCGATCATCTTTCCGAGGTGGTGGCGGCGGTAATGGCCCCAGATTCACCAAAAAATGCTTGAGGTTCCCCTTTTCAATTAGACGAAGTATTATTCGTCTTATGTTTCTGCAGTCTTCCGTGAGGTGTCCATGAAAATGATGATATTTGAAAAAGTCGCCACTTCTTGCACTTGGAAAGGGTTCCTCCCCAAAATTTTCCAGGGGAGGAATCTCTTCGTTTAAAACAATCGCCTCCCATATCTTCTCGAATGTGGTGTTAAGTTCAGGTAGCGCTACATCCTCGAACTGTGGTATTTTATCTCCATATCGTTATCCTGGGTTATATCTTCGCGGAATCCTAGAATTATCACCTCGTGACTCATAGTTCCGAGGTTTGGGATCAATATACCTCGGATGATGATCAATCCACTCTTGATCTCCGCTAGACACTGCTACCAATTTCGCGGGAATTGTTGTTAACGGCTCTGCTTCCACATATTTCATGTCATCTTCTATTACGCTTGCTACTCTCGGCAAGAGACGCGAATTCCCCTTCTTGGATTGTATCAGAGCTGCCTCAATAGCCTCCCTTTTTTTATCTTCTAGCGCTACGTATTCCTCCTGATACTCTCGGAGTTCACTCATCGTTATTGTGTTACGAATTACGAATACTTATGTATGCAAGAGATCAGTTGGTATTAACACGTTGAAAAATGCCAGAATGAAATTTCTCTCATTTACTTTTCCTGCGAGTTCACTACATACCGACCTCCATCTCGTTATGAGACTTCGCAGGTTTTCGCCTGGTTTCCTTCTCAAGTTGAATAAGGTTTCTATTCCGGGTCTTAACATGTTATTGCTTATGTAAGTTTTCAAGAATATCCTCTGCAAATCTTTGAACGACGAGATTGAACCTTCTGCTAACCCTTCAAACCACTTTGAGGCTTCCCCGGTTAAGCTGGCTGGGAAATAATGGCACAACATCGTCTCGTACTTCGCCCATTGCATTAGTGAGAGGGTATACTATTTTAGATGTTGTACCGCGTTCCCTGTTCCATCGAAGATACTTCCGAAGGTGGGCAATGAACATCTTCCTGGGATTCTTACCTACAATATTTCGCGCGAGAATGGTGATTTGTCAGCCTCCACAATTGCTTCTGCCAGCTGCACTCGTCCTTCTCTTCACGAATTGTTGAGTAATACTTTCATCTCATGTATCTCGTTCATGACCGTTTGATTGACCTCGTCTCTTCCCTCATATCTCCTACGCCTTCTCCTTCTTCTATCTCGCTCATCATCATCTTCCCTCCCCTCTTCCTCATGTCTCATTCTCTCTTCTCGATATCTCTCTTCTTCCTATTCTGCATACCTCCTTGCCTCCTCTTTCCATTCTTGTTCACGACGTCTTTGCTCCTCACGAGATCTTTCTTCTATTCGTATTCTTTCTTCTTCTCTCAGTCTTTCTTCTTCACGAAGCTTTTCCGCCTCTCGAGTTCTTTCCTCCTCAAATCGCCGTCTTTGATTTTCCCACCTAGTTTCCTCCAAAGCTCTCCTCAGCAAGCTTTCGTCGCTGCTTTCTCTTCGACGCCTCCTCCTTCGTTCTCCTCTTTCTTATCCTTGTTCATTCGGTGGTATTCCTCCCCCTTGAGTTATGTTTTCTCCTGTACCGGCTTCTCCTCGTAAATCATGAACAGTCCTTTCCTCGTTGAGTTGGTTGTTTTGCTGCATCAGGATCGCATTCTGCCTCATGAGTATGGCTCTTTGCTCCATTAGAGATCTCTCTCTTTCTCTTTCTAATCTGATTTGTTCTAATGTCATATTTTCTTCACCGATATTCTCCTCTCCGCTTCCTTGCACATGCTCTTCTTCCTCCTCCGTTTCGGTGTTAGCGGTATGGATCGATCCTTCTCGGTAACGATCATCTCCTCCATGTTGGACTGCACCTTGTCTTCCTCCTCTATTTGAAGTTTCTCTTATCTCCATTCTTCCTCCTTCTCTCCCTGCCATATGCAAGCTCCTTCTCGATGCGATGATGTGTTGTGCTCGTTCCGGTACTCTTTCCATGGACAACCTGTTAATCTTTATTTTTTTGACTCACCGGCTTTTTTGACCAGACCTAACTTGTTCACGTTCAAGATAACAGATCTCAGATCTAC
This sequence comes from Papaver bracteatum, assembly GCA_023529315.1. Taxonomy (NCBI): domain Eukaryota; kingdom Viridiplantae; phylum Streptophyta; class Magnoliopsida; order Ranunculales; family Papaveraceae; genus Papaver; species Papaver bracteatum. The sequence continues at coordinate 932,347 of JAJJWX010004332.1, read as the reverse complement.
CTTTCCTCTTCCAACACTGCCATAATTTCTTAGTCACTAACCTCCGGCTTTATGAAGTATCAAACGATATCAAATCTCTCAAATTATCTCAAGTGAGATTGAACTCTCAACATGAGATCCATGTTTCTCTGCGCCAAAATATAACTGCAGAAAATCCACAGTTACACCCACTTACTAATTTGATGAACTCAAAGATGAACACGAACAAGATAAAACACAAATCTTATATTTCAACTGATTTATTAGAATTTTAAGTTACAAGCCACTCAAGAACACTCAAGATCTTAACTCTTCCCTCACAAGAGCTCTCTCACCTTTTCCCAAATGTTCCAACCCCTTTTACAGGGGGCTCAGTCCTCCTTTTATAGGAGAAATCTATATAATGGATTACAACCCAATTTACCTCGGGCATACACTTTTTACTTCGCTCAGATCAACTTTTCGCTTCTTTTACGCCTTAAAGTTCGGTTGTTGTCGGGGACAACTGTCCCATTTCTTGCACAGCAATCTACATCTCGCTCATTTTACCTCGGGGATCTTACTATTTCTTGCTCAGCAAGCCACACTTCGCGCCGTTGACTTCGTATGCTCTTCATTTTCTTACACAACGATCCATACCTCGCATTTCCAATCTTCTTCGTGAAGTATCTTCCCGTACAAGTCAGTGCTATCTCGTTAATTGATACCTCGTGATCTGAACTTCGCTAAAGTAAATCTGACACTTGATTTGACTCTTCACTGACATTTTCTTAGGAATTGGTGAATAATATCTTTCTTGAAGATTCACTTCGTTGCCTCGTTCAATCTACCTTGGACACGTGGCGGGCAGATTTTCTGTACTCACATTTTGATTCATCATTTGTCACTACAAAGTAAAATTTTCATTTTTTTTTTATTTCGTTCATTTCGATCCTGTTGCTACGATGATATCCATCGGAAATGCTAAGGAAACCGAGGGTGTAATCCGTATTTCTCTCTCGCGTCTCGCACAATTGTGGGATCCGCCACACAAAACATGGCCCTTATTTAATTCCAGCGAGTGGCGGGTCCCACAATTCTGTGAGACGCCTCGGTGTGCATATCATCTCCGGATATTAGTAGCGCTAGACACATTGCATTTTGTCCTATAATATCTCTCGAAAAAGAATCGGATAGCCTTCTGAAGATGCTCTAGCATTTCGATGTGCCCACTAAGGTGGGTCCCCTTCTTTTTTATTTTGTCGATGCATTCTTCGGGGAAAAGCAAAAGTCAATCTAGCATTTTCTTCTTAATGCACCATCTCTCATCAATGTTACTGCAACAAAATATATATATATTTTTTTTTTTGAAAAGATCGATCCTTTAGAGCTAGCACTATGGTGCTAGCTATCCCTTCTCTATCCCTCAAATAAAGGGAAAGGATGGCACATGAAAGGAAAGCTTTATATGGTGCTTTGATATCCCTTCCCTATACTATATGAGTACTCAGTACGCGTATGAATAGTGCCAAACGGGTACTCAGTACGCGTACTAGTCAACTCGTTGACTTGACTAAATACGCGTACTGAGTACCCGTTTCATAGGTTTAAGTTTACAGAACTCCTTTCTCTCGGCCATTTCTTCTTCTTCACTAAAATGTTTCCTCTAAAAACCCCTCTAACCCACCTTCGATTTTGTTGTTTATTTAGGGCGATTCCATTGCTAAGATTAATTGGGTTTGATGGTTACTTCAAGGTGAAAGTAATCCCTTAATCAATTTCGAATTTCATCAAAAAAAACATCAAAGGTGAGTGATTCTAATTTTAGGGTTTTCAAATTAATTTGATTCTTGTTTTGATGAAATTGTTGATACTAGGTTGGTTGGATATGTAGTATGCAATTCAATAACGTTATTAAAACCTATATTTAGTGAAAAATGCATGATTATTTGTTGTGTGTCTTGATTTATGTAGAATGAAATGTTTCATGTAAATGCATATCAATGTAGAACCTTGATATACTTGTGTTTATGTATGCTATACATAAATTGATACTGTATTTTTGGTTTGCTAAGGTGCACAATGAGTCTAATGCGTTCTTATGTGAGATACAAACATGGAATCTATTTGGATACTTCTAATGAGAGTGATGAAGAAGAGAAAGCCTTGCTTATGTTTACACAACTATGTTTGTATGAACGGTTGCGTATTATTAGACAACATGTACCAAAGGAGGTACATACACGTAGTGTAATAACGCGTGATTGTGTGTGGCATGATGCCAAAATGATGAATGATTATTTTACGCCTAGAACCGGTTATACCTCCAGAAAATTCAAACAACGTCTAGGCATGAGGGAAGACTTATTCGATAAATTGTTAGGATTGCTTGAAGTGGATCCTAAATGGCATCAACGTCCGGATGCAACTGGTACTATGGGGCATTCTCCGCATATGAAATTAGTTGCCGTGATAAAATGTTTATGCAAAAGTACGCCAGATGATAGTGTTGATGATTATACTTGTATGGGTGCTACTACAATATACATGTATTTAAAAAGATTTTGCCACACCATTTGCATGACTTTTGGAGCCAGATATTTGCGTGAACCCACTCCTGAAGATGTTCATAGGTTGCTAGCTGAGAATGCCGACCGAGGTTTTCCAGGAATGCTTGGTAGTGTTGATTGTATGCAATGGCCATGGAAGAATTGTCCGGTAGCTAGGCAAGGAACTTACTGGGGTAAAGATAGAGAGAGTAGTTTGTTATTAGAGGCGGTTGCATCATACGATTTGTGGTTTTGGCAAGCCTGGATCAAACAACGATTTGAATGTGTTGCCATACTCACCCATTTTTTATAACATGCTAAAGGGTGTAGCGCCTCCATGTAATTATGTCATCAACGGTCACCGATACACTAAGGCAATGTAGTACGCCTCGGCCGAGTCAGCCGAGTTACTCGCGAGTAACCTGGGTATAGGCCAAAGACCGATATGATCCTCAAAAACTCGGCCGAGAAGGATATTCTCTATATACTCGCCGAGCTAGTCGTGACTCAGGCCGATTTATTTGTGACTCGGACCGAGTTATTCGGCAGACTTCCATTCTTATTCTGCATATCGTTTTCACCACAAATATTTATAAAAACTTGAACACGGTGAAGGGGGACTTAATCATAGGGAAAAATACTTATGATGGTAGATAAACCTAATTTAGGAAAGAAAGTTACTACCGTATTTAATTTACACATTTATAACTATTGAATTATGATTTTTACAGAGAATAATTGACAGCATTTTAGGATTAAGAATTAAGGAAAGAAACCAACTAAGACTAGAATTTAGGAACGAGAAACAAGGAAGGTACACTAATTATGTAAACATTATGAGATAAATTAGGAAGCATAAATAAAATCCATATTAATTAGGTAGGAAACTAAAGAAGTCATATTAATTGACCTAGCGAGTAACTCGGCGAGTAACTTGTCTGGGATCGGGGATCGCTCCCCCACCGATCCGGGGCCGATCCCCGAGTCATACTACATTGCACTAAGGGTTATTTCTTAGCCGATGGTATCTATCCAAAGTTGACTACAATTGTACAAGATTTTTCTCAGACATTGGATATTCCCGTCTATGTTAGGTTCAACAAGTATCAAATGGCTAAAAGAAAGGATGTCGAGCGTGCTTTTGGAGTGCTTCAAGGTAAATTCAGAATAGTCGGATATCCATGTAAGTATTGGCACCAATCTGACTTGAATCCAATTATGAAATGTTGTCTTATTTTTCACAACATCATTATCAAGCATGAGCGTCGGGATACGGATTGGTGCAGGGTTGTTCCTATTCCACTTCCGGAACCTACTGTTAATGGTCGTGTATTTATGTCATCTCTGAAAAACCTAGAACTGCACCTAGAACTAAGAAATGATCTTGTCAAGCACATTGTTGTGCCTCCTGGTAGAGGAGCCGTGGCAGGGGATTTGTCTAGTCTGGAGGGTTCAGATATGGAATACGTGGTACTTCCATCGTCAGAAGGAGATTATGATGATACAGACTTAGAAGCAGAAGTTGTCCCAGGCCAAAACGAGGATGGGGCATTTCAGTATTACGGAGATTACAATAATCAAATCCCAGATGACTTTCCTTATGGAGATGAACATGTTCATGCACACGGACATGTGGGAGACGAATATGAACATGATGGAGATGACGATGAGGATTCTGGTGATGGGGAGGATTATGACGATGAAGAGGAGGATTCTGAGGAGGACGATGTTGAGGTTGACGATGACGAGCATGCGGGTATGTATGATGATGATGATGATGATTCTGAGGCATAAGATGTATTTCACTGTTCTGTTTTAAGTTTTCGAATGTTACACGCACTTGTAATAACAAATTTTAGATAATTTTTGGGATTCACTTATGTTTTCAAATTATGAAGTTTAGATTTGGTGGCATATGGTTTACAATTATGATAATCCGAAAAATTATTTACACAGTATATGGATATGTATACATATCCGTGAAATCTATATGTACAGTATATGGATTAGTATACTTATCCGTGAAATCTCGTTCAACAGAGGGATATGTATACGGTGCATGTATAAAGGATTCACAATCTCTTTAGCAATGGACACATTAGTTCGACCAACTCTGTTCTCCATCTTCTTGAAAAAAAAATTTGTTTTAGTCCCAATTATTATCCACACTACTATCATTTCTTAATTATGGTGGGTTAGAATCAGGAGGAAGACGAATTGATAGTTAGTTTATGGGTTGAAGTTCATGTAGAGAATGAAGTAGAAGATGAACAACTAAATAACACCCACCTTTTGGAGCAATTGATGCAAAGGTTGACTATACATAACGGGAATCCGAATGAATGCACGGTGAAGTATCTGAAAACAAGGTTAAACGTTATAACTTCAGACATGAAAGTATATATAACGACACAGAGATCATTATATTTATGGAGGGATGCAGTACCTTCGGAAATCGTAAGAAACTTACCGGTTACCTATCAAACAATCTTTTGAGTACGTGTACTGAATTGTTGAATTATTTAACTGTAAATTGATATTTTTTATTTTGTTATAGGAGCAACATGCTTTGGAAAGTTACCAAAAAAAGAAGGGGAAACCTTTTATATTTTTTAACTCCTATGTCATTTTGAAAAACAGCTTCTCAGAGTATGCCCTCCCCCCTTTGAAGATTCATCAGTTGAATCATCAGATGAAGAGTAAACAATTAAAATGAAGATAGGTTTTGTGGGTATATCTCTCTGTAAACCCTCACGAGACATAACTCGTCCAATTGGGTCGCCTATTGGTTTAAATGCTGGTTGAACGTGCTTAATGTAATCGTTAATCTGAATAAAAAATTTATTATTATTATTTATTGTAGACACATATTGCTAAATGTTCAGGAAATTAAAAAAACTCACACATACTAATTATAAAATTTCACATTACATCAATTGATATTCGATTCAACTAAAACAACGCTTATTCAGCCCATGCCACCGTTCCACACTCAAGGCATCTCCAGTAATGTTTTCCATATGTTTTTTTGTAACTGAACGGTTCATTTCCATAAAGAAATAACAACCATCAGTTTCACACGGAATCCCATTGGTGCATTAAAACTTCACCTTACCTTTTAGTTTTAAGTTGTTGTAGAGTTCTTCAACTTTTTCTTGTTTGATTGCATCTTTCATTGCATCCTCCAAACATTGTGCTTCTCCCGGACATTTAGCATACTCACATTCCAAATACCTTATCTTCTCTGGTATCGACTCTTTTACCTTCCTAGTGCCGGTGCAACCTGTTTGTGGACATTTTGTATATAGCCATGGGCATTGAAGAAAACTATGTGTATCCATGAAACAACATGGACAAACCTCTTTTGCTTCCACACATACTATTTGTTTTCCATTTCTACTAGAACTGTTGGAATACATTATTTAGGTTTTTTATATGTAAGAATGTATTGAGATTGTTGATGGTAAGAACAAATAAATGTTCAGTATTTATATGAACAAATTGAGTTTTTGGGAAATATGGCCGTTAGGAAATCTATTCTTTGCGAAATATAGCCGTTGGAAAATAGAGTCGTTGGGAAAAAGAGCCCTTGGGCACGAGTTGTTATAAATAGATCCGTTGGGAAGGAATCCTATATATAAGAAAGATAACCCATTCTTCTTAGCAACATCAATCTACATATATTCTTTGCAACGTTAATCTTGGAGGAGGAAAACAAAGCTAAACATCTATTCAATAAAAAATCAATCAGCAACTACCAACTCAGTCGAAGACATAATTAGAAGATAAAAGCGACCCACTACATCAATTGCTGCAATGGAAAAGGAGATATGCAAAAGAGGTCATCAAGCTACTGCGAACGCAACGACGTCTTCATCACCTACCAAATTAACACAGTTGTTGGATGAAGTGTTAAGCAAAGGAAAGTCCACAAAATAAACCAAAGTTTCATCTAGTTGTTTGACTGTACCAACATAAACGCAAGGAATACGAAGAAAAACGCATGGCAAAAGAACGAGGTCAACAACAATCCCAACTCAGGGAAAGGTTAAAGGATGTTGAAGAAGAGACTGAATGGATTAGAAACTTTTACCTTTTGAAGGATAATTTTCCAGAAGATCCTAAAGATCATACAATCTTCTGGACTAATGGTTCTTTCGTTAAAGAGACGGGAAAGACGCTTTAATTATGAACCATCCTACATTTGTTCAAGGACAAATCATGTTAGGAAATTATGCATCAAGTACAATGAATTTCTCAATAGGTACAGAGGTGACCGGTTCGCTGCACAAGATGCATATACAGCTTGGAGAAAAGAACCGTTTTATCATTTCGAAGCGGCCTTGATTGTTGAATCTGACACCAGGGAAAATTAATGTGTTTAGACCTATCGAATCATCTATTCTACTATCTATTTAAAGCTTTATTGTCAACATTAGTTTAATGAAGTGATAAAGTGAAGTTATTTATTTAAATTTGGATTTGAATATCGAGTGGTTACAACACATTTAAAATTAAGTTAACAACAATACCAACTACAAATTTAAGACAACACTTTTAATTTAAGCATTTACTATAAATTAAACAACTAAACACAATGAAAGATAAAACAATTAGAGTTGGATTACATCTTCATCTTCTTAATCTTTAACGCTGATTATACCCTTCCCCTTCAATATCTCCTTTTGCTTGCGTTGATAATATTTTTTTTCGTTGGGAGCTAAAAGACTAAGGTCCATCAACATTATTGCATTGTCTTGATCCAAATGCATTTGTTGTCCATGCATTTGATTAGTATATTGTTGAAGCATTTGCAGATTGATTACATCTTCCATTTGATAATTCGGTTGTTGAGTACACCCCCAAAAAGTTTGGTATTGGCATGCTTGTTCCATTCTCATTTTTTCCTTCCTTGTTCGTGTTTCCTTAAGATACTCCAAAATACTAGAACTTTGTTGATAGAACTTATCTTCTTCCTTCTTAACCGAAGATGTCCCCTCGTCATCTTCTCTATATATACCTTGTTCACGATCCTTCTTCTGTCTTGCTAATTTTTTGGCTTTCTTTGTTCCTATCGGACGTGCATTTTCCTTGTATTTCCAACGAGTTTCTACATTGGGAAGAACTTCATTACCATCTTCGAGTGATACAAAGTTACGATGAGATTCAAACAACTCACTATTTTGGCTGACAGTCAGTTCATAATTATATCCAGGGACCTTTTCTCTAAACAATTCATAACATGCATCATACTTGAATAGTTGTCCTCTTTGTTCCTGAATTGAAGGCGACCATATTTTGTCTGAAAAATTATATAACAAACATTAGGTTTATTGCTATTATCACAAACTATATGGAAAAACTAAAAAAAAAAAAAAAAAAACTTACCAAATCTTCGTGGTTCGCACCGCTTTTGGTTTGCCGATATATAGCGTTAAGAATGGACACGAATTCTTTGACATCTTTTTTAATATGTCTCATCTTGCTTTTTAAAGCATCCCAATCTCTTCCATATGGATTGCCATTGCGTTCTACAAAAATTTCATGAATACGTATCCAAAACAGAGCGGTTTTTTGAGCCGCACCCACAATTTCGTCCATACTCACATAAATAAAAGCAGTAGTAAGATCAACCTCTTCTTGTGTGACAAAATTAAGTACCATTTTGAATGAAACTAAGATAAAAAATAAATAAGTGGTAGAATAAATCTAAATCTAAATACCAAAAACGTATAGTAAGATGAAGAGAAACAAGAAATCAATTGATGTAAGAGGGAGAACATAAAAAATCAATTGATTTGGTGTGGTTTGAGTAGAGAATTAGAGTGGTACGGTATAACCCCTATAAAATAATAGCGTTGGGACCGGCAAAATTTATCAATTTATCGCAATATTAAATAATCGCATAAATTAATAATTATTAAATTATATATTAGTTTATCAAAATATTGTTTAATTCAAAAAAAAATCGACAAAATAAACCAATACATCTTATTCCATTGTAAATTGTTTTCATCATTGTAAGATTTTTTTTCAGTGGATGACACCGTATCAAAGAATCAAAGTGAAGCGTTAGATAATGAAGGAACTAGAGAATCGTAAAATTTAATCAATGGAACAGTGGAATGGATGTTGAATTTCTTTTAAACAACCATCAAAATAATATTATTTCATATTTGTTAACTGACGAAGAAATAATTGAGAGTGTCATGGGAAAATATGAAAGTGATGATGTGGAAGTCGAAAATGAAAGTGTAGTTGCAGAGCCACCTCCCGTAAAGAAGCTATCAAAGCTACAAAGATATTGAATAGATTTTATTGCATTACGAAATGACAACACCAAAGAGTTTCTAATGTTAAGAAAAATCCAAGATGAAATTCAATGTGACATCAATTTTAAGAAAAACCAAGTCACAATTGAATCATTCTTTACCAAATTAGCATAAATGTAAAACTAAATTTATATAAATTGGAGATTTACTAATTTATATATTCGAAGGGACCTATAAAAAGCTAAAAAAAGTTATTATTTTATAAATTTAGCGAACTATTAATTTAACATGTTGGTCCCGACTCGGGACCGGCAAAAATTATTAATTTATCATGATTATTAATTTATTGCGGATTAAATTATAGGGGTTCTACTGTATTTATAGAGGATTTTGAAAAAATGGCCATTGGGATCCGACGGCGTAGAAAATAGAGCCGTTATTAGTGATGGATGACTAGGATCGGGTGTGAGAGAGGTGTTAACCAAAAAAGGTCAAACAAATATTATTTCCCGAAACGGGTACTCAGTACGCCTACAGAAAGCTACGCGTACGTATCAATGTCTTTACGCGTACTGCGTAATGAGTACGCGTAAAGCGTAAAATAATACGGGTACTGAATATCCGTGTGATTTACCTTCTCTACACGAGTGATCAGATATGTTCAGCCATGTAGGGATGAAGGGGTATATCCCTACTCGTGTAGAGATATGGGAGACCATAGTAGTTGCTTTTTTGGGTTTTTGAGGAAAATGGAGGGATATGGAAGGGATGACCCTTCCCATAGTGAATCAGGACAGCCACAACAATGCTGCTACCTGAGATCCCAAAGCTAACCAAAAAAGAAAACAATGCTGCTACATCCATCAAGAAAATCAGTGGGAAATTTCGTGGGCTCTTTCTGGGCCAGTGACATTAATTTTACAAGGAAACTAGGTGTTTTTCCCTCCAATTTTTTACTACCCACCTTTAGAACTATTTACAAGATTTTTCATAGGCAATCTAAAATTACTGTAGGCAGAAATATCAAAATAATGAATGAGTACAACTGTACAAGTCATATATTATAAAAACCATGAAATAGTGGTCTGTAAATGTGCCCCAAGGGCACATGCATCAGCATCAAAGTGACAAAGATTGATTCCTTAAGTCCTGAGTACTCCTAATCATATGACTTTGACCAATATCAGATATTTAGTAGATGATGAATATGATTAAGTGGAATTTAAACAAATTGGAATCAACAAATTACTCATTCGTTGCATTCCAAACAGATATATGGAATAATCAAAAGAACAAAAAAATACTATAAATGTGAACATTTCATTGAATGTACATAATTAGAATACATAGGAGATGCACAATTAGTCGATTGTTGTGTTAGCAGCCGAATTTTACCAGCTAAGTCTGATTTATACCATCTGTGTTAGGAGTAAAGAGGAGCCAATATAGTCATCCCCTGCAAAGACCAAAAACACAATATTAAAAGGATGAGGAAAAAGGGTATAAAAACTGAGAAACAATTCATCGCCAAGAATACAAGCGTTTCTAGTTTCTCAAGACTGAGATCCTAAATAGTTGAGGAATAGACTTATGTTAGAGCAAGACAATTAAGAGTACCCGTCTAATCATATATATATATATATATGTCTCAAGCATGCATACAAAGCACTCCAAATAGTCCCTTAACAAGTGCACCGCTTCTCTGATTGCTCACTTTATAAGGAACTTGATATTGCGTCGGCCAATCCAGACACTCAAATGAAAGATTATGGATCTTGGATATCCCTCCAAGGATTACAGTTTTCCTTTGGAACCTGTTAGTGCTAGAATAGGAAAAGTCATTTCTAATATAATTACCACTTGCAATCTGTGTAAAAAAGAAACTGAAACTGTGGATCACCTTTTAATGCATTATGAGGTCACAAAGAAAATCTTTTAAAAACTGCAGCCTGGACAATAGCTACTTCAAAACAAATAGGGGATCAGAAGGAAAATAAGCTATTGTTATAAGTTTGTGGTGTGTATGGGAGCTCAGATGCTAGGTCATTTTCAAAAGAGCCAAGGTAGAGCAGAAGTTATCATATAAGTGAAATAACAAGAATGGTACAGATGATATTGGAGGCAAAAACAACAGTTCAAAAGGATATTTCGAAGGGAACAACGGGGCAGCTAGAGAAGCAAAAAGGTACAGTAACTAAAGCCACTTTAGGGTATTACTAACTATTAAGGATATGTTTGAACCTAGAGATATATATGTAAGAGAGTCAAAAGGTAAAGACAGTATGCTGGAAGGGATTCGTATAATGCAGCAGCAAACATCAGTTACAAGAACTAGTCAAAGTTGGAATACAGCAAACATCAGTTACTTAACAAATTGGATTCGTATAATTGATAGAAAATGTAGGTACTCACCAACAAATTAATCAACAAGAAGCTTAGAAGATAATGAAGAAAATCAAGAATACCACGGTGTGATAATACAGAATACCAATGAAGACACCAGGTGTCACAGCAGCTCAATCTATGAAATAGGTTCACAGAAGTTGAGTCGGCTTTGGTAATTTACAAAATAAGTTACTAAAGCATGAATTATATTCTCTATTTGAGACAAGGTCAAGTCACAAACAAAGTGCAGAGTTAACAAAGCAATGGAGCTTAACCTAAAATCAGAAAGTAAGAGCACACTCCCATATAAAGTTGATAGAAAGACATATATATAATAACAGTAGTCTACATATATTAATCCAATTTGAAAATGAATCTGAACGAAGATTACCTGTTTATAAGTAGGTATCCTGGGTCTCATCTTCCTACAACTGGTTGAAAGGCTGATCATTGCTTTCTGTCTCCGCAATTTAAACTGATTCCATTATCTTTGTATTTTCTTCCCCTAATTCTTTCAATGAAACTAAAGAGTTCTTGTGAGGGAATACTTCGTCAAAAAATTCTTTGAAATCCAGAATTGTTTTAGAGGTTGAAGCTTCTGGGTGGTGAATGTTGATACTGTTCTGGTTGTAAGTTAAGACATTGTAACTCTTCGTAATGGCAAACAATTCACTGCCAAGCCTGCCAGATATCCTAAACACTTTACTCCAACCCAATGACTGATGACGTCCTACTCGCTCTTTCATGCCATGATTATCATCCTTGTTTTTCAATAGCCACACGTCCCAACATAAAGCTCCATTGACATGAAGACTAATAGCAAAACTCAAACACCCATCCAAAACCCATAGTTTACAATTAAAATCACTGTTTGACAAAACAGGTGCTGGTGGTGAAAGATGTTCACAGAAGTTCTCCTCAGCCAAATCGAAGGTAACAACCATTTTCCGTAGAGAGTCCCACCAATAAAGAGCTCCGTTGACAAACATACCTTGTTCCCAAAGATGAGCTTTGGATCCAAACTTCAACTTTCCAAGATTTCTCCACCCATTTCCACTTCCTAGAGTGTATATGTAAGCTTCTCCAAACTTGCCCCGGTTCTTGAAGATTATTGTTACAACTTTGTACTCGTTGGTTGAAGGAACGTAACCAAATCCTTTCCCCCATGATCCATTCCAACTCTCGTAATAATTTGTGGAAGCATAATGTACTCTCTGGTGATGGGGTTAAAAATATAAGTTTTCTCTTCTAAATATCTTTGAGAAAGACAGATCAAACCATTGGATGAACCAACAATTCTAGTAGACTGATTAAACGGAAGATCAAAATTAAGCCTTTTAATTCTCTCGATAGATTCATGATTCTCGTTATATTCAAAATACTGGAAATTCTCAACCCTCCAGACTATAAAAGTCGAAGCAATGAAACCCATCTTACCGGAATCAGTAGCAGCAGGATGATGAAGATGCATCTTGGAGAATGATGGATGACGAATATGGCTTCTCCAACTCGTGCACACTAACTTGCATTCTAGAATCGTTTCAGTTGGTATTCTACTGAGAATGTCTAATGTAATCACTTCGGGAAGACGATTGAAACACTCCATAATCAAAATCCGCTTCTTCTTGCTGAACAGAGAAAGATTTACAGAGAAGCTGGTTTAAAGAAATTCTAGGGTTTAAGCGATTTTTGGCTGAGAAAGAAGAGTATAGGTGAAAGGGTTCCAAAATGGCAAATTTATCCATAGACATTGTTTCGGAAAAAACGGCTCTTTAAGAAAAACGGGAAAGGGAAAAATTGTGCATCGGCCAAAGAAAAAGTAAAAAATACTCTAAATTTATCACTGGTAATTTTAAAGGGAGTTCTGAGTTCTCTGTGTAGTGTTCTGGCGACTGTGTAGGTAGTTCTGTCAAGAAGTGCTGCCGTGAAAGCTTGGAAGAGATGATACGGAAGTGAAAAGACGACGCCGCCGCCGATTGATTCCGTTTAATCTTTAGCTGTTTTTTGTAACCCTGTTTTGCTGGAGGGGTAGCTTACAGGAATTATATTATGTTGATTTTGGATTATTTATAAGCAGCTACTACAGCTTGTTACAATACTGGTGTGAGTCAGTTGGTGCCCAGAGAGAGCAACACTAGTATTTTCTTATAACAATGTCAACAGATTCTCGGCCAGAAATAGTCTAGCCAATAATTTGGCAATTTTAGCGACTCCAATATTTTTTTGTTATGGACCTTATGGCGAGCTGAATATAAAGAAGTCCATGAGAAGTGGACAAGAAATGAGTCGTCTTTATGCTGACTTTTCATCCACTACTAAAACAAATTACAAGAAACTGGTCGGGAGTCTAGCAAAAAGCTGAGCTCCCACCCCTTTCTGAATAGCAAAACCTATTCTGTGGAAAAGTAAACTACCAATTTTTCCGTTCATGGTATGGCTAGATAAACAGTTTTTAAGCCTCTTTAACAGGACAACCGCATCATCATTTAGTTCGCCTAAGGTAGTGAAAGCAAAAGTACAAAAACCGTAACCATGAGCCGAACACATGTCTAAGTATTTCATTGCATTTGCGGGTAACCGCGTTGGAGATGGCTTGACCAGGTATAAAAGTACGAACCCCGCCACCAAAAGGTGAGACACCCGTCACATCGTAGCACACATCCTGACCGTTCTCCCAATTGTGAACAAGAACGTCTGCGGTCTTCGATCTCGTCGTTATCGATAAAAATCCCAATGCGACTTCTTTGGTGATATGAACTCCAGATTTAAAACATATATCCGCAAGCACATCTCGAACTAAATCATGCCGAAATTTGATTCCAACGTCTTTAGAACAATGCAACGCGTGATCGCCAAAAGTATCCATCCCTTTGCCGCAACTCCTGACACGTACTATCTTCCTCAAAGAGTGGAATACCTAATCAGAGCACAATATGGAAGAAAACTGTCTCGGTCCCATGGACTTGGTTGAGCCCACTAATGGGAATAGCCATCAAATAGTCTTGTGCATGTTCGGATTTGTTACATTGCCACAAAACCGAGTCTCTCTTAGTGAACCGAAATTTATCCGGCATCTCCTTCATTACGACATCAAAGTATGGTACTGCCAAGGTCTGCATGAGATGGGGGGCAGTGTCATTGATGTTGAGGTTTGAATGAGATAAGCCACATACCTGTAAGTAACCGTGTAGGGCATGTTGATAGATGAGACTTGACTCCAATATCATTTCACCTAAATTATGCAAAAAAATTGAAGTAAAAAAATACAATTCATAAAAACCCTGCAATTTGGGGTACAAGTCATACGGTGTGATATTGGTTTGTAGTGTGCACCCACACGGTATCCGCATCAAGATTGCCTCCATATCTTTGACAATGCAACCTGATTAGGACATGCACAGTTAGTTGAATGTTGTATTAGCAGCCGAATTTTCACCAGCTAAGTTTAACCTATATTTGTTAAGAGAGTTGGAGGAGCCAATACAGTCATTCCCTTGATTACAACACTGTGAAAACCAAAATTCAATATTAGCATTAAAAGACTAAAAAAGGGGTACAGTAACTGAGAAATGTACAGAAACTGAAAAACAATTCATTGCCAAGAATACGATCGTTTCTAATTTTTCAAGACTGCGATCCTAATTGTTTAGGAATAGACCTACGTTAGGGTAAGACATTAAAGAGTACCCGTCTAATCATATACTGTACTATGTTTCAAGGGGTCAAGTGTCTCGAGCATGCATACAAGGCACTCCAAAAAGTCCCTAAATAAGTGATCCTTGTTATTTCAAAAAGTCACGCAGTTATCTCAAATAGTCATGAAATTAGTGACCACAAGTTCAAATCCTGTTTGTGGCCAAAGCAGATGCCAAAATCGTTACTAAAACATACATTATATTTTCCCTTTGAGATAAAGTCAAGCACACCGATGCATTGGCTTTGAAAATTACAATGGTAAGTGATTTGACAGACTCAAATTTGGAACACAAATAAACTCAATGACTGCTTTTCCTCAGAAGCAGTCTTGAAAATTCAAAAAATCCAATTCACAGAAATGTAAAGGACAGATCCATATAGTTGTTGACTCCAAAGAAAACCTTCTATGTTTCTTCTTTGTATAAGGAAGTTGAATGGGACTCCTAACCACCAAATTAATACTCTATGGGGTAAATTTGGGAAATTAGATGTGTGCCATGGGTAAAGTTTTCGTGTGGAAACTAATGCATGCATTCTAACGATCCAAGAGAGTCTTACTAGAATTTGGAATTAAATGACACTGAAAGGAAATGTGTGCTTTGTAAAAAGGCGGATGTTTATGGTTACATTGGAAACGGGGAGAAATTATCATTTCAGCAATACTTTTATCAATTAATGTATAAACTTCAGTAACAAAAACAAAGAAGATAAAGTCAATTCACAAACGAAGTGTAGAGTTAACTAAGCAATGTAGCTTAACCTAAAACAAAAAAGTAAGAATACACTCCCATAAAGTTGAAATAGTAACAGTAGTCTACAAATATGTGAAAATGAATCTGAACGAAGATTACCTGTTTATAAGTAGGTATCCTGGGTCTCTCCTTCCTACAACTGGTTAAAGAGCTGATTATGGCTTTATGTCTCCACAATTTTGACTGACTCCATTACCTTGGTATCTTCTTCCCCCAATTCTTTCAACGAAACTAAGGTGTTCTTGTGAGGGGTAACTTGATCAAAGTACTCTTTAAGATCCACAATTGTTTTTGAAGTTGAAGTTTCTGGGTTGTGAATGCTGATACTGTTAAGGGTGTGAGTTAACACACTGTAACTCTTTGTAACAGCAAAAAATTCGATGGCGTAAATCCTGAACACTTTACTCCAACCCAATGACTGATGTCCATCTCGCTCTTTCATGCCATGATTACCATCCTTCTTTTTCAATAGCCACACGTCCCAACATATAGCTCCATTGTCACATAGACTCACAGCAAAGCACAAACATCCATCCAAAACCGATAGTCTACAATAATCATGAAAATCATTTGCTAAAACAGGTGCAGGTGGTGAAAGATGTTCACAGAACTTCTCCACAGCCAAATCGACGGTAACAATCATTTTCAATAGTCTGTCCCACCAATAAATAGCTCCATTGAGAAAGATACCATGATCCCAAAATCTGGATCCAAACTTAAAATCTCCAAGAGTTCTCCATCCATTTCCACTCCCCAGAGTGTATATGTAAGATTCTCCAAACTTGCGCAAGCTATCGAACATTACAGTTACAACTTTGTACTCATTGGTTGAAGGAACATAACCAAATCCTTTCGTCCGACCATCCATTCCAACTTGCTTAACAATTTCTGGAAGCATAAAATACTCTCTGGTGACGGGGTTACAAATATAAGTTTTTTCTTCTGAAAATCTCCTAGAAAGACAGATCAAACCATTGAACGAACCGATAATTCTAGTTTCCCTACCAAACGGAAGGTTAAAATTAAGTATTTTGTTTCTCTCAATAGATTCGTGATTCTCATTATATTCAAAATACCCAATCCCCCTCCGACCACCTTTATAAGCAATGAAACCCAACTTACCAAAATCAGCAGCAGGATGATTAAGGTGATGTTGTAAGTGGATATTTGAGAATGATGGATGACGAACAAGACTTCTCCAGGTCCTGCATACCGATTTGCATCCTAGAACCCATTCAGTGGGTAGTCGACTGAGAATGTCTGATGTAACCTCTGATGGTAGACAATTGAAATACTCCATATTGAACTGCGAAAGGATTTTCAGAGAGGATGGGTTTGGAGAAATTCTAGGGTTTAAGTGATTTTTTTGCTGAGGAAAAGAAGAGTAAAGGAGAAAATGAAAGTGGGTTCCAAAATTTATCCCGGGACTATTTTAACGGTCATTGTTTCGGAAAAAACGGCTCAGAACACTTTAAAAACGGGAGAAAATGTGTGTCGGCTAAAAAACACAATATTTGCCTCTGGACCCTTGCAATTTCTTAGCTTTAGGATGGGACTGAGTGAGGACATAATCTGTGCGACTATTTTAAAACCAAACAAAGATGAAAAATCAACCATAATTTAACCAACTGTCATTCAGAGAAATTCTAGGATTGATTTTTGGCTGAAGTTGAAATGAAAAGCTCTGTGGTAGTCTTTGTCAATTTGCATCAGCTGGTGAAGGCGTTTGGGATAATGGAGCTTCATGTGGAAGGAAATATTTAGAGAGATGTAACCGTTGTCACGATGAATTTTTAAGTTCTTTGTTTATATTTGTGCAGGGCATTGTGTGTCAAGTTGTAACAAAAAAGCTTCAGAATCAAATCAAGAACAAGTCTTTCTTCATTTCAACTCTTAGACCCTTTAAACATTCTGTAATGTAAAAGTAAAAGAAGATCTTTAAAAAAAAAAAAGACATTATAAAATATCAATTAACAACGTCTAACGACTTCTCAATCAAACAGTCTAGTCGATAGTTGGCTTTCACGTTCTTACTGCTACTATTATCATTTCATATTATGCAAAAAAAAAATTGAAAAAGAATTCACATTTTATAGATATGCTGCAACAAGTATGTGTATAATCAAGGTGATAAATGTGGTAGGGATATAAGTTGAGAAAAACAAGGAATAAACAGAACCAAAACTAGAGCTCCCCGAGTAATGAATTATTGTCTCAACAGTGAAGAATAATGAGTACAGCTTAGTACAAAGAAAACTGAGAATAAAATCTCCAGAGGACCAGAGGTAAAAGAACAAATCTGCAAGACAAAAGTAGTACTAGGCCTAACGAAATTGATTTCCTCAGCAGTACACTTCAATAAGTTTAAGTTTCTTCACACATGAATTAAGTGCAGTAGAACAACACTAAGCTAGTGTGTCCGATTAGTTCATATTTTGTAACCCACAAAGATAGATGACAATCAGCCGATAATCAGTTTGGGAAGAACAAAGACACTACCATGAGCCCAGATTAACAAATATATGATGAACCTATCTTCAATGCTGCCTCAAGCTTCAGCAGCTAAAGCCAATGTTTTGCATATACTTGATTTTGTTGCACGGGACAGTCAAACAAAAACTTCAGCTTCTACATATAACAATGGAACACATTTGTGAAGGGTAGATGCCTCTTTGTGAACTGATAGAACATTTAGGTTCTACACTCACGACCTGAAGTTATCTCTATCAATTATCTAGCAATTAAATGAAATAGCAGAATTAGAAATCAGCCAGACCAGAAGGAAAATAGGAGAAGTAAAACTGATGTTTATACTTGCTGTACAAGTAGAAATTCACAGAAAGTTAAAGAGTAGAAAACAAAGAGTGTAGCTAGTAATTGAGACAAATATAAGAATAATCAAATAGTGAAACTAGTCTGAAGTAGATTTACAAACATATCTTCCTGTTTTTTTTTTCTTCTTTTTTTTCTTATTATTACACCGGATTCTATCAGTAAAAGATTACAAAGCTAAATCCTGTAGCAAGTTTGATGGCATTTGAATCTTTAAGGAATCAAGATAGCCACAACAACACTGCTATATCCACTGGGAAAACAGAAAAATTCTGTGAACTCTTTCTGGGCCAGTGATGACATTAATATTACATGAAAACTCTGTGACTGTGGACTTCAATTTTTAAATTCCGACCTCTAAATCCAGTTACGAGATTTTTACAGGCAATCTAAAACTAATGTAGGCAGAAATATCAGAAAGGAGCAGTACAAGTCATAATGTTCCCCCACGGCCACACACCACATGCATCAGCATCAAAGTGAAAGAGATTGCTTCCTCAGTCCTGAGTACTCCTAATCATATGACTAGACCAATATCAGATATTAAGCAACTATAGAATATAATTGGGTGGAAATTTCACATGAATAAATGTAGCACGGAATAAATAGGAAAAACAAAATCACAATAAGGTTCTCATATACCCAGAAGGTTTAGAATTCACATAAAAATAAAAGTTGTCAAACAATAAATCAAATTAGGATTCCCAGTAAGTTGTTGATTCTTTCATATGTATCCTTTCATCCTTGCTAAGCTGTACAAATCTGGTTTTACTTAGAAAGTGGCATGAATCATTTCTAAGTTTCTAACTGAACTAACATCACCAGCACGTACTATTACAACTCGCAAATTACCAACATCCTACATGCAGTAGCCGTTCAGAAATCTAATCACTAATGCCAGAGTTCATCCCACTTTTCACCTCAACAATTACAATTTGTATGATTTAAAGAAGCCTCACGTAACCAACAATTGATATCTATAAGTGCAGGGTGAAAAACATGATGCTTACCACAAAAACATTGAATTCTATGATAAGAAACCCTACGAATTGCCTATGACATCATTTCTTAGGTCTGCTGTAATAAGAATTACAATCAACATTTGACAAAGAAACTTGATATTTTAGAATTACATCTATAATGTGAAAACCAAAAAAGCAAAAGTGTAGATCATGAAAGATGGTAAAAATGAGAAACAAATGCATCCTTCGGGTAACATAGAATTGGTACTCCAGCTTGAATTGGGGTGTAATGTTTGTATGGGATCCCCTAGAAACAACTAATTGTATTCACATCTCTTGTTGTACATTCGCAAAAACTTGAATACAGAAAACAAATTCATATATTACAATGAACAAATTAAGAGCTAAAAACTTAAAAATTCAAGCAACTACCTTGTAGAGCAAACTGATCAAGCATAAAAAATTGCATTGGCTAACAAACCTCAAAGGATTTTTGTCTAGTCCTGCTATTATAGGAAAAATAAATAAGATTTCTCAAGCATGCATACAAAGCACCCCCAAAAGTCTCTAAATAAGTGATCCTTGTTATGCAGTTATCTCAAAAAGTCTCTAAATAAGTGACCACAAACTAGAATCCTGTTTGTGGTCAAAGTAGATGTCAAAATCCTTGCTGTCAAGGAAAATTGCTCTGAATCCTGCAAGGTACCTAGTGTATTGATCCTTTCCTTAGAGATGGAAAAGATGCATATTGATGACAAACAATTAGGTTGATTTAAGTTAATGTCAGAATGGAAACATGTTATCACTTATTACAGACAACTCTGTCTGTAGGTTCTTATGATTTTTATGGATGAATGAAAGATACACTTGGGTGGTTTTTTGTTCAAACTAGCAATATGATAGTGATTACACACTAATGTTGCAGTATCAGACAAAAATACATATATAAACCATCAATTTAGATTCCTATCTCTATCTAGCAAATAATATTTGGAAGCAATACGAAAATATATTACCTCGACACTACTGGGAAAGCCCTCACTTTCCACAGTTGAGTCAGCTTTAGTAATTTACAAAATAAGTTACTAAACATGCAAAGTGCACTGCAGAGTTAGCAATGTAGCTTAACCTAAAATCAGAAAGTAAGAGCGCACTCCCATATAAAGGTGATACGGAGACATATATGTAACAACAGTGGTCCTACATATATTAATCCAATTTGAAAATGAATCTCAACAAAGATTACCTGTTTATAAGTAGGCATCCAGTGTCTCAACCTCCTACAACTGGTTGAAGGGCTGATGCTGGCTTTCTGTTTCAGCAATTTCAACTGACGCCATTATCTTTGTATCTTCTTCCCCTAATTCTTTCAACGAAACTAAGGTGTTCTTATGAGCGGAAACTTGATCAATATATTCTTTAAAATCCACAACTGTTTTTGAGGTTGAAGCTTCTGGGTCATGAATCTTGATACTGTTATGGAAGTAAGTTAAGACATTGTAACTCTTTGTAAGGGCAAATAATTTGATGGCATGAATCCTGAACAACATATTACTCCAACCCAATGACTGATGTCCCTCTCGCTCTTTCATGCCATGATTACCATCCTTCTTTTTCAATTGCCACACATCCCAGCATAGAGCTCGATTGACAAGAAGACTAATACCAAAACACAAACACCCATCCAAAGCCCATAGTCTACAATGATGGTTAGAATCACTGTATGAAAAAACAGGCGCAGGTGGTGAAAGATGTTCACAGAACTTCTCCTCAGCCAAATTGAAGTTAACAATCATTTTCAATAGATTGTCCCACCAATATATAGCTCCATTGAGAAAGATACCATGTCCCCACTGAGATGCTCTGGATCTAAAATTAAACTCTCCAACATTTCTCCATCCATTTCCACTCCCTAGAGTGTATATGTAAGCTTCTCCAAACTTGCCCTGGTTCTTGAACATTAATGTTACAGCTTTGTACTCGTTGGTTGAAGGAACGTAACCAAATGCTTTCACCCCACGATCCATTCCAACTCTCTTAACAATTTCTGGAATCATAACATACTCTCTGGTGATGGGGTTAAAAATACAAGTTTCATCTTCTGAATATCTTCGAGAAAGACGGATCAAACCATTGGACGAACCAACAATTCTAGTAGACTCACCAAATGGAAGATTAAAATTAAGCCTTCTAATTCTCTCGATAGATTCATGATTCTCATTATATTCAAAATACCGACAATTCTCAATCCCCCTCCCACCACCTGTAAAAGTTAAAGCAATGAAACCCAACTTACCAGAATCAACAGCGGGATGATTAAGATGGTGTCGCAAGTGCATCTTGGAGAATGGTGGATGACGAATAAGACTTCTCCAGGTCCTGCATACCGATTTGCATTCTAGAACCGTTTCAGTCGGTAATCGACTGAGAATCTCTAGTATAATCTCTTCGGGTAGACATTTGAAATACCCCATCAAAATCCCCTTCTTCATCTTGTTGAAGAAAGAAAAATTTACAGAGAAGGTGGTTTAAAGAAATTCTAGGGTTAGTGTGTGTTTTTGGCTGAGGAAAGACTGAAAGAAAGCAAATGTGAAAATGAATCATTTTGTGAGAGAAAAAAACAAATGTATAGACTGGGTTTCAAAATTTATCCCGTGGCTATGTATCGGTCATTGTTTCGGAAAAAACGGCCGTTCTCAACTTTGGGTTAAGAAACGCGAGAAATTGTGCTCGAAAAATAAAACCCAGGGACGGAGCCCGGATTCTTTCACAAGGGGGCGAAGCTAAAGAGAACAACCACAAACCGTTACAAAATAGAAAAATTAAACCAAAACTATTTAAATTAAAAATTATCAAAATGTTTACCAAAGCTATATAAGTTAAAAATGATCAAAATGTTATCCGACGTTCTTTTAAGTCTCGAAAAGCATCAATAATTGAGTCCATGCTTAACTTTTTAGCAATTTTATTTTTCCGATATGCACAATCAAAGAGTCTCCAAGGAATTCATCACTCATTTTGCTGCGAAGTCTAGTCTTGATAATTTTCATTGCCGAAAAAACTCGTTCTGCTGTTGCAGTAGAAACTGGTAGGGTAAGCACAAGTTCAATCGCACAAGTTCAATCACACAATGTATAAGAGAATATGTAACCGATTTTCCATTCTTCACCAACCATTCACACAAACTAGATATATTCTTCGTTTTCTTGAACTCTTCAAAAGGAACAACATTATGCTCATAATGTTGAAGTTGTATCCTCAACTGTAACTTCTCTTGTTCTGTGAAGTCTTTCGGATAAAACTGATGCGTGTCGTAACCACAACAAATTAATTAATATTTTACTACCTAATTAACAAGTAATATAGGGCAGTCAAGATCGATCCCACGAGGAGCAACAGATTATTAGTTGTAAAATTGTCACAAAAGGGGGGGGGGGGGGGGTATTGGTTTTAGAATTTATAAAGTAAAAGAAAGTAAATAAAGCAATCAAAAGTGTAAGTTGAAATCAATAAGAGAGAATAGATCAAGGAATCCTTCTTCGCTGCAAAACAATGATTAAAGTTATGTTCTTTTCCACTTTTTATTAGTCACAGATTATCACCAACCGTAGGATAGCATGTTCGCTTAGCTAACCCCAAAATTCCTTTTTTCACCGAGTAACAGGTTCGCTTAGTTATCAGATTCTATTCAAAAGAACCACCTTGAGGTTCACTTACAAGATGTAATTCCCTAAACGCATTAAGATTTATGAATTTAGGTTAAGTACTAGTAGTTAGACTCTGTTCGCTTGGTCCATTTTCTAGCGTTGTTTTCACACACAATTGCTCCACGGAATCCCTCCGCAAGGTCTCGTGTTTTCTACTTGTGTAAAGAGTCAAGAAACTATTACTTATGCCCTAACTTTCACTAGCTTTAGATCAAATTAACAAATCAATTTAGCGTGCACTCTAAACAACCTATCAATCAATCATAAACATTAATATTAGTAAAAACAAACGATAATCATATGAAAAACTTCAAAGTAGAATTGAAACAAAACTCAAATCATATATTAAAAACTAGGAATTCATCCTCAATCAATAAGAAAATTATCTACTCATAGTTTGGAGTTCACACAATAATAATAATAATTAAGGAAGAAATAAAAACTTATTGAAAAGATGATGGTTTCTCCTTCCTCCAATCTTTGTGCACTTTAACTCCTTATCCAAAGTAGATGTGTGTGTAAAAGTTGTAGAGAACTCCTTTATTTATAGGCTTAAATACTCTCCATATCTTTGTAGGAAAAGAATCCACATTCCATAAGAACACCACTTTCCCAATTTGAGCCATATTCCAATTTCTAGTCCAATTCTCCAAAACTTTCAAAGTTTTCATCCAATTCCCAATTCTAAGTCTTCACACACATGAGAGAAGTCCACACAAAATTCTGTAATTTTTGCTCGCCGGAAACTGGGTTTTTTTGCCGGAAATAGGCCGTAATCCGTCACCGCCGGCCACCTGAAAATTCTGTCTGATCATGGAATATTTCGTCAGTCCACCGTTAGGGATAATGGTCAAAAAGGTCAAACCGTCAGTCAACGGAGTCAAGGGAGAAGAGTCACTTCTCAGTCAGCTGTCTAACTCAGAGCTGAATCGTCTGAGTCGGTCTTAGTCACTGAGCTAGATCGGTTATCGCCGGTGCCGAGTCGACTCGCCTGGAACGGTCATCGCCGGTGCCGAGTTGACCCGCCGGAGTGGAAATTTGGACAGAATCTCCTCTGTTTCAAGGATTTCTCAGGCCGATCTAATGTCTTCTTTCCTGCAGTTTCCTAATCATACATCTAGCACATTCAATTTTCATACACAGTTGAGTAACATCTCGAGCAACACCATCTCCTGTAATAGCAGCAGCACATCCACAAACCCATTTTCTCTTTATACAAAAATCGCCACCAATTCTCATCATCTCCCGGAAACCCATCTTCCATATCTCGATTTGATCTATCCCTGCTGTTCTTGAATCCATATTTTCTTCTACTCGATTTCAACAGCACCATTACAAACCCTACTTCCTCTCTTGATTCGATAGCAGCATCACAATCTCAAGAACACCAAAGCCCTAACAAAGTTACAGTTTCCCATATTCGATCAATCCACCACCAACCCATCTCTTAATTCTTCTTCTGCGGCTTTAGAATCAGTTCAACATCAAATACCATCCACCAGAACCCTCGAACCCTAATTGATCTATTTCAGAACAATAGCAGCATCTTCCTTCGATCTTCAACTACACATCTAGAATTTCCATTAGCATCTAACCCATCTCTGATTTGTTCTTAATTTTTGTTTTCATTTTTTTCGATTTTCTCCATCTCGTTTTCAACAGCAGCAGTCGCTGCTGCTCTGTCTCGTTTTCAGTCGGGAACTAACAATGATTGAGAAATAATCTCAATTTAGGGTTATACTGTGTAAGGGTTGGATAACAGTACCCCTCTACTGGATAAGGGGACACTACAGTGGATACCCTATAGCAGGTGGACATCCCTTAACAATCAGATGGCCTGTCTTAAGTGCTCTTTCAAAAGGGTTGCCCCTTAATATTGACTGGCCTCCAAATAGTGTTCGCCTAGGAAATAACAGCTCTTCCCTTTTACTCAAATTTGGTGATTTCTTCTTCGTTTCCTCCGTGTGACTCCAGAGTACCTAATAACTCAAAAACACACGTAAAATACATAATTCACAAAAAAAATAGCAAAGAAAGCATAAACTCTATAGATAGTAAATAGGATGTATTCTACACCCTATCAAAAACTTATCAACCAATTTGCAAATATCATCACTTCTAAATGGATTTTTCCCTTCACGGGGATCCAAAGCTGAACTAAGGATAAGTAACTTCATTGCTTCTGCGTTGAACCTGCTATTTATTTCTTCTAATTGATAGCAACATTAAAAATATCCACACGATAATGTTGCATAATCGTAAAAGTACTTGAATGATGACGAGCTTCTACT
Organism: Papaver bracteatum; assembly: GCA_023529315.1. Classification (NCBI taxonomy): domain Eukaryota; kingdom Viridiplantae; phylum Streptophyta; class Magnoliopsida; order Ranunculales; family Papaveraceae; genus Papaver; species Papaver bracteatum. The sequence goes on along the minus strand of JAJJWX010004332.1, from coordinate 906,943 downwards.
CCTCTAACTAATGGAACATAGTTAGCATTTAAATCAAGAATATCTATATTTCGAGAAACACAAAATGCGGCTACCTCGGTGATTAGTTTATCTGGCCCATCATCTCTCAACTTTTGAAGCAATGCTTTAGTTGATGAAACAAGTTTTATAGCATTTACAAACTCAAAATTAGTCATATTTTCATAAGCCCCGTATGTTATTGATCGCTGCAAAGCTTTAGTACCATGTTGAATGACGTTAAGCAAAACTTGACAAGTTGAACTAAATGTATCAATCAAGCTAGAAACAGATCTAAAATGAGAACCCCCACCGAGTATCCGCAGGTCGCTATAAATTACCTATCTGATTCAAACCGTTTTCAGTCTCAATTTCATCGATAGATATCATATATTCAGTATTAACAGGTTGAGCAATCATCAATTCATCTTTGTGCTTATAATAAGCACCAACAATATTAATAACCATGTTTTGTTTTATGAAAAATTGATCAATTGATATAACTTCTTTTGTTACAGCTACTAACGCCAATTGTAATCTATGTGCTAAGCAATGAATATAATAAGCATATGGACAATAATTCATAATCAAAGCTTGCAAACCATGCCACTCACCTCATATGTTACTTGCACCGTCATATCCTTGTCCTCGAATATTCTGAACATCCAGACCATGTTGAGTAAACAATGAATACATTTGTTGCTTTAAAGTCATTGTGGTTGTATCTAAAACATGAACAAGTCCAAAAAATCGCTCTTGTATCAACCCATTTTTATCAACGAACCTAAGCACTATTGCCATTTGCTATTTTTTGGATTCATCACTAGCTTCATCAACGATAAGACAAAATTTTCTATCACCAATCTCTTCACGAATTTCTTTTTTCACTTTTGTAGCAATCACATGTAGAATCTCTTTTTGAATTTGCGGAGGAGTATAAGAAGCATTTTTTGGAGCTTTATCTAACACAACTGCTTCAACATCTTTATTATAAGAAGCTAATATCTCGATCATTTCAATAAAACTTCCACGATTCAATGATCCTTGACTTTCATCTCGACCTCTTAACGCATAACCTTAAAATGTAAGCTAGCGAACTGCATCAATTGAAGTTTTGAGTCCCAACCTATTTTCAGCAATTTATTGTGAAGTATAACTCTGGACTACTCTTTCTATATGTTGAGAACTATTCTTCAAGTCCTCTAATGCTTTCATTGCATCCCCATGAATTTTGTTGCGCATATGTTTTAAGAATTTGCATCTTTCTCCATCATTAACTTTCTTCCATTTTCTGAACCCATTTACAGTAAAAGCATTCTTTGAAGCATTGTTTGAAGGTTTAGTAAATAGATAGCAAGGTAAACAAAAAGTTGTGTCCTTGCGAGGAAAATATTCTAACCATGATGGAAATAAACTAAACCATGTGTATAAAAAAGGACGTTGATTACCAAGGTCTCCGGATAACGGGTATGTTGAAAGCTTAGGTTGGTATGGATAGCTTCAATATATGCTCATCTAATTTCTTTTCGCTGGTTAACATCATATTCACATACTTGAGGACGCAATCCTGGATCACGTTGCAAACCACTGATAGTATTGATAATTCTTCTTGGATAATTTGACGCTTGGTTGCCAGAAATTGGAATCTTTGGAACCTCAGTATTTCTTGTCGGGTGATTTATCGCTTGGTCGTTAGCATTAGGAACCTCAGTACTTCTAGTTGTAAATGATGAGCATGAAGTTTCGGGATCGTTGGTGGCTTTCCTCTTGAAAAATTAAACAGTGTAGTACTTTGATTACCCTTCGTATTTAACTACAAAATAACAAAAATTCAATATTACATTAGCGGATACAGTGGATCAATTCATTAAAAAAAATATACAGTGGATCAACTATCTAACATAATTAATTGGATAAATTGACAACAAGTATGCTTCATTTATTTACATTTAAACAATAAAACAAAAATTGAAATCCATATCAAAACAATTAAACAAAACAAATTAAAGAACAAACATATCGATTCTTGCCTTTTTAGATCCACCTTGGCCTTTATCTCCATCCATTTGTGATTTATGTGCAAAAGTTCAATTTCTGTTTTACCTAAAATTAGTTGGGCAAATCGTCAAAGAAATCCTAAGGTATCAGTCAAACCTTATGCCCATACAAGGTTTCAGTCAACCAGTGTTGACGGATATAGTCAAACCGGTCAGAGCTGGTTGGAAGTGATCTGTATTGAAATGTCTGAAATTTCCTTTAAGTAGTTAACTTAATCAAAGATAAAGATGCTTCGTTCTCTTGTATTTTATGTTCTTCCTCATTCTTTTTTCTTCGTTGTTGAGTAAAAATCCTAGCAGAGAGTATCGAGCAAATGGGATTTTGAATCCATGTTACCTGAATCTAATAATTCTACTTTCATCATGTGATTACATTGATATTAATTGTGTGTATGCTTAGCACAAACTAGAGTTCCCTTTATCAGTTCTCTTCATATTAATTTGTTACTCTTTGCATTCCAATTTTCAGTTAAGTTCTTAATTTGAGTTGATTTATACTATGCCCTTGTTTGTCAAAAGGTATTGATCTTGAATTTATTTTATTTCTAGTTGGGTAATCTTTGATTAATGGCCACATCTTTGGGATTGTCACCATTGACATCTTCAAGTGCTCAATTGGGTCACATTATTTTTCATTCTACTTCAAATTTTCTAGAGAATTGCTTCCAGACGGTGTGGAGCAGTATTACAAGTTCTTTATTCATGTCTCCTAAGAAACAATCCTCTAATGATGGACATGAAATGGATCCTATGAAATTCAATCGGTAAGGGTCCATAGATGTGAACCATGAGAGTTTGAAGAATTATAAAATGTCAAAACGGCAGAGAAAATTATAGTTGAGATCTCAAATATGATCCATCTTATAGTAATTGTAGTACTGTACATGGGCAGTTCACAAAAGAGGTTTTATTTGGGGTTCTTCTATAATTGAGTTACCCAAATTTATGCTTGGTAATGGAGTTCAGGACTATGGGTGATATGCATGCACTGTAGCGAAGACAAACTAGGAAAGCATTTTTGTGAAAATGCAGCTAGGTACTGCCCCTTGCTATTGTTTTCTATTTTTACACTTAAATATGAAGATGCATATGAATGATATTAGCTCATAGGTTTACTCATGTAAATAACTATGTGTATATTTGTTGTTGAATTACTTGGCTTTTTTTGTCTATAATTTTGAGAACTAAAATAATGCTTATAAATTCCATTATGGCTTACTTTTATAAATTGTGATTGCAGTTTTGTTCAACCCCTTAATTTAGAATTCCCCCTTTTGATATTGTTGATGGTAGTTTTTAGTTTAGGGCTAAATTTGTAAAAGTCTATCTACCTGACCCGGCATCAGATGTAGTAGATATTGATATGTCTATATTCCGCATGGAATTTGGAGAATATGTCTATGATGAGTGCCTATGTCTCTCTTCATATTATATTAAAACTCAAGCTCCTAGATGAATTGTCCACTAGTATAGAGACTAATGAGTGTATAAGATCCTAGATGAATTGTCCAATAGTATAGAGCCTAATAAGTGTATAATCTCCTAGATGCATTACTCACAAATGTCAGAGACTGCTGAGTACTTTTCTTGTGCTTATGTTCCCCGACAGAACCCTTAATATTGGTATGGAATGGCGGATTTGTGTTCACTCGCAGCAGAGTAACACGGACCTTCAAGTACCAAGGTTAAGGCCCTTGCACAAAATACTCAGTCAGATAGAAAAGAATAAACAGAGCCGCGGAGTAGGTGCAACAACGAGGGAAGCGTGGCTATGCCATAGGCTATCCGGCGCCACTTGTCCACGACCCATGCTACTCAACCGGCCCAATTTCTTTGTCGACCAATCAATTCGCTTTAAACCTGCCACACTCCCAATGAGTTGTGGTTGGGCCCATATTTTCCGGCCCTATTTTCCATCGACCAATCGGGCCACATTAAACCTACCACATGCACCAGAAGTGTGGCCACACTCATTCTTGGCCGGCCCCCTATTTTTTGACCAATCAGGTTGCTCTAAACCTGCCACAATATTTAAGAAGGTGGAATTACGTCAAGTGGTCACCATGCCAAATTGGCTTCCCAAAGATTGTACAAACAACTGGGAATGTTTGGTAAACAATTTTAGTTTGATCTACATGCCAAAAGTTTCGTATGGATTTCTAGCATAACATACTAATAATTCAAATCAATCGGAGTAACAAGCTAAAAGATGCATCATAAAAGGCGAGCTAGGTCATAGATGAAAACTTACAGAATCCCTCCTGAATTCTTGCTGAATTTCACTGTATGGCTATTTTCACCTCCTAAACGAGCTCAAAACCTAACTATTCCTGAATGGGGAGATAGGAAATTCTTTGTTGATCAAAATGGAGGGGCGGACCATCAAAATCCTAGTTCGTACGAGAATTATACAACGATTTTAGTGAGGGTCCCATATCTGAATTTTTCTGATTACGAAATTTCATGAGCTAACACAAATTTATGTGAATCATCTCAGCCATCCAACTTGTCTAGACAACTTAAATGGTTTATATTTAATTTGGGCCAATCATCTTAGCCATCCACAGTCACATGCCGCATGCCTTATGCGCTAATTAGGGTTTCATCATGCCTAATTTAGGCAAAGTTGCTACACTAACCAGGCCAAATAATCTTCCACAGAGCATTGGGATCAATATGGCTTCCAGAATTGATGTTGATGCATCACATTTGAGTTTAACATCAATGTGCTAAAATCCAGCGGCCATGGCTACGCCAGGCGCCACTCGCACTATCATGTCACTTGCATGCACGAACAATGCCAGCCATTCCACCGTGCCACTGGCATGCACGAACTATGCCAGCCATGCCGCAGTGCCACTGGCATGCGCTAAAAATGCCAATGTGCCATTATCAGGCGCCAACAGGATGTGACCATAATCAATGGCTACCCTTCCTCATGAGATGCCGCCCCGCTTCAACGTTCGCTCCTGAATTCGCAACATTATCTTTTGTAGACGCCACTCCTCCTTGCCAAGGATTATGTTATAGTCGCCACTCCTTCCTGCCAAGGATCGTGTCGTAACATCCACTCCTTCCTGCCAAGTATCGTGCCATATCCACCACATTCCCCCTGTCAAGGATCATGATCACAGCCATCCAGGGTTGTATTCATGGCCACCTTTTGATCCATACCACCAAAAGCTCGTGGTCGTGGACAGTTTACACACTCGTTTGTTGATACCATCCATAGCTTTACCATAGCAACAATTACTACAAAGTCACCAGTATGGATGCAAGATGATGATATCTTTATCATGGTCAACCCACCGACCATACAATATAGAAACATGTAAACCACACTTGGGGACTAAGGCTCTACACGGAATCTCTTCACTGTCAAAGCTCAAAAGTCACGGTCAACCAAAAGGTCATAACCACGACAAGGTCATCTACTCTTCAAGGGTGTAGCATAAGAATATCATCATCTCTCTGTGTAGAAGGCGCCTGCAATACTTTACGAGGCCGCGGAAGATCCCAAGCCTGCACAGAGAAAATAACTTCAGAAACTAAAAAAAAAAAAGTACGACTGGGGGCCGCTCATTGAAATCTATCCTGACAACCATCAGGGGACTACTCACCACATCCCGTTCCATGCAATAGTCCAACATTCAAAAGATGGTTCAAAAGATATCGCTTGGAACGAAGTCCTTAAATATTTGATAGCAGTACATCAGCAACGGGATGTCTTTCAACTCATCTATATCACCCAATGGCTCCGAAAGATTTCGACCATACAAGCATCCACAGTATATCATCATCGCAAACAGGAATTATAGGTACCAAATAACCTAAAGTAAAGGATGAACCAACAACGCAACCACAATCTCCAAGATTAGCCCTGACATTATTTCATCCATCCATCCCAAGAGCGCAATGGAGTTAGGTAAAATTTAAAATCCACTGGAGAGGTTAGATACTCATTCTTCTAGAGTCAGAACCTTATTACACATTTTGGAGAAGATCGATAGTACTGTTGGGTGGATACATGCGAGAGCACCTACCTTGAGTTTTCCTGGATTGCCTTGCTGTTGATTATAACTATTAGAGATTACTTTGTTGTCATTAATGCTCGCTCTACCACCCCTAACAAATGACGAAGAGGATTCAAATTTTGTAGATGAAAGCACAGAGCCGGACGAACAACAAAAACATAAGAGAGTTGATACCCTTTTTCATACGAACGCAGTTTTTAAAGTTTGAACAGAATAAGGATTCCTTATTGCTCCATGAACGGGAATAGATGACTAGGCGCACCACACTCATGCTCCATTGACGAACAAATAGTGTGCCGATATCTCCACTCCGTGACCGAACCAGCAGCGCGTCAGGACGAGTAACACCAGTCGCTCAACCTACAACGCTCCATAGTACCAGCACTCCGTGGTCAAGCCAACTCTCCATGGCTCCAGCGCTCCGTGGTCAAGCCAACTCTCCATGACTCCAGCACTACGTGGTTAAGCTAAATCTCCATGGCACCAACACTCCATGGTCAAGAAAACTCTCCGTGACTCCAGCACTCCGAGGTCAAGCCAACTCTCCATGGCTCCAGTACTCCATGGTCAAGCCAACTCTCCATGGCTCCAACACTCTATGGTTAAGTTAGCGCCAACACTCTAGTATTCCGTGATCCATCCAGCAAGCCTTCCAAGTGTCATTTCCACCATTTACGGACTAAATCTATCAGCGCCAACATCACCATTTGGTAGCCAAAGTTCCAGCGCCATATTTTCACCATTCCACGGACTGAAGCCAGTTTCCACAATTCCATGGACTGAATCCGGTTTCCACCATTCCATGGATTGAAGCTGGTTTCCACCATTCCATGGAATGAAGTCAGTTTCCAACATTCCCCAGACTAAAGCCAAGCGCCATCTCTAAACGTTCCGTAACCTAGATAGCTAGCGTCATCCACCGATCCGCGGACCAAGTTGTAGTGCCATCTCTGCCGATCAGTATCCAGAATTCTAGCACCGATGCCAGAACCCTATGAAAAATCCATAAGTACGCCAAGCCGCCAAAGCAAGGATCACGGATTCCACATGCCTCCTGCCAAAGGTTAGCTAAATTCTTCTTGGAAATGTCTTCATGATTTTCCATTTTGATTTTATTCTTGTTTGTCACCATATTATACTTACACCGTAACAATGCTATTGTTCCGTCCTAAGTAGGGGACTTAATGTTGATGGTTGTTTTTAGTTCAGGGTTAAATTTGTAAAAGTCTATCTACCTGACCCGGCATCAGATGTAGTAGACATTGATATGTCTATATTCCGCAGGGAATTTTTTCAGGGAATTTGAAAAATATATCCAAATCTGATGAGTGCCTATGTCTCTCTTCATATTGCATTGAAACTCAAGCTCCTAGATGAATTTTCCACTAGTATAGATCCTAATGAGTGTATAAGCTCCTAGATGCATTACTCAAAAGTATCGTATCCTTCTAAGTATTTTTCTTGTGCTTATGTTCCCCGACAGAACCCTTAATATTGGTATGGCATGACGGATTTTTGTTCACTCGCAGCAGAGTAGCACGGACCTCCAAGTACCAAGGTTAAGGCCCTTGCACAAATACTCAGTCATAAAGCAAAGAATAAACAGAGCCGCGGAGTTTGAGAAACAATGAGGGAAGCGTGGCCATGCCATAAGATAGCCGACGCCACTTGGCCACGACCCATGCTACCCATCTGTCCCTTATTCCTTTGTCGACCAATCAGGTTGCTTTAAGCCTGCGACATTCCCAATGAGTTGTGGTTGGGCCCATATTTGCCGGCCCTATTCTTCATCGACCAATCGGGCCACATTAAACCTACCATGCGCACCAGAAGTGTGGCCATACTCGTGCTTGGCTGGCCTCCTCCTTTTTTACCAATCAAGTTGTTCTAACCCTGCCACAATATTAAAAGAGGTGGAATTGCGTCAAGTGGTCACCATGCCAAATTGGATTCCCAAATATTGTACAAACAACTGGGAACGTTTGGTAAACAATTTTAGTATGATACATACAAAAAGTTTCGTATGGATGTCTAGCATAACATACTAAAAATTCAAATCAATCGGAATAATAAGCTAAAAGATACAGGACAGAATCCCTCATGAATTCTTCTTGAGTTTTACTTTCTAGAAGTTTTCACCTCCTAAACGAGCTCAAAACCTAAATATTCCCTGGCAGGGAGATAGGAAATTCTATTATGATCAGAATGGAGGTGTGGACCGTTAAAATCCGAGTTCGTACGAGAATTCTACAACGATTTTAGTGATGGTCCCAGATCTGAATTTTTTTGATTATAAAATTTCATGAGCTAACACAAATTTATGTGAATCATCTCAGATATCCAACATGGCTAGCCAACTTAAATGGTTTATATTTAATTTAGTCCAATCATCTTAGCCATCCACGGTCACATGCCGCATATCTTATGCGCTAATTAGGGTTTCGGTATGCCAAACCCTAATTTAGGCAAAGTTGCTACACTAACCAGGCCAATTAATGTTCCACAGAGCATTGGGATCAGTATGGCTACCAGAATTGATGTTGCCGCATCACATTTGAGTTTAACATCAATGTGCTAAAATCCAGCAGCCATGGCTACGCCATGCGCCACTCGTACTATCATGTCACTAGCATGTACGAACTATGCCAGCCATTCTACCGTGCCACTGGCATGCACAAACTATGCCATCCATGCCGCAGTGCCACTTTCCACTGGCATACGCTAAAAGTGCCACTGTGCCATTATCAGGCGCCAACATGATGTGTCCATAATCATTGGCTACCCTTCCTCATGAGATGCAATCTCATCCGTCCAAGTTCGCCACCGAACTGACAGGCTTGTGGCAAGTTTTAGGCGACCATACGAGATAAGCCTAATAGCACCACATGCTATTTTCCTGCGGCAAGTTTCTTGACCTTGACTTACCACACGTAGCAAACTGCTACACATTTTCCACGAAAACACTCGAGACATCAAACATGTAACAAAACTGGGGGATACTCATCAGGGTATTGGTCTAGCAGTTTACAGGGTGCAGCGTGCAATACGGCCGTTATAAGAAAGTGCCAGGAAACGAAACATTTAGTGGTGGCAAGAAGTAACGGGTGTAAACGGATCCACTTCCTTTATCATGGACGCATGGTTTCCGATGGTTATGCGTTACTCCACTCTTCCATCACTCAATCATTCCCATTTCCTACGAGACCAAGGTACGTGTTATTATGACTTATATAAATAGGTTTCACCTATTTCCACCAAACAACAAGTTTTGGTCATCAATAACATAGTATCCAGAAATCACCAAAGAACTGATAGTTTTTCATTCTGCTAGCCAGTTATACTTTCTTATATTATTCATAAATAATCACACCTTCAGAATCAACGATTCTGGTCTCAGCACTTTCTTCTCTTCCCTCCATAAGACCAACCCTTCTCCTTCACTTTGTGACCGAAGCAATCCTGGAATGACCATTTCTTGGTTTAGGCCAGGATTGTACAGATTGATCTCTCGAATGAAAAGTACCCATGTGCAGTGCATTGTTTAGGTTTTAGACTCATTTCTCATCCACGCAAAATTTCCAAAATCGGCAAAAGCAGTTTTCACCCACAAATAATTGGCGACCACAGTGGGAGATTAAATCTCTCGGTTGCAAATTCAATTCCCAATTTCATTTTCATCCCAATTGGTCTTATGCCAAATTCAAACCCATTTTCAATTTCCTAAATTTCTCAAGATGGTTGATCTTAGGAATGCTTCAAAAACCCTCAATCCCAATTTTACTTCTCCTAGAACCGAAAATACTCCACATGTTATCCCTGAATCCGTTCTTTCATTCAAAACCATTGTCGAGGCTATGAAGTCTCGATATTTGACAACTATTCATAATTTGACGAAAATCCTGAATGATATTGTCAAGAATCAAGCTACTATTGTCAAGACGCAGAACATAGTATTTACGCTTTTGAAAGCACTCATGGATCAACTATCAAAGGAACCAACACTTATTTATTCTGTAGGAAACGCTATCAACCATTCATTTTGGATCAATGCTGATGATGATAGCCCTTTTTACAAGATTCATATTCCTACTCCTAGTGAGGAGGATGAAGCCTATGGTCACGCTGAATGGAAAGGTATCCACCAAGCTAACTTTTCTGCTCATGAAGATCAAAAGATATTTCCTCAAGATCAGAAAGAAGACTCATGGGATTTATCACGTTCTCATCAGAGTTCTCGCAATGAAAAGGTGATTTCATTATGTACATCCTTCCTGGAAAATATCAATTCCCATATTGCATCAGAAGCTGCTAAGAGATCCGCTGCTTCTTTACTCAGTTGATCCGAACCGTTCCAGAATGAAGAAGCTCCTAAAGACGTTCAGGAAAGCAAGAATATTTCTAATAAAATATCTAGCCTCTAGTCAATCACTAATGAAGGAAGAAATAGAAAAACTCCAGCAGCGGAACAGTAACCCAAACATGTGGCACCAGCACATCAGATAGCTTCATCCCAGAAGGTCGCGGCTAAGGTTCTTGTGCAACAACAAGAAACTAGATATTCCACTCCAAACTTCCCGTTCCCGATCGAGAAAGTAATCGAACTCCTGGAGGTATGGATTCAAGACGATGCCATCAAACTACCTCCTGTTAGGCGCCTACCAACTGAAAAACAAATGGCAAATACCAAGTATTGTCATTACCATAGGTTCGTTAATCATCCTACCAGTGAATGTAATGCTCTGAATTGCATCGTCCAAGAAAAGATAGATTCAGGGGAATTGCGCCTGGGGACTGGAGGTCCTCGATCCGTCTTTTCGCGGATCGACATAAAGATGTTACACAGATAATAAAGGATGACTGAGGACTTCTCGCGGCCAGGATTGCGTCACACAATAAACTTGGATTTGCAACCTAAAAATTCAGTTTTGTGGATAGACCCCTAAGAGAATAGAGTATGTGGCTATGTCGGACGAGAGCAAAAAGGAAACGACCAACACTATGGAATTACATCCTCTACAACTAACACCAGAGGCACCAGAAGCATCCCCTCTGACGTGATGCATCTTATTACCAGATCCAGAGCCGCCGCTACTCCTAATATTTCTTCGAGCATGACCTCCTCCAATCATCACTAGAGCTGCCACCACTTTTTCGTCAGGACGAGAGACTGGATGAGCTAGAAGAAACCAACCTTCCCATTACCATTATCGATTTAATGGAGAGACTGGAAGTTCTTTCCAAAACTCATATGTACATGGCCTCAACTCAGAAGGATCCTCTTCAACGTTTCGCTCCATAAGCCGCTCCGCTTCAACATTCGCTCCTGAATTCGCAATATTCTCCCTTGTAGCCGCCACTCCTCCTTGACAAGGATTATGTTATAGTCTCCACTCCTTCCTGCCAAGGATCGTTCCGTAGAATCCACTCCTTCCTTCCAAGTATCTTGTCGTAGCCGTCACACTCCCCCTATCAAGGATCATGATCGCAGCCATCCAGGGTTTGTAGTCATGGCCACCTTTTGATCCATACCGCCAAAATCTCGTGGTCGTGGATGACTATAATTACTCACTCGTTTGTTGATACCATCCATAGCTTTACCATAGAAACAATTACTACAAAGTCACCAGTATTGATGCAAGATGATGACATATTTATCATGGTCAACCCACCGACCATACAAGATAGAAACATGTAAACCACGCTTGGGGACTGAGGCTCTTCACGGAATCCCTTCACTGTCAAAGCTCAAAAAACACGGTCAACCAAAAGGTCATAACCACGACAAGGTCATCTACTCTTCAAGGGTGTAGCATAAGAATATCATTATCTATCAGTGTATAAGGCGCCTGTAACACTTTACGAGGCCGCGACGAATCCCAAGCCTTCTCAGAGAAAATAACTTCAGAAACTAAAAATATAAAAAGCGACTGGGATCACTCATTGCTGTCCATCTTGACAACCATCAGGGGACTTCTCACCATATCCCGTTCCATGCAATAGTCCAAGATTCAAAAGATAGTTCAAAATATGTCGCTTGGAACGAAGTCCTTAAAGACTTGATAGCAGTACATCAGCAACGGGACGTCTCTCAACTCATCTATTTCACCCAATGGATCCGAAATATTTCGACCATACAAGCATACATAGTATATCATCATCGCAAACAAGAATTCTAGGTACCAAATAACCTAAAGTAAAGGATGAACCAACAACGCAACCACAATCTCCAAGATTAGCCCTGACATTATTTCATCCATCCATCCCAAGAGCGCAATGGAGTTAGGTAAAATTTAAAATCCACTAGAGAGGTTAGATACTCATTCTTCTGGAGTCAGAACCTTATTACACATTTTGGAGAAGATCGATAGTACTGTTGGGTGGATACATGCGAGAGCACCTACCTTGAGTTTTCCTGGATTGCCTTGCTATTGATTATCACTATTGAAGATTTCTTTGTTGTCATTAATGCTCGCTCTACCACCCCTAACAAATGACGAAGAGGATTCAGATGTTGTAGATGAAAGCACAGAGCCGGACGAACAACAAAAACATAAGAGAGTTGATACCCTTTTTTATACGAACGCAGTTTTTAAAGTTTGAACAGAATAAGGATTCCTTATTGCTCCATGAACGGGAATATATGACTAGGCGCACCACACTCATGCTCCATTGCCGAACAAATAGTGTGCTAATATCTCCGCTCCGTGACCGAACCAGCAGCGCGCCAGGACGAGGAACACCAGTCGCTCAACCTACAACGCTCCATAGTACCAGCACTCAGTGTTCAAGCCAACTCACCATGGCACCAGAACTCTGTGGTCAAGCCAATGATGAGTGCCAAATATTGCATATTCATACACCTTTTCATTGGCACTTAACTCATCTTTCGCGCTTCAAAGTCATATATTATCCCAAATTCTGCATTTTTACCATTTTCAAGAATAAATATTTGTATTAATTAATTTTGTGTTTTTAAGTACTAAATAAAGCTTGGAAGAATTGAGAAGACAAAAGAGAAGAAAGTTGGAAGCATTGCAACCCGCTCGCAGATCGCTGGCAACCTGTTTACAAATTCATGGGATTAAACAACCCATGATCCAAAACCCAAGACCCAAATCCATTTCCACCTCACCCCCATTGGATTCTTTCCAAAACATCCACCTCACCCCCATTGGATTCTTTCCAAAACTTTCACCTCACCCCCATTGTATTCCATTTCATCCATCAATTAAAGAAAACATGTTTTGTTTAATTGTTGAGTGATTGCTACAGTAAATTTCGAATCCAAGTGTTGAGAGAGTTTTTGTGTATAAATAGAGAGGGTTGTTGTGTTGAAAACTCATCCAAGAATAGCTTGTTCATGTTAGTTTATCAAATTTCAATTTTTTTGTAATGTTCTTCATGTTCTAATTTCATTTACTAGGGTTTAGATGAAGCCCTAATCTCATTGGTATGTATTCATATCTTGTATCTTGTTCTTGAAAGTTTAGAATTGTTTAAAGATATAATTTAATCCAAGTTTTTACACACAATTAATGGTTTATATACTTGGAGAAACACCTCGGTTTTTATCCATCCACACAAAATTACCAAAATCGCATCTACAAATGACACCATGTGAATCAACAGTTTCATCCATAAATATATATACTTTTAACTTTGTAGATTATGCATTACCCATATAAAAACCACTTCGCATCTACAAATGACACCATGTGAATCAACAGCACGAAGAGTCATTATCTAAGAATTTTGTTCACTATACTCTTTTCTATTTGTTTTTAGTCCTCGATAGAGAGAACAACAACTCGGTTGTACCGGGAGCATAATTAGGGAAAGAAAGTGGCTTACATCTGTGTGAATACATAGTGGAGGTGCAATGGCTAATTTGTGGTTTTCTTGGTGGTGTAATTAAAAGTGGCTGCTCTCTTACAGATAGTTCTTGATTAGTGGTGGTGGTGGGTTTTTTTGATGAATTACTTGGATAGTTACATTAACTTTTAGCTAAGTCTGGCCTGCCTGCAAAAATACTAGGAGGATTTCCTCTACCTAGTTAATTTTATACAACAGTATCCAACTTATTGCGTTTTTATTTATAAGGAATCTTGGATTTCTATCCAGATAATTTTATACTACACCGGAGGCACTTACATTTGTTCAACCTGTAAGTTTTTTTTTTAAAGTGTCTGGCTTAAAAAAGAAGATCTTCAACATGTAAGCTTTGTTTTTCTTTAATTTCTGCTTGAAATCAATTTTGCAAATGTGGGGCTTGATTTGTTTGATGATTTTGATTGTAATGGGGATTTTTTTTATTTTTTTTTTGTAGGTGTTTTCATTTAAGCTTAGAGGAGCTTACAATATGATGGCAAAGCTTTCATAGGATCAATTGGCTCGTGGTGTGATTTGTTAGTCTGCGGGAAATCATGCTCAAGGTGTTGCATTGGCCACTCAGATATTAGTTTGTGATGCTGTTATTGTCATACCGGTGACAACCCTGAAAATTAAGGGTCAAGTTCAATCCCTTGTACTATTTAAGATGGGTTAATTTGATTGACTAGTGATTTAGTCCATTGATGGAGATTATACGATGACTGTTGTTATTAGTTCAAATGTGGATGAAGTCAGTTTTCGTAACAAGTTGAAAGTTCTTATGCTTGTAATTCCCTGAATGAAAAACTTCATTATCTAAAATTGTGTGTTTTTGTTCAGTGGAAATCTTTCAAGATGTTAGGTGCCAAAGCTGTCCTTGTTGATGACTCTTATGATGAAGCACAAGCTTATGCTAAACAACAAGGTGAACAAGAAGGGTGTACATTCATACCACCCTTTGATCATCCTGGTGTTATCATGGGACAAGGGAAAGTTGGGATGGAGATAGTGCATCAAGCAGAAGAGACATTACATGCAACTTTTGTACATGTAGTTGGTAGTGGCCTAATTGCTGGAATAGCTGCTTATGTAAAGCTGGTTTGTCCTGAGGTTAGTCACTCTCTCAGTAAATATCAACCTCAATAGTTTTTGTTTTCATGTGTGGTATAGCTGACACGGTTATCCTGAGGATATCTTTTTGTGAATTCAGGAAATTTAATTAGAGTTGGAGAATGACCATGTTTTCTCGTTATTCGCTTTATCTGCAATAGAATCCTAAAGGACATGTTTACCATGAACTTTTTTGCAAGTTTACCTGAACATATATTTACATTCATTTAAAATATACTTATATTAGTACTACTGTTATTCTTAAATAGGCTAGCATTTCGAGTATGATTCTCAATTTGGGGAATCTCCAATTGGACTCATTGACTATTCCCTGCTTTTGTAGGTTGTAATGTCATTATGAAACAATTAATGCAGCATGTATCTAATTTTTGTGTCTAGTTCAGTGTTCATTCAGATTCAACCTTATTAGAACTTAGGATTTTCATTATTATAGAACAATGAAGATACATCACTTTTTACATTTTATGTGCAGGTTAAGATCATTGGGTGGAACCCTCTGATGAAAATGCAATGGCTCTGTCTTTACACCATGGGCAGAGAATCATGTTGGACCAAGTTGGTGGTTTTGCAGATGGTGTAGTTGTAGAAGTCGTTGGATAAGAAATATTCTGCTTATGCAGGGAGTTAATAGATGAAGTGGTAGATCAAATGGTCAAGATAATTTAATTTCGCCTTGTAATTCTCGCAGATGGGTGGTAGATCAAATGTTCAAGATGAGTTAATTTGTCGATTTGTCTTCCCAGAGAGACCTGGTGTTCTGGTGAAATTCAGTCATAGTTTAAATTCAAACGTGAGATTTGAGTGGGACTTCCTAACCAGAGAAATAGATGCAGTCCCTGTCCTTGTTGGCGTTGAAAACGAAGTTAAGGTGATAGAGAACTTCAGCGTCAAAACTTGTTAAGAAGCTTTGGAAGGAAACATGGAGAATTGCAGTTTTGAGAGGCATCTTTGGAATAAAGATATTCCAAACACAGTCAGTTTCATGCTATGGTCGGCGTTTAATAATTCTCTGCTAACACGAACTATGCTTCGACACCGAGTAATTCAAATTGAAACAGTGCCCTTTCTGTAATAAAGAAAGAGAAACTTCAGGCCATTTTTTCATAGCCTGCAGCTTTTCATTTCAGGTTTGGGACCACATTATTAGAGCTTTCCGCATTTTTTGGCCTTTATCAGGGACTATTTTACAACTTTTTAATCCTTGGGTCTAAAAAATAGATGCAAGAAACTTAGGAACATTTCTCATTATGCAATTATCTGGTGCTTATGGAAGGAACGAGGCAGTAGGGTCTTTGGATCGAGACATAAGTCAGTTGAGGATATAAAATTTCTTGTTAAACAGACATTAGTACTTTGAACCTGCGACACAGATTTATTTAAGTTTGTGGATGTTAACTCTATGCTACATCATTGGGAAGAAGTTTTACATATGTGAAGGAGTTTTTCAGATGCTTCCGATCATGGCTACATCAAGTCTACAACAGTATGAAGACTTCCTTATTGGTTGGAAGGTCTAAACAACTGGTTTTTCACGGTATAATTCTCCACAACTCCTGCAGTCTTGGCAATGGACTGATGATTTCTCAAGTATATAGTAGTCTGCATGTGTCTTGAAAGTACCAACTGAACTATATGGCAAACTAGAATAGCCATGCAGTCAGTTTCAATCTGTAATGCTTAGATAATGTTCAAGTTTTGGTGGTCTTTGATGTCTTTTGATCTGCTATCTTTAGGTAGCACTACTGCAGGCTCTCTTATGTACTTGTAACTCTTGTTAGATTTCCCCCGGCTTGGCTCTTTTTCTTTTTAATACAACCCTTTTCTTTAAAAAAAATAATAATCTTGATACCTTCAGCCCACGTTGAAACATTCGTTGTACACACTTTTTATCTTTCCACTATTTTCGTTATGCCGTGACCAGTTTAATCAGTTATAGTTCGGTTAGGTTACCAACTAAGGTTTAGGGGTAAATAAGGAAGAAAATTCAGAAACTTAATAAAACATAAACGGACTAACTCGGTTGTCCTTCAATTTGGATTGAATCAAATGTTGTTCGGATCGGACGTAAATCTCAAACCTATAGATTTCCCTGACGATAGCCCAAATTAGTTAGATTAGTTCTTGACCTCTTGTATACAGTACAGTGTTACACAATAATACACACTTATAATTCAAAGACAATGCACTATATTCAGAGAGTAATTAATTAATAAAAATCAATCTAGACAAACAAACAACCCTAGATTTAATTTTAAATATGAAACAAAAAAATCTAGTGACTAGTCCAAAATTTATAATTTAAAATTTACATTCAATTCACTCATATCTAAAACCCAAATCAGACAACCCTAGATGTTAAATATGATATGATTCATGAAAGACAAAAATTTGGCCTATGATTTAAAATTTACACTCAATTATTTGAAAACCAAATTGATAAAAAGAAAGGTTATTTTGTTTTTGGTACTCAAGTTTTGACCAACTTTGCTGTTTGGTCTAACATTTGTCTAGCTTGGTGTTTGGTACTTGAAAAAAACGTTGACCCACGTTGATTGTTGTAATTAAAATACAAATATTAAGTTTACAAATTTTAATTATTTTTTAAAAATACAAATCTTGATTTTACAAATATGCCCTGAAGTGAACCTGGATCCAACGGTTCTAATGAAACTATGAGATCAAATAACTATCAACTCAACCCTAATGCCTTTAGTCTTCTTCTTTGGCCTCTATGGATTAACTTGAACCTCCCCTCACTGGGATTTCTGAACTTCTGTTTAATGCACGTCAAAACTCCCAAAACAAATCTACACAATACCCATCATTTACAGCCTCCACTTTCTGAATTCAAGCCCTTTCCGCAGCAATACCCATCCATCCATCCATTCTCATGCCTTTGCTAGCTGAGATATAAGAGTTCACATACGAACAGACCACGGATTCGTAGAAACTACCACCACCGAATTCAATTCATTACTGACTCGAGCAAACGGCTGCAATACTTCTTGTTGATAGTCGAGAATATGAGTTCACGACTCACCAAAATTGCTATCTCAAGGACTTCAGCTATGCCCCAATTTAAACCACGACAACCCCATCAAACACAATTGTCAATTTATAAAAATAAGAATCAGAATGTTAAGATTTCACACCACATACTCATACTGCCCAATTCTCATTCTCCTATCTTTCTCATCTTCTTGAATTAACTCCATCTGTAATAGAGCTCCAGCACCACTCTCTGTCGGCATACAACTCCCATTGATTGAACCAAATCCACTCTCGAATTAACTCCATCTTTAATCCCATCCCCAAAAATCTTGATTTATAATTTCTGTAAATTCACACCCAAGAACCCTAATTTCTAATTTATGTAAATTCACCCCCAAGAACCCTAATTTCTATTTGGATAAATAAATTCTACGAACCCTATAGTTTCTTCCTGGGTTTACAATAAACATACCAATTCAAAATCCAATCAAATAAACCCTACTTCCATTCTCTCTGATTTACCTTTTCCCATCGCCATTATCAATTGGTCCATGTTCATCAACATCAGTGCCTTCTCTCTCGGTTTAATTAATCTCTTTTAGGCTTCCACAAAAAACTCTCAGCATAAATCAACTCTCTGAATCGCCAGAGAGAAAGAAGGAAGACAAAGGAAAAAAAATGAATCTACTCGGAGAGAATTGAAGTAGGGTCAAACTCAGAAAAGAAGGGTGTAATAGTAAATTCGGTAAATTATTGTATTTATATTTGTATTTAATAAATGCTTAACAGAAGTCAACAGTCAACGTGGGTCAACGTTTTTTTCAAGTACCAAATACCAAGCTGGACAAAAGTTAGACCAAACAGCAAAATTGGTCAAAACTTGAGTACCAAAAACAAAATAACCCTAAAAAGAATTAAAAAAAATACCTTCAATACGATCACTTTCTTATCGCCTCATATAATGATGAAAATTTTGCTAAAAGTAAGAAGTTTATATGTTGGTTTCTTGTACAGTTTCTTTCTCAATATTCTTTTTCTGTGATTTTTTTTTTTTTTTGAAAATATCAAACCACATCTCAGATTCTCAGGCAGATAAACTATAAAAGGAAACATGTGTTTAGTAAGCCGTAAATACATGTTTAGACTAAGAAAAGTCAAACCAAAACATACAAAAAGAGATCCACTCCCCGCGTGTTTGTATAAAACCTTAACAAACTTAAATTAGTATTTCTAAATCATCCTTAATAAATCTAAGATTTACATAAGGGGGATGATATTAGATTTATTTAAAAAAAAAAAATGGGGGGGGGGTCTGTATTAGATTTTTTTTTCCCTAAAATTAAGGGATTTGACGATCACTAGTGAAGTTTTTCAAAACTTCAGGGGAGGCGGGAGCCACCCATGATGTATACACAGCTCTTTCCATGATAAAATCGGCCATGGAATGAGGTTGTGGAATGCATATCCTTCAATGCCGGAGTCTCTGCAATTAGCCGTGATTTTTTCTTCCAAAGTATCCATTGCTTCAAATTCGAATTTGATTTTTGCTAGTTCAGGACTCCATTTGCAAGATTCACGGATAATGTCATCGGGTTTCTCCCTGGATGATATCGGCACTGCATTTAGATACAGTCCTCTTGCATCTAATAGCAGTGTATTTGTAACTCAAGTTGATATGACACTATACTTTTCTCCATTATTTGGGCAGAAACTTTTGCGTAATGTATATCAAGTTGTACCACAAACAACTAAAGATTCAAATCTTTTTTCGTTTCCAACTCTCATGCCATTTTAATTTGGTGCAATGTAAAAGTAAACAAACCCAATCAAATAATAAAATATAAGACATTGACATCAAGAATAAAACACAGTTTGAAGACGTTGTCGGTAGAATATCAGTATAACAATGTCAACAGAGTTTCCGATCAAAAGGAAATCTTGTTAAAAGTTTGGCTTTCAGGATCTTCATGCTTCTGTTGTCTTTCCATTAATATTATGCAAAATTTTTGAGAAAAACATATATTTCATAAGGTTGTGCCTATTTCGCGCCCCCATTTTTTTTATTTCCCATCCCCTCATAATTTATAAAATCAATTTTTCTTTAGGAGAAAAAAGAAGAAGAAATAATCTACTTTTTTCCTAATTACCACCTATAAAAGCCTAACCAAACTTGACTATGATTTTTATCATTTTTATTCGTCTTTTTCTCCATTAATCTTCCCTTTTCATTAAACATAACTATTGAAAAACAATAAATTAAAAATCCTAGGTTACTTTAATTTAATTGGCGATTAATCGTTAAACTATTATTATGGAAGATTCCATTACTGAAAATTTAGAGACATTCATTCCAAAACCTAGATGTATCGAACATCTAAAAAAGTTACGTTAACTCTATTAAAAAACACGTTTAATGAACAAGGATTAATTATTTTTTCGTGAAGAATAATACTTAGTGTGCTAATTAAATAATAAAAATATGTAATTTATTGAGATGGACAAAGAAGGCGGTGGAGATGGAGGAGAAAAAGAAGAAGAAGTAAATTGTAACATAGGATTTTTGGTGTTTAATTGTTGGGGTGGTTTTAAGTTTTTCTTTTTTTTTCGATAAAGAGTTTGGTGCGGGCGAGTTACGAACTCAGGTCACTGGTATCATCATCCAATGACTTTACCACTATATTACAGCGGCACCAACTGGGTGGTCTTAGTTTTTGGGTGTAAACATAAATTCATGAGGTATTATTTAGATAGATTTGTCTTTTCTTGCCTTTTGTGTTTATCATTTTTGTTGTTATGCACTCATCTTCTTCTCCTCTCTACAACCCTCAAGTTCTGCATTTTTCATCTCCTTCTCCTCATACATATATTTCACTAATTTTTTGTTTAACATCTTCTTGAATATTATTTTAAACTATCAAAACTCGTAGGAAGATTATGCTCTCCAGAAGGTTCATTGTTTCGTATTTTGATCAAAATATTTGCATCAGCTTCAATTTCATTATCCCTTTTCCCTTATTTTCGGTTCAAGTTGGAGATTTTTTACATTTGTAAATTCTCTTTCATACTTCCAAATTTTTTTGTAAGGAATCAGATAAAGTGTATTCTTCTGGATCATTTTTTTTTTTTAGCCGTGAAAGCATGCGTGCCCCGCCTTAAGAATCTCATAATTGCGGTATTTTTTCTCTTATCAACGCATCTAGTAATATCTAAGAACTAGTATAGGAGGAATGGGACATGACCTTATCAACGGTTTTTTTTTTTAATCGCGGTATTTTTTTTTCTCTTATCAACGCATCTAGTAATATCTAAGAACTAGTATATGAGGAATGGGACACCACCTTTAAATCTTTTTATCTTTTTTTTTTCTTTTCATATATTTCTTTCCAATATCCTTTATCAAAACTAAAACGTCTGACCATGATACCTAATGCATCAACCGTATGTAAGGCGTCCAATTTCAGCCAAATTGGCCTCCACTAGGCTTCGTAAAAAAACACTGCATAAAACATTCCGAAAAAGAAAAAAAAAACAGTTGGCTCATTATCATTCGTTGCTGCCACTTTCAAATTTTTAACTATATGTTTCTTATATATCCGCTAGATGCCTGGGTAGTGTTTATGCAAGAAATATTTATGTGGATCCTTCACTTTGCATCTAATACTTACACGTCCTCTACCCCTATTTGTGTTTCAAATATTACTACAAAATCTTCTATTTTGGAGCAACTAAGCTTTCTTGGTGAAAATCAAACCCTTTTACATTCTCAAAATGTTGATAACATTTCAATATTTCCTCTACTCCTTCAAGAATCATGGTCACATCCTTTTTCTCAATATCATACTATTCTTCTTCCTCTTTCTCCAGTCATATCCTTTATTTCCTCTTTTTTTCTTTTTATGAAATGGTTTGTATAGCTTCCAAAATGGACATTTTTCAAAAAAAATTGATATTCTTGGATTCTTGTGAATGCCTTCGTATAAAACTTTTCTCATCTCAATAAATTGACGTAAACTTGATATACTAATAGTTCTTTGGTTTCATCTCATTTCCCTTTCTTGATTTGATTGTCTTTGTTGTTGACAGTGCCTTTGAATTTCCCACTTTTTATATGTTATGAATACTTGTTGTTCTTACCTTTGAGTTTCCCCTTTTGATTTGTTTGTTGTACTATTTTTAACTATTATTTTTTGTTGATTTCTTTTGCGAGATTTGAGAAGGTTTTAGTTAAAGAACTTTGATGGTAAATAAAATGAAGATGGAATGGAGTAGGTTAATTAATGAACGAGTTAGAAAGGTACAAAGCTAGGGTAAACTAATATATATATATATATATATTAGTTTTGGGTTTATTTTGTTAGTGTTAGGGTTTATGAAGGCGATGATGATGCACGATATTGATCAGCTAACAATAATGATGATGAAAATCGTGACAATGACGATTGTTATGATGATGGTGCCGATCAAAGATGTTGCTGAAATTCATGATGATTATTTATAAAGTTAATGGAAGATGCAAAGGTGCATACAATGATGAATTAAAAGTTTTTTAATGAACGAAATATGTTGAAATATAACCCAAACACATTTAATTAACAGAATCAAGTTTCTTAAGGAGTTTGATTTAAGTCCTTATATTTGGGAACTAAAGTTCGAAAATATTTTTCCCAACTGTTAATAAAATTACGGGTGTAAGTCCTCTACGTGGACCGACGGACCTGTAATACTTGATGGAGTTGACCACTTTGTTAATTCCAAGCTTGTTGATTGCGACGTTATTGCTAAATTCTATGAGAAGTCTTGCCAGAATACCCTCAAGTGTGATAACAGAGTTTTCTAGTTTCAAGTCGACATTAGAGTTTTTGCTTAACAAAAGGTGATTCAATTGCTTTGATCCAATTGAGAATGATAAGAAAAACTAATTTAGATTTTAATTTAGGATTATCAAAATGAGGTATGATTATTCAAGTTTAATCGGTTTCTTGATAAGAAAACTAGTTATCTATCCTAGTTTTGTCTTGTCTAAATGAGGTACAATAATTTATAAATAATTGGATCCTGATAAGTACCTAAGTTAATTATGATCATAGTCTGACTAATCAAATCAAATGGAAAATTGCTTCGGAAAATTATTTCCTTGGTGAGATACCAAAAAAAATTTAGTATGTGGTTTCAATTTAGTAATTCTTGTATAAAATGGTATGTTAAACCTTCGTGCTTAATTCTTATAGGTTGTATGAGTTCTTATGATCTTGTAAGATCCTTTCGGTTTGCTTATGTATTTTTTTTCGTTTCTTTGTCATTTTGTAACAAAAAGGGGGAGAAATATATGGAGTATACGGGTGATTTATAATCACTGAGAAATGATATATATGCTGAAAAGTGTATATCTAACAAAAGAGTAATTAAATCATAGACTAAGGAGGAGAAACATATCATCATGTTGTATAGTATTACATACTACAAAAAGGGAATAACAAGATAGGTTCGAATTGAATATCTACTTAGCTTTCATTTAGGGGGAGTAAGCTTTTGTTATTCAAATGCTTCAATAGTGGCATTTATTTTTTAAATATGTGCAGGTTATTGTGATGTTGAAACTTGTAATCAAGAATGACTTAGGAGACTATTATGTAATGTAATAACTTTATCTTTTAATTCGTGTACTCTCCATATGTATTAGAGTTTTGTCACTAAAGTTGACAAAGGGGGGATTATTAGAGCATCGCTCGGTTGAACCCGCCAAACATTAATATGTCAAGGTTAGTTGTCATGTTTTAGTATCAAAACTCAAAAGTCGCTTGATTAGATCACTAGACACAACTTCATTAGGTTAGACTAGGGAGTCTAGAAATGTTAAGACATTCAAGTATTACTCTGAAGACCTGAAGATTCTGAAGAAGTATCGACATCAGCGAAGACATCATCCTTCTACTTGAGGTTAATATTACAAGACTTTACTTGTTTCTATTTCTATTTCTATTACGTTACTTTCTAGTCGTTTAAATTTAAAACACAATACGCAAATTTATATACATGAAACTTTAGTATTAAAGACTTGATCATCTTATTGTGATCAAAGTGTCAAGGAAGAATGTACAAGTTATTTTACAATCTTGGTATATTGAATTACGAAGTATAATGATTATATTTTGAACTTCGTAATTGAAGTACTAGACGTAGACATAATCTTTGTAACTTGTTTACTATATTGTGTTATGAACTATGGATTGATTTCATGGCTAGAAAACTATGTTTGAACCCTGAACGGATCCCCATATGCAAAACCGATTTCTATAGTCACGTATATTTTAGGTTTTGTGTGATTTTAAAAATTGAGTTTGCAAAATAGGAAAGTTAATAATGTCGACGTAGTGAGTAATTTGAACATGCGAATGAATATTAAGTTTTATTGTTCAAAGGTATTCTTTGATACTCAAGGTGATATCCCAAACCGAAATGTTTGAGAATCTTTTTGTTATGATTTTCGAATATATACGTTTTGTTTTTCCCACAAGCAAAACATATTTCTGGAAGATATATTAGTTAAGTATCTTGTATGCTAGCTAATATTGAGCTGTAATCCATGAGGGATTTCGGATATACAGTTGGATATTGGTTGGAATTAGGCAAAAACTGGATCTAGGTGCTCATTGCACATCTTGAGAATATATTCGGTTATGAAAATTCATTAGTGTCCAAACTACCTTGGTCTATAAATAATGTTCTTCTAGGCAGGGACTTCATTTTGTAGTCATTGTTGTAGCTGAATAATAATATTACTTGTAATACTATCTTGAAGAGGAAAGTAAGGGTTATTTTGTTTCTGGTACTCAAGTTTTGTCCAACTTTTAAGTTTGGTCTAACATTTGTCCAGCTTGGTGTTTGGTCCTTGAAATTGACGTTGACTTGTGCTGACTCCGTTACATTTTGATTTCCGCTTACTAATTATCAAAACAATTATATAACATCAAATTATTAAATAGTTTACAGCTATACCCTTCTACTTTAATAATATTGACTTACTAAGTTTGGGACCCATCTTCTCTATATCTCCGCCCCTATCGCCTCCACCCACCACCATATCACTTACCATCACGTACTGCAACTACAAGAAAATAATATCTATCGATCACCATTACTTCACCCATCCTCCCTTTTCTACACACAATATTAAATCAAATGAATCCTAATCTTGTTTTGTTGTAGGATACGAAAATTTTACATACAACATCTCCACTACGATTAATGGAAGAATCATAAGAAAAATAAAAATAAAATTGAATAGATCTCCCAAAATATAAGCAATAGCGGGTGGTGTTGCACTATTGTTGAAGATGCTTGAACTCGTGAAGGTACTACTGGTTGTTGATTAGGATCTAAAAACACTAATTTCATCATCAGAAGCATCAAACAAATGCATCATCATCAGGAACATCTTATTTATTTGATTTCGGGATTTGGGGCTTTTAATTTGAACATTAATTTCATTTAAGAGTAAGAATTTTTTGGGTTATATCTTTTGTCTGAATTTGAGTTAAGATTGAAATTTAGATTTGTGATTGAATGATTTTTAAGTATGTATGTATCTTGCAATTGAATGAAATAGTTCTTTGTGAATGATTCAAAATTCTGTATTATGAAGCTCATCAATTCATAAGAAAAATATGATTGGAGTTTAGGGTTTTTCTGAATAAGGGATTTTGTTGTCAAAACTCATCACAGAAGGGATCTGCTTCTTCAATTGGGTTTTTTGTTGAATATGTTCATGGGAGTTATGCAATGAGGAAGAGAAATTGATTGAATTTGGGGAGCTGCTTCTTTAATAGGGTTTTTGGTTGAATCGGTTTGTTGGGTTATGCGGAGTAGTTGACTTTGTTCATGGGATTATGCAAACAAAAGAGAAATCGATTGGATTTGAGGAAGCTGATTTTCAAATTGAGCTTTTGATTCATAGGGATATGCAGAATTGCGGTGTCTGTGGAGGCCGAAGAAGATGAACCGATACAGAGAAAATAAATTAGGGTATTGGAAAGACTTTTTTGGCAAAGTGAAAGGATATAAAAGTAAATTAGAGTAATAAGTAGATTTATTTAAGTTTTTTAATAATTATCAAACGGAAGTTAGAATCTAAATAAGTCAACACAAGTCAACGTCAATTTCAAGTACCAAACACCAAGTTGGACAAATGTTAGACCAAACTCAAAAGTTGGACAAAATCTGAGTGACAAAAACCAAATAACCTGGAAAGTAACCTAATTAGGCGAATTCTGTTATGTCCACTGGTTTAAAAACTTCTTTGTATTAGAGCACTGCTTGGTCGAACTCACAAGCGTTGCTATTCAAGCTTATTTGTCAAGTTTAGTTGTCAAAACTATAAGTCTTGATTTCCAGTCTACTTATAGCTATGTCTTGGATTATGATAGAATGTGTAGTGAACTTTAGAATTCACGGTTTTCATCGATTGAAGATGAAGAAATACTAAGGGGAGATTGTGAAACTTCATCAACAAAAGGTATGTGGAGACTTGAACTCATCTATCACTCAAAAGTTTATTCTATTATATCTCTTATTGAGAAAAGTCGTATAGCTATATAGACTTTACATTATACACATTTGGTATTTCGAGCTGAGTTTAACTCGCTTATATCTTTCTCGAAATATGTGTTGGAAAGATTTTTGCTTTAACTACGTTCATCATTATTCTTGACGAAAGTCAAAAGATGATCATGTGAATTGCAACAACTTACATGATTTGTGTGAGACAGTCATTTGATGTAGACTCGGAATATTTTGTATTGATCATTGGATCACTTGAAAATTGCTTATAAGCTAATAGTTTATGTGAGAGAGCTATTTTCGTCTTCTAAGAATGTTTCAATGATTGAAATGGGAGTTTAGAACAATTAATCATTGTCTGGAGAGAGCACAGTATGCATACTCATATACAAATTGT
The DNA here is from genome assembly GCA_023529315.1 of Papaver bracteatum. Classification (NCBI taxonomy): domain Eukaryota; kingdom Viridiplantae; phylum Streptophyta; class Magnoliopsida; order Ranunculales; family Papaveraceae; genus Papaver; species Papaver bracteatum. The sequence continues at coordinate 879,911 of JAJJWX010004332.1, read as the reverse complement.
TGTAAAAGTGATTCGGGTCCAGAAACCAAGTATGCATACCCGTATGCGAACGGTTTTAATTGTCAAAGTTCGGAAACTAAGTTTGCATACCCGTTCGCAAACTTATTCACCCTACTTCGGTCCGGAACGATAGTATGCATACCCGTTTGCAAACCGTCGGAAAGGATCAAGTCTGAAACTTAAGTTTGCGTACCCGTTTGTAAACTTATGTGGTTAAGTTCGAAAATCGGCTAAGTATGTTTTCGTACTCATGAACAAATACATTTAAATATTAAGGAATGCAGTCTTTGCAAACCGTGGCTAAAATGTTCATGAACTGATTCTTTTGAATCAATCCGATTTTGCTTCAATTGTATCTTGTATACTTCTATGAGAATATAAAAAATTGAATAACTCTATGATTAACACAGTTAGATTCATTTGATTATCATTTGATCTAGAATTGTTATGATGAACATGGTTAACACAAAAGTGTTCATGTGGCTAACTCCGGTTAACTGTTATCGAGCCAACTCAATATACACGTTTAGGTACGGTTACCCGTATCTAAATATATGTATATTTTATCTTTGTGTAACAAGCTAAGACCATCTAAAGGTGTAAATATATTAGCTTGAATCTTAAATCTTTTTATATCCAACGATGAATATTGATTGCTTTGTTACAAAGTTATCAAACCCTGATTTGAAGACTATATAAGGGAAAACTCTAGCAACTGGGAAACCTAACTGATTAACCTTACATAAACCACCCCCCAGTACCGTCCCTGAAAGAAACCAACTAAGACTAGAAATTAGGGACCAGAAATAAGGAAGGCATATCAATTATGTGACAGTATGAAATAAATTAGCAAACAAAAATAAATTGCATATTAATCAGGAAGGAAACTAAAGAAGTCATATTAATTGACCCAGCGAGTAACTCGGCGATCCACGAGTCGTACTACATTGATTGTAGGTGAAGATGTTTGTGACATGGTAAGAAGTTTCTTCAGTTCTCAGCACATTCTTCTATCTGTAAATAAGACTTATATCTTACTGATACCTAAAATTAGAAAACCTACTACTCCTTCTGAATTTAGGCCAATCGGTCTTTGCAATACTTCATACACGATTATTTCTAAGATTCTAGTCACAATAATGAAGCCATTAATGGACAGAATTGTCTATCCTTATCAAGCAGCATATGTTTATGTAAGGTTAATCAATTAACATTTTAATGAGCATATCAAGTAATGGGGAAAATCAATAATGGTGATAACATTTTAAAGAAGATGGCAAACAATCATAATTCTTCTTTTATGGGTATGAACATACCAAGTGACCAAGTTTCTATTAGAATTAGATTTATCAATGATTATAGTAGCAAGTTCTTTGAAAAGATTTCTTCAAGTGGTTTCATTCTAGAAAATAAATTGGAAATTGGTCATAAAGAAAATTTGATTTTCTTTGAGAAATATAACCTTGGTGTCATATTTAATGGCCTTGGTGAAGGTTTTGACACTCTCGCAAGAATCTTTTATGTTAACATCCATGATGTTAATCTTGATAACTTAGAATTCAAGACTATGATAAATAGAAAAAGGATTTTTGTTGATAGAGAGTTGATTTCAAGGATTACTCAAATTCCATTAGGTAATTTTCGGCTTCCTAGACCAAGAGAAGAAAGACCATCATATGGAATCATCTCTAATGGTCTCTGTGGCAAGAATGTTGATTGGTTTGAAGGGAAACTTCCTTCCCATGATTTTTGTCTTGCTTTGATGATTTTCGGAATATTGGAATTTCTAATCTTTGTCCCTCCACGATTGAGAACTCTCGGTAGAGTCGTGATTTTGCGGAGTTAGTCTATATCCTTGAATTGGGTGCTCAAGGTCTTGATATTTGTGGATTCATCATTCTTCAAATGGTCTCGATGACATTATCCAACAAGAAGTTAGGGTTTCCATGCTTAATAGAGCAAATATGTCGTGTACATTCCATTGCTCCTATTGGAAATTCTATTGGAATTACCAAACTTGTGTGTCCTTGTACTTTCAAACATATGAAGGAGAATGATTGCAAAAGACAAAAATGTGATTCTCTTGATGGTTCTTGTGATCATACCACCTTGGGTATTCTTCATCAAATTCGCAAGGGTGTTCGTAAGATCAATTCCAAGGTAAAATGTTTGCAAGAACAATTATGTGTGATTGCTACAAAGTTTATCGAAATCAAGGAAGAAATGGAAAATTTTCAAGCCTCTTGGTTGGAGTCCGATGATGAAGATGATTATTGAAATTTTATATTATCTAGGAAACTTACTATGATAATTTATTCTTGTTTTTTTAAGAAGGATAACTAGGATTTGGAATAGCAATTATTGTGATTAAACATAGATATTGCCAACGATTTTTATCTTGTAATGTTTTAGATTTATTTATTCTAAGTTATTTGGAAGATGATTTTGCAGTAGTAATCTTTATTGGTTTTATATACTGCAAAAGTATGTTACGGGATATGTGTTTTTACGTCTATGAACTATGATTATCTCATACATGCTCAAAAGTAAAGTTTATTATGTCATTATGCAAACATTGATAAAAGATAGAATGAACTTTTGAATATTATGTCATTAGAATGATCTTTACCTGATCCACTTCTATGTGAAAGTACTGTATGGCTCCGTAAGTTTTCTTATGTTGAGCATTTCCGATTAAATTAATCATTAAGGTTCCTTTTTGGTTAATTTAATTGAGTTTTATGGATACAAATTCATGTTTCATGTGATTTGTTAATGTCCAAAGAAATCCTTATTTTCTTGTAAAAGTAAGGTCGCTCTTGTTGTTCTTTCGGGAATAACATTTTATGGGGGAGAGTTCTTAATTGAACTTGTGCTTAATTGCCAAATCTTTGTCTTGATGAATACACTAAGTTTCGACTATGTGAAATCATCGAAACAAAATTGATATGTTCTCTTTTAGTCATGAATAATCTCTTTGATAATTTCATTATGATCCCGCTAGTTTTAGTACATTTGCCAATTTATATTGACAAAAAGGGGGAGAATTATTTGGTAGTTCATACTACATACATATGGTTTACGAATCATTATGTAAGGAGGAGTGGTTTTCATTGTGAGATGAAGTATTCACTAGGGGGTAATACATGTCACCATAGTATTATTGTCAAAGTTGTGATCCAATTGAACTTTGATGTTGTGTAATAATACTACAACACTGCATAACAATAAATGAGAACATCTGTTTTCTTATTGTTATGGCTACGAATCTTCAACAACTATGATGCTGAGTTGAACACGTTCAGAATCACTGGAGTACTTGGAGTGACGAAGAATTCAAGGAATGTTTAAGAACCAAGGAAATCAAGCATTTGGATGAGAAGCTACAAAGTTTATTTATTTTGTAATCCATATGTATTGATAGTTTTGTTACTAAAATTGACAAAGGGTGAGATTGTTAGAGAACTGCTTGGTCGAACTCGCAAGCGTTGCTATCTCAAGATTGTTTGTCAAGTTTAGTTGTCAAAACTATAAGTCTTTATTTCTTGTCTACTTATGGCTATGTCTCGGATTAGGATAGAATATGTAGTTGATCTTTAGACTTCATGTCATTCATCGATTGAAGATGAAGAACTACTAAGGGGAGATTGTGGAACTTCATCAACAAAAGGTGTGTGGAGACTTGAACTCATCTATCACTAAGAAGTATATTCTATTTTATCTCATATTGAGACAAAGTCGTATAGCTATATAGACTTTACATTATACACATTTGATAGTTCAAGCTGAGTTTAACTCGCTTATATCTTTTCAAAATATGTGTTGGAAATCTTTTTGCTTTAACTAAGTTCATCATTATTCTTGACGAAAGTCAAAAGATGATCATGTGAAAATCGTCTTGTAACATCTTACATGATTTGTGTGAGACAGTCATTTGATGTAGACTTGGGATATTTCGTATTGATCATTTAATCACTTGAAAAGATATTATAAGCTAATAGTTTGTGTGAGACATCTATTGTCGTCTTCTAAGAATGTTTCAATGATTGAAATGGGAGTTTATAACAATTAGTCATTGTCTGGATATATCACAGTATGCATACATGTATGCAAACTGTTGTAAAAGTGATTCGGGTCCGAGAACCAAGTATGCATACCCGTATGCGAACGGTTTTAAATGTCAAATTCATGAACTTAGTTTGCATACCCGTTTGCAAACTTATTCACCCGAGTTCTGTCCGGAACGACAGTATGCATACCCGTTTGCGAACTATTGGAAAGGATCAAGTTCGGAACTTAAGTTTGTGTAGTTTGCAAAATTATGTGGTTAAGTTCTAAAATCGTCTAAGTATGTTTTCATACTCATGAACAAATACATTTATATATTAAGGAATACAATTTTTGCAAATCGTGGCTAAAATGTTCATGAACTGATTTTTTTTTTTAATCAATCCGATGTTGCTTCAATTGTGTCTTGTATACTTCTATGATAATTTAAACAATTGAACAACTCTATGATTAACATAATTAGATTCTTTTGATTATCATTTGATCTAGAAGTGTTAAGATAAACATGGTTAACACAAAAGTGTTCATGTGGATAACTTCGGTTAACTGTTATTGAGCCAACTCAATATACACGTTTAGGTACGGCTACCCATATCTAAATGAATGTATATTTCATTTGTGTGTAACAAGCTAAGACCATCTAACGGTAGAAAGATATTTGTTTGAATCTTAAATAGGTTTTCATCCAACGACGAATATTGATTGCTTTGTTACAAAGTTATCAAACCCTGATTTGAATACTATATATGGGAGAACTCTAGCAACTGGGAAACCTAATCCCCACTCATCCTATGCGATATTAGTTGCAACTAGAGTCGATTCTCATTTAACCTAGGTTTTTCCTAAAACCATTATAGGTTAACGACTTAAAGACTTTATTGGGATTTTGAAGCCAAACCCAACTATTTTCTTTGTAGTTGTGTGTTCTGATCTTACTTGTTCTATCGTATTGAGTACTATTTTCTATAAGATTTGCTCGAGACTTATCTTCGATAGGTAAGATATAAAAAATAATCACAAAGCTCTTCGTCTTATTTTTATGATTCCACAATAACTTGTTCTACTACCGTATAGTTAAGTTATTGTGAGGTGATTGATATTTCTAGGCTGTTCTTCGGGAATATAAGACCGGATTATTAATTGGTTCATGTTCACCTTAATTTATCAAAAGACAGAACAAAAACTTCATAGGTATTTCCGTAGGGGATAGATTTATCTATCAGAATAGACTTTTCTGTGGGATACAAATTTGTTTATAAAGTCTTCTACTTTGGGTCGTAACAACTCTTAGTTGTGGGTGAGATCAGCTAAGGGAATCAAGTGTGTAGAGTCCTTCTGGGATTCAGAGACGTAAGGAACGCGACTGTATCTTAATCAGTATTAGATTGGTTAGGGCTCAACTATATTACATTCTGAAGTTAACTTGCAGTAGGATAGAGTATGTAGCGGATTAATACAGTGTGGTGTTCAAATCTGGACTACGTCTCAGGGTTTTTCTGCATTTGCGGTTTCCTCGTTAACAAAACTTCTAGTGTCTGTGTTATTTCTTTTCCGCATTATATTTGTTTATATAATTGAAATATCACAGGTTGTGTGTAGTTCAATCAATTGGTAAATCCAACCTTTGGTTGTTGATTGAAATTGATTGACACTTGAACATTGGTCTTTAGTACCGTTCAAGTTGTTTCTCATAATAATCAGGATCGCGTATTTCTATCTGTTTGATTTGCTGATTACATTGAGAAACAAAGTTATAACTCTTGGATATATTTTCCTTGATTGAGTCTGACTGTCTAGTTGATTCTTTTGGAATTATATTGGAGTTTGTCCATACAGATTGCCTAATAAAATATTGAGTGTGTGTGGTTGTTAGACCCCCACTTTTTTACTTTGGATAAAAGAAGCATCTACTAGTACCATTGGCGGGAAACTAGAATCAACATTGTTATTTTAGTTTTCAAATATTGGTTTGATTGACTAAAGGTTGTTAAATCTTGATTGCACCTAGTTTGATTATTTTTGAGAGCCTTCCCTTATAACCTAAGGTTACTCAAACTAGATCAAGAGATTGGGCAGTTCAAATCTGTTTTAGATCTGACGTTGACTTGTGATCATCCAGTGTTAATAGACTCCCTTTTGTTCATGATAGATCATAAGTTGGAATCAAGTTTGGTTGTGTAGGTACATAAGAAGACATTGAAGATTTGAAGACAAAAAGATTTCTTATTAGTTACGGATCTTTGAAATTTTCTTCGTGCACAAACTTGATCGGCTGGGATTCTACTATATCTCGTTTATGATATGTAATTAATTGAATAGTCATAGTAGATCGGCAAGCTATAATTTGGTGGTATTCTTTAGCATCTGAATCTGATAGCCTCCAAATCTAAATTTGATTATTTCGGTAATCAAGATCTGATTGTTCTAAACCGGACAAAGAATTTTATTGATTTAAACATAAGAGCCTTTGTCGTACTTAACAAAAATCTCTGATTTAGATCTTGAGATTGATAGATCGGTTACCAAAAAGATTAGTCCTTTGTTGTTTGGAAGGCGATCTAAAGGAGTTGAGTGCTTGAAGTCTTCATAGTGGCTGAATCAACTTAAGATAGTGGACTCTATTTTAGGATTTGAGTGTATTGGACAAATTGGTTGTAGGCACAGGGATACTGAGGAAACTATGTGACTAAGGGTAGATTACTTGGTCTCAACTATACGAAGTTGGTAGTGTTCTTTGTATAGTGGCTTAATTCCGAGAGTATTCAAAAATGGACTAGGTCGCGGCGTTTTTCTGCATTTATGATTTCCTCATTAACAAAATCTTGGTGTGTGCATTTGCTTTATTTTTTGCATTATAATTATTGTTTTAGTTATAATAAAGTAATTGCAGTTGTACATTAATCCAACACTTGAGTTGATCCCCATACTTAGGTTCAGTTTCGAACTAAAACTATATACCAAGTGTATACCTTGGAGTTTGCTATCTTCTTGACAATTTCTGTCTATATTAGATCACACAAGGTATCCGAATTATAGGTGGATATCGAAAATATTTTGGTGTACTTGGTACCCTTGTTATTTCAAGATGTTAATGTACACTTTGTAAAGTTACTCATGTGTTCATGAACATACTTAAGGGTTCACGAGCTATGCAATTTTGGGTATGTTCCTAGAACTTTTTAAAATTGCTCTCGTAGACGAACCTGCTTAAAGGTTCGCGAACTATGAACTTTTCAATATTTTCCTGGACACTTTTCAAATATCTTGTATATGAAAGTAATTAAGGGTTAGCGAACTAGGATGTTTTTCGGTGTTCCTGAACTCCAACATTTCTTGATGGTTCACAAGCTTATTGGGACATAATATTGTGGGTTTACTATTTTTCATGATTCTTGGACGACAATCTATGCACATATTTTTCTTTATAACTCAAAGAAAACTTCTCCCATGCTCATGTAATTTCTATTCTTTATTGAGAACTAGTTCGTAACATGGAAACTAATTCACGAACTTTGCTTTGTTTATAAGCAACCTAGCCTTGTTCATCATTATAATGATACATTCCTTGCCATCATTGTTCCGTGATAGGTCACTGACAGATCCTCCATCTTTCTCAAATAGAGGGGGATAACGCATAGTCAAGTTCTTTTGTTTCTGAGTTTTTCGAGATCAGTTTTATTCTTAAATGATATTCAAAAATCTTGCTTATGCGCTTGGTGTGTGATATTGACATATTTGGTATAGGACTCTATGCAACCTATGATCTCAATCCTGGCATACTATGTCCTGGGTGTGTCTAGAGTCGACCTCTAGTTCATGTTTGGTACCCTGGATATCCCATCATAGGTTGGGTTATCCAGTAAAAAATGGCTAAAACTTTTTTGACTCACGACAATTCCAGTCTTGGATAAGAATTACCAAGCCTTCCTTGATTTTTAGAAGCTAAAAAAGTGAGCTTATGTTATTCTCCCAAATACATGAGATACGTATACCCTTACCTAGATTAGGCATTTATTTTGCTTTAAAATTAAATTGTTATCTTAATTTCTCAAATTTTCATTTTTCACTCTACAGATTCTTTCGAAATATATTTTTACTATTTTATAATTAATTTCTTTTTAATAAAAATAATAGTATGAAAATACGAGACAAACCAAACACGATTTTCCTTAATTACTATTATGATAATCCTAATCAAACCAAAGAAAACATTATCCTAGATAGTCTGTTTGTTCTAAGGTTCCAAACACGACCCTAAAGACCTAGGTTTCCCGAGAATAATTAGGATACAACTTATAAAGTATTCACCAAGGTATTCGCGAATCCAGGCCAAACTATCCTTTACCTGATATTTCTTGGTATCCGAAATCTTATCATCATAGTTCTTTATTATTCTACAATCCGTATCTTTTTTTATACGACCATCCAAGAATAATTGATCAGGGAAAAAGATTGACAGAAACTACAAAGTTCTCTTAGTCTCTAATTTTGTAATTCCAAGGGTTTCGTATATGTTTTTAGATTGATCTTATGAGGTAGAATATATTAGGAATCTCTATAACCTTTTGAAGATAGCAGTTTCTCCTTATTGTTAACGTTTATTGATATCTTCTTTACCCTTGAAGATCCCTCATAAGAAGAAAGATTTCCAATACCTTGATTGAATATCTATTTGCAAGAAATCAATATGTTATATATTAGAGGAAGATTAGTTAAAAGTCTTTACTTCGGCTGAAGTGTGTATGGTCTTGTGATATCCAAGAGACTTAGGAGCACAAATGAAGGGGAATTGCTCGGAGGGTCGATTCGGTCTCAACTGCTCTCCAGTCCAAAGTTTTATAGTAGGCTAGTATTTGTAGTAATTTAATACAGTGTGGTTTTCAAGATGGACGAGGTCCGGGGTTTTTCTACAATATTGTAGTTTCCTCGTTAATAAAATTCTTGTATTTGTGTGCTTTTACTTTTCCGTGTTATTTTTTTTTAATTTTTTAAAAATACTACACAGGTTATTCTCTTATCAAATGAAAAAGTTGGTGGTGTGCTAGGTACCTTATCATTTTCATGGTGTTGTTCAGGATAAATTTATAAATCTAAGTAGTGAAGCTAGTGAGTCTCACAATCACCTTTTTTATGAACGTACTTTTTCTACTATTATTTTGAAAGGTTTATTGTTAAAGCATGGTTATGTCAGGAAAGTTGCCTCAACTTGGGATGAGGAAATTGTTTGGTGTAGGCATAACTTTAGGGTTCTAACTTCCAGATGTATCAGTATGACTACTATTAAAAAAACTGGCGATTAATGGTTTTGTATACTACATATGGAAGGAAAGGAATATCATGGTGTTTAGATTCGAATCTGATTCTGATGATCATGTGAGCATGTTTGTTGTTCAAGATATTCGTTTCAGAGTGTCAACTAAGGTTCAGAATGAGTATGAAAACCATAATATTATATGCTTTACTCAGATATGGAAAGTTAATTGTGTTTATATCTCTTAAAAAGGTCTATTGTACTTGTCCATGTATTCATGATGTTTCGTGGAATTATAATGGCTCTTCGAGAAATGATTCTGGAGGGTTTTGGCTATTCTCAAAAATTCAAATGGAGATGTTTTGGATGCTGCTTGTGGAGGTAGTAGACCTAATCCCGTCATGGCTCATGAGATGCATGGCGTTGAGTTGGGACTGAAGATGACTGTAAATATGAGAGTTGTTGATATTCATGTTTTCATTGATTCTCTGGATGTGGTTAATCTTATAACTAATCCAGAGGTTGATCGTCCAGAAAGACTAAGCAGATTTGAAGAAGAATAAAGAAACTTAGAAGAGATTTCAATGCGGAATGTTTCTCAATGCTATAGAGAAACGAATACAGTTGCTGATTATTTAGCAAGGAAACATCATGTTTGTGTTTGGGAAAGGATTAGAAGTGATGAATTTTTTCCCGACTTCAAAAAAATTATGAATGCTGATAAGAATCAGGTGGTGTTCATCATAACTAAAAAGACTGACAATATTAATTTCTTTATGTTGTTTTCTTCTTATAGTCGTTCTTTTTTTTTTCTTTAATAGGAAAAATTGATTAAATAAGATAAATTACATAATAGTTTTATCTTGTTGGATTAAATTTTGAGCCCAATCAGGAAAACCATTAGAATACTGAAAACAAATAATACGAGACCTTGCAAATTTAGCTAGACTGTGATATATGATTTGCATCTCTATGCACATATGTGCATGACCAAAAAGAGAAAGAACTAAATATGCCTAATGCATATTTTATTAAGTTATGAGTAGTCCACTTCATAGCCATGAGAGAACCATTCACAACATTTATGACATTTAAGCAATCACCCTCTAGTTGCAGCTTTGTCAATCCTTTTTGTTTTGCCCACAAAACTGCTTCCAAAAGTGCTTGCGCTTCTGCTTTCTCTGGATCTATTGAGTGATCTGCACCTCCTCACAATCCATCGCAGTCACCTACAAAATTCCTAGATATTAGAGCCCAGCCAGAGAAAGAGTTATTACTCAAAAAAGATGCATCAAAAATTATTTTAATGCAGTTAGAATCTGGGGCAGTCCAGTAATGCTGTGACTGAGTTATAACATGATTAACAATTGGTTGTACTAGCATATCACTTCTCCAATCATTCATCTGCATAATTATAGAATTAGCAATACTGTCAGCATTAGGTTGAGCATTATCAAAATATTTAGCACATCGAGCTTTGTAGATTGACCACATACAGAAGGCGGTAATCTCATATTGTGTGTAGTCTAGAGCAGCTAAGTTATTACCTGTAGGGAAAAACTGACAGACCCACTGATGCAGATCAATATTACTAATTGTATTCCATAATATGTCATCAACCTTAATCTAAATATTCCTAGCAACATTACAGGAAATAAAAAGATGTTGAGGACATTCCACATTCTGGTCACATAGATAACAGGCAGTTTCCTTGTATTTAGTGATTCTAGCAAGTTTATATCTAGTTGGCAGACAACTATGCAAAAACTTCCACATAAAATGTTGAATTCTGGGGGGTAGTTTATGTTTCCAGAATGATTTCCAGTTAATATTCATGTTGTTTTTACTAGGTTTGGAAAAAAGATTATCATTCAAAATCACTCTATATGCAGACTTTACTGTGAAGTAGCCATTACTACTTGGTTCCCATCTTAATTTGTCCTCTCCACTAAAAGGTATTCTAATCTTGAGGATTTCATTCACAATATTTTTATCAAAAAGAGTAGAGATAGTATCTAGTTTCCAACATTTCAAATCTTGATCAATCAGTTGGCTCACATATTTCATATCAAAATAGTAGAATTAGGGTGAGGGGGTCCATGCATATAAGGAATCCAATTGTATTTCCATATATTCACAGACTTACCATCACCAATTTCCTACATATGAAACTTTTTAACTATTTCCAAACCTTTGCAAAGTCCATTCCAGATCCAGGAGCCCTGCTTTGAGACGCTGTCACATAATGGGTTAGAATCAACAAAGTACTTACCTCTTAGAATAGCAGTCCATTTATCATCTGGATTTTCTATCAACCTCCAAGCTAATTTAGTGAGGAGATCAAGGTTTAAAACATCAGCTCTTCTGACATTTAAGCCTCCTAACTCCTTAGGAAGAGCAATGTCCTTCCAACCTTTAGGATAACAGCCTTTTTCACCATCTTTTTTGCCCCACCAAAACCTCATTTGTAGACTATCCAAAGTATCAATAATCTCTTTAGGCATAAGGAAAACAACTAGGTGATGACTAGCTAAACTACCTGGGACAGATTGATTCATTACAGTTCTTCCAGGAGGAGCTAAATAAATAGGTTTCCAGTGAGCAAGCCTACCTTTTGCATTGTCTACTAGATGACTGAAGGAGTGAGCTTTTCTTTTCTGCAGAAGAAGAGGCACACCTAAATAATTCTCATTTAAAGACATCCTTTTAATTATAAGGATATTAGATATGTCATTCTTAACATTATTAGGTACTTTCTTACTGAAAGCTAGAGCTGATTTCTCAAAATTGATAGCATGTCCAGAGAATTTGCTAAATTGTTCAATAAGAGTAGCTAGGTTTCTAGCATCTCTTGTCCTAGATTTAATGAAAATCAGGCAGTCATCTGCAAAGAAGAGGTGAGAAATTGAGGTACAGTGCTTGTTAAATTTAAACCCATGAATGAGATTATCATTTTCATCTTGGGTCACACCTCTAGAAAGAGCTTCCATACAAAGAATGAAGAGGTATGGAGACAGGGGTTCTCCTTGTCTCAGAACTCTTTGAGGATAATAAACTTTACCTGGAGCACCATTGAGAAGAATGGAAGTAGACACAGTAGAAATGCACTGATTAATCATATTACACCACTCCTGAGAAAACCCAAGCTTTTTGAGACTATCATGAAGGAAGCACCATTCTAGTCTGTCAAAAGCCTTAGACATATGAAGCTTAATTGCTGCACAACCATCTTTAGCCTTAGTTTGTTTCATATAATGAATTAATTCATGGGAAATGATTATATTATCATGAATTAGCCTACCAGAAATGAAAGCAGTTTGAGTTGGAGAAATAATTTTTTTTAAGACTTTCTTTAGTCTAGAGGCTAACAACTTAGATATAATTTTATAAAAAACATTACAAAGGCTAATTGGTCTAAAACCAGCAGCATTTTTGGGACATTTGCTCTTAGAAATTAAAGTAGTGAAGTTGTGATTCAACTGTTTCAGAATATAATGAGAATGAAAAAAAGATTGAACCATTTCAACCACTTCAGGGCCAACAGTATCCCACATTAGTTGGTAGAAACCTGGTGGTAAACCATCTGGTCCTGGAGTTGTCCATGGCTTCATTTCAAAAACAATTTTTTTTATTTCATCACAAGAAGGCATAGCAATTAACATGGAGTTATCCTGATCATTAATACAAGCTTCTACATTACTAAGAAAGGCATCAGAATTAGGAGGATGAGTTGTTCTACTGGCATTGCTAAAATGCCTTAAAAGTTCATTTTCTATATCTTGTCTTTCATCTAACCATATTCCCATATTGTTTTTAAGAGACTCTATCTGAGTTTTTTGCCTTCTAAAATTTGTTTTTGATGAAAATAGGCAGTGTTCCTATCATCTAAAAGGATAGCATCACCCTTACCTTTTAGTCTCCAATAATCTTCTTCAACATCATACCAGTACTTTAATTTCCTTGTTAGATCCAGAACCCTGCTATCATTAGGATTTCTAACATTTCTAGTAAGATCAGATAACTGAAATTCAAGATTAACAATTTGAGTATTAATATTCCCAAAATGCTGGTAGTTCCAATTCCTGAGAAAGTGCTTTGTAGAATGAAGACAATTAGCAAGAATAAAGCCAGCAAAACCATGAGTATTGCTATTCCATTTATTTTTTATTAACTTAGAGCATGTTGGGTCTCTTATTCACTCTAAAGGGTTTCTTGGTGTTGCATTCATTTTGTTAATGATTAACATTATGGGACAATGATCACTACCTAAATCAGTTAAGTGATAAAAAGATGTATTAGAATAAATGTTAGACCAATCATAGGATATGAGAGCTCTGTCTAATCTTTCTAGGATTAGTTCATCCCCACTTCTTCTATTAGTCCAAGTAAAGGGATTCCCTATATAAGGCATACTAGTAAGATTATTATTATCCAGCAGCAAATTGTTTGCATCTAAATCACTTTGGCTATGGGGGTTACCACCTTCTTTTTCACTGTTATGTAAGATGAAATTAAGATTACCTATAACAATTCAAGGGCTATTATGGGTAGATCTTATTTGTCTCAGATGGTCCCATTGGTTGGCCTTCTCCGTGTCATTAAGAGCACCATATAAACAAGTCATAAGAGAAATATTATTCTGACTATGAAGTTTAACAAGATAATTTATCATGTTCAACTGAGCATCAATAATCTGAAGGTTAATGCCATCTTTCCATAAAATGCATAGTCCACCAGAGAGACCAATAGGGTTTAAAAGATAGCTATTTGGATACTTAAATCTTTTTAGAAGGTAGCTCATTCTCTTGAATTGATTTTTGGTTTCAGACAGGAAGACTATGTTAGGGCTTTGGGTTTTAATGAGCATATTAAGATGATTTCTATTATCCTTATTTCCAAATCCACAAACATTCCATGATATGATTTTCATTTTATCATAGAATTGAGAGTTCAAACTGAGAGCGATATCAAAATGATGATGAAAGTGAAGACTGATGCAAGAGATATAGAAATAATGCAGAAAATTTAAAGTAATAAAAAGTTTTATGGAGATTACCTTCTGTATTCCCTTGGTGTTGTCAGAATGTTTCTCATTTGTTGTGAATATTTCTGTAGCTTGTGTTTCCAATTGTTCCCCATCATGAGATTGATTACTTGTGCCAACTGTATCCGATTCTTGAGAAGCAGTGAGTCTTAGCCTTTTACCCAATCTTGTTGACTCATTTTCACCATCCAATTAAGCTGTTATGTCAGACCTTGGAACTAGAAGAATACCATCTTGAGGAGGGATGAAACCTTTCTTTTTTGTTTCTTTGTTCTTGGAGCAGGTAGGAATGATGATAACTTCTTTTTTAGTCTCCAGAGTCTTCTTATTAGCAGTATTACTGATACCAAGGAAATGTGGCTTATTATGTGCTTTTGTTAAGAAATATGCTGCTGCCTTGCAAGCACTTTTAGTATGCTTGATGATGTAACACTTTGGATTACACCCCTTCTTAGTGGAAAGTTTATGTTATGAGACTCTTTCTTTGTCCACTAGAATTACATCTTTAGGCTTTTCATCATTTTTCCTTCTTATAGAAAAACTTTATCCATCTAGTGCATCCTGCATTAGTTTTTGCCATTACACCCCTTCTTAGTGGAAAGTTTATGTCAACATTGGCACAAACCTTGACTCTTTCTTTGTCCACTAGAATTACATCTTTAGGCTCTATTGCAACCACCTCTCCCATCATTTTTCCTTCTTATAGTCCAAAAAAGAACCCACTCTAGCCAGTGTCCCATTGTACTGGTACACTACCCCCTCGTTAAGAGGTGTATTATTTTATCATACTCAAAGAAAGGAGTAAATTGAAGTGTTGTTCGAGTTTTGACTTATCCCCAAAAATCTTATATGTGAACCTTACCCATCTTGCCTTGTACCTTGATCTAGAACCACTCCAATGTTCCATTAACATTTGATGAATTTTATATCACCCCTTCTTATCTTTCTTTGTCAATAACCATCTTTAGTGTAGAATTACATCTTTAGGCTCCTCTTTCATTGCAACCACCTTCTCCCATCATTTCACAACATACATGAGCATCCTTCTTTTTCCTTCTTATAGTCGTTTGTTTGCCTTGTTTTTAAATCGAAATAAATCGCACTTTATCAAACCCTAACTAAGTTCTTTTTTTTAGACAAAATAAATGGACTAGCCAGACTTTCCCATTGTACTTAAGGTACCAAAGTTAAGAGGTGTATTATTTTATCATACTCACTCAAGTTTCCTTGTAGAACTCTGACTTTATCCAAAGAAGATGTTCCCTCCCCCACATAAATTTCCAAGAGAAAATCTTGTTTGTCGAATTACGTGTTGTTGTACTCACACATAAATCCAACGGTGTTTACCACGCATAGCACAACGTGCCATGTACTCTCCTATTACACTTAAAAATTAAAATAAATCCACATATCCTTTTTCGTTGATTTTCATCATCGAGAATTTTCTAGGGTTCTACTTATTCTTCTTCTGAATTTGGGAGAGATTTTTAGTTAATCGAATTAATATTATTATGGTTATGGGTGAAGTAGAATTAGAAGAAATGAGAAGAGATCAAGAGGAAGATCAATTAAGTGATTCTCATCCTTTACTTGAGAACCACCAACAATCAAATTCAGAGATTAAAGATGACGATGGTGATGAACACGAACATGGTAATAAAGATATTGAAGATAATTCAGCTATTTGTTGTCGCATTTGCCTTGAATACGACGGTGAACCAGGTACATAGATAAGTAATTTCAATTCTAATTCGTAGCTGTATCATGTATCTAATGTTTTTGTTTTGATATTTAGGTGAAGATTTGATATCTCCATGTATGTGTAAAGGCACACAACAGTTTGTTCATCGAGGTTGTCTTGATCACTGGCGATCAGTCAAGGTAAAACGACATGATTTTTGGAAATGATTTAATTTGATTTTTGATTGGATTAAGGTAAATGTTGAAATGTTTTTTGTTTTTGTTGTTGATTTTGTAGGAAGGATTTGCATTCTCACACTGTACCACTTGTAAGGCACGATTTCATCTTCGAGTGGAATTGCTAGAGGATTACTGTTGGCGTAAAATTAAATTCAGGATTTTTGTTGCCAGGGATGTTCTACTTGTCTTCTTGGCTGTACAAACTGTAAGTCATTTTCCTATTTCTTATTTTTGAAGTGAAACCTTGCCTAAGAGTAATTGTATGATACTCTCGCAAATGTACATGTTAAATGGCAGCTTGATTTGGGATGAAATACAATGCCCATGAAGGGGTGAAGTAGATAAGAGTAATTGTATGGTACTCACACAAGCATGTATGTTAGTGGGTAGGTTTGATTTGGGATGAATTGTATTTCATGGAGAGACTAGAAGGAATGATATGGAGGATTACCTATACCTTAGCGTTTAGTGGATATTGAGCAAAACAATTTTGCCGTATTGTCCTAATTATTTTCATGATTACAATGTATGAGCTCATTATTATTTGTCCAGTATGACAAAGCCTTAGTCGTCTAGAGAATGCAAACACAGAAATATGTACTATTTAGTGGACAGTTGTTTTTTGCCTGGTAAGTGAAGAATTATGTGATGCGAGAAAGGGACTTAGGAAATTCAACAGCCCCGAGGCAATGAAGCAAAAGTTTAATAAAAGCAAAAACCAGAGCCTTTTCATTTACTCAATCACAAATGGCCAAAAGTTCCCAACACTGACTAGATTGGCAAAAGTAGCTCATATTGGGCATAATTTTTTGCTAGTTAATCATGTGAGCGGAATGTGGCTGTACATAGAAAAATGATAAATTAAGTTTCACCGGAAACTCCCCTATAAATCATGAGGTCTGTTCATTTTGTTCCCCGGATATGTCAGTTTTTTTCTATTATGAGTTCATAAATCCTAAGGGAACTCTGAAAATGTTAAGTAACTGAAGCATTTCTGCAGGCAATCTCCGTGATGGCTGGCTTTGCGTACTTGCTGGATACAAATGGGAGCTTCAGGAATTCATTCAGTGATGGATGGGACCGTGTACTTTCAAAGCATCCAATTCCTTTCTACTACTGTATAGGTCAGCCTTACGATGAATTCTCTTTTTCATCAAAGAATGTCTGTTCAACTTAAAAGTTAAAACATATACTCTGGTAGTTGACTCTGACAACCTCCTTTATATTGGCTGTCAATCATCTCTAAATACAAGATTGGATCTAGGTTTTGATAGTTGCATTGCTGCACCAACTGATCTTAGATATCTGAATTCACAGGCGTGTTGGCTTTCTTTGTTATACTTGGGTTTGTTGGACTGATAATACACTGCTCCTCCTTCAACAATAATGACCCATGCTTGGCTGGCTGTCGGAATTGCTGCTATGGGTGGGGCATCTTAGACTGCTTCCCAGCATCTATGGAAGCATGCTTTGCTCTTGTTATTATCTTTGTTGTCATATTTGCCATCCTTGGCATTGCATATGGTTTGCTTGCTGCTTCCATGGCCGTGCAAAGGATTTGGCAGAGACACTATCACATCTTAACAAAAATGGAGCTGACTAAGGTAATTACTTCTCACTGTAATCATTTTGGTTATCGCCTTCAACTTAACTTTGTTTTTATCCTTGTTAGTTTTAAACCCTGGTGACGCTTGTGATGATTTTTGACATTTGATATCTTGTTTCCCACAAACACTTCCAGGAATATGTAGTTGAGGATCTAGGCGGGTCTTACACACCACCAAAGCTGGATCCAGAACATGAAGAGCGTTTGAAGTTGCTGAAGTTATTGTAGAAACACAGGCACAGGAGTACAGTGAAGATGATGTTTTCTCTAAGAAACAGTCTGAATCTATTGGATTCAGAAGTAGACTTTATTTCCCATCATGTATTAAATAGATCTTTTTAGGTGTCAGATTTTGAGGGATTTAGGAAGAAGGCCCGGGAAACAGAACACTATAACACTGTATTAATGGCTTCAGAGGTCAACCAATGTGAATATATTTCACCTTATTTGAACAAGTAATCGAAAATGACCCATAGGATCATTCCATGACAGCAAAGAGAGACGAGAAGAAACAAACAATGAGAAATGTGAAGGGTTAAAGTAGAAGAAGAAAGCCCGCATCATTCACTCCCAAGTGCAAGTCTGAGATATTTACATCTTTATCTTTGCAAATTTTGATTGGTGTTTAGGAAACTTGATTATCGTTACTGACAAATTCCCCCACAACCCCCCGCTAAATTGCTGCTACACGGACACTTAAGTTTACATGAGATAGATTCTCAAGCAACAGCCAGTGAGGATCATAAGAGGGCATATATGCCATGTTTGAGACAGCTGTTTACCTTTGGGCTCTTAAGCTAGTACATGCGCTGCATCATTACACCCTCTAGGGAAAGATGAAATTATCAAACGACAGCCGGAGAGATGGTTAAAGTTTTCTAGTGGGAGAGCTGTAATTTGAGTTGCAATAGCCGCAACCACCATCTTGCAATCTCCTTTCTATTATACAGCATCAAATTGCATCTAATCCTTTAGTTGGTGATGCCTAGGTGAGAGTTCCAGAAGGGCCCAACTTTCAGCTTGTTCACCACTTGTGGCCATCATGGTTACAAACTCGTGTATTGAACTAGAAATAGTGTTTGACGCCATTGTAGATGAGATGCAGATGCTATACTTCATACAAACAATGAATGAAATGCACAGCACTATGGAGGTTGGAGAAAGATGCTGGATATAGATGGAAACAAGATATATAAAGACCACATGAGAACTGCAGCAAGGTAAATTGCTTGAGCCACCAAAACATGTCTTACAATCCAAAACTCTTGCAGCATAATTTTATAAAGAAACTAATGTAAGTATTTATGGGTTCGTTCTGCAAATTTATGGCTTATGATCCTACATCCCTGTTTTACATTGGGTATTTTATGGCCAAGGAGCCAAAACATGCAGGCTAAGAGAACTGTGGACTGACAAAAAAGAAGACATAACTGGACAGAAGGGCAAGAAAAAGGGAAAGAGAACTAAACAAATATCATATTTCAAAACTACATCAAAAGAAGTTCTCAAGTTTAACTGGCTTTAGTTTTCAAAATCTTTATATCCAGCAACACCATTTAAGGAAGTAAAACAAAACGAGATGACAAGTAATAATCCAAAAATATAAGCTAAAGACTGACTATCCTTAATTCTCTCATCTTGGAACCATTTAAGCCTCAACTTCTTCAAGAGTGATAGCTTTTGTGGGCTTGGCCAACAGGTCAGTGTACTCTTGGAAAGGGGATTTGGTAAAGCGAGTTTCCTTCCAGAAATCTGGAGTCAAGAACCCGTATGTCTTTTGAAGACAATCAAAAGTAGCCTGCAGAAACAAAACATAAAAGCATTAGCAGTCTGTTACCATCATAAATCTCAAACTCCACACACATAACCAGATAAAAGATGAATCAAGAACTCAACCACATCCGGATGGTTCCTGAAGATCAACACTTACAATATAAGATAAAACTTTTAAAGACAAAGAATATACAACAGCAGAAAATAAAATTGAACCAGAGGAAGTAATGCAAAAGCTTACAATTACAAAATCAGGGGGTCTACTACAGACAATAAAAAAAACACCCCAAAAACCGATTCGCCTAACAGGAAAATGGGGAACCTTTTTTGAGAACCAGCATGCCATGTGAGTTGGTTTTTGCGATGTTCTCTTCATTGTCCGTGAAGAATTATTGTTTCAAAATAGAATACTAAGATACACAGCTAGACGATATTCAGAATATGGTCAAGGGTAAAATGAAATATAATAGGTTATGCACATTACTGATCAAAATAACATGGAGAACATAAAAGTGACAGGACGCTAAAAAGCTAAAACGATTGGTATGATTCCCTGTTTAAAAGGTCTAAGAGATCACCCATCGAAGAACCTTCAGCTCAGGACTATGAATTCAAGAAGCTACAAAGAGTTTCAATGAGAGAGACTACAACAATATAACTCCTAAAAATTAATTTGTGAAATTATTTGAAGCTTGGCATCTTAAGGCTTCGCCAGCAGAAAAACAGCCAAATCAAATGTAGTTAACAACATATTATTATAGTGGCAAAGCTCTCATATACATTTTATGTTATCATCCTGTTGGTACTATACCAATGAGAATAGCGTATATTGCCTGTGAAAGGCATGTAATCATTGAGCTTATACCACCAAAAGAGCCTCAAAGAATGCAATTGTTCATACTTGCTACAAACCCCATCCACACAATACTAATAGTCTTATTATCATACAATTTGATCTAGTGTAGCTAATAATATACATATTGCAGTGGCAAAGCTCTCATATACATTTTATGTTATCATCATGTTGATAATATACCAATGAGAATAGCGTATATTGCCTGTGAAAGGCATGTAATCATTGAGCTTATACCACCAAAAGAGCCGCAAAGAGCACATTAACTTAATGCAATTGTTTATACTTGCTACAAACTCCATCCACGCAATAGTCTTATTATCATACCATTTGATCTAGTGTAGCTAATAATATACATATTGCAATGGCAAAGCTCTCATACACATTTTATGTTATCATCATGTTGATAATATACCAATGAGAATAGCGTATATTGCCTGTAAAAGGCATGTAATCATTGAGCTAATATCACCAAAACAACCTCAATAGGTACATTAATGAAATTGTTTCTACTTACTACATACCATATGATACTAAAGCAACGTCAGAAACCAATCAATAGTCTTTACTATGAATGAGACCATTTAATTTCCAAAAACAAATCCTAATAGTCTTACTAAGATACCATAATATTTGTAATCAAAATTGAGAATACATCAAGCAGGTTTTTATAAACAATCTAACATCAATAAGACTACCACAAACTATCAACAGCAGAAAAAAAAAAACACTAACAAATGGCACATTACACAGTATACACTCAAAAAAAAAAACAATCAATTCATGCAAAACAAGTTGTAGGCGTAATTCTAACTCTACAGTCCTATAAACAGGCCAAACACTTTAAAAACCACACACAATCTATCCTACTTATACAATTCAATAACCAAGTACCACAATTGAAAACATTACACACAGCCAATTCAACAATAAAATCGACTGTTATGCTACCAGATACAAACTATAACAATAACCAGTACTCGCTCAGCATACAAACAGGCAATCAATTTCTATGCAAAAACAACTTCCACATCAACTAATATAAAAAGTTTAATGAAATCAGATGCAAACCTTGACGAAGTTTCCAAGGGTTTTGGTAGATCCACGAGATGAAGTGAAAACATCATCAATACCAGCAAACTGCAAAACCTTCTTAGGAACTCTAGCAGCAACAATACCAGCACCACGAGGAGCAGGAACCATTCTTACAGTAACAGAACCACATTTCCCAGTAACCTTACAAGGAACAGTATGTGGTTTACCAATCTTGTTACCCCAATAACCTCTTCTAACAGGTACAACAGACAACTTAGCAAGAATAATCCCACCACGAATAGCAGTAGCAACTTCTTTACTGCATTTCACTCCCAAACCAACATGACCATTAGTATCACCAACAACAACAAAAGCCTTGAATCTGGTCCTCTGTCCAGCACGAGTTTGCTTCTGAACAGGCATGATTTTCATCACTTCATCTTTCAATACTGGTCCTAAGAGAGTATCAACGATTTGGTATTCTTTCACTGCTAGTGAATGAAGGTAAATCTGTTCAAGACTTCTGATCTGTCCGTCTTTCACAAGACGGCCGAGTTTGGTGACTGGAACCCATTTCTCTTCTTCTTCACGACGGCCGCCGCCTCTTCTTCCACCACGACGATCTCCTCTTCCTCTGTCACCTCTGCCGCCGCGATCTCCACGACCACCAAAACCTCCTCCGAATCCACCTCTGTCTCCTGCACCACGTTCCGCCATGATTGGTTGATGTGAAAGGTTTTTCTCTCTTTCACTCACTCTCTGATTTTAGGGATGAAGTTTTGAGAGAGGCTCTCGATTTGAAGCTGCGCTTATATACAGAAACCCTAGTAGGTTTTACAAATGAAGGATTTAGGGTTTCTCTTCATTTCGGCTTAAATAGGGTATCGTAGATGTTTATGGGCCGGGTCATTATAGGTTAGGTTTATAGATTGGGCTTACACTAGAAGATCCAAATTTACACGATATAAAACGAGTTGGTCATTTTCTGTACGATACGATCCAAAGCAGTATTGTCTTCGATTAATACTTTTCCGGAGTCTACATTCTTCTTCAACACATTGAGAATTTGTGTCATGGATTGCTAACTTCCCGAGATGATTTGCATCAGTTGTTGATGTAGTTTATTCAACATAGAGCCAAGATGTAAATAACTTAGTCTAAATGAACAAAATTGTATTTATTAACACATTGTGTGGGGTTCCCAAATTTCTAGGAGATGTTTATGTTGATTTGGTCTAACAAAATGATCTAGTTAATGGTGGGAATCCACTAAATAACTGAAATTGATGCAACCCTCCCCCCTCCCTGGATAACCACCATGTTGAATTAAATTGGCTCACTAAAACCTCGCCAATAAAACCCAATGGGAAAAGACATGGACAAAGGAAAAAGAGCACAAATATCAAAATTTTGAAAGATTAAACTTCAACGAGATGTTGCCTCGTTAAAACCTTATCAGGAAAACCACATGGGAGAAAACCTGAAACGAAGGGAAAAGAGTACAACTTTTGTCGTAAATATGGATGCTAATTAACTCAACTGTATGAGTGTTATAAAAACAAGCACCAAAATCATAATGTTTTAAGCAAGCATAATGTTTTAACTACGGATTAAAAAAAAAATTATTCTGCTACAGCATGGATTTTGTGTTTTTAAGGACTCTTCAAGGGACCTATAACGTTCAAATCATCAACTAATTAATCCGGATTTTTGGTTTTGCACCAAATTTCTAAAAACAAATAAAGGATTGTTAAACCTTATGTAAGCAAATAAGGTGATGCCTAAATATAATTTGAATCCTTCAAGGATTACAAATTTAATATGTTCTATGACCATATATTTTGTGTGAATGCAATATGAGTTCCTCAAAGACTACCACGCCAAGTGCATTGTATAAACAGAACAATTAATAAATCAATCCTAGGGTCTAGGAAAAATAAAACCCTCAAATCGTTTTTACAACCAATATATTTCTCGTATAACGCATTATGACAACACCGGCCTGTAAATAAACGGCTTGGCAATTTTAAGGTGTTAAGTCTTGGATCCAAAATTGCGTCAATCGAGAAATCAATCCTACCTAATTTGGATTATATGCCAACCAATCATGTATGTTGATATTACTTTGCATAGGGTCTACAACCACCATCATTTATTTCAGTAGCTATTGTAAATGAATATTCGACAATCATTTGTTTATTATGACCCAACACAATTCTCTGGTGTATACACACTTTGAAAAATTCAATTTTTACTGGTACCAGTTCCCGTGGGCATTATAAGCTCCTCCTCTTCAAATGAGGAGATATTAATTTTGATAATGTGAATCATATTATGATAGACTCTATCTGAACACTATCTGCACCATGTAGCAAAACGCTACATTTTTGCTATAAGTGATTGGATTTTCTTTTTCAAGCGACATTAGCTTATGGAAAAGCTAAATGAGATAATTTCACGCTCGATTTGATTTAATGGGAGAGAAATTGATATAACTTTAGTTAATTGACACCAACTTTTGATGGTGTATATAGACTCACCCTGATTATGGCGGAAATAATTGTATCTCATATACGAAATCAATTTTCGTAAAGTATTATCCGATTAATTCGAGGACATATACTTAGAATAATTTCTGGATTTTAACAATACCAGGTTGGACATTAGATACTGAATCCAATAATTATTAAAAATTATCCGGAAAATGTAATCCACTTGATATACAAATTGAACAAAGCATGGATTTTATTGATTGCAACCAAAAATAAATAAAATATGCAAATAAATCTCCAAATAATTCCATGACCTCAACGACATGAGATTGTGGACACTTTATTTTTCAAAGGAAATTAAATTCAAGATCAATATAGTCACTACAAGGACTAATAATATTGTCTAACAAGCCGGGTGCACCCATTGATCTTTTATGTCCTACCGTATTCCAACATCAAGTTGAACGGTCTCAATTTTGGAGAGTGGCATTAGGAAGAAAAAAAATATATTAAAAAAAAATGCTCAACATCCCTCAGGAATGCAACAATATTGGTGTTTGAAATTGTGAATGCGTAATAACCAATCTCACCCTTTTAGGATCTATAGATAAATTTAATTCCAGTTGGTTTAAATGATTCTTCTGAGAAGAATAAAGAAATCATTATCGCATTCTTTGTAGATAAAAATCTACTTTTTGGTTGATGAAAATTTCTTTGAAAGAATAGAAATCAATAACCAATATCCGCTAATAATATTTAGAATGCCAATTTTTACATCTCATATAAGGAGAATTGGTGGGGGGAAACCAATATCAATTGGTTATATCGCATAGTCAGCAGATGGATGGTTTCTGGAAAATAAAAAGAAACCATATGATAATCACATGAAGATGTTGAAATAAATTGGCCGGAGGTTCATGAACCATGCATATGATTGATTACCGTAATAATGATGAAAATTCGCAATAACACCGATTTTAGTTTGGTGATTATAGTTTCATTAAAGGAATAGAAACTATAAACCATCGGTTAATAGTGAAATTCAATATGAGTTGGTTTAGAGGATATACCAAAATCATATCACCACAAAAATATATATGTCATTTCGAAAGGAAAAAGAAATATCAAGCAAGTGATTTATAAACCCTATAAGACGTAGGGAGAAAAAGTACCAACATTTTTTTTTCTTCTGGCTATCAAAGTTGTTATTGTGTATGCACTGATTTAGTGCTTATCTTCTTCTTTCCAATACATGTAAAACATAAAACAGAGGTCACTATTTTTATTATGATTAGATAAAGTTACTCAACAAAAAAGAAAAGATTAAACAAAACATAAGATCGAGAAAAACTATTGTGTCCCTTTTTTTTATAGAAAAAACTTAGGCCTGGAAAGACACTAAGGTCGAACTACAATGGATAAGTTGGCATTGGCATTAGCTGTAGTAACACTCCTCAGCGTGCCCTCATTGTTTTTACAAAAGATAGCTAAGTTAAAAGCATTCATGTTTTGGCTACGATGAATTATGCTGAGGTTTAATAACACAAAAGAAATGGGGTTTATGACCATGTTGTTACTACTTTCTTCATGACTATGACTCCTCTCGTGATAAGTAAGATGAAATATTCCTTATGCGGCTTCATGGTAGAGCAATTTAAAGTGAACTAGCATATCTATTGATTCAACTGATATTGCGATGTTTGTATATTGCATTTCTTTGGCCTGCTAGAAAGCTAGGTATGCTCCTCTTGTAGCTCCTCCTTCTCCATTGTATCCTGGATATCCTCTGATGCCAATGATGTTTCCTGCAAAATCTGTCATAATTAGAGCAGTAAAGTGTAGTAAGGTCTTACTGTCCTGAATTGTGCATATACTGATCTGATTCCCGAACCCAGCTTCTATGTCCCAAGTATAAGGAGTAAGATTATGTTGCAAGGTATTGTCAGTTTCCTATGGTAAGAGAGGGAAACTATTCAAGATATGTTCATGTATAACATGTATTCTGTTATAGTTACTCAGATGCTGCTTGATTCTGAGAATAGTGACTCCCGCATTAGGTTGAGTGTTATTGAAGACAAAGTCACATCTAGCTTTCCAGATGTGCCAACAAGTAGTGACATAAATGTTGCAATCAGTGATAGTATTTCTAGGTTGGAACCAGGAATTCAACCAGTCAATGAATATGGTATTGTTATCAAATTGAGAGTGTGGATAGCCAAGAATTTCCTGCCAAACCAAATTAGTTGTTGGAAAGTTTAAAAACATATGTGACATGGTTTCTTCTTCTCCACTATTGCAAACTGTGCATAAGGGATTTATATAGTGAAGAATGCTTGCAGTTTTAGCATTGGTGGGAAGAATTCCATGTGCACATTTCCAGATAAAAAATTTGATAACTGGGGCTACCGCCATATTCCAAATAGCTTCCTAATTTTCAGTTAGAGCATCATTTCTGTAGAGGTGGTCAATTTTGGCCTTGTACAACTCCTTGACAGATAACATACCAGAATCATTCAGATTCCAAATTATTTTGTCTTTTTCATTTGGGTGTGTCTGTAAAGCAACAATGGCTCTAGCCTTGTCATTTATAAAGTAAGTATTGACCTGAGCTTCATCCCAAGTACCATCTGGAAGGAGCAGAGATTCTAGCATATCCATGGATTAAGGACATTTATTGGGTTTTTGTAATCTTGAGGTGGTATTTGGGATCCATATATCATCCTAGAGTTTAATTTTCTACTATTACTAATCCTCCAGGAGCAATGTTGTTGTATGTTGTTTATGCCTTGTAGGATACCTTTCCAGACCCCAAGAATCTCCCTCATTTGATTTTGTATCCATGCTAAAAACATTTCTGTCTGGTAGGTATTTGGCATCCATGAGTTTGTACCATAATGAATTTTTATCTTGCTCCAGTCTCCAACTAATTTTGTTATCATTGAATTGTTAAAAAGTTTCATATTCATGAAACCAAGACCCCCTATTTCCTCTGGCTTGCATAGAGCTGTCCAGGCTTTAGGGTAGTAACCAGAAGGGTACTCTATGTTTTTCCCCCAGAAAAAGTCTCTTTGAAGATTGTTGATGTCTTTGCAGGTTTTCTTGGGTATTTGGAAGTAGTTCATTTGGTAAATACAGGCTGAGGAAGTGACAAATTTGACGATGACCTCTTTTCTAGCAGGGTTTAGAGGTGTATTCTTTCATCCACTGAGTCTCATCTTCAATTTCTCTACACCAGGTTTGAATGAATTGATTTTGCTTTTCTGAGTGAAAAGGGGTGAGCCCAGATATTTGTCATCCAGCTGAAGAACATGAACTCCCATTGAATTTCTAATTTGAGGGATGAGGTTTGGATTGGTGTTCTTGCTGAAAAAGATTTCAGATTTGTTGAAGTTGATTAGTTGGCCAGAGTTTCTGCCTAAGATCTGCTGAAGTTGCATTATATTTTGAGCTTCAGTGATGTTAGCTTTGCAAAATATCATGCAATCATCAACAAAGAGAAGATGGATGATGGGAGGTGCAACTTTGCAGATCTTGATTCCACTGATAATGCCCATCTCCTCAGCATGAAGAAGAGTCCTTGAGAGAGATTCCATGCAGAATAAGAAGAGGTAAGGAGATAGAGGGTCACCTTGTCTTAATCCTCTAGAAGGTTTAAAGAATTTATCAGGAGAGCCATTGATAAGAATAGCAGAAGTGGAGGTAGAAATACACTGATATATCTTATTACACCATTGATCATCAAACCCAATTTTCTTCATTAGAGCCATTAAGAAGCCCCATTCCACTATGTCAAAAGCTTTTGCCATATCTATTTTTATTCCCATTGAACCAGTATTTCCTTTTTTTTCCCTCTTTTGGATCTCATAGTGTGAATGATTTCATGAGCAATAGCAATGTCATCAGAAATTTATCTCCCAGGGATGAAATCAGATTGGTAAGGAGATATGATTTTGTTTATAAAAGGTTTCATTCTTTGGGATAGGAGTTTAGATATAACTTTGTAGGTGGTATTACAAAGACTAATAGGTCTAAAGTGGCTAGGGGTGGTTGGGTTGTCAATTTTGTGGATGAGGGCTATGAAGGGGCATTCATCTCCTTAAGAAGATGACCAGAGAGGAAGAAATGTTGAACCATGGTGACAATATCATTTCCAATGATGTCCCAGTTGAGTTTGAAGAAATTTGGTGGGTACCCATCTGGCCATGGAGCTTTATCATTTTCCATACTAAATAAGATGGCTTTAATTTCTTCAGATTCAGGTTTTGTATTGAGGATTTTTTTGTCCTCATAAGTTATGGCTAGAGGTATAAGGTTAAGAATTTCAGTAGAGGTGGTTACTTTTTCAGCAGTAGCCATCTTAGAAAAGTGATTGGTAAAGTAGTTATTGTCCTCTTGATACTCAGTAATCCAGTTGCCTTCCTCATTTTGGATATAATCTATTTTATTTCTTCTAGTTCTACTCTTAGTAGCTCTGTGAAAATAGCTTGTGTTTTGATCTCCTAGCTTGATAAGTTGGTCCCTGCTCTTGGTTTTCCATAACTTTTCTTTAATGTCTTGCCAAATTTTGAGGTATTGTCTAGCATCAGCTGGAGATATTCCTCTGTCATCTCTGAAGTAGTGAGTATGGAGCCAGTTAAGATGTTGTTTGCATTCATCAATATTGTTTTTGATATTGCCATAAACTTCCTTATTCCAGATTTTAAGTTTCATCTTAATATCTTTAAGCTTTCTAGCTATGGAGAATACACTTGATCCAGGGGTAATCTTTTGCCAACATTCAGCAATGATTTTTTTGCAATCAACATGCTCTAGCCAGGATCCAAAGAATTTGAAAGGAATATTGCCATTCTTCCAGTGAGGGTTAGAATTAAGCATGATAGGATGATGATCAGAACCAATAGATAGCATATTGGTGATATTAGTATTTGGATAGATAGCTAGTCAATAATCATTAGCTAGACCTCTATCCAACCTTTGTTCAGTGAGAGCATGACCTTTCCTTTTGTTTGACCAAGTAAAATGGTAACCATAAAATCCAAGATCAATGAGATCCAAATTAATGATCTTATTATTGAAGATGACAGCTTCATTAGTATCAATGGGATAAGTAGTGAACTTTTCAATGTCATGAAGAAGAATATTAAAGTCTCCAATAACAAACCAAGGCAACTTGTTGGAAACTGCAGTTTTCTCAAGATTTTTCCAAGAGTTTATATTTCTCGAAATGGGTGTTGGTAAAGCTTTTGCTTTAGCCATGTTCATCTTTGCCTAGTGACGAAAGTTATTTTAGGTTTCAATCTTCTTGGAAAATGTTCTAACGAAAAATAGTTTGTGAATAACAACTATATAACGCCCTCTGAGCATGTTTCAATGATTGAAATGAGAATTTAGACTATATAACCATTGGGGGATATAAACATTGTTATGGAAACACATATATATATAAGTCCTTAGCACTTGAACAAAAGTTTGCGAACTTTGTTGATCAAGTGGAACCGGAAAGTAAGCAGCAACTCAGTCCGCAAACTCAGTCTGTGAACCCAGTCCGCGAACTGGCGTAGTTCTCGAACCTGAGAATTTCTGCTGGAGTTGTATCTCATGTGCAGTCTGCCAACTCAGTCCGCGAACTGACGGAAGCTCTCGAATCCGAGAATTTCTGCTAGAGTTTATAACTTCAACTGGTTAGCTTGAGTCCGCAAAAACAGTCCGCGAACTCAAGAGGTTATGTCTGAAAACGTTGTTCATGAACTTATTCTATATTACTAAGGGATGCTTTTGCAAACCGTGACTTTATAGTTCATGATTAATGATTCGAGTGAATCACATAGTTTTTGATTCAATTGTGTTTCTTGTAGTACTTGAGAGCTCATAGAAATTGAACAACTCTCTAACTAGTTCATTTGAGTCATTTGGACTAGTTATGGTGAAGAAGAACATTGTTCATTTGGATAAACTTTTGGTTAACTAGTTATTGAACCAACCATTGTACATGTTTGGGTACGGTTACATAATCCCAAAATCGTCAAGTACATGTGTGTATGGAAAGCTAAGTTTTCGATCTAACGGTTAAGGAATATTATCTTGTATCTAATCAGGTTTTCATCTAACGGTGAATATTGAATGCTTTGTTACTAAGCTAACATTGATTCCAAACCTTGATTTTAAGACTATATAAGGAGAACTCTAGCTATTGGAAAAACTAATCCCCACACACCTTTCTTGTGTGATACTAGTTTTCTCTAAGCTAGAGTCGATCTCCATTAACCCTTGTGTTTTTTTTTCTCTCTTAACTCGGGTTAACGACTTAAAGACTTCATTGGGATTGTGAAGCCAGACTGATACTATTTTTATCGTAGTTGTGTGACCTGATCTTGATCTTTCTATCGTACGAGTACAATTGTAATAATTGGCTTGAGACTCTATCTCCAATAGGCAAGATAAAAGTAGTCACAAACATCTTCATCTCATTGTTTGTGGTTCCTTAATAATCTTCTTCGCTGCGTCAATTAAGTTTATTGTGAGGTGATTGATGAAACTGAGCTGTTCTTCGGGAATATAAGTCTGGTTTTATCGATTGGTTCCTCTTCACCTTTGTAGACGGTAGATTTTCGACGAAGGCTAAAATCGTAAACCCATAATTATATGAACTTCTGATCCAATAATTAGATGCAAGAGTATTGAGACATGGGTCTCTCATCAAATCCTCTGACTGAGAATACTCTCTCTCAGAGTACATGGAGATATGTAGTC
This sequence comes from Papaver bracteatum, assembly GCA_023529315.1. Taxonomy (NCBI): domain Eukaryota; kingdom Viridiplantae; phylum Streptophyta; class Magnoliopsida; order Ranunculales; family Papaveraceae; genus Papaver; species Papaver bracteatum. The sequence continues at coordinate 849,119 of JAJJWX010004332.1, read as the reverse complement.
TCTCGGCTGGACAACGACATATCTGTATTGAGACACGGGTCTCTCATCGAATCCTATGATTGAGAATACTTTCTCTCAGAGTACATGTAGATATGTGGTCTCACGGCTAGAAAACAACATATCTCATGAATACTGAACACTTCAGTAATTATTTCTATATAGTATCACGAGATGGACGGCTCCTAGACAGCTTCCTCTGCTAGTATAGAGCGATAGCGTCTTCAGGATATAAACAACGAGTTTACCCTGACTATATAAAGGATATGAAGCTCCAACAAGCTCATATCGGAATAATTAATGCTCCTAGACAGCTTTCTCTGCTAGTATAAACCCATAAGTTAATTATTCCTAAATTCTTGGATTCATCCACAGAATTTCCGAAAATATTCAAATATTTTCGCAGATATTTCATTATTGCAAACCATGGTTCTTCCCAGCAGAAATCCATGGGTTAGTAATAAATATTCAACGCAAGGGCGTCTGAGCTACCTCTGAGTAAGCCCCGATTTAAATGGTGAAAGTGTACTCAACGACGATGCACTAAAAAACACCGCACGAACGAGTATTTCAAGATACGGCAAGACGATGAACCTATGCAAAATAGGAAAGAAAATAATAAATAATTAAAAATTGACCAAGGCACTAGGAGCATGGGCCCACTGACTGGCCGACCGTGTCGTGGTCAATCCCACGCCAGTTTCATATTTTTTGTTATTTTCCTTGAGTTCATGAAAATTCTTTCATTTGAACAAATATCCTTCGTTTTGAGGAAACTCCTCAGCTTCATGGTGTTTCTTTCACACCAAAGAAATAATATAAAATTAGGGAAGAATATTGTGGGGCGTGACCATTGGCCAACCGGCCATGCCTTTTTCCCAGCCGGCCCCACACCTCATGATTCATTATTTTATTATTATTTCCCTAATTTCATGAAAACTCCTTAATCTCATGATATTTCCTTGGTCCCATGAAAAATAATATAAAATTAGTAAATCCCGTGTGCACAGGCCATAAACGGTCGGTCAAACCCTAAATGGCTTCATACGTCCATTTTTATTATTATTATTATTATTATATTTTTCATGTTTCATAATCCCATGAAATTCCTTGATTTCATGATATTTCCTTCAAATTATGAAATTTCCTTTAAATTGTGAAATAATACATAAAATTAGGGAAAACGCACGGGACCGGGCCCTTGTCGGCCAAACATGCTCCAAGCCGGTCCCACATGCCTACACGTCCCTTATTTTATTATTTTTTTTTACGTTTCCTTCATCTCATGGAAACTCCTTGATTTGAACAAAACTCTTTAATTTTAGCAAAACTCCCTGATTTTATCATATTTCCCTAAAATCATGAAAATATTATGAATTTTTTTGGAAAAAACGTGCGGGATTGGCCCTTTGGCCGGCCTGCCATTCCTTGGCCATGTCTGGGCCCACACTTCATAATTCTTTCACTTTTCCATTATTTTTCTTCATCTCATGAAGTTTTGACGGTTTTATCAAAAAACCCTGGTTTCTTCATATTTTCTAAAATGATTGCTCAAATGCACAACTGAAAATATCAAAATTCTCAGAACTGAGATACGGACACTCTGGAGACATGAGCATGTTATCTTGACCGATCAAGGTTGGCTCTTTGGCTCTCAATGAGCCGGTCTTACATGTTTTCACAATTTGACCTAATTTGCGCAATTGCACGTATTAGGTCCAAAACTCTTCCAAACGACTTGGAACTTCATGGAACGATCAACACTTGATCTCGTGACCACCCAGGGCCGGTTTCATGTCCCCTTGGTTGATCCTCCACTTATTTATAATTAATTAGGTTTTATCACCTAATGCTGAACCCAACAATAATTCGAATAAATGATTAAACCAGCATTTAATCATTCTTTCATCAACAAGTCACCAACTCTTCAAGAGGTCTTGGTGTTTGCTCACGTGAGCATATGGGTGTTACATGATTGATCCACGGTCTCATGAAACCAATCCTTCCTTCGTTCCATGGTTCAATTCCTAACAAACCATGAAGTGGTCATCAATTGATCAAATTAGGGTTTCTGAGTCCAAGGATCATGATTCCAGATTCAAACACTAATAAATTTATGACTATCTCATGATCAATATTCTTATTAATTATGCTCGGTTCAACTATTAATATTTTAATTAATATTTATTTTGGTCACGCTGCCAATAATTCATCAGATGAGCAACACTTGCTCAGATAAGCAATACTTGCTCAAATCAGGGAATATTGGTTCAACTATCAATATTCAAAAAATCATCGAATGAGCAATACTTACTCGCCTTAACTATCAACGTGAGGATCATGCCCACGTTCAATCCATGAGTTTTAGAACATTTTTACAAAATCATGTTCAACTCAGTAAGTACATGGACTCATCGTCCCATGATATCACAAAGTCAGCAACTGACTAAACTAACCACGAGACGTCAATCGTATCACTTGGGGGGATATCAATTAAGGTTTTTCTGGCGGTCTACGGCACGTGTGTTCAAACACACTATGAAATGTGAGCAAGTCATGCAATCAGTTGAAGGAGTTAACAAAGTAGTGGGTGGAAAATCAACCAAGTCTCCGCACGATGAGCAACTGGTTTTAAACACGATTTTCGCTTCCCCACTCTTTGATTCCAAAAATTGTCACACTTCATGGGATCATGGTGTCTACAATTCCAGCAATATAAATCAGTCTCTAAATCATGATTGAAATAACAACGTCAACAACGACGAGAATCACACGTCTCATTGACATCACGAGATCATCAACTCATCAATTGAGCAATTACTCTCAACTGAGCAATTTCAATCATTCAGAACTTATCATATTCAGAATTCACAACACACCCACAATCTTTGATTACCATTGATTCCACACATTTCTTAGTTTCCCTCCTACAGATCAACCCATCCCCTCTTGTGACCGAATTTACTCTGGAACGGCCATTGTCTTGGTTTAGGACGGCGTACTACAGATTGATCTCTCGAATTCAAAGCACTCCCTTCTTGCAGTGCATCTGTGTGAGGTTGAACATTTCGCTCAGATCTAGGAGTCTCCTCCGCACGGTCATCTCCTCAATTCCATAAAAACTAGCAAATCGTTTTGCCCCATCTACAGATTGGCGACCACAGTGGGAGATTAATCTCTCGGTTGCAACTTCAAACTTTCACAGGATGGTCGATCTTAGGAGTAATTCGACTGCTCCAAACTCGATCCAGAATTTTTCAAATGGCGATATCCTTCCTTCCAATGCTACATCCGACAGCGAGGAAGACAGAGAAACCCCAACTCTAACTGAGTTAGCACGAGTTCTAGAGATCCACACCATAAACATGGATCTAATGAAGGATACAATGAACCACATACTTTATTTCCTCATCAAACTCACATCCGAGTTAAGCAGAATCTCCTCTTCAGAAGTCCCAGCACCAAGGACTGACTCATCACACGATGGTCCTCAAAGCAACAATTTCACTACTTATGAGAAGCCGGTGGACCAGGAGGTTGCACAGCTAGTTAAAAGCTTATGCGAACTCTTATACTTTTCTAGGAAGCAACGAATAGACACGTTTGTTGCACTCAACCAGATATCATATGAGGTACCATTAGCTTCATTATCTCCAGTAGTTGAAGAAACGTTCATGATGACTGAGCACTCGATCAACAACATCACCTTCGGAGAAGAGGACCGCATAGCAGACGAAGGACATAATCGAACCTTGTACGTAACCAGTTTTATCAAAGACTCTAAGTTCAAGAGAGCTATCATTGATACAGGCGCTTCTACAAATATTGTTACTATGAAGACCCTCAAGGCGGCCAAGTTTCCACGAAATAAAATCATTCGTCATACCATCTTGATGACGGGTTTTGAAGATCCATACATATGGATATGCATACATAGACATGAAGGTGGGGCCTATTCAATCAAAATCCAAGTTCCACGTGATTGAACAAGAGCCTAACTATCACATGATACTCGGAAGGACATGGCTCCATGATAACAAGGTGGTTCCTTCAACGTACCATCAATGCATGAAAGCTCTAATCAATAACAAAATTGTTCGTATTACGGCTTCATCATCTCCTTACGCCCCGGTCTATGACGCTGAATTCCTTGAGTTGCAGAAGAACATCCCTGAACCACTAAACAAGATTTACAGTGCTCCACTCCCAAGCTGGGAGTCCGTCGAAAAAGCTGCAAATGAGCCGTCATACGTCAAGACAGTTAAGCCACCTGCCGCTCCAATTAAACGCCGCACGGATCATATCTCAACTCAGGGATCTAATTTCATAAGCAGTCATGATGCGAAGGGTAGAATCATTTACCGACGCAAGGATTAACAATTATTAGAGGAGAATGACGAAGAGTCTCCCCGCCCCAAAGAATCATGTCAGAGTGAATCATCACTCGAAGAAGAAGTTCAAGATGCTCCTCCACAATTACAAGACGGCACTAACTCCACCACTGATGATCTCGAAACGGTAAATATCGGAACGTAGGATGACCCAAGGCCGATTCTAATTAGCTTAGCATTGTCGCCAGAAGAACGGACAGAGTTAATAGCACTATTGAAAGAGTATCAAGATGTCTTCGCATGGACGTACGAAGAAATGCATGGCCTAGACGAAAAATTAGTTACTCATCATTTTCATATCACTCCTGGCTCCAAAGCTATCAAACAACCGCCTAGACAATTCAGACACGAAGTCGAAGAAAAAATTAATGTCGAGATTCAGAAACTATTAGCAGCAGGGTTCATCAAACCTATTCAACATCCAACATGGCTGGCGAACGTTGTTCCTGTCAAAAAGAAAAATGGGCAAATCAGATGCTATGTTGATTTCAGAAATCTGAAAAAATGTTGTCCGAAGGATGACTTTCCCCTACCCAATATTGATATGCTCGTAGATGCAACTAGCGGTCACGGTATGTTATCATTCATGGATGGATACAGCGGGTACAACCAAATCAAGATGTACGAACATGATGCCAACAAAATTGCATTCCGTACTCCTATCGGAAACTTCCACTACACAGTGATGCCTTTCGGATTAAAGAATGCCGGTGCCACATATCAACGAGCCATGACCGCCATATTCCATGACATGATGCACAAGCAAGTATAAGACTATGTCGATAATGTCGTGGTAAAATCAAAGACTCGAGCATCTCACTTCCAAGTTCCAAGGCAAGTTTTTGAAAGATGTCGATAATACAAAATAAAGATGAACCCTCTGAAATGTTCTTTTGGTGTTTCCTCCGGAAAGTTTATATGTTTCCTAGTCACAACAGAAGGAATCAAAGTCGATCCGGACAAGACAAAAGCTATTACTACCATGCCTCCTCCACGCACCGTGAAAAAACTCCAAAGTTTCATGGGCAAGGTAAACTATATTCGGCGTTTCATTCCTGGATTAGCTCATCTCATTGCTTCATTCACCCTTCTATTGAAGAAAGGAGCTAGTTTTACATGGACTGCTGTACAACAAGAAGCATTCCAGAAAATATAACAGATGTTGTTATCACCTGCTGTCATGAAGTCACCGGTGCAAGGACGACCATTGATACTCTTTACAGCTTCTAGTGATGTCGCTATTGGAGCACTCCTTGCTCAAGAAGATGACGAAAGCATCGAACGACCAATCAACTACTTTATTCGTATAATGCGGGATGCTCAACTCCGATACCTAAAATCTGGGAGAGCATGCCTGGAATTAGTACATACAATTTAGAAATTCAGACACTGCTTGCTATCTAACAGAGTGTTGCTCATTTCCAAGGCTGACCCTATAAAGTTTTTACTATCAAATCCAGCCTTGATAGGAAGACCAGCAAAGAGGCTACTCCAGATTTCAGAATTTGACATAGCATGTAACCTCCCAAAGTAAGCAAGGGCCAAGCAGTGGAAGACTTACTCGCTGCTTTTCCAGGAGACGATGCAACACTGTTACATGAAGACATACCCGGTGAGTTTCTAGATATCTTAGTCATCAAAGAAGAGACATGAATTCTATACTTTGACGGTTTCTCCACCCCTAGCAATGACACCGGAGGAGTATGCATAGTACTAGTCTCTCCATCTGACGAGGTTTTCTCACATTCATTCAAGCTGGATTTTCACTGCACCAACAATTCAGCAGAATATGAAGCCTTCTTGCTGGGATTGTCTCTAGCTAAGCAAGCAGGAGCAACACACCTCGAGATAAGGGGAGATTCAAAACTACTGGTCAATCAAATGAATGGAACATACTCTCTCAATGAAATCACACTTGCTCCATTTAGAACTGAAGCTCAACGACTGTTAACTTACTTCGCTGATGCAACGATTCTCCATACTGGACGAACTCAGAATAGACACACCGACTTCCTAGAAACTCTCGCTTCTAAGCTACAATTTGAAGGAGCATAGAATACCATCACTGTACTAAGGCGCATTGTGTCATCTACCTGGCTTGCTCAAGTCGAAGACATCCAGGCAGATAATTGGCGAACACCTATATTCATGAATTGAGCAGTTCTCTTTCAGAAGGGAAGATCAGTCTCAAGGAATTGAGGAATTATTTTCTACTTCATGGACCTTTATACTACCAAAACTCTGATGGGTCTTTATCACGATGCCTTGGACCTAACGAGGCGGACGAACAACTCAAGCACATACATGAAGAAACCTGTGGACATACACTGGTGGTAACACTTTACCGAAATGTTCAAAGAATGGGATACTATTGGCCTTCCATGGAGGTTCAATAAAGAACTCTGTAAAAGTCATGTCCCAACTGTCAGATGCCTCCTCATCACTTGGAAGCTCTAACGGCCCATCACACTGGGGACTGGAGGGAACCTTACATCAAGTACCTCCGGGATAATGAGTTACACTGGAAAAGAAAGAAACAATCAAGCTCATTCAGAGAGATAAGAGATTTGTTTTTCTTTATGGGATCTTATATCGCAGAAGTTTTAGTGGAAACCTGATGAGATGCTTAGCTGAGCATGATATCCCAACAATCCTGAAGGAGATGCACGGTGGAGAGCATCAAGTAAAAAGGAAATTATTTCTCCAGCTTCATGAGAAATATTATTGGCCGACCATGGAAGATGATGCGGCTGCGCACATTCAAAGATGTCATCAATGCCAAGTCCATGGTAATCTCATCCACACTCCTTGTCTCCCATTGAATTCTGTGAATAGTCCATGGCCCTTTTATAGATGGGGACTGGATATCATCGGGAAAATCAATCCAGCATCTTCGAAGAAGCATGAATACATCATCACTGCAACCGAATATTTCACCAAATGGGTTGAAGCCATTCCTCTTCGAAGCACCACTGGAATCACGATTGCAACCTTCATCAAAGAGTACATAATATGCAGATTCGGTATTCCCAAACATATTGTTACCGATAATGGATCCCTTTTTCCAACAAGCATGTGACAGAATTGCTCGAAGAATATAGCATCAAACAAGTTTTCTCTACACCATAATATCCTCAAGGGAACGGGCAAGCAGAGAGAACCAACAAAACTTTGATCTGCATTCTTAGTCGAACAGTTCATGATAATCCCCGAACCTGGCGCGAACAATTGGCTATGGATTTGTGGTCTTATCGAACCGCGCTAAGGAGCTCGATCGGGACTTCACCATATTCTCCTGTCTATGGGGCTGATGCCATACTTCCGGAAGAAATCAAAATTCCTTTAGAAAGGATCAAAACATCCAGTGGAGTGCAATGGGATGAATCCGAAGTGTCCAACTCAAGAGTTGCTGAAATGGACATGCTCGAGTCAAAGCGGGCTAAGGTAGAAAAATATGTAGAAACCTACAAGCAAAGAATCTCCAGAGCCTACAACAAAATGGTAAGACCTCGAACATTTCAAGTAGGAGATCTGATATTAAAGACAGCTAAGCACATTCAACAAGGCATGTCTGCTCACAAGTTATTTCAAGTAGGAGATCTGATATTAAAGACAACTAAGCACATTCAACAAGACATATCTGCTCACAAGTTCTCTCCGAAATGGGAAGGACCATATGTAGTCACAAAAGCAGTATCCAGCGGATACTACAAAATCTTAAAGATTGACGGAGGAGTGGAAGGAAATATAATCAACGACAAATGGCTCAAAGCATATTACGCCTGATCCATAGAAAACAACTACTTTTTCATCATTTCATCATTAGCATTTTCAAAAATGTAATTTCCATTCCTCCAAAGAGAATTCAAATTCTCCTTTGTTCATTAAACATTTCATAAATGAGCAAAATTAATTCGTACTATGATCAATTATTCCACCTAACCAGAAACTTAAACCAATTCAAAAAAAATAATCATAAATGCTCACTCAGACCAAACCATCCAGCAATGGATAATCCTTATAAGAAACTTTATCAAGTTTCTTCTGAAAGATCCTAGTCTTTACCTTTAAATCCTCAACTGCTTTCTCGACCCTAGAAGATTCCAGAGCCAATATCTTCTCCTCTTCCAATAAATCAGTGTTCATGAAAATTGCATCAGCAGCCTCTGCTGACTTATGAATATTGATTATCTCAAGTCGACGACGGAGCCAGCTCACGTTAAATCGCAATGTCTCACAGTTTGAAATCATCTCATCCCATTCATGCAACTCATGGTTTTTGACATCTCGTAAGTGCATTTGGTTCATTTCCTCAATAATCGGCAACAGTCCAGCTATCATGGTTAAGAGAGTTGGAGGAAATCCTTTCCATACCTCTGTAGTGGAAATATGGCCATACTTCTTCCATATCTTAGTATATAGAGGCGCATGACATTTGGGAACGACGAACCCGCCAACCACTTCATTGTCTAGGAAAGTATTGATCAAAGGGGCTTCAAATGGGAGTCCAGCTGCAGGATATTATCGGGCATGAACATTGTCTCATGTCCCCACGGACTCTACAGAATCTTTACCGACTCGGTCGGTGCTATCTTCAACTTCGACTACAGTCACATACTTTCCGCTCCTTCTTCTGGCATCGACAATGACGCGAACATCCTCCTGCAATGAAACGAAGGAGTATTTAATTCCAATAAGAGCATAGTATAATCTCAAGAGTTATAAGATTACTCGCAGATGATCCAGCCTCAGCACGATATGACCTATACCGGATAGGATCTCTAATAGTTCGCTTGGGCCGAGAAGAAGTGTTCTTCTGATTATCCTGCAATAAGTCGTTTGCTTAATGATAAAATCATCATATTGATGAGGCAAAGATGAAAATAGATGCAACTTATTGAGATGGACGCTGCTATTTCACACTTCGACTGAGCATCATCTTGAGAAGAGATACCATTGCTTGATATGGCGGCAACAAGGTATGATCAAGAATTCTCTGCACGATGAAACTAACTCAGGAATAGAAGAAATATTTGCGTAGATGATGGACTCGAAGTATTGAAGATATATGTTAGACACGGTGAAGGTTTATCTTCTGTGGATAGTCAATTCAGTTGCGGGTTTTACTGAAACCCTAAGATTTCAACAAGGACGACACTGAAGATGCGGAGAAAAACAACTGGGGACTGACGCACACGGTCAAGATTACACAGAATCAGGTGTAACACGTTTTCTCTCAGCCCACGCAATACGTATCTCAGTACTTTCTGCAAACGAGAATCACTAAGACGAGTCGAAGGTCATGATGAATTTCAGGACACGAACATTGGTTCGTTTATTCAATCCAAGAAGAATCAACGTTAATAAAAGGGTTTTTTTATTCAAAGAAAATTCTAAATCAGAAGAAAATTTGTTCAAATCTGTAAGATCAGAATATTGCCACAATGATACTCTTGCGAAATTTATAAACAACATTTCTGCGAGCTCTTCAATAATACACTATGAGTATCGTAGAGTGACTCAAAGAATGACGTAGCAGATGAAGGCAACTAAAACACGAAAAGAGCATGAAAATCCTGCGAAGATTATAGCATCTGTGAGAATTAACATTATAACTATTGCGGGACTACCGCGAGTCAGATCCGAAATTAAAGGATAGCATAGCTGTCATCTGATAGGTGTAGAATACACCGTATTTAATAAATAGTATTTATGCTTTCTTAGCTATTTTTCTTGTAAATTATGTATCTTATGTTTGCTTTTGAGTTTTATTAGGTACTTTGGAGTCATTCGGAGGAAAAGAGAAGAAATCGTTCAATTGGAGCAACAAAGGGAAAAATTGTCATTTCATAGGCGAACACCGTCCGGAGCCCAGTCACGGTTAAGGGGCAACTCTTTTTAGAAAGGTATTAAAAGACAACCAGCAATGGTTAGGGGCTACTAGCTGGGTGGCCCTTATCAAGGTGACCAGACACCGACTATAACCTTACTTCTACAAACCTGAATTGAGAAACTCTTCTCGGAATCCATTGTCCCCTCTTTACACCTAAAATTGAGAAATAAGATAGAAAGAAAACAGTGGATGCTGTTATTACAGAGACCAGATCGAGAAATGTATTGAAATAGCCGAGAGAGAGATAAGAAAATTTGTTGTTATTTCTGTCCACGAAATTGAGGAGATTTGTTCTGTTGAGGATGAATTAGGGTTCTGATTTGATGGGAAATAAGATGAGTTTCTGTTGTTATAAAAGAGAATAATCAAGATGGAAAAGATGTGTTGTTACTCGAATTATAACATGGGTTTGAATCAGAAATTCATGAATATGAAAAAGAAATAAAACTTTGTGAAGATGGCTCGAGAATTGAAGTGGGTTCTTTTATTTGTCTGTAGTTCTAAGTGATGCCGATGGAGAATTCTTGCTGCTCGATTCAGGAAGAAGCCATAGAAATTGGTGATGCTGTCTTGTTTGGGTATGTGATGGCTCAGGTTGTGTTGCGAACTTGTAGTGCAGCTGAGATGAGAATTGGAGATGGATTGATGCTGTCTATTGAAGGTTTGCAGGTGGCTAGAAATGGTTGATTGTGGAACTGGTCAGTCTGGCTTGAACTGTGGAGAAAGGGTAGCTGGATTGGTGGAGCTGGGTTGAGAGGCAATTGGTGATTCAAGAGGAGTAGTTGTTGTTGGTCATTATGAACAAGAAGAGCAGGTATTGGTGGTGCAGTTATTGAACTGAAGCTCATGGTGGAATTTCTGAATGAAGATTAGATGTATGCTAGGAACCAAAAATGGTAGTGGCTTGAGATGTGATGGAGTAGAGTTGGTGGTTCACAAGAAGTATTGGTGGTGATTTATGTCAATTATTGGTGCAAGGTTTGCAGGCATATTGAACTGGTGTTGTTGGTTGCCAAGATGGCAGATGGCTACAAAGAACAGACTATATGTGAATTACAAGGCAACTGGATTTGGCAGGCAGTCGCTGAGGAGATTGAAATGGGAGCTGAAATGCAGTAGTGGGTTGCAGAGATTGAGCTCATTGCTGGTATTGGATTGGGAGGAATTGAAACTGCAGATCAATGAAGTGGCTCAAAGGGTAGCTGGAGTTGGTGCTATAGTAAAGCTGCAGAGATGGTGCGACTGCACTGGATAGGGTTATGCTTGATGGATGATGGCACACCATGGTTGCAACTGCAGTTGTTAGGTTGCAGAGAAGGCAAGATTTGAAGGTCTGGTTTGAATTTGAGATGTTGTTTTAGCAGGATGGTAGTGTTTGGTGGGTTCTGGTTGGAATTTGGTGATTGAAATGGTGGTTGCTGCCAGGGTTTGGAGCTGTTGAATGGGATACATGGAAGAATCTATACCTGTGTTGGTGGATAAAGCTACAAAAATAGTACACTGAATTGATGTGGTGCTGCTGGGATTTAGTGATGGGAAATAGCTTTATGTCTGTGGTATAGGTGGTTACAGCTCAGGTTGAGCTATTCAAGGAGATGATGTGTATGCAAGGCTGGACTGTGACCTAGATGAATGTTAGGCTTAACAAGTTATGAAGATTATGGAAGCTGTGGTGCTTGTCAGGTGGGTATTGTTCATGGAAGAAACTGAGGTACGGTTTTGGCTGTGCTGAGAAGAAGTATAGAAGATTGGCCTGTGACTTTCAAGTTGCAGTGTTGTTGGTTATGTCATGACTGGTGGTGCACAAGCTGGAAGAGTTGATGCCGCAACGAGTAACGGAACTTGATAGGGGATCTCGAACTGGAACTAGATGGTTAAGAGTTTACAAAATGAACAACGGAGCATTGTAGGTGGTTGTCCAGTACTGATTGAGATGTAGTTGCGCAGTGGAGAACAAGGCAGTGAAGGTGGCCTAGGGTTAGCAAGATGAATAGTTGGTGCAATCAGGGAGGTGCTTGAGCTGCAAGAAGTGGATATGAAACTGGTGGGTGATTGCAGGGTGAGCTGTGAAGTTTGGGAGTGCAGTGACTGGTGTAGATGGAGAGCAAGGAGCTGACAAGGGCTTGCTTGTGACACTGACAAAGAATGAAGATGTATGCAATGGTTAGTTTCCATGCAAAATAAATTGTGCGAAAACGGGGCGAGAATGGCGAGCCGGTGGTACTAGTTCCGGTAGTCGGATTTTGGAACCGAAAGTGGGGATCGTAAATATTCAATGAATCATGAAGGGGGTATGAGTCGTATGCAAGAATCGATGGCCGGACATATGAGCTACATGGCACGCTTTTGGGTGCGTTTTCGCAAGATGAGAAGTTGGGTTAGTTGGTTTTTGTGAATGTATAAACTAAAGAGAAGGAGAGTTGAGGTACTGGAAGTATACAATTGGCCTGGTGATAGTTTCTGATGGATCAGTGACCTGAGAAAGTTTTCCGGCGACCGGATTCCGGCGTGACATCAGCAATTCCGGTAACCAGTTTTGGACCCAAAATCCAGAGACATATTTCTCACACATGGGCTTGGTGGACTAGTAGATGGACGTGGACTTGAAGATTTTGAAGGCTAGACCTAATTTTGGAACAAGAAGAGCTATAAAAGAGAAGTCTTTTCTCAAAACCTAATATCTTAATATCTTCTACTTTTGTTTCTAGGGTTTGTGAACATGATAGGGTTTCTCTTTCTTCTTGTTATGAACTCCATTAACATGAGTACTTAAATTTTATTATTGGTTATGGAATAATTGGATTTCACAAAGCATGATTCTTTGATTCAATATATTAGTTTTGTCTCATATTTATCATTTACAATTCTCTGAAAATATAGTTGTATGATTTGAATGCTAGTTTGATCGAGTCGCGAATCGGTTGAGTTTGTTTTCACATCTATTGCTAGTTTAGGGTTTATTATACGTAAAAGTGATAGATTCCTAATTGCAAGTAGCATAAATATGATTATAGTTTGTAGTGATATATTCTTATGATCATATGTGAATTATAACCTTTGTTAAATTGAATTAGTGCGTTTTCCATGTTCGATTGCTTTGATTGGCCTGATTTCATAGAACTTAATGCATCTAGGGAATTAAACTTGATTAGTGCTTTTACACGTTAGGTTGTTCTCTTAGATAGAACTCATGCTCGCATCTTTTAATGTGTTTGTTGATGACAAAAGGAGATTAGCGGGATATTCTTGCGATCAAGATATTCTAGGGCTTTTGATAAAAGTTGAGATTAAATATCAATTCTAATTATTGTTTTGAAAGCATGTTAGTGAATGAAGATGAATCCTTAACCAATATCTTTTCTATTTGATTTGTGTGCTTTACTTTTTATTGTTTTATTTTATTTTACTATTACTTGCATAAAAATCAGAAAACCCCCGGTGTTTTATATAGGAAACCGAAACAACGAGACAACCTAGACCTCTCTGTGGGATCGATCCTTTCTTGCCCTTGCTATATTTATATTTTGAGTAGTAATAAAGTGTAAATTATTTTTGATGCATACGACAACGATCAAATTTTGGCGCCGTTGCCGGGGAGGCAACGGTTGTCACTTGTTTTTGGTTTCTTATTTTTGTTTTGTTTTTAGTTTTTCTTATTTTCTGGTTTTTAACCTTGGTTTGGGAATCGTATTTCAGGTACCAATTCTATGGAAGGAGCATATTGGAACAATGGATACGACTTTCAACCTCCTCAACACTATGGCAATTTCCCACCATCTATGGAATGCAATCAAAATCAATTTATTGGCTATGATGCATATCCTAGAGAACCTTATGGTGATTTTCATACATACCAACAACAACCTTGTAGTGGGTATGTAAGTCAAGCACCTAGGTGGGATAATTCTACTTCTAATTGGCTTTATTCGAGTTGTATGCAGATTATGCATGGATTGCAAGATATGCAACAAAGGCTAGACCAACTTGACCGTAATAGAGAGAACGTCGCACAAACCAATTTCTGGAATATGCCTTCTTACCCGACTCCGGATCGTAGTTATGATCATTCACCCATTCAAAGGGAAGAGTCATGGGAAAGAGAACATATTGTATCAAATGGTGGTAAGCGTGTGAACGTCAGGAAACTTGCGCAGAAATTATACAAGTTGGAAGACGATGGATACTCGGAAGAGCTTGTCGATGAAATTAGTAGGACCATTCATATGGAACTCAAACGACGTCGTGATAAAGGATGGAAAACCGACGAAAATTCTGATTATGGTGAGTCTGAAGATGAAGACGATGATGATTGTGTTGAAAAGGACCAACCTTTGGAGATATTTGATGACTTTAGTGTAGTTGACTCAACTCATGATCTTTATAATGATCAAGCACCTATTCAAAAGGTACATGAGGATGATGAAACTAATGTTTTTCAGAATTTTGCAACATGGTTTGAGTCTTATGAAGAGGAGTATGTTGAGAATGTGACCGTTATGACCAATATTATGGAAGACCCAATTGAACTTGTGAATGTTTGTAATGATGATGTTTATGTCGAGACTCCGGTTAAGGCAGAAACGGATGAAGAATGGTTGGAAGGTTTGATAGAGGACCATGATATACAAGAGGTGAGTAGTTCACTTGAATTTTTCAAGGATGAAGAGGATTCCGTGCTACAAGAGATTGTGCGAGGTTTGTCTAACCCTTTGCATATTGATTCTTCTCCTTTACCTCTTATTGGTTTGAATGTATGTGCTTCGAAAACATTGTTGAATGACTTTGTTTCTCGATGTCCTCCATTAGAGATACTTGATTCTCATAGTATGCAGGTTTGTGAACAAGAAACCATGGAAGTACCCGACTCCTATATTCTTTATGCAATTCCAAGTGTGGACAAGAATAAGTGTGGGGGAAGCTTTTATCGGTTAATAGCTTCAATTATGTTTTATATTACTAATATTTGTGTGAAGCTAGTGTTTGCAAAACAAGTGCTATGGGTGGATCCCCAACTTTTCCGATTATTGGTGTATGGGGAATTCAACTTGCATGTCGGGCTGACGACTTTAAACCAAGCGCTAATGGGAGGCAACCCACTGGTTTTGTGTATCTATCTTCATCTTTTTATTTTTATTTTAAGTTTTTTATCTTTATTTTCTTATTTTGTATATTTACATATCAAAACTCCAACTTTTAGAGATTTTTGAACAATTTAGAATAAACACTAGCCTTTCTAAGTAGATGGAATTTTTTCTTGATGGTGAGGTGTATATTGGATGAGTTGAGATTAGATACCAACTAAATAGCTTGTTTAGTGTTTATTCTCTATTGTTCAGAAATAACAATGAGTTGGAGTATCTTTTTTTATCATGCATTGTTTATATATATATCATGTTATGGATTTCCCACCTTGACTTTCTTTGGATGATTCAATTTACATTGAGGACAATGTAAAGTTTAAGTGTGGGGGAGTGTTCTCATATAGAGTTTTTAGCCTTGTTATTTTTCCCCTTGTGTTCGTGTAAAAAAAAAAATCATAAAAATAGAAAAAACCAAGAAAAAAATTTGTGCTTTTGAACTCTGAAATCTAGAAACTTGTGCCTTTAGGATGACACCATTAGTGGATGGAACCATTTTGAATGCAGGAGTTGAGGAACCAATTAACTAAAAGGGACGAACATAGCTCAGAAATCATAAATAACATGATAGTTGTTACCATATCTCGGAATATCACCATATCACGTTCTATTTTTATTTTTCCATATTTATCTATTGTTCTCTAAGTGTTTTGGTGGGTCACTAAAAATCGAGTTGTTATTACTGCTAGGATGAAATAGAGAGATTGAGTTGCTAAAAAAAAAAAAAAAAGACCGGCCAATTATACCAAACGGAATAAAAGACACTTGGATAAAGCAATATGTGTGTGTTCTCCCTATCTCCGTCGCCTAAACAAGCGTGGAATGCAGGATCCAAGGGAACTATCGTGTAATCTGCTGACAAGAATCATGCGCTTGGATCCAGTTTGATCCAATCATGTTGTCTAAGAAAAAAAGAAAAAGAAAAAAAAGTGAAAAAGAAAAGAAAAGAAAAGAAAAAGTATTATATTGGTTGAATAAAGTCACTCCTGGTTCCCTTGTATATGCCAGTGAGTTGATGTAGAATTCAAACCAAGTAGCTCAATCCAATAGGAATAGGTTCATCTTGGCAGTGACCTTCAGACATATATGGGAAACATCGATCACTTGTGAACATTCGCCAACATCTACATCTTTATCCATCTTCTTAATCTTTTCATTATGATTGTGGTTTGTTAGTTTCCGAGTATTGTGGCTTGTTCGACTATTTAATTAGAGTTTATTTACTAATATATGAATTGAATTTGCAAGGTACCTCCTCCTGTAGTTATTTTGGATTCGTTCATTGATTTGTCACAAATAGACGGAGTTGGAAATATAGGTTTTGTAGGTATATCTCTAGTAAACCTTCACGAGACTATAACTAGTCCACTAGGGACACCTAGGGGTTTAAAGGCTTGTTATTTATGCTAAAATTAACCGTAGCCTCGACGTCACGGAGTTGTTGTATTTTAGTTTTGTTTGATTTGCTCGAGGACTAGCAAAGTCTAAGTGTGGGGGAATTTGATAGGTGTAGAATACACCATATTTAATAAATAGTATTTATGCTTTCTTTGCTATTTTTCTTGTAAATTATGTATCTTATGTTTGCTTTTGAGTTTTATTAGGTACTTTGGAGTCATTCGGATGAAAAGAGAAGAAATCGTTCAATTGGAGCAACAAAGGGCAAAATTGTCATTTCATAGGCGAACACTGTCCGGAGCCCAGTCACGGTTAAGGGGCAACTCTTTTTGGAAAGGTATTAAAAGACAACCAGCAATGGTTAGGGGGATACTAGCTGGGTGGCCCTTATCAAGGTGACCAGACACCGACTATAACCTTACTTCTACAAACCTGAATTGAGAAATTCTTCTCGGAATCCATTATTCCCTCTTTACACCTGAAATTGAGAAATAAGATAGAAAGAAAACAGTGGCTGCTGTTATTACAGAGACCAGATCGAGAAATGTATTGAAATAGCCGAGAGAGAGATAATCAAATTTGCTGTTGTTTCTGTCCACGAAATTGAGGAGATTTGTTCTGTTGAGGATGAATTAGGGTTCTGATTTGATGGGAAATAAGATGAGTTTCTGTTGTTATAAAAGAGAATAATCAAGATGGAAAAGATGTGTTGTTACTCGAATTATAACATGGGTTTGAATCAGAAATTCATGAAGATGAAAAAGAAATAAAACTTTGTGAAGATGGCTCGAGAATTGAAGTGGGTTCTTTTATTTGTCTGTAGTTCTAAGTGATGCCGATGGAGAATTCTTGCTGCTCGATTCAGGAAGAAGCCATAGAAATTGGTGATGCTATGTTGTTTGGGTATGTGATGGATCAGGTTGTGTTGCGAACTTGTAGTGCAGCTGAGATGAGAATTGGAGATGGATTGCTGCTATCTATTGAAGGTTTGCAGGTGGCTAGAAATGGTTGATTGTTGAACTGGTCAGTCTGGATTGAACTGTGGAGAAAGGGTAGCTGGATTGGTGGAGCTGGGTTGAGAGGCAATTGGTGATTCAAGAGGAGTAGCTGTTGTTGGTCATTATGAACAAGAAGAGCAGGTATTGGTGGTGCATTTATTGAACTGAAGCTCATGGTGGAATTTCTGAATGAAGATTAGATGTATGCTAGGAACCAAAAATGGTAGTGGCTTGAGCTGTGATGGAGCAGAGTTGGTGGTGCACAAGAAGTATTGGTGGTGATTTATATCAGTTATTGGTGCAAGGTTTGTAGGCACATTGAACTGGTGTTGTTGGTTGCCAAGATGGCAGATTGCTACAAAGAACAGACTATATGTGAATTACATGGCAACTGGATTTGGCAGGCAGTCGCTGAGTCGCTGAGGAGCTTGAAATGGGAGCTGAAATGCAGTAGTGGGTTGCAGAGATTGAGCTCATTGCTGGTATTGGATTGGGAGGAATTGAAACTGCAGATCAATGAAGTGGCTCAAAGGGTAGTTGGAGTTGGTGTTACAGTAAATCTGCGGAGATGGTGCGACTGCACTGGCTAGGGTTATGCTTGATGGATGATGGCACACCATGGTTGCAACTGCAGTTGTTAGGTTGTAGAGAAGGCAATATTTGAAGGTCTGGTTTGAATTTGAGATGTTGTTTCAGCAGGATGGTAGTGTTTGGTGGGTTCTGGTTGGAATTTGGTGATTGAAATGGTGGTTGCTGCCAGGGTTTGGAGCTATAGAATGGGATACATGGAAGAAGATATACCTGTGTTGGTGGATAAAGCTACAAAAATAGTATACTGAATTGATGTGGTGCTGCTGGGATTTAGTGATGGGAAATAGCTTGATGTCTGTGGTATAGGTGGTTACAGCTCAGGTTGAGCTGTTCAAGGAGATGATGTGTATGCAAGGATGGACTGTGACCTAGATGAATGTTAGGCTTAACAAGATATGAATATTATGAAAGATGTGGTGCTTGTCAGGTGGGTATTGTTCATGGAAGAAATTGAGGTACGGTTTTGGCTGTGCTGAGAAGAAGTATAGAAGATTGGCCTGTGACTTGCAAGTTGCAGTGTTGTTGGTTGTGTCATGACTGGTGGTGCACAAGCTGGAAGAGTTGATGCCGTAACGAGTAACGGAACTTGATAGGGGAGCTCGAACTGGAACTAGATGGTTAAGAGTTTGTAGAATGAACAACGGAGCATTGCAGGTGGTTGGCCAGTACTGATTGAGCTGTAGTTGTGCAGTGGAGAACAAGGAAGTGAAGGTGGCCTAGGTTTAGCAGGATGAATAGATGGTGCAATCAGGGAGGTGCTTGAGCTGCAAGAAGTGGAGATGGAACTGGTGGGTGATTATAGGGTGAGCTGTGAAGTTTGGGAGTGCAGTGACTGGTGTAGATGGAGAGCAAGGAGCTGACAAGGGCTTGCTTGTGACACTGACAAAGAATGAAGATGTATGCAATGGTTAGTTTCCATGCTGCATAAATTGTGCGAAAATGGGGCGAGAATGGCGAGCCGGTGGTACTAGTTCCGGTAGTCGGATTTTGGAACCGAAAGTGGGGATCGTAAATATTCAATGAATCATGAAGGGGGTATGAGTCGGATGCAAGAATCGATGGCCGGACATATGAGCTACATGGCACGCTTTTGGGTGCGTTTTCACAAGATGAGAAGTTGGGTTAGTTAGTTTTTGTGAATGTATAAACTAAAGAGAAGGAGAGTTGAGGTACTTGAAGTATACAGTTGGCCTGGTGATAGTTTCTGATGGATCAGTGACCTGAGAAAGTTTTCCGGCGACCGGATTCCGGCGTGACATCAGCAATTCCGGTAACCAGTTTTGGACCCAAATCCAAAGACATATTTCTCACACATGGGCTTGGTGGACTAGTAGATGGACGTGGACTTGAAGATTTTGAAGGCTAGACCTAATTTTGGAACAAGAAGAGCTATAAAGAGAAGTCTTTTCTCAAAACCTAATATCTTAATATCTTCTACTTTTGTTTCTAGGGTTTATGAACATGATATGGTTTCTATTTCTTCTTGTTATGAACTCCATTAACATGAGTACTTAAATTTTATTATTGGTTATGGAATAATTGGATTTCACAAAGCATGATTCTTTGATTCAATATATTAGTTTTGTCTCATATTTATCGTTTACAATTCTCTGAAAATATAGTTGTATGATTTGAATGCTAGTTTGATCGAGTCACGAATCGGTTGAGTTTGTTTTCACATCTATTGCTAGTTTAGGGTTTATTATACGTAAAAGTGATAGATTCCTGATTGCAAGTAGCATAAATATGATTATAGTTTGTAGTGATATATTCTTATGATCATATGTGAATTATAACCTTTGTTAAATTGAATTAGTGCGTTTTCCACGTTCGATTGCTTTGATTGGCCTGATTTCATAGAACTTAATGCATCTAGGGAATTAAACTTGATTAGTGCTTTTACACGTTAGGTTGTTCTCTTAGATAGAACTCATACTCGCATCTTTTAATGTGTTTGTTGATGACAAAAGGAGATTAGCGGGATATTCTTGCGATCAAGATATTCTAGGGCTTTTGATAAAAGTTGAGATTAAATATCAATTCTAATTATTGTTTTGAAAGCATGTTAGTGAATGAAGATGAATCCTTAACCAATATCTTTTCTATTTGATTTGTGTGCTTTACTTTTTATTGTTTTGCTTTTATTTTACTATTACTTGCATAAAAATCAGAAAACCCCCGGTGTTTTATATAGGAAACCGAAACAATGAGACAACCTAGACCTCTCTGTGGGATCGATCCTTTCTTGCCCTTGCTATATTTATATTTTGAGTAGTAAGAAAGTGTAAATTATTTTTGACGCATACGACAGCGATCATCATCCACTATGTAACTTCCCTATATAAAGAGAGCTGATAGAATCAGAAGAGGGGGGATCAATTTTTAAAGTGTTGAGAAAGTTCTGAGGAGAGAGAAAGTTTAAGAGAGCGGTTGTATTCTTGATTTCCTCCATTTCTTGTAATATTTCTGAGAATTAATCAATAAAAGTGTTGTTCTTAATCTTCAAATATGTGTTGATTATTATGAATTCTTGTGAGGGGTGTAGTGTAGGAATTCCTACAACTACATAATGGCGCTAGAAACAGGGATGTTTCTGATCAAATATTGAGATTATGATTTGTAAGAATATTAAGAAATCGGAGAAGATTTTTATGTGATTTACAGTAATACATTAAAATTGAACGAATGGCTAGAAGAAGAAATACATTAGAACAACCAACAACCGTGAGGAGGAGTAAAACACTAGCTAGAGAAGAGACAAATGAAATAGGAGAATCTTCAAGATTAAGAACAAGGAGCAACAAAACAAGGAATAATGGAGAAAATCAAGTTCAATAACCAAATCAGCAAACACCGATACCAGATAGAACTGTGGATTATGACAGAGTGAGCGTGCATACTTGGCGATCAGATTCAATAGAAGAATCAGATAATCGAAAGTTAAGAAATGGAAGGCGAGATGGAAGATATTAAGAAGCGGTTGGAGGATTAGTTCATGTAGATGACGAAAATGAAGCAGTAGAGGCTTTAAGACAAAGAATATAAGAGGAAAGGAGATTAGAGGTAGAGGAACGTGCAAATTTAACAAGACAAAATCACGAGTTAAGAATGGAGAATTTGAGATTACAAAATAGGAGATCAAGAAGTACTGCAAGATCAAGTTCAAGATCATTTAGAGAAGAAGCAAGGCGAAATTCCCCTGCGAGAAATGCTGGTGAAAATATTCGAGAGGAAATGCAAAATCCAAATGAAGAGCAGTGTTATGGAGAAGAAGAGATGATTAACGATCGCTACATTCCACGTAGTGATGTAGGACCATAGTATCGCAGCAAGAACATACTTGCGAAGTTTTCATAAATGACACATTGCGAGTGTCGCAGAATGATTACAAAGGACGACAGACAAAACATGAGAAAGACATGAAGACCTTGCGATATTTAATGAGTGAAGCGAAATTAATATTTGTATACTTGCGAAGATATCGCAAGACAAACCCGAAATTAAAGGTTAGCTTAGCTGTCTATGAGCTGTCATCTACCATGTAAACACCTATATAAAGAGAAGAGCAGGAGAGAAAAAGGGGGGAACAATTTTAGTAAGAGAGAGAAAGATATTTTGAAGAGAGATATTTTTGAGAGAGAGAATGTATTTTTCTTTATCATCTTATTCCCCAAAAATAGATCTAGAACTCCATTAATGGAGATTATCAATGTTAATCAAATGTAAATTTAAACAATCATAGTGAAGAATCATGGATGTAGATCATATTGATCGAACCA
Organism: Papaver bracteatum; assembly: GCA_023529315.1. Taxonomy (NCBI): domain Eukaryota; kingdom Viridiplantae; phylum Streptophyta; class Magnoliopsida; order Ranunculales; family Papaveraceae; genus Papaver; species Papaver bracteatum. The sequence goes on along the minus strand of JAJJWX010004332.1, from coordinate 826,934 downwards.
TGTAAAAATTTGTGTGTCTATTTACAATTTTTAGTATTTTAATCATCATTTTAATATCAAATAAGTTTAGATCAAGAAATTATTATCAAGATATCACAAGGGGTGTGTTGTGGGAAAACCTGCAACTACATTTTGGCGCTAGAAATTATTTTCGCGGGTTCGAGTCTTCCCCATCGCAAAGAATTTTTTATTTTGCAAATATTTACAATGTAGACGTTTACTTGGCATACATTTGCAGCAAAAATAAACAGTTCGCAGATATTCAATTCCTTCGCAAAGATGCTTACTTCCAAAATACCAGCGTAAAGAAGAAATGAATAGCATGCAAACCGAGTTCGTCCAAGCCTATTAAGAGTTCACCCAACAGTAAACAAAATATCAAGGCTTAAGTTTTCACAGAAGTTGTACAGTTGCAAGATTCATTACTAAAAAATTTCAAGTACAATTAGTTGGTCAGAGGCATGAATTTGGTATTTTATTATTTCGCAAAGAAGAGAGTTGGTGATTATTTCGCAGATATATCTCTCAAAGAATTGACAGAAATGAAAGAATAAATGAAAAAAATAAAGAAACGCGAATAAAATTTCGCAGAAACAAAGAACGGGACGAACCTTTATGGCGTACACCCTAGTTCGCGAATACAATTTTGCAAGAGGCAAATGTAAGACATAAAGTACGTCATATTAGGGGGTATCTCTTTTCATGACTCAGGGATAAGGTTATACCGCTGCTGGAACCCGAGTCATGGAGATTGGGGTTATAAAAAACCTATCCAGGAGAGGTAACTTGGATTTCCAACTATATAAGGTTATACCCTGGTTGGACGACCGAGAGTCTCTCCTAAGGAGTGCAGAGTATGACCAAGGCGCCGAGGTATACTGTTGAGCCAAGGGTGCCCGGGGCGTATGAAACTACCCTGGCCATTCTTGGCAAGTCTTGGCTATGATGCACTCGGCCTGAAGAAAACCCCACTTAGGATGCAGTCTCGTAACTATAAGCCATATAGGCATAAAGGATAAGAGGCTGCGAAAACAACTGGTTGTTGCTAGGACTGGATGGGAGGAGCTAGTCTTGTATGGTAGAAGTACGTCTCCTTGAATGGGCAACCGGGGGGAAGATAAGGGCGGCACCCTCCATTAGGGAGCTGATAAGTGTCTTAAGACGGCAATGTCATGGGGCTTTATGTTCGCAAGAACATTTTGGCCTGTCATATTGTCGCGTGATAAATATTCTAAAGAGGAAACAATCCATAAGAAAAAGTTAAGATGAGATCAATGGGTTTTTACATGAAAGTGTAAAGACGTCCTGCGATTTCATCGCAAGACGGCAATGTCATGAGACTTTGTTCTCGCAAGGGAACTTAGACTTGTCATATTGTCGCAGAATAATGAAAGAATAAAGTTAAGGCAAGATCAATGGGTTGTTACATGCAAATGTAAGAACGTCCTGCGATTTTGTCGCAGAAACAAAAAAATGGCAAAATAAGACCTTTAACTAGGAAGGCAAAATAAGACCAATAGAATAATCCCAAACATTAACTATTTTCTTTTAAGAATGCAGGAAAGATTTGTTCATCGCAAGAGAGATCGCAAGTACTATTTAGAATCTCTCAGAAGTACTATTTAGAATCTCTCAGAAGTACTATTTAGAGTCTCTCAGAAGGATTATTTACAATTTCGCAGCACTATTTGCAACACTATTCACGGTACTATTTCAGAAGCACTATTCGCAACTCTATTTTAGAAGCGCTATTCATAATTTCACAGGGTTATTCATACATTCGTAGACACATTCAGAATCTCGCAAACTAATCCAGAATTTCTCAGGAATTATGATTATTTCGCAGAATGTGATTATTTTCTTAAAGAGATTATCGCATGAGGCAGAGGCAAGATAAGAATAAAGAAACAATTCGCTCATTCAACATTTTCTTAAGGATTCTACCATCATAGATAAAGAACAGAGGCAACTATGGATTACCAAGAAAACATTTTATGTTCTTTCTCTCCTCGGCAAGAATCATCTCCAAAATGGACAAGAATTTTCACCAAAAATAAAGTAGTAATTTCTCATGAATAGAGGCGATATTCATAACTTTCATTCAAGGACTGATACTTCTTATATATTTTGAGGATTGCGTACTTCTTATATTTCTTCAAGGATACTTCATACTTCGCATACTTCAAGAGTTGATACTTCTTATTAACTTCACAAAGATCCGGAACTTCACAAAAGAATAAAGGCAAGTACGTACTTTTCAAGTCCAATATTCTTTCGCTCGTTCCCTCATCAACAAATATCAAAGACTACTACAACAACATATTTTTTTCTTAAAGATTGATCTTCAAGAAATATTCAAGAAAAAAGAGGCAAAATGTAGGACCAGAATATCGCAACAAGGACATACTTGCGAAGTTTTCATAAATGACACATTGCGAGTGTTGCAGAATGATTACAAAAATAACGCAACAAAGGGCAACAAACAAAACATGAGAAAGACATGAAGACCTTGCGAGATTTAACGAGTGAAGCAAAATTAATATTTGTATACTTGCAAAGATATCGCAAGACAAACCCGAAATTAAAGGTTAGCTTAGCTGTCTATGAGCTGTCATCCACCATGTAAACACATATATAAAGAGAAGAGCAGGAGAGAGAAAAGGGGGAAACAATTTTAGTAAGAGAGAGAGAGAGATATTTTGCAGAGAGATATTTTTGAGAGAGAGAATGTATTTTTCTTTATCATCTTCTTCCCCAAAACTAGATCTAGAACTCCATTAATGGAGATTATCAATGTAAATCAAATGTAAATTTAAACAATCATAGTGAAGAATCATGGATGTAGATCATATTGATCGAACCATGTAAAAATTTGTGTGTCTATTTACAATTTTTAGTATTTTAATCATCATTTTAATATCAAATAAGTTTAGATCAAGAAATTATTATCAATATATTACAAGGGGTGTGTTGTGGGAAAACCTACAACTACAAGTGAAACTTTGGATGATAGACGTGATAATAGAAATCAAGAGGGTGGAAATAACCCAAATGGTGAAGAAAATCGAGAAGAAGGTAGGAGAATATTACATGAGCGGGAAATTCAAAGAAACCGAAGAATAATTGAGAATGAAATTGAGAGACATTATGCTGAACAAGCACGTCTAGCTTGCGAAAGAGAAAGATTGAGAGAGAAGTGGAAGAACAAGAGCTTCAAGAAGCAATACGTCAGAATAATCATGACAATCGATAAAGGAGACGTGCAAGAAATCACAATAATGATAATATCAATGAGGAATATGATAGAATACAAAGAAGAATGGAAAGATAGCGAAGAGAAATGGTGAGAAATGAAGAAAATCGCAGAAGAGAAAATGAAAGGCATAATCATTTGCGAATTCAAGATGGAGGTGAATAAGAAAATCGCGGGAGAAGGCAGAATGAAGATGCTGAAGAGGAAGCAAAAAATCTCGCAAGGCAAGAAAAACATGAACGCAGAAGAAGGGAAGTTGCACTGAAAAAACCAATGGAGCTAAATTCAGCTGGGAATGAACATATCTTGAGAGAGTTAGCGGAAATGAGGGGAATGTTAAATGACAGAAGAGAGGGAGGTAGAAGGCAACTTGATGAGGCCATTGAAGAAGCTGCAAAAACTCCATTTACCCAAGAAATACAATTAGGAGGGATACCCCCAAAATGCAATTTGCCAACATTAACCAGTATCTTTGATGGAATAACTTGTGTTATTTAACATGTCAAAGCTTATGTTAGGTGTATGCTACTGTGGGAAAACCATGATGTTGTATTGTGCAAATATTTTGCATCCATCTTAACAGACGAGGCGCTAAAATGGTTCGAAGGTTTACCTAAGAACACTATAACTTCTTTCAATCATTTGCAGATGTTAAGTGCATATTCTGCATATATTTAGTATCGAATCCATGCTAGTATTTGCTATATTTTCTTGTGAATTATTGTATATTATGTTTGTTTTGTTTTATTTGTGTTTTGCTAGGTGAATCATCCAAAAAGAAGGGAATTGGCACTTAATTGTGCAAAGAAAGAAGTTAGCTAAAAGCGGAGAAGGGCCAAAGACCAAAGGGAACTCATTCAAATCTTGGAGTTCTTGCTATCATCTCGAAGAGGACGAAAATACGAAGCCAACGGAGAAATAATGGAGTCAATCTGACGTCTTATGAAGAATATAGATGCATTTAAAGCAAACAAAGATGCGCGCACAAAATTGCTAAGGGGTGTCCACTTTACTAAGGGGCACACACATTTACAAAGGAGCTTCTAAAGGCAGTTAGGCCATTTACTGAGGGGAAGCTATAAATCGAATAGTGCTGAGGTCACCTGCTGGTTTTATTTGGGGGCACTTCATCCTTTTCCTATATTCAGGAGAAACAAACAGAGATGTCATCTTCTTGACACTGTCGTTGGCAGTGAGTATGGTGGTTGTTTGCGTCTTGCTAGATGGAAGAACATGCAAGTGGTGTGATGCTATCGCGAAGCAAGCCGAGAGGAGAAGACGGAGCTAAACTGTAAGATGATATTGAGCACGGTGATAGAGAATGATGATATCGGAGCTTGACAGTGGCAGTTGGGTCGATGGAGTTGGGTTCTGTTAATGGAAGAGTTTGGTGGTTGGCTGAGACGATCTCGATGGATGGAGAGGTTCGAAATAGTTACGGTGGAATGAGTCTGGCTGCAGATAAGAAAAAACTCGAGTCTAAAGCGTTGTTGCCATGTATTTGTATTGATGGTAATCAAGACCGAGAGAGCTGATGGCAGTGAACGAAACAGAGACTGATAATGTCGTATCAGTGATGATCACGACTGGTAAAATGGTGGTGATCGACTTAAGCTGTGGAGTTTTGGAGCTTGGCAGGGATGATGGTTAGTTAATCGAATGAGCAAAATAGAGAAAATATGAACTCGAGTTATAGTTCAGGGAAAATAGAATGACGGAAGTCGAAGAGTCCCATTGAATGATGATGCTTATGCCAGATTAAACATTTTGTTCATGGTTGTAGAGCTCGACGGTGACAAACAAGAATGGTCATGGAGAAGAGGCTTGCTGTGAAGGATGGATGATGGAAACACAGTCGTTGATGGAGTATGTTGATATTGCAGTTCGAGCATGGTGACTCCGGCTAGAAGTTCTGTGACAGGGTGTTGTGGTTATCGAATGGTGGAGTGTGAAAACATGAGTTCGAGTCTCCGGGAGAGCAAACGACGGTATGAGTGAGTTTGCTACGGGAGATATTACGGTTGAGAAAACCTGTCCGTTAATGAAGAGAAGAAATTAAAGAAAACATCCAGGAGAACAATCGGTTGGGATATCCCATCCGTATATGAGAAGATTACTATGCCTGTCAGTCTCCTGAAACTGACAAGCCAAATGGTAGTTAAAGTTTGATATTGGGCTGGGCTTACTGTTCATAACCAAGCCCATAAATGCTGTTGGACATGGGTTTTGTTATTTCACACGAATTTAGCTAAGTTTTGGAATAGTTTTGGCTAGTTTTGGCAACCATTCAACACGGGATTCGAGCACGGGCACAACTACAAGTGGGACACCTATATAAGAGAACTTCTAATATTTTTGATCAATCATATAATTTTTAATCAAGTTTTGGAGAGAAGAACACAAGGGAGAAAAGCTAGGGTTTTGGAGCGTTCTTCATCACCGTAACTATTTCTTTTCCATTTTATCTTATGAAACTCATGGGTTTTGTTAGTACCATGAGTAGCTAAACTTCTTAGTGATTGGGGATGAATTCTAAGTTATAGACATGATTTGAGTTATTATATAAATCTATTTTGAAGTTTTTCACATAATTATTGATTGTTTTTACCAATTAGAATTTTTATGATTAATTGATAGATTGTTTAGGTGGCCAACTGAACTAATTTGTTGATTCAATCAAATTCTAGTATTGAATTAGGAGATAAGTAATAATCAAATAATGCATACAAAAGTAGAAAACACAAGACCTTGCAGAGGGATTTTGTATAGCGATTGTGTGTTTAAACAACACTAGAAAGTGGACCTTGAGCTAAGAGTCTAACTACTAGGATCAATTTATAATTCACTAAAGATAAAGCATTCGGAGAAATTACACCTTGAGTGAGCTACTACTATGTGGTTTAGACGAATAGAATCTGGTATTGAAGAGCTTTCGTACCCAGTGATATAAGGAATTTAGGGGATAGCACTGAGCTAGATGTTATTCCACGGTTGGTAATAATCTGTGATTAATTGTATTAATGGATGAATATAATAACTTGATAATGGTTTAGTAACGAAGAAGGATTCACTGATCATATTTCTCTCCATTGCTTGCAACTTTATTATTTTCAATTTCTTTATTTACTTTGTTTACAATCTAAAGTAAAAACCCCCCATTGTGACACTTTTGACTACTAAATCTCCCTGCTCTTCGTGGGAACGATCCTTACTTCCATTATATTACTAGTTAATTGTGTGGAAATAAGTAATTTAATTTGAGTGCATCTATGACACACATCAAATTTTGGCGCCGTTGCCGGGGAGCAGTCGGTAGCTTTAGTTGTTATTTCTTTTTAGTTTATTTTTTGTATATAGTTTTATTTTTAGTTTTTAACTTTGTTGTCTAGATTTTTTTTATTACAGGTACCATTCTTGATGTTCACTATGAATTTTTAGTATTTACCGTTCGGAACGAAAGATGTGGGAGAATCCTTATGATAGCGATTCCAGACCTATTCCTATTTATCATATTCTTAATTCTCTCATTCCAGGAGAAGAGATATGGTCTGGAGACTCTATTGTGAGTGATGGCCGAAAATGTCTTAATATTAGAAAACTTTCTAAGCAATACGATCAGCTAGAAGAAGCCGGGGCATCAGAAGAGACTCTTGAAGAAATTAACAAAGTCATACGAATGGAATTCCAACGTGGTTGGGATGTTGAAGATTATGAGGATGACGAATATTCTGATGAAGATGAGAAACCTTTGCAAATTCCTTACAACAATGAGGAAGTTATACCTACTCCAGATCATAATCAAAAGGTGGATAGTGGATATAATTTGTCTATTGTTATAAACGGTGAAACATACTCACAAGAAGATCTTAGGATTTGTAATGAGGAAGACTTTCTTGGAGAATGGCCCGATTCCGATGATGAGAATGTTGAAGAGATGATGCTCAAGAATGAAACCAAGTTGAATGAATTCGTGGAAGACCCAATTAAGCTTGCCTATGATTATAATGATGCTGAGACTATAGTTAAGGCAGAAAATGACAAAAAATGGTCGCATGGTTTTATAGAGGACCATGAGATACGAGAGGTAAGTAGTTCACTTGAATTCTCTAAGGATGAAGAGGATTTCGTAATACAAGAGTTTTTGCAAGGTTTGACTAATCCTTTGCATATTAATTCTTCTCCTTTACCTCAATTAGGCTTGGATGTACGTGCTTCAGAATTTTTATTGGATTACTTTGCTTCTAAATATCCACCATTGGAAATATCTGATTCTCACATTGTGCAGGTTCACCAAGAGGAATCCATAGAAGTTCCCAAATTATATGTTCTCTATACACTTTTAGGTGTAGAAAAGACTAAGTGTGGGGGAAACTTCTATCGAGTGATAACATCACTATTATTATTTTGTGCTAACATCGTTGTGAAGCTATTATTTGCAGTGCAGATTATTTTCTGGGTGGATCCTCAAATTTTTAGATTGTTGGTATTTGGGGAGTTTCAACACGACAAGGTGGATGTAGACTCCCTTGAGTTTAAAGATTTACTCCCTCTGGAGGAGTAGTAAGGAGAATGCCAAGTCGGGCTAAGGACGTAAAACTAAGCGCTAAATGGGAGGCAACCCATCGGTTTTGTATCTCTATCTTTTGTATTTTAATTTTCTTAGCTTTTCATATCATATTTGCATCCCCATTTTTAATTTCATTGAGTCCGTAATCTATTTTAGAAGAAAATTATGATGAATACCTTTTCGTCAGAAAAATTCAGACTGCGCGTAGTTCAGTCCAGAGACCATAACTGTCAGACCGTTTATCGAAACATTGTTCCCTTTTGACACTTAGTAGAAAACACGTAGATGAATAACTTCGGTGGAAAGGAGTTTTTCCAAATTCCTTACCCATTTGCACAGTTTTTGCGTTTAATCTGCTGTTACGTCAGAATTCAGAACTTTCGGTTTTACACATTGAGGACAATGTGAAGTTTAAGTGTGGGGGAGTATTTTGCATATAGATTTTTCAAATTTTTGCATAAAAAACCTTCAACTTGTAGATATTTTAGAGTCACTAGCATACTTCTAGGTATGTTTACATAGAGATTCTGACCGACATAACTGAATTTGGAAGTGTTAGAGAACTACATTCGAATATTCTTATGAATTGGAGTGTTAAATAATGGATTTAATCATGCCGGTGATGCAAATTAGGAGCAGGGAGAAATGCATTATTAGAGTTATTGATCAATCATTAGTGGAGACTACCTATTTTCATATCAACCAAGGCACCAGACCAAATTTTCTTTGTAGCTGACTAAAGAGCTTATTTTGAGTGTGTGTCACCGTACGTTAATTCCGGGTAGAATGGTGAACTACCCAACCTCCCACCAATAGAAGCACTATTTTTGATCTCTTGAGTGCTAATTTTTTCAATCATAAGGGTGACGTCTATAGATGAAAACCACCTTCTTGTAGTTTGATTTGCAGGCACCATTCTCTCTCTCGCCAACAACAGGTCCATAGAAACACATCATCATCAACAATGGAGCGACATCAAAATCTACAAGGAAGTTGAAGACATTTGAGGTTTACAAGCAACAATTTAAGGAAGAGCAAATTTCATATCCAAGTACAACAACATACAATGAGCATATTTTTATATACATGTTGAAGATTTACACATAAGGAGCGGAATTTTATATCAAAGTATGAAGACTTATTTACAAAAGTGAAGAAAATTAAAAGATGAGAACTATTGAAGTTTATGATAAGAAGACATTACAAGTTGTGAAGATTAAAGTGGTAAAGTACTTCTTTCATGGCCATGTTAATTTTATTTCATATTTATTTTTTTAGTTGCAATCTCTTTACAAAGAAAAAAAAAACGATGAGAGTATGAGACATTTTCTTCCACCGCATGAATTCTATGGTTTCTCCGGGATCAATCCTGTTTATAACATTTTCCAGATCTAATTTGATTATCATGGATTAATTTGATGGGAAGGTACGAATCCATTCTTGATGGGAAGGTACAAATGCATTATTTGGAGTATTAATTTGAGTTTCAGTTTTCATTTTCATATGGATCATTTCAAACATTCAATTTCTTCATTTTCAGTTTCTTCAATTGTTCTGTTCCTGGTCCAGAGTAGATCAATTAAGAATAGTAGATTCGTTTTTGGAATACATTTGGATGATTTTCAATGGTTTTTTCGCAGTGTTGCTACATCAAAATTAGTTTTTTCGCAGAGATGCTACAGTAAAATTTGATTTTTCTCCAGCCATGCTTCCCTCCTTTCCTTGAGTTTGTTTGCGATCTGCATGGCAAGATCAACAAGAACTCCCTGTAGTCGGTTGTCTTCTTCACCTCCCATATTCGTCTCTCCTTCACCTCCCACGGAAGATGATACATGTATTGATAATACCTGACATTGCCCCTTTAAGGGAGTTCATGCGTGTTTGGATAGGTCAAAATGCAGGGGATATGATAAGGGATCTATCATCAAACATCTCCACGATAAACATTTTTCTTCTGAGAACATCAAGGAACAATTCATAGACTTAATGGCCAATTCACTGCACATTCGTCACGCCTAGGAGAAGCTTCTTAACAGCTTATGCATGTGGGTGTGTTGAAGATGTCTTCATCTTCACGCCTGGAGGATATCTTGCAAAGGGAAGGAAGGATTAATTCATGGTGATGTAGTTGCTGGATCCTTCAATGGTGAAGGTGCTGATTTCCTCTTTCATGGGTTAGTTTTCTCTGTCGAGAGCAGCATCGCTGTTGTGGAGGGGGTTTCAGATGTCGATGTAGGTGCTTCTGACGGGATTGACGATGGTGCTGAGTTGGCTTGCTCCCTTTATACCGAGCTGCTTAATTCTGTACTCTTACGGCAGTTCCAGACCGTAACTTGTATCCCCCAAAAGTGTCGTCTATCATTTTCGAGAGACTTGAAATGTTGCCTTGATAAGGTGATAGCCAATCCATCTAGCACATCTGTCTGGATTCAGCTCATTTTGCTTCCTATTTGCACACTAACGCTTTACAGACCCAAGAACGCAGTTGAGGCGAGGTCAGTTAAGCGTAAACGTCTTCAAGTGGTAGCTATAAACAATGCCTTATCTGTTTGGAGGGAGCCCGATGGGTTTCGCACTTTGGTGGACAAGTTATTACAGACTCCAGTCCGGCCTAGACAGAGTGATGTGAAGAAGCTGGAGTCTGCCAATTTAACGGCATGTCGTCGAAAGATAAGCTGTGGTCATTTTGGATCTGCCATCCGTGTAATATCGTCAGGAGGTGTGGATCCTCAAAATGAGCAGACCTACTTGGAATTACAAGATAAACATCCGGTATCGCCTCCTCCAGCTGTTACTTGCGAAGAGATTACTGCGGACTCAATCGTTGTTGATTGCAGAGAAATATTGGGGGCTGTTAAGAGTTTTCCCAAGGGTAGATCTTGTAGTCGAGACGGTTTGAGGGCTCAGCACTTAGTCGATGTGATGAGTGGAGCTGATGCCGCTATCGCTGACATCTTACTTGCTTCGATTACGGGAGTTGTCAATCTTTGGTTGGCTGGAAAATGCCCTGCTGAGTTGGGAGAGTTTATTGCTAGCATTCCTTTAACTCCGTTACTCAATCCTGGAGGTGGTTTTCGTCCTATTTCAGTTGGCACGGTTTGGCGCAGATTGGTTTCCAAGGTGGCTGCCTTTGTTGTTGGGAAGGATTTGGCTTCTTACTTAGGAGATTACCAATTTGGAGTTGGTGTTTCTGCTGGAGGTGAAAGTATTTTACACGCTGTAAATAGTCTCCTCGAGCTGAAAGGTCACTCGGACAAGATGTCAATGCTGCTTATTGACTTTTCTAATGTGTTCAACATGGTGAGCAGGTCTCATCTCATCAAGGAGGTTCGTCTTCATTGTCCAGGTATTTCTCGATGGGTAGAATTATGTTATATGCGGCCTGCTAAATTGTATTATGACCAATATATTTTGTCATCTGCTCTTGGAGTTCAGCAAGGTGACCCTTTCGGTCCCTTATTGTTTGCTTTGACTCTTCACCCCCTTGTGAAGAATATTGCTTCTAGCTGTAAACTCGATTTGCATGCTTAGTACCTTGATGATGGTACAATCATTGGCGATACGCTTGAAGTGTCTATAACTCTGCGTATTATTGAAAATGAAGTCCCAGGTAGAGGTTTGCATCTCAATGTTAAGAAAACGGAAGTATTTTGGCCTTCCATCGATCCCAGAAGTGTTGATGATGGTGTTTTCCCTCCTGAGATTGGTAGACCGTCTAATGGTGTTAAACTTTTGGGAGGTCCTATGAGTTTGGACTTGAACTTTATTAGTGATATGCTGCTGAATCGAGTGGAAAAGACTCTTCAACTTATGACTGCCATCAAAAAGCTCAAGGACCCCCAAAGTGAGATGCTTTTACTTCGCAATTGTGCGGGTGTTTCTAGATTATATTTTGCATTACGTACTACCAATCCTGCTGCCCTTCAGCAAGCTATTGAGATCTTTGACGAGCATTTGTTCAAGTATTTGAGGCTCCTTATCACCGGTGATGGCCCTGGATTTGGGCCTTTACAGCAGAGATTAGCTACCTTGCCTATCAAAGATGGTGACTTTGGCATATACACCATGGCAGACACCCGAGCCTACTATTATATCGCATCTCAATGTCAGACGGCTTCTGTACAAAAGGCGATCCTTGGTGACATTCTCCACACCAACAAAGGTCATGTTTATCAGTTGGCTCTGCAGAATTTTATTCAGGTATGTGGATTTCCTTCTTCTTATTGCGTTGATGATACTTCCACCCCCTCCATGCATTCCTTGGAAGTTACTTACTTTGATGCAATTAAGAAGAAGCTCCCAGACCAGTTTTCTATGTATGCTAGAGATTCCATTTTATGGCAGTGTAACCAAGTTAAGCATGCTCAAGATTATTTATTGGCGATTCCTATCAGTGGGCTTAACCAATGCCTTGGGCCGAGGCAGTTTAGAGCTGTCCTTTGATACCGATTGGGTATCCCTTTGTTTGTTGAGAATGGGTCATGCTCTAGTTGTAACAAGCCTATGGATATTTATGGAGATTATGCACTTCACTGTGCTAAGGATGTTGGGTATAAGTTTCGACATGACTTTGTGCGTGATATAGTTGCTGACATTTGTTACAAATCTAGTGTACTTGCGCACAAGGAAGTTTCTCTTGGGCTTCAGACGGATGACGGTAAAGATCTAAGGACATCAGATATCCTCGTTCTTAACTGGGAAAATGGTAAGGATGTTTGCATGGATGTTACTGGGGTTTCTCCATTCGCAGGTGATGGCATTCGCTCTTTTGTTCTGAAGAAAGCCATTTCTAATGTTGTTGCTCGAAAACGCACTAAGTATTTGGATAAGTGTGTTTCACTTGGTTATGGTCTTGGTGTTTTAGCTTTCTCTACCTTAGGAGAACTAGGTGAGGATACTTTATGTTTTTTTAAGCGTCTGAAGAACTGCTTAGTTAATAATGATGCTAGTAGTGGTGTTGGTAGCTTTATTTTTCATAGATTAGGTATCGCTATTCAAAAAGGTTTTGGTTCCCAGCTTTTCGCTAGGTTGCCAACCAAAAGTATGTAATTTTTATTGTACGTATTTGATTGCATATTTATGGAGTATGAGACTGTAAATGTATAAAGAGGAAGCTTTTTTCCTTAGGAAGTTAAATATATATATATATATAAAGATATTTGCATTTAGGTTATTATTTGTTCAATAAGGCCATGTGGAAGAAAAATATATAAAGAAGTTTCAAGCAACAAGGAATTTGAAGAAAAGAGTTACAAATTGTCGAAGTTCTACAAGTTCAAGAGTTTATCATCAACAATTGAAGACCGAAGACCAAGATAAAGAAGACAAGCCGAAGGAAGGAAGATGTTTCTATTGGATAGTGTGAGAGTGGTGCTTTCATCATTGCAATCAGATGTGAAGGTGGTAAGTACTCTCATCCTTGCTAAACTGGTTGATTTCGTTTCTTAGAGATCATCAAAAAAATATTTTTGTTTTCCACGATTTTGTGGAGTCTCCAGAAATAATTCGGAAGGTTACCTTCCCACCATTCAACGTGTGTAGGATTTCTCTCTTTATTCCTACCTACACACATGTGAGACCCATAAAAAGCCGTCTTATTGAGTGCAATTATCATAAAATCCTTTTAAGTGAGGCAGAAGTCGAGGCGAAATGCTTATTGATCGTTCTCAAACATGCGTTTCTCTCATTATGGTGTGGTTATTTCTCACTCAAGATTAAAGAATGAATATGTTCTTTGGTATTTCTAACTTCTTATTACTAGCATGCAGAAATTCTATGTCCTCATAGCTCTTTGAATGCTTGGGAAGCTGGAACGCTTTGAAGTTGGAGTAGGTTTTGTGGGTATATCTCTCGTAAGACCTCACGAGACTATAACTCATCTACTAGGGACACCTAGGGTTTTAAAGGCCTATTATTCATGCTTAGAGTAACCGTATCCTCGACGACATGGAGTTGTTGTATATTAGATAGTTTGCTCGAGGACTAGCAAAAACCAAGTGTGGGGGAATTTGTAAAGTGCATATTTTGCATATATTTAGTGTCGAATCCATGCTAGTATTTTCTATATTTTCTTTTGAATTATTGTATATTATGTTTGTTTTGTTTTATTTGTGTTTTGCTAGGTGAATCATCCAAAAAGAAGGGAATTAACACTTAATTGTGCAAAGAAAGAAGTTAGCTAAAAGCGGAGAAGGGCCAAAGACAAAAGGTAACTCGTTCAAATCTTGGAGTTCTTGCTATCATCTCGAAGAGGACGAAAATACGAAGCCAACGGCGAAAGAATGGAGTCAATCCGACGTCTTATGAAGAATCTAGATGCATTTGAAGCAAGCAAAGATGCGCGCACAAAATTGCTAAGGGGTGTCCACTTTACTAAGGGGAACACACATTTACAAAGGAGCTGCTAAAGGCAGTTAGGCCATTTACTGAGGGGAAGCCATAAATCGAATAGTGCTGAGGGCACCTGCTGGTTTTATTTGGGGGCACTTCATCCTTTTCCTATATTCAGGAGAAACAAACAGAGACGTCATCTTCTTGACACTGTCGTTGGCAGTGAGTATGGTGGTTGTTTGCGTCTTTCTCGATGGAAGAACATGCAAGTGGTGTGATGCTATCGCGAAGAAAGCCGAGTGGAGAAGATGGAGCTAAACTGTAAGATGATATTGAGCACGGTGATAGAGAATGATGATATCGGAGCTTGACAGTGGCAGTTGGGTCGATGGAGTTGGGTTCTGTTAATGGAAGAGTTTGGTGGTTGTCTGAGACGAGCTCGATGGATGGAGAGGTTCGAAATGGTTACGGTGGAATGAGTCTGGCTGCAGAGAAGAAATAACTCGAGTCTAAAGCGTTGTTGCCATGTATTTGTATTGATGGTAATCAAGACCGAGAGAGCTGATGGCAGTGAACGAAACAGAGACTGATAATGTCGTATCAGTGATTGATCACGACTGGTAAATTGGTGGTGATCAACTTAAGATGTGGAGTTTTGGAGCTTGGCAGGGATGATGGTTAGTTAATCGAATGAGCAAAATAGAGAAAATATGAACTCGAGTTATAGTTCAGGGAAAATGGAATGACGAAAGTCGAAGAGTCCCATTGACTGATGATGCTTATGCGAGATTAAACGTTTTGTTCATGGCTGTAGAGCTCGACGGTGACAAACAAGAATGGTCATGGAGAAGAGGCTTGTTGTGAAGGATGGATGTTGGAAACGCAGTCGTTGATGGAGTATGTTGCTGTTGGAGTTCGAGCATGGTGACTCCAGCTAGAAGTTCTGTGACAGGGTGCTGTGGTTATCGAATGGTGGAGTGTGAGAACATGAGTTCGAGTCTCCGGGAGAGCAAACGACGGTATGAGTGAGTTTGCTACGGGAGATATTACGGTTGAGAAAACCCGTCCGTTAATGAATAGAAGAAATTAAAAAAAACATCCAGGAGAACAATCAGTTGGGATATCCCATCCGTATATGAGAAGATTATTATGCCTGTCAGTCTCCTGAAACTAACAAGCCAAATGGTAGTTAAAATTTGATATTGGGATGGGCTTATTGTTCATAACCAAGCCCATAAAGGCTGTTGGACATGGGTTTTGTTATTTCACACGAATTTGGCTAAGTTTTGGAAGATTTTTGGCAACCATTCAACACGGGATTCAAGCACGTGCACAACTACAAGTGGTACACCTATATAAGAGAACTTCGAATATTTTTGATCAATCAAATAATTTTTAATCAAGTTTTGGAGAGAAGAACACAAGGGAGAAAAGCTAGGGTTTTGGAGCGTTCTTCATCACCGTAACTATTTCTTTTCCATTTTATCTTATGAAACTCATGGGTTTTGTTAGTACCATGAGTAGCTAAACTTCTTAGTGATTGGGGATGAATTCTAAGTTCTAGACATGATTTGAGTTATTATATAAATCTATTTTGAAGTTTTTCACATAATTATTGATTGTTTTTACCAATTAGAATTTTTATGATTAATTGATAGATTGTTTAGGTGGCCAACTGAACTAATTTGTTGATTCAATCAAATTCTAGTATTGAATTAGGAGATAAGTAATAGTCAAATAATTCATACAAAAGTAGAGAACACAAGACCTTGCAGAGGGATTTTGTATAGCGATTGTGTGTTTAAACAACTCTAGAAAGTGGACCTTGAGCTAAGAGTCTAACTACTAGGATCAATCTATAATTCAAAAAAGATAAAGCATTCGGAGAAATTACACCTTGAGTGAGCTACTACTAGGTGGTTTAGACGAATATAATCTGATATTGAAGAGCTTTCTTACCCAGTGATATAAGGAATTTAGGGGATAACACTGAGCTAGATGTTATTCCACGGTTGGTAATAATCTGTGATTAATTGTATTAATGGATGAATATAATAACTTGATAATGGTTTAGTAACGAAGAAGGATTCCCTGATCATATTTCTCTCCATTGCTTGCAACTTTATTATTTTCAATTGCTTTATTTACTTTGTTTACAATCTAAAACAAAACCCCCCCCATTGTGACACTTTTGACAACTAAATCTCCCTGCTCTTCATGGGAACGATCCTTACTTCCATTATATTACTAGTTAATTGTGTGGAAATACGTAATTTAATTTGAGTGCACCTACGACACGCATCAGCAGACTACATTTTTGGGAGCATATATAAGTAACAATTCTTCGCGACCTGGCATTGAAGATGTATTTGGATTGAAGCAAAAGGTTGGTGAAAGCTTAAAACATTTAACCATAAGGTGGAAAATAATGTGCATCGAAATGGCAGGATCCGTGGATGAGAGATATCTCATATTATCATTCATTAATGCAATGTTCGCAACCAATCTGTTATACGTCCAAATCTTTAGAATCAAGAATACCATCAAAATGACAGAGCTGTGAGAATTGCAAGAAGAATACATTGCTTTGGAGGAGAAGCAAAATGAGATGGAATCATACCCTATTGCGAATACCAGCTCAATTGCAGCAAACGCAAGTCTTCTTCCCAGGTTAATAAATACAGTGGCGAGCACTTCACAGTTGAAGCAAGAAAAGAGTATGGATGATGGAGAACAAAAATTATTGGCTATGGGAAGCAGAGATCAAGAAGAGTTCAAAAGGGAAAGAAAATTTTCAATCAAGGTGGAAATAATAAGATTCAGAGGCTTAATCATCCACAAGAGGCTTATGGTGGTCAGAGACAAAATTATTATAGATGGCAAGGAAGTCAGAAGATAATATGGGAAGAAATTAAGATGCCACCTCTAAATGCTAGCATAGAGAAAATTTGGGAGGTTGTAATCTTAATGGAGGACATATCCGTACCCTGGAATATGGGAAAAGAGCCACACCCAAATAATCGAAGTCAAATTTTTTGTTTTTATCATCATTTTCATGGTCACTCGACAAATGAATGCAGGAACGTAAAGAGAATCATTTTGAGGATGATAGATCATGGAAAATTAAATCATTTTCTAATAAGACGTCCACAGCCTCAACAATTACCCCCATCCCCAAAAATTCGCAGAGTGAATACAGCAAAGGAAGGAAAAATGTTTGTAATAGAAGTTGGAGCAAAATCGAAGAATCTATTCTGTAACTCCATCATACATTCGTACAAGACTATAGAGGAATTCCATGACAATGTTCTAAGCAGAGTTTTCGCGAGAGATGCAGATAGGAGATAAATAATGAATATTGCGAAAGCATCGCCATTAGAAGAGTGGCAAAAGCAGATTATTTCTTTCACTGCACAATAAATACCTGAGCCTGGCGAGATGCATGACAACCCACTAGTGGTAAGATTAGAAATAAATCCAAAACAAATAGAAGAAGAAGATGAAGAAAATGAGGATGGTGAAGATGAAGATTCTTGGGCCATTAACAGAGTTTTAATTGACACGGGAAGCTCAGTGGATATCTTATTTTATCATACTTACAAAACCATGGGAGGAAGAGACGAGGATCTAATACCATCAACTTATAAGATCTATGGTTTCAATGGTACTGCCAACAAGCCCAAAAGGGAAATTACTATGCGAATTCCATTGAAGGGGATATCTTCTAAAATTCTATTCTGTGTTGTCGATGTTGAATCTCCTTACAATGCCTTGATTGGACGACCTTGGCTGCATGGGATTTTAGGTGTAGCGTCAACTTTCCACAAGTGCATTAAGTTTCCTCATCCCAGCGGTGTTGTAGTCATAGAGGGAGATTGGATTGATGGAAAAAAGTGCTATGAAATTGATATGGAATCTTGCGAGGAAAGGGCTGTGAAGAACAGAAACTGGAAACATAACATCAAACAAAAGCAAAGAAGTGAAAGGATGATAGGGGATACAGTTGAACGGCGAGAAGAAGGAATGCTGCGAAGTCAACATGTGCTAAAACTAATAGATGGCGAGCGTCTCGCAGATGGAGAAAATGTAGGAAAGCGCAACAAAAAAGCAGAAGCTGAAAATAGTAAGTAGAAAAGGTAAAATCCCTAGATCGTAAAATATAAGAGATGTATGAATGATTTGTTGAAGAAATTTTTACAAAAGTATGTTTTGACTCAATGAAAATGATGAAATTGAAAAGTCATACAAGGCCTGAAATGTAAAAATAGAAAATCAAAGAATAATGACATATTAGAATGGGACGAACCTTTATGGCGTACAACCTAGTTCGCGGATAAAATTTCGCAAGAGGCAAATGTAATACCTAAAGTGCGTCATATAATGGGGTATCTCTTTGCGTGGCTCAGGTATAAGGTTATACCACTGCTGGAACCTGAGTCATGGAGATTTGGGGCCCATGAAAGCCTATCCAGGAGAGGTACCTTGGATTTCCAACTATATATATATATATATATATTAACAATTGGACGACCGAGGGTCTCTTCTAAGGAGTGCAAAGTATGATCAAGGCGCTGAGGTACACGGTTGAGCCAAGGGTTCCCGGGGAGTATGAAACTACCCTGTCCATTCTTGGCAAGTCTTGGCTATGATGCACTCGGACCGAAGAAAACCCCACTTAGGGTGCAATCTCGTAACTATAAGCCATATAGGCAAAAAGGATAAGAGGCTGTGAAAACAACTGGTTGTTGGTAAAACCTAATGGGAGGAGCTAGTCTTGTATGGCCGATGTACGTCTCCTTAAAGGGGCAACCAGGGGGAAGATAAGGGCGACACCCTCCATTAGGGATCTGATAAGTGTCTTAAGACGCAAATGTCATGAGGCTTTATGTTCGAAAGAATATTTAGGCTTGTCATATTTGTGCAACAATTATACAGAGACAAAAAGCCATGAGAAAAAGATAAGATGAGATCAATGGGTTTTTACATGAAAGTGTAAAGACTTCCTGCGATTTCATCACAAGACGGCAATGTCATGGGGCTTTGTATTCGCAAGAAATTAAGAAAATGAGGATAAGGCAAGATTAATGGGTCTGTATATGCGAATATAAGGACGTCCTGCGATTTTGTCGCCAAAACAAAACGTGGAAAAATAAGACATTTAACTAGGAAGGAAAAATAAGACCACACAAGACAACAAGAAATGGATGCGAGATTATAGCCAAAATTTTTTAAAAAAAATATTCAGAAAGTAATCTACTCAATTCATCATATTGCAGATGAATAACCGAGGCAATTATGGTAATGAACAGGATGATAAAATTGTTATTCATCATTATATGACAAATTTACGTAGATAGTTAAAAATTAATAATTATATTGATTAACCATATTGCAAAAAGGAATTTTATTCAAATGTATGCAGATAGAAACAAAAGAAATCTATACACCAAGGAACTTTAGAAGCTGGAGAAATTCGCAACAATATGTTACAAGGAAAAGAGATAAATGTACAAATATTACAAAGAGATTAAAAAAGGATATAAAACTATTTAGATCCTTCATTATCTTCGTCAGATTTCCCCCCTTCATCTTCATCTTCATTATGTTCTTCATCTTCTTCAGAATCTTCAGATTCACTATCAGAGATGACAAGATTCAGAACATTCTTTGGTATTTCATTCGCGAGATAAGGATATGTAGAATGAGGAATTTTATGATCATCACAGACCATCTTAATGGAATCATTGCGAACACCAACTAGAATATTACTAAAATTCTCCAGAGTAATTTGTAGTTGCTTCTTGAACTTGGAACATTTATCGTTGCGAGAAGAAATAAGTTCTGCGAGTTGTCCTTTTTCTTCTTCCAACTCTTCAACTCTTTGGCGAAAATTTCCTTCAGATGCTGCGAACAAATGACAACATATTAATAAAATAGTGGAGCTTCAGTTAAAGAAATGGATTAGTGGGAAAAAAAGAATATCAACCTTCTTTTTCAGAGATCATATATTTAACTAAGGCAGAATGCTCAGCTTGAAGACTAACGTCTACACGTAATTTATTTCTGGCGTTGTCAAGGATCTTCGCAGCCCAAGCAAACTCATCATCATTACTAATGAGAAGGAGGGAGCGAATTTGGTTTTCCCTTTTAACAAGAGCTCTATTCTCGCGGATAAGTCTATCTCTTTAAATTTGAACTTCAAGAAGAGTTTTGTGGAATTCCACTAAAGCTTGAGCACCTTGTCTAGATATGCGATCTCTATGAGATCACTCTTTTGGGCTCTTAGAATATTGATTTCTTCTTTAGAATCAAGATAGCGACGTTTAGACGTATTAGCCTCTCTCAAACTAGACCTGTGGTCAATTTCTAAAAGACGAAGTGTGGATCTAAGGTTATCTATATACAAAGATTCAATATTGTCATTTGAATAACTGTTTAAGGAATTATTAAGGCGATCAAGAAGGGTATCCTCATCTATAGGCTCAGGAAAAGAACGGAAGAATGTAGCCTCATCAGTAAGGCCATAAATATCTGCAAAAATGGTTGCTTGAATAAGCTAAAACAATATGGTAAAAAAATTAAGAGAAAAGGGAAAGAATTTGTACCATAAAGTTGTTGGTTAGCTTTTTCAAGATCAGATATCTTGCGCTTATCTCTCGAAGCATCAATTTCCATTTGTTTAACCTTCTTGCGAAGACTAGCAACTTCAGATTCCATTTGTTCATCCTTCTTGCAAAAACTAGCAGACTCAAATTCTAATTTTTCATTCTTCTCGCGAAGAATATTGTTCTGCTTTTCAAAAATTGCACGTCTTCTCTCCAAGTCTGAGGTAATAGCAAAAGAAGCTCTTCCAACCTGCGAAGGTAAGCAAAAAATTGTCAAGACAAATATTAATTAAAATCTTGCGAGGAAATGAGAATACACAAAGGTGGCGAAAAAACGAGAAAATACCAAAATACTAAGTGAATGTAAGAAATTTGGAGATATAGATCTTGAAACCCCGTGAAGAGATTCATTGTTCTCCAAGAAAGAGGCATCACAGATAGATTCCATGGATTTGCAAGCTTCAGCAAGAGTAGTATCGCCAATCCCTAACATAGTATCAGAGAATATGCTGGAAAGATGAGACATAGAAGACTTAGGTTGGGAAGATTCCTTTGCAGAAGTGACATCAACATCACCATCATCGCCATCATCATTATTGTTATCATCACTAGAACTCACGCTAGACAGAAAATTTGAAAGAGGAGAGGATTGGACTTTTCTTTTCTTTGAAAGAGGAGCACCATATTTCTCCTTGCGAGGAGCAGCATATTTCTCCTTGCAAGGAGCACCTTTGCCTTTCCCCTTAGTTTTTGCAGGCTTAGCAGGTTCAATTTCTTCAATAACCTTAAAACACAGATAAAGATAAGAAATAGAGGCAACAATATATTGTTAAAAATCATAAAGGAATATTTCTCACTTTATCTGTGAATGATTTGAGAGATAATAAAGTGTTGGATTTCCCTAACTTCTGGTAGCTAGCTTCAGCCTTTTAATATGGTAAAATTGGAGAAGTTAGTGAGAGTATACATAAAAGCATGAGTAAAATAATAATGGTAGATCAAGCAAAAGATTTGAGAACATACCTCTGTATCCCTTTCAGGCCAGCTGAACACCCATGGTTGGTACTCTGCGAGATTCGCAGGTAAAGCATGAGAGCCAGAAATGTATGGACCCTCTAAAAATAATGGAAAAATACACCATTTATCATCATTGGAGTGGCGAGGAGATGAATTGTTGCCCGGATGCCGGTCAATGTCCAACATAAGAACTTTGTCTTCAGCAATGTCATCCTCCTTCTATAAGCGGATACCCCAACAAGTGCTATCCTTCCTCATGGGGATTATTTCATAATTTGCGAAGAAATTTTCTATGGTATACTTCGCAGGGACAATTGGAACTCCTTTTAATTTAGGGTTCTTCACTTCATGGGGGTAAAGAGATTCCTTACCGGCACCGCGAGTAGCAAACTCAATCATTAAATGAATGCAATATCCACTCAACTGATATATTGCCCGCGAGAACTTCGCGTGAGAAAGTATTTCATAGAATAAAGGAGGTTCTGGATCATAAAAAGGAATGGGAAGGCCATCTTCAAGTTGACCTAATGAGACTATGATCTTCTCGCGATTACATGGATGATCATAAAATAATTTAAAAGAGAGCTCAGCCTTAGGTTTTTGATCTGGAATGGTAGATAGAGTAAAACCTTTATCTTGAAGCTTCTTCTGCATTTTTGAAAGGCAATTAGATTTTTACGACCCGCTAGAGGCATTCTTGGTATGGGAATGAATAAAAGAATAGAAGATCAAAGGAATAAGAGAAAAATTACAACAACAGAAAATGCGGAAGTTGCGGAAGAAAAGTAAAATTGCAGAGAGAAGGAAAGAAAAAGTAAAAAGAAGAAAAGAGAAGAATGAAGAAGATATATATAGAAGGTAAGAATTCTCGATAAGATAAGTGCATTTAATGCGAAGAGAAGACGTTAATGGTTGAAGTGCAGCGGTTGAAAATGACGTGTCAGAAGTTAAATGGAAGAAAATATATGTGTAATAAATCTGGCGAAGAATACAGAAACGTATCAGAACAGAAGAATCTGAAAAGATGAACAACTGCGGCGTTTAAAAAAGTTCCAATTCTCATGATCTTTTCCCCTTCGCAGAAAAGACATGAGAAGAGGCAAGATGTAGGATCAGAATATCACCACAATGATACTCTTGCGAAATTTATAAACAACATTTCTGCGAGCTCTTCAATAATACATTGCGAGTGTTGCAGAGTAACTCAAAGAATGACGTAGCAGATGACGGTAACTGAAACACGAAAAGAGCATGAAATCCTGCGAAGATTATAGCATCTGCGAGAATTAACATTATAATTGTTGCGAGACTACCACGAGTCAGATCCAAAATTAAAGGATAGCACATCTGTCATCCACTATGTAACTTCCCTATATAAAGAGAGATGATAGACTCAGAAGAGGGGGAATCAATTTTTAGAGTGTTGAGAAAGTTCTGAGGAGAGAGAAAGTTTAATAGAGCGGTTGTATTCTTGATTTCCTCTATTTATTGTAATATTTCTGAGAATTAATCAATAAAAGTGTTGTTCTTAATCTTCAAATATGTGTTGATTATTATGAATTCTTGTGAGGGGTGTAGTGTAGGAATTCCTGCAACTACAAAATCGTCAAAGAACTACTATGAAGCCTAAGGAACATTCAAATGTTTCATAAAGAAAAAAAGACGAAAATAAATCTATTCGTCAGATTCGCTATCCTTCTCATCATCTGAGTTATTGGAGTTGTTGTCACTATCCTCCTCTTCAGAATTAGAATCAGCAGTGATGGGGTTCAGACGAGCTTCAGGATCATCATCTGAATCCGAATCATTTTCCGATTCAGCTCCAATTTACTTCATAGTCCCCTGGTACTCTCTTTAACATTGATCAGACCAAGTCCCAGGTACCTCCCAGGAAAGGTACAAGCAATTCGTGACATGCCAACGCTCGCAACAATAAAGGATGTGCAAAAATTAAATGGACTCTTAGCCTCGCTAGGAAGATTCATCTCGCGATCCTCAGACAAGTGCAAACATTTTTTCGATATACTCAAGAAGGGAACAAAATTCAAGTGGAAGAATGAATGTGAAAAGGCTTTTCAAGGAATTAAAGAACATTTAATGAACATAACTATCTTACAGAAAGCAGAGCCAGGAGAAGAACTATTGATTTATCTCGCAACAATCACAAGACGCGCTAAAGTGCGATATTCTTTGCGAGTAGATGCGAAATATTTTCTGAATTCGAAAAACCAATTTATTATATCAGCAAGACATTTAATTCTGCAGAGAGAAATTATTCAAAGAATGAAAAGTTAATTGTAGCATTGGTTCATGCAACTTTTAAACTTCGCATTTACTTTCAAGCACATAAGGTAAAAGTATTAACAAGAGTGCCAATTGAGTCAGTAATGAAAAATTCTAAAAGATCAGGCAGATTTGAAAGATGGAATGCACAAGTAGGATACTTTGATATTAAATATGACATTTTATCTTCGCCAAAATCACAAGTTATAGCAGATTTCTTAGTTGAGTTTCCTTTAGAAGATGATGAAGCAGTAAAAGAAATGATGGATATAGAAGAAGAACATGGAGACCCAAGAGAACTATTAACAGAACCCAATAGGTGGGAGATATTAGTGGATGGATCATCAAATGGAGAAGGTAATGGAGTTGGAGTTGTTTTTATCTCGCCAGAAGGGGAAAAAATGGCTTTTTCATTTAGATTGGAGTTCGCATTTACTAATAATGAGACAGAATATGAAGCTGTGATTCATGCTCTAAAATTTGCAATAGAAATAAAGTTAGAAAATGCAAGAATTACTAGAGATTCGCAATTGGTTATTCTCCAGATAAAGGGAGAATACACAACAAATGAACTATCCTTGAAGAAATACAAAATACTGGTTGAAGAATTTTCTGCGAGAATTCCAAGAATAACATGGATACATATATCAAGAAAGGACAATAGACTTGCAGATGCTTTTGCCTTTATATCAAGCATGATGACAAATCCAGCTGCGAGATGCATAAAAATTCAAACACTTTTGTTACCTTCGATAAACAAGGAGGAAGAAAAAACAGATGTGATGATGGTAGAAGCTGGCGAGGAAGATCCAAAAAGCAATGTTATAGATTGGCGAGAAGATCTACATGCATACTTGGCGAGAGGAGAAACTCCAAGAAATAGATTAGAAACACATAAATTAAAAAGTAGAGCAACCAATTATGAGCTAAGAGATGGAGTATTATATCGTAGATCTTTTAATGGACCCTCTCTAAGATGCTTAACGAGGGAAGAAGGACAAAAGGTGTTAAAAATGCTGCACAGTGGCGATGCTGGTAATCACAGTGGGGGAAGATCTTTGGCATATAGAACAAAAATGCAAGGCTATTATTGGCCGTATATGCATGAAGATGCAAAGCAACTCTCAAGGCGTTGTGAAGAATATCATCGATATGGAAAAAGGATACATGCACCAGGAGCACCGTTATCATCTTCCACAAGTGTATGGCCTTTTGGGAAGTGGGGTTTAGATATTGTGGGACTATTTTTACCTGGTTCAAGGCAAAAAAGATATTTAATTGTTGCTACAGATTATTTCACAAAATGGGGAGAAGTGAAGGCAGTACAACATATTCACGATAAAGACATTTTCACATTCATATTTGAAAATATAATTTGTAGATTTGGAATTCCAGCACAGTTGGTATCTGATAATGGAAAACAGTTTGAAGGGCAGAATATAAAATTACTACTTAATGCCCACAAGCAAATGGTCAGTCTGAAGCAACTAATAAAACAATCGCAGATATCTTAAAAAAGAAGCTGGAGGGATACCACAGAGCATGGTGCGAGCAGGTGCATAACGCAATATGGGCTTACAATACAACTAGACGAGAATCTACTGGAATGTCGCCTTTTTGTTTGACATACGGGGTTGAAGCTGTGTTACCAATAGAAGTTGCTATTCCTACAACAAAAAGAGAGGTTTGGGAGAAGAATCTTTATACTAGTATGATTCTAAGAGAACTTGATGAAGTATAAGAGAAGAGATAAAAAGCATTACAACATATGGAAAATTACCAGCGAAGGTTGGCTCGCGATTATAACAAACGAGTTAAGAAACGTGAGTTTCAACCAGGCGATTTAGTTTTGCGAGAAACACCGGAATACCAGCGAGAACGTGGTGGAAAGTTGGCGAGAAAATGGGATGGACCATATATCATTAAGGAGATAGTTGGCACAGGGGCATACAGGTTGGTAGACCCAGAGGGAAGAGATGTTGGTCAAAGACTTGGTAGGCCATGAAACAGATTATATTTAAAAAGATATTATCAGTAACAAATTTTTAATGAAACAAAGAAAAGATGGGAAAACAAATTTATATAGCTGCGAGTTTATTCGCAAAATTATTCAAGATTATATAAAGAATGAAAGATTGCAATATACGCAAAATAAACAAAGAACATGACAAACCTTTATGGCGTACACCTTAGTTCGCGAATACAATTTTGCAAGAGGCAAATGTAAGACCTAAAGTATGTCATATTAGGGGGTATCTCTTTGCATGACTTAGGGATAAGGTTATACCGCTGCTGGAACCTAAGTCATGAAGATGTTGGGGTTAAAGAAAACCTATCCGGGAGAGGCACCTTGGATTTCTAACTATATAAGGTTATACCCTGGTTGGACGACCGAGGGTCTCTTCTAAGGAATGCAGAGTATGACCAAGGCGTCGAGGTACATGGTTGAGCCAAGGATGCCCGGGATGGACAAACCTACCCTGGCCATTCTTGGTAAGTCTTGGATATGATGCATTCGGCCTGAAGAAAACCCCACTTAGGGTGCAGTCTTGTAACTATAAGCCATATAGGCATAAAGGACAAGAGGTTGCGAAAACAACTGGTTGTTGGTAAATCCGGATGGGAGGAGCTAGTATTGTATGGCCGATGTTCCCTCCTTGAAGGGGAAACCAGGGGGAAGATAAGGGCGACACCCTCCATTAGGGAGCTGATAAGTGTCTTAAGATGGCAATGTCATGGGGATTTTTGATCGCAAGAACATTTAGGCATGTTATATTGTCGCGTGACAAAATTTATACAGAGGCAACAAGCCATAAGATAAAAAAGATAGGATGAGATCAATGGGTTTTTACATGAAAGTGTAAAGACGTCATGCTATTTTATCGCAAGGCGGCAATGTCATAAGCCTTTGTTCTCGTAAGGGCACTTAGACTTGTCATATTGTCGCAGAAAAATTGACAAAATACAGCTAAGACAAGATCAATGGGTCAATACATACAAATGTAAAGGCGTCCTACGATTTTGTCGCAGAAAGAAAAATCTGGCAAAATAAGACCTTTACCTAAGAAGGCAAAATAAGACCAATAGAATAATTTCAATCATTAACTATTTTCTTTTAAGAATGTAGGAAAGATTTGTTCATTGCAGGAAAATTTATGAGAAACAAAATTCCTTCCAAATTTTTTTCCAGAAAACATCATTTAGAATCACACAACAAGATTATTAGAAGAAATTATTATCGCAATAATATTCATCAAATCGCAAGCTTATTCATCAACTCGCCAAAAGGAGATAATAAGAAGTAAATAATTGTTTCAAGAAAGATAATGAGGGGCAAGTAAGAGAGTTAATAAACAGAATATCATTATCTTCCTTAAAAGAAGTATTCAAAATAAAGGTTAAAGTCTAAAAGTTACATAAAGTATATTGCTCGCAAGAAAAAATAAAATTCAAGCTTCAGCGTTGGTCTCGCCAGATTCATTCCCTTTGCTTGTGTTATTAGCTCCACCAACATTCTTTTCATTACGATTAATCTGAGATTCTTCTTCTTCTTCTTCTTCTTCTTCTCCTATAGGGTCTTCTTGAGAAATATCTTCTTCTTCACCTACATATTCTAGATCTTTATCCATAGGAAAAGGAACTTCATTATCATTTACTTCTAGAGGAAGAACGGATACAGGGGGAAGAGACTGATATATTAGAATATCATTCACAAGGACTTCAGCGCTAAGGTGAACCTTACGAAGGAAACCTCTGTCACGATTTCTAATCTCTATGTTCTTGAAGTATTCAAGACAATCATATCTTCGCTCTGCTTGGTCGCGAGATGTTACAAGATCAGAAGTGAGAATCCTGTTTTCTTTACGGACTTTATCCAACTTATTAGTCAGATCAGAAATGGTAGAGTGAAGACTTCTTTCAGATTCTGCGAAGAAACAAAAATGACAAGAAAATATTCAGATGAAGTATAGTTGAGAAATTAAATAGAAAAATTAACAGTCAAGATAGTCAAAATATGACTACCTTCTTTTTGAGAAGTTAAATTTGAATTAATAAGCAATAATCTCCCATTGATTCATAGCATCGTCAAACTTATCCTCAACCATACCCTTCAGGCGAGACTTTATATTTTCTTCTTTGGAAATGAGATATAAGTTTTTCTTTTCGAGTAAAGAATAAGATTGGAATATTGGTCTTGAAGCTTGTTGGCCTTTAAACTAAGTGTTAATCTACCTTTGATAAGTTTATCCTTCTCAACGGCAGATGATTCAGTTATTTCTTTGAGCTCATTCTTAAGGGAATGAAGAGATTGATCTTGATTATCACATACTCTCTGAAGATTACTCAATTGTTGCGAGGGAATCACCATCAAGCTTGAAAATTTATGCTTTTCTTGAGAAAAAGTTTTATTTTCATCTGACAAAGATTCAGTCGCCAAATTAGCTTTGATTAACAAGTATGAGAGGCGAGTAATCTCGTTATTTAATAAATGTTGGCTTTGTGATAATTAATTATTCTCATTAGTGAGATTATCTATTTGATCAACTGAATACGTGTAGAGATTATCTAATCTATTAAACTGATCCATCCAAGAATCTTTTTTAGCACGAGCTTCTTCAGCGATAGATTCAAATTTAAGTCTTTCAACGAATCGATTCTGAGTTAAAACTAAATATACAAGCCAAGAATTTAAGAAAGAAGCTTAAGTACAGAGAAGATGAAAACTTGCTAGAACAGAAAAACAAAAAGACAGAGGCAGGAAATTATACCTTTCAGCTCGTTATTCCTTCTGCGAAGATTCTCGCAATCAAGTGAAGAGTTGCGAAGCTTATGATTAA
This sequence comes from Papaver bracteatum, assembly GCA_023529315.1. NCBI lineage: Eukaryota > Viridiplantae > Streptophyta > Magnoliopsida > Ranunculales > Papaveraceae > Papaver > Papaver bracteatum. Next base: position 798,041 of record JAJJWX010004332.1, on the reverse strand, counting down.
GAATATCACATTATGAAGTTTTGTCTTGAAAGTCCCTCTTTAGAGCTTCAATCTCATCTTCTAAAGATGATCGCGATACAATGCGGTCAGGAAAAAAATATTTGATTAAGGTATCACAAACAACATGCTTGAAAGGATCAGTAGATGATTTTCTAGCATCATCTAAAATATTAGATAAAACTTCAAAAGCAGCATCAACCCCTACTGGTATTTCTTTGGGTAAGGGAAGAGGTGTAGAAGGTGAAGTGGTAATGATGGAGAGTTGAAGATTTGAATTATTTATAATAGTTGCATCATCAGAAGGGGGAGTGTTTGGAAAGGTAATAGTTGAAGGCAATAAAGGACTGGAGGGAATTTCATTAACAACGGTTTTAGAAATTTCATTTGAAAAAGGGGCAGTGGAGAAAGGGATGCTAGCAGCGATGTTCTCGCAAACATAAGAAGGAGGTTCCACTTGCGAAGCTACGGGAATTACTCTCGCAGATGTCAATTTAGGAATAATAATATCAACCTCAAGAGTCTTAACCTGGCGAGATCGTTTGCGAGGTCTAATGATATTCTCGTCATCCTGCGAGTAATAACTTAGATAAGAAACAGAGGCAACAATATTGTTAAGAATAAATAAAATGTTTCTTACTACCTTATGACTCGCGGGATTCTTCTTCTTCTCAACAGGTCTCTTATGAATGCTAGGGTTTTGAACTACAGATTGGGCGTTAATTCCATTGAAGAGAAAAATACAATATGCAAATCATGAAGAATCAAATAGAAAAAGACTAATAAAATATGAGTAAACATGGTTCATATAAGCGAAGTGGAATTTAGTAATGACAGAAAAACGCATACCTGGAAGACTCCATTAAAGCAGTAGCAGGTAAATATGAAGAAGAAGAAAAGTTGCAGACGGAAAAACGAAAAGATAAAGAGACGAAGAAGAAAATTAATTCTGTAACCAAATTCTACCTTTTATAGGAAAAAGGAGATGACCTGTTGAATAGACACGGGTCAGTAAAAAGAAGAATTTACAACACGTGTAGGCGGTTAAGATGAATTTTCGGAGTTTTGTCGAGGAGAAAACATGGAAAGAAAGGAAGTTGTGAGTGCAATGAAAAGTTAGAGATTCTCATATCTTCTCCACTTTGCGAAGAAGACATGAGAAGAGGCAAGATGTAGGATCAGAATATTGCCATGACAATATTCTTGCGAGATTAACAACACTTTTGCGAGAATACCGCGAGCTCTTCAACAACACTTTGCTAGTGTCACGGAGTAAGTTAAAGAATGACGTAATAGCTGATAATTGATGAAACACAAGAAGAGCATGATTTATCTGTGACGGTTATAATGCTTGCGAGATTTCATATCATAGTTGTAGCGATAAGACCGCAAATCAAATCCGAAAGTAAAGGACAACTTAGCTATCATCCATTATGTAACTACCCTATATATAGAGACCCAATATATCCAGAGAGATGATGATGTATTTTTTAGAGGTGAGAAAGTCTTGAGGAGAGAGAAACATTGGGAGATTAGTTGTATTCTTGATTTCTTCCAATTCTGCAAACATTTCTGAGAATTAAATGATAAATAGTCGTTTTTAATCTTTAAATATGGGTTGATTATTGTGAAATCTTAGCAAGTGTGTAGTGTAGGATTTCCTGCAACTACACCAAACTTGAGAGATCTGGTAACATTGATTGTTACTTTAACTTCCATATTTTTTTCAAATCTATCTCTTCTACAAGGTTTTTTTGCACCCTGAAAGACTCCAATGTGTCTTATGATCTTTTGAATGTCTGGTATTATATGGGTTAGGATTCTTTTTACTAAGAGACATATCATAATTTTGGAGAATAATTCTTCATCAATTAGCTCATAGCCATTGGGAGGTACTCCCACAAGAACCATCAGTTTTTCAAAAACACATCTAGTATCTCCATTTATTAAGGTTGGGTAGTCTTCTTCATGAGTAGTTCTGAGAATGAAAAAGTTTCTTTTTCTATTCCAAACTTCAACCTCAATTCTGCTCAAAATTTCCCAGTTTGTGTTGATAAATTTACTGACTCTAGATGTTTGAAAGCAGATATTGCTATAAAGTTTTCCTATGAAACACCATACCCAGTCTTGGGTTTGCTTAGTTTTGATATTTTTAGTGTTGATAAAAACTTTTGGGAACAAATACACAGGGATGGAGAGAGCATATTTTATTTGTTTGACCAGGTTATCTATGGATTGTAGGTTAGAGTTAGAGGAGGAGGCCATATGAATGAAACTAAGGAACCAGAGAATGGGGATGATAGGTGGTATTGTTTACTAGTAGCATAAAGAGAGAGACTTATCACTGAAAGAGTGATGTGGAGATGACTAGATTTAATTTGAATTTGGTTCACGGGTGTGTGTTGAGTCTTGTCATAGGTGGAGTAGAAAAAGAATCTTAGATAGAGGATGTTGATGTTGTACTTGTATCTGCTATAAGCCTCAATAATGTTGTTGCATAGGCTGGCCATGGATAATAGCAATTTGGATCGGGGCCTATTATCAATGACAATGTGAACTATAAAGTTAGTCATCAATAACTCAAAAGAAGTTGGTTCCATACTTCCCTCGATATTTAGACTGGCTATTGTGAGTATGGAAGGTGTAAGTAGAGTGTAATCACACTTTGGTTTCTCTTTTGAAGTCATGATGTGTTGCCACCAAAATTTTATGGGCTCATCGAATAGTTTGCAAGTTGTAATAGCCCAAAAGAAGTTTGACTCAGATTTATTCAGACAATTGGTGTTGAGGTTGTTCAGCTGATTCAGATTTATTCCATACTTGCGTTCGTGGAGAATAAGAACGTTGCATGGCTGCCATCTAAAAGGGGAGAAAGATAAGTTTCCACATGGAATCACCAACAATAACACAAATAATGTGGATATTAGGCGTGTGTAGATGACCTTTCTGTAATATAGGTTATAATTTCCTATGAGCGTGAGAATTGAAACAACAGAGATATATGAGGAGGTGAAAGGTTAAGTGTGTAAATTGCGGTGTTGGGAAACGACGCAATTTATTGGATAAATGGTTGAGGTTATTGGTATGAGCCCCATAAAAGGGTATTTTTTTTATCTTGAATGGAGTAATAGCCATAAAATAGCCTTTGTAAAATTTTCTTCCAAGATCTTTCTGAGAGAAGAAAAATGTCCGGAGAGCAGGAACTCGTTGATCGAAAAGGCAAGCGCAAGTTGGATGATGTAGAGATAGAGCCCCGAATCCACTGGTATCCATATGAAAATTTGACTCATCGACTGCCTCATGGCATTGCTTTCCCACAAGGGTGTGAATCTCCCAATTTTAGAGAGAATTTCAATTGGTATTTGAAAGATATGCAGCATAACATTGATGTGAATATTGAGACTGAGAGGTTTTTGCATTGTTGTCCACCAAGTGATTTGCATGAACTGTTGATTGATTCTCCTGTTGAGAGGTTGATTCAATTCATCAAAGATTCGAAATCTTCTCCCGTGAATCAAGATACTAATAATCCGTTCATTAGGCATGATTTGTTTATTGAGCATGGTGGCTGTAGAATGCCCAGAGCTACTCATAATAAAGAACCACTTGTTTCTGCTAATATACCAGAGCAGTTGAAGAAGCCAAAACGACTTGGTTCTGATGACGATGATTGGGTGTTGTACGCATACCATCCGAAATTTGGGCCTTTAGAAGTGTATGAGGGGGTTGCGATTGTTGCTGATCGATTTATCATATCTGGGTTGTATAGAGTTGGGTTTCAATCTATCACACTTCCTGCTACTGTGCAACAGATGGTTTGACAGTTGTCCGCTCATCCTTGGGAAGATGAAGAGCCTATGCATTTTCCAGTTTTGGATGCTCTCTGTCCTGCCATCGGGAAGATTAGATGTGCCATCTTTTCCGAAATGAGTCAACTCACCGCCTATCCAGTCTCCGACTCCACTTCCAATCCAATGCCGACAGTGATTCCTATCATTATAGAATCTGATTCTGAAGATGATCATGAGGGGATGAGAAGCATTCCGACCAGCGTTAGGACTCCAAATCCAGTCAGGCGATTGACTCGGAGTGAGACTCACAAAGTTAGTCAGGGGAACTCGGAGTCGAACTCAGCGAGTGATGTAGGTAGTAATTATCTTGGTTTACTAGTTTCTTGTGGTCAAAAGACATGTTAGGGTATTTGTGAATTTGGTAGTTTGGTTGTTGTATTTCAGTCTGAGAGGAGAACTGAATTTGATTTTATGGGTTAGTTTGAAACTTGGTTTGGTTACTGTTAGTTTTATGATTACTGAACCTTAGATGGGTATTTGGTTTATGAATGTTTTTATTGGTGATTTGTAATGGGTGTTTGAATTTGTGGTATGATGTTATTTTTTTCCTCCGAAATTTGATGGGTTTGCCCTTCAATTAAGTTCTGATGGAGATAGTTAGAGTAGCTACTAAAGGAAATGTTACATGAGGCATCAACTATTGAGTTTCTTCTAGTAATGTCAGAGTCGAGATTAATCCAGATAGATAAATGCCATTGCTAATTTTTAGAACATAGGTTTCAAAATTATTAGAAAAAGGGCTCAGAGGTAGTTTTAGTTTTGGGTTGGGATTGTTTGAAGGTGTATGATGAGTTTTAGTAGGGAATTGGGAAGTAGATTCTTTGATCCAAGATAGATGGTTTTCCATAAAAGGGGATTTAGAGGTTCTAACTTGTGAAGGATGTTGAAGAGGTCTGGTTTTTAGGAGTTCCAAAGATGAAGGTAGTGCATGCGTTATGAGGGAAATTGGTAAACCAGTAGATGGTAATCCAGAAAATGGGAATGCCGATGATATTTGAGTGTTTGTAATGCTGGTGATTAGAGTGATTTGATGTTGATTGTAGGATCTAACTGCCTTTCCCGTGAAGTTAGTGACTTGTTTATCTATACTTCCATTTCCAGAGCTTGTGATTAGAGTGATTTGTGAGTTGTATGTGATGATCTTCTTCTTGTTGCCTGTGATTTATTTGAAGTTACTGAGATTGGTGCAGTTACAACTATACTGGTGTGGGTGAGTTGAGGTCGCCATTAGTGATCAGGTTACTAAGTTATTCATCATTAAGGAAGTTTCCGACAAAAATTCCGGTAAAAAAATGACCGTTGGGAGGGCCGATGGAAGCTAGAGGACAAGCGCAATGGCTAGAAATGGCCGCTAGTTAGAGAAATTAGGGAGAGGGGAAAATAAAGAGGAGAGGAGAGAGCACATTTCCTGGTAACATAAAAAAACTATTATGTCCCGAGTTGGCATGTTATGATGCTTTGAGAAAAGAAAACTAAAACACCGTTTTCTTCTTTAAATTTAAAGTTGAACATATATAGATAGGTGTAGAGTGTGCTTATTACGTGTTGTGGAACTAGAAAATAGAGAAGAAAATACACAAAATAGAGACGAAAAAGGAGATAAAATCTTATTAGATATGCACAATAGACTAACATTAGAGCCTCTATTTATAGGGATAAACACAAGGGCATTCCAGTAATAAACATGATTTCCCTAGATATTCTTAACATAAATACACATTTATAACGAAAATTTCTTATAGATCATGTCTATAAATTAAACTAGCTTTCAATTTATTATGCTTTATTGAGATTCATTTGTTGCAACGTGGTTTGTGTATTTGTTGTTTTTCAAATTACGATTGTCTACTACGATTATCATGTTTGTGTGCGTGTCAGACCTTGAACCAAAAAATTTAGTTTTAGTCTTACATCTTGTTTGTTTACTCCTGATTCATCTGGATCTGAGTTGTTTGTATCTGAGTGAAATCACCTGAATTGAGTCTGATCTGACTCAACTGACTCAAAAATTGTGAGTCAGTGGTTTGGTCCCGTGAATCAGGAATACTTTGTTACCTGACTCAAATGGGTCCGAGTCAGGGGTAAGGTATGAGTCAGAGTTCGAGTCAGATATGACTCAAAATTAAAAACAAATGATCTGACTCACAACGAGTCAGGGATTGACTCAGATCCAGATGATAGTTCAAATTATATTACTTGTTCTTCTGGAGTATATTAAATTTAACTATTGAGCGTTTTTCTCAATCTTAATTTTGTGTATTTTTGATGGGGAGAGGAATAATTACTTTGGCTAAGGTGAAAAAGTTATAAATTCATCGTTGATGGATCAGATTCCACCAAATGCATGTGAACCGTACATACCAGTTTAGCATATGTACCTAATTTTATGGACGATTTAAGAGTGACTTGTTTATCTTTTTTTTTTTATATTAAGAAAAAATTTATTGCTTAGTTTTCTTTAAAAAATACATAATCATCCTCAATCCATTTAATAATATCAGGAGGAAATATGGATTCATAAGAAAAATTATTTTCTTCAAGTCTAGCTTTTTTAGCTAGCTCATGAGCAACACTATTGCTTAATCTATTAACTAATTTGCAAAACCAAGACTCATTATTTAAAAACTTTTTCTTGACTGGTAAGAATAAGTGATGATTAAACCAATGCACTTGCGGATCATTGATATGAATTGAGTTCACCAAGTTCTCACAATTTGTCTCAATGATAACCTTATTGAAGCCATTTCTTTTTATCCATTCCACTGCCTTGATTAGAGCTTTACATTTGAAATATTCTGCACCAACTTCAGCTTACAATTCTTCCACCAGATTGAAACCTTGTACTGCTAATGCTTTTTGTATAATCACGCACTATAAGTCCAATACTTCCTTTTCTTGTTTCATAAATATAAGAGGCATCAATATTGATTTTAATAAAGCCTGAATCTGGTGGAAACCAAACCTTGGGAAGAATTTTACTGTCCTTAGTGAAGCTAGAATAAACATTAGCAAAATCACATTTTTTTAACAGATTATTAATACGAATGATAAAGCTATGTATATTGGATTGTACTCCCTGAAATATCAGACTGCACATGTCTTTTCATATGTACCAGATTGTACACATAAGCTTGATAACATAAGAATCAGTATTGTGGTTAATATTACTGTTTTCATCATTGAAAACCCAAGATATTATCCAGTCCTGGATGGAAGCAAAGTTCTGAATTATATCTTCAATGTTCACATATAAAGCATTCCACAGAGACTTAGCATATATACAATCTAAAAGCAAATGTCTAAGAGATTCAGAACATTGATTGCATAAACTACAGTGAGATTCTACTTCAGGTTTATAAAAAACAAGTTTCTCCCTAACATTCACAATATCCCTTAAGCATTTCCAAGTGAAAAGTTGCACTCTATGAGGAACTTTAGTCTGCCAAAGCTTTTTCCAAACCACTGTGGGTATATGGTCAGTACAAATTGTATTGTTAACTTGATTAGTGCAAAGAGTATTATAAGCACTTTTCACAGAAAACTTACCTTTCCTGTCTCTGGTTTCCATATTAAGTAATCCTTACATGTATCAGGTACATTCATACTAAGAATTGCAGTTGAAGTTTCTTCATCAAAAATAGTACTAACAAGCTGTTCATCCCAAAGTATAGAACCAGGAAAAAAAAATCACAGAGAAAACTGAGACTAACAAGACTAGAAATTCCCACAATGGGAACAAGTGGACTATTAAAACCTATAATCCAGTTGTCTAGTCAAATATTAATTTTAGTACTATATTGAATAATCTACATAGAGTGGTTTTGCACAATCTCAATACCAGAATGGTGCTAACTGCAAATCAAACTACAAGAAGGAGGTTTTCATCGATAGACGTCACCCTCATGATTGACAAAATTAGCACTCAAGAGATCAAAAATAGTGCTGAAAATAGTGTGAAGTTGGGTAGCTCACCATTCTACCCGGAATTAACGTACGGTGACACACACTCAAAAGAAAGCTCTTTAGTCATCTACTAAGAAAATTTGGTCTGGTGCCTCTGTTGATTTGAAAAAGGTAGTCTCCACTAATGATTGTCCAGCAACTCTAATAATGCATTTCTCTCTGCTCCTAATTTGCATCACTGGCATGATTAAATCCATTATTTAACACTCCAATTCGTAAGAAATCCGAACGTAGTTCTCTAATACTTCCAAGTTCAGTTATGTCGGTCAGAATTCTCTATGTAAACATACCTAGAAGTATGCTAGTGACTCTAAAATCTCTATAAGTTGGAGGTTTTATTCAAATATATAATAATTATTTTTATTTTTGAAAATTTTGAATCAAAAAGGCTAAAAACTCTATATGTAAAAGGTCCAAACACTCCCCCACACTTAAATCTAACATTGTCCTCAATGTTCTAAAGATAAAATTAAAAGCATGAACAAGGAGAAATTGTTATCATTTGAATAAAAAGAGTGAAGGAAAGATATTACCGTGTTGCATGAGCATGGGTTACCTCCCAAGAAGTGCTAAGTTTAACGTCTTCAGCCAGACATATGAAAGAATTAATCACCTCAAATCATATAACAATAGCCGAAACAACTGTGGATCATCTGCATCAAAAAGTGTTAACACAGATAAAAGGAAACTGCAACAAACCAAGAATAAACATAGCACATCCTTGCCTAGTTTCCTTTTTAAGACAACTATATCTAGTTGTGGTTCAGGTTCAGGTTCTATAAAGCGGTCCAAATAAAATATTTTCATTGGCTGCACCTCCTCATAAGTGAGATCCGAAATATAAGGTTCTAAGGTCTGGAAAAATTTAAAAGCACACAATAATAACCTGAATAATTGAGGATCCTCTAAGTCAATCAGATTTGACTTACACAGTTGTCCATAATGAGAGTGGTGGTCATTCTTAAGAAGATGTGTCTTCAATTTTAATTTCCTAAAATAATTAGGTTTAGTTCTAAAAACTATATAATGACACATTTCGAAATGAGATACTCCCACATCTGGTAAAAAAAATCTTAATGGGACAAAAAAATTAATTATGGTATCTTGGACCGGATTAACCACATCAACCATAGGATGGGTTTCTATTAACTGAGTTTCTTTTTGGACATAACTAGGTTCAGGAAAACGTGCATGAAAATAGTCCCTTAAGATGGTAGAGGCACATATGTCAAGTCCCAAGTTGGGGACCTTTGTAAGAGTCAAGGGTAAACCACGGGGAGAATGATATTCACCCCCAAACCTAGGGTTGTCTATATCCCTGGATAAACTAGTCACATTTTCCTTAATTTCTAAATTATCAGATTTAGGAAAATGGTCTTTTATTTCTTCTAGGTTGTAATCGTGTGGTTTTACATTTCTATAATCCTCAGAAGGGACTATTGTTTCTGAATCACTAGACTCTAAAACACTAGTCTCAGGATAAAATCTTTTCTCTAATCCATCTTCGGCATCATAGTCACAATGATATACTACACCGCCTAAGATTATGTTATCTCTAGTCAAATCCTCATCCTTTTGAATAGGTGAATAATTATCAATATTATTAAGATTTGAACTAGAAACAACATTATCATTATAAGGTTCAATTGGTGTAACAATTTCCTCGTCACTATGACTATATATTTCAAATTCTTCATTGACACTATCCTCATCATCATAATAATATGAAGATGGTTGGAATGGTTGAACCTTGTCAAAATATTCAGTGTTTTCTGATCTAACCACATCCTCTAAATTAGGTAAATAATTATATGTATTATCAAGGGTAAGATTAGAAACACTATTTTGGAATTCGAGTTCATTATGAGAAATATTCTTAGGTGCATATTTATCCTCATACTTATTAAGAGTCTCACATAGTTTATCTAGGATTATTCGAGTTTGACGCGCACTTTCACGTGAAGTTTCATTGAACTTCTTAAGTGCATCTTCTAAGGAATGACTTTTAAATTCATCAGGAACTGGTGGTAATTGTTTGATTAAATCCTCTAAAGATGAAGAACTCTCATAATAGTGCTCATTTGCCCGTTCGTATGATTGGTGGACGTATGGATAGTAATTTGGATCACCGTGGTATGAACCATAACCTTTAGAAGGTCGGTAGTGGTCCCAAGTGCTATCCACACTATGGTTATAATACGGATAATGTCCATTTAGATGCTCAGTTTGATAATTGTTATATTGGTCTTTATAATACCAGCTTGACATAAAAAAATTTTTTTTTTTTTTTTTTTTTTAAAGAAAACAAAAATATTTACAAAGAAAATAAAAATTCTAAACTAATTATGTACAAATAAATAAAATATCTAAACAAATTAGAATATTTCCTAAAATAAATATTTACAAAAATAAAATAAAATAAAATTTGGATACTTACCTGTTTGATGCAAAAATTTTACTTCTAATTTAAATCCCAAATTTCCTGCACATCCAAAAATAGAATATACCCAAATAGTAAAATCTAATAAAATAATAAATAAAATAAATTAATAAACTAGCAAAATATTTACAAAAGTAAATCTAAAACCCAACCTAAAGGCAAGTCCGCGTCGACGGCGCCAAAAACTGAAGCAGTTTTACAAGTGGTAAGTACAGGGGTTTGATTCTCGGACTTTTTTAAAGATTTGGTTTTTAGACAAAAAGATGGTGATTTTTATAAAACTTATAAAATAATAGAAATGCTAAAAATGATTTTTGTGTTCAATTAAAAAAGTCTAGGATGTCGAGATTCCATCACTACTACACATACTAAATGATTATAACTATTCCCTATAACACTCTCCCAAAATTACTCAAGACGATTTAGGACAAATAATACGTCTCGGAAAATAAATCTTTTCAAGCAATTATTTTCTCAAAGAATTAACAATCTTCTTCACTATAAAATGCTAGTCTCTAACATAGAATATATAAATCAATTATCAAGCATCATAGGACACATGAAGAAAATCATTACCGTTACGAATCAAGAATAAGGACCAAGAGAATTATTATAGAAAATAGTCAAAACATATTAGCACACATAGTAGGATTTCCTCTCTAATCCTTAGATAGAAATTTAGCTACTCATAATTAAAAATACTAACAAATAAATAAAGAAGAAATGAAACTAAAACTAAGAATGGAAACCTAGAGTGAAAGCCAGGAGCTTTCACTGTTTTTCACTGAAAGAAGAGGTATGGGATCCCCCTTGGGATAAGAAATCGATCCCTATTTATACTAGATGATGCCCGACCCTTTCTTTTATTTTCTCAATTTCTTTTTACTTTGTGCGCTAGGCACTCAACAACAGTGGGTACTGCTTTTCTTTTCTTTTTTTCATTCTTTTCATTTGCTTTCGACAAGGTGCTCTACGCACTAGAGTGGTGGATGCTTTTCACCCAACTGAATGCGCTGGGCAGGTCCCATTCGAACTGAGCTCACCATCACATATGCATGCCATCATCAGCCTTCGAGCATCATCATCTCCTCTCGGTTCCGTTTCCCTACCGAGCCACAGCATCAACCCACCATCGTTCACCTGAACTTGGTTCATCTCCGCATCTACAAACCCGAGTAGCTCCATCATCGAGCAACTCCATGAACTTGCTCGGTCCATGAAACAACATCTCCAACTTCATCACAGCAGCCAACAACTCCTTCATAGTCACTGCCATCAGCCAACAAACACCATTTCGAGATATCATTTCTCGAGCTTGTCATCACCACAGTTCAATACTGCCATGAAACCAACAGCAAACTTCATCGATCGCCGGTGATGAAAACAGCAGCCATGTTCCATGACAGTCTCTTGCTCGAGCTCCATCGATGTTCTTCTTCCCTGCCATGCATTTTCTTCCATGTTCCAGACTTCCACAGCAGCAGCCCAACTCCGTCCAATCAACCATTATGATCACCTCTGCCAAGCTCCATCGCTGAACAGCTCCATTTCGTCGTCCATGGCAGCACCACAACGTCACCATTCTCTCTGTTTTATCCTCTATCGACAAACCTGAGAATCATTACCATCAGCAAACCCGAGCTCACCATTGCAAACTCGAGTTCCATCTTACCTGTTTTTCCTCCGGCCATGCATGCAGAAGTGATGATGGCAGCCCCTTAACATAGTGAGGTGCCTTTAGCAATTCCCTTTGAACCAGGGTGCCCCTTAACAGGAAGGTGTCCCTTATCGTATAGTGGGGTGCCAATAGAAATATTTGTTTAACTGTCAGTTCTGGAAGACTGAAAGTTTACTTCCAACTTCATTCGTATTTCGCCCATAACTTCTTCATACGAACTCCGAATGACTCCGTTTTTTCGCCGTTGGCTTCGCCTTGTCGTCCTCTACCCGATGAAAAGTATAAATCTTGTATTTTAACGAGTTACATTTGGTATTTGGCCCTTCTTCTCTCTTAGATAGCTTCTTTTATTGCACAACTAAGCTCCAATTCACTTCTTTTGGATTATTCACCTAATAACGCACAAATAAGAGAAAACACGCGTAACACACAATAATCTGCAAGAAAACCAACAAATACTAGCATGGAATTAACAAAAAATATATGTGCAAAATGCACTTATCACTGATCGATTTATCATATCTGGGTTGTATAGAGTTGGGTTTCAATCTATCACACTTCCTGCTGCTGTGAAACAGATGGTTTGACAGTTGTCCGCTCAGCCTTGGGAAGATGAAGAGCCTATGCATTTTCCAGTTTTGGATGCTCTCTGTCCTGCCATCGGGAAGATTAGATGTGCCATCTTTTCCGAAATGAGTCAACTCACCGCCTATCCAGTCTCCGACTCCACTGCCAATCCAATGCCGACAATGAGTCCTATCAGTGTAGAATCTGATTCTGAAGATGATCATGAGGGGATGAGAAGCATTCCGACCAGCGTTAGGACTCCAAAGCGATCAAAGCGATTGACTCGGAGTGAGACTCACAAAGTTAGTCGGGGAACTCGAGTCGAACTCGTGAGTGATGTAGGTAGTAATTATCTTGGTTTACTAGTTTCTTGTGGTCAAAAGACATGTTAGGGTATTTGTGAATTTGGTAGTTTGGTTCTTTGTATTTGATCCGAGAGGAGAACTGAATTTGATTTTATGGGTTAGTTTGAAACTTGGTTTGGTTACTGTTGGTTTTATGATTACTGAACCTTAGATGGGTATTTGGTTTATGAATGTTTTTATTGGTGATTTGTAATGGGTGTTTGAATTTGTGGTATGATGTTATTTTTTTCCTCCGAAATTTGATGGGTTTGCCCTTCAATTAAGTTCTGATGGAGATAGTTAGAGTAGCTACTAAAGGAAATGTTACATGAGGCATCAACTATTGAGTTTCTTCTAGTAATGTCAGAGTCGAGATTAATCCAGATAGATAAATGCCATTGCTAATTTTTAGAACATAGGTTTCAAAATTATTAGAAAAAGGGCTCAGAGGTAGTTTTAGTTTTGGGTTGGGATTGTTTGAAGGTGTATGATGAGTTTTAGTAGGGAATTGGGAAGTAGATTCTTTGATCCAAGATAGATGGTTTTCCATAAAAGGGGATTTAGAGGTTCTAACTTGTGAAGGATGTTGAAGAGGTCTGGTTTTTAGGAGTTCCAAAGATGAAGGTAGTGCACGCGTTATGAGGGAAATTGGTAAACCAAAGATATGGTAATCCAGAAAAATGGGAATGCCGATGATATTTGAGTGTTTGTAATGCTTGGTGATTAGAGTGATTTGATGTTGATTGTAGGATCTAACTGCCTTTCCCGTGAAGTTAGTGACTTGTTTCTCTATACTTCCATTTCCAGAGCTTGTGATTAGAGTGATTTGTGAGTTGTATGTGATGATCTTATTCTTGTTGCCTGTGATTTATTTGAAGTTACTGAGATTGGTGCAGTTACAACTATACTGGTGTGGGTGAGTTGAGGTCGCCATTAGTGATCAGGTTACTAAGTTATTCAGCATTAAGGAAGTTTCCGACAAAAATTCCGGTAAAAAAATGACCGTTGGGAGGGCCGATGGAAGCTAGAGGACAAGCGCAATGGCTAGAAATGGCCGCTAGTTAGAGAAATCAGGGAGAGGGGAAAATAAATAGGAGAGGAGAGAGCACATTTCCTGGTAACATAAAAAAACTATTATGTCCCGAGTTGGCATGTTATGATGCTTTGAGAAAAGAAAACTAAAACACCGTTTTCTTCTTTAAATTTAAAGTTGAACATATATAGCTAGGTGTAGAGTGTGCTTATTACGTGTTGTGGAACTAGAAAATAGAGAAGAAAATACACAAAATAGAGACGAAAAAGGAGATAAAATCTTATTAGATATGCACAATAGACTAACATTAGAGCCTCTATTTATAGGGATAAACACAAGGGCATTCCAGTAATAAACATGATTTCCCTAGATATTCTTAACATAAATACACATTTATAACGAAAATTTCTTATAGATCATGTCTATAAATTAAACTAGCTTTCAATTTATTATGCTTTATTGAGATTCATTTGTTGCAACGTGGTTTGTGTATTTGTTGTTTTTCAAATTACGATTGTCTACTACGATTATCATGTTTGTGTGCGTGTCAGACCTTGAACCAAAAAATTTAGTTTCAGTCTTACATCTTGTTTGTTTACTCTTGATTCATCTGGATCTGAGTTGTTTGTATCTGAGTGAAATCACCTGAATTGAGTCTGATCTGACTCAACTGACTCAAAAAATTGTGAGTCAGTGGTTTGGTCCCGTGAATCAGGAATACTTTGTTACCTAACTCAAATGGGTCCGAGTCAGGGGTAAGGTCTGAGTCAGAGTTCGAGTCAGATCTGACTCAAAATTAAAAACAAATGATCTGACTCACAACGAGTCAGGGATTGACTCAGATTCAGATGATAGTTCAAATTATATTACTTGTTCTTCTGGAGTATATTAAATTTAACTATTGAGCGTTTTTCTCAATCTTAATTTTGTGTATTTTTGATGGGGAGAGGAATAATTACTTTGGCTAAGGTGAAAAAGTTATAAATTCATCGTTGATGGATCAGATTCCACCAAATGCATGTGAACCGTACATACCAATTTAGCATATGTACCTAATTTTATGGAAGATTTAAGAGTGACTTGTTTATCTTTTTTTTTTTATATTAAGAAAAAATTTATTGCTTAGTTTTCTTTAAAAAATACATAATCATCCTCAATCCATTTAATAATATCAGGAGGAAATATGGATTCATAAGAAAAATTATTTTCTTCAAGTCTAGCTTTTTTAGCTAGCTCATGAGCAACACTATTGCTTAATCTATTAACTAATTTGCAAAACCAAGACTCATTATTTAAAAACTTTTTCTTGACTGGTAAGAATAAGTGATGATTAAACCAATGCACTTGCGGATCATTGATATGAATTGAGTTCACCAAGTTCTCACAATTTGTCTCAATGATAACCTTATTGAAGCCATTTCTTTTTATCCATTCCACTGCCTTCATTAGAGCTTTACATTTGAAATATTCTGCACCAACTTCAGCTTACAATTCTTCCACCAGATTGAAACCTTGTACTGCTAATGCTTTTTGTATAATCACGCACTATAAGTCCAATACTTCCTTTTCTTGTTTCATAAATATAAGAGGCATCAATATTGATTTTAATAAAGCCTGAATCTGGTGGAAACCAAACCTTGGGAAGAATTTTACTGTTCTTAGTGAAGCTAGAATAAACATTAGCAAAATCACATTTTTTTAACAGATTATTAATACGAATGATAAAGCTATGTATATTGGATTGTACTCCCTGAAATATCAGACTGCACATGTCTTTTCATATGTACCAGATTGTACACATAAGCTTGATAACATAAGAATCAGTATTGGGGTTAATATTACTGTTTTCATCATTGAAAACCCAAGATATTATCCAGTCCTGGATGGAAGCAAAGTTCTGAATTATATCTTCAATGTTCACATATAAAGCATTCCACAGAGACTTAGCATATATACAATCTAAAAGCAAATGTCTAAGAGATTCAGAACATTGATTGCATAAACTACAGTGAGATTCTACTTCAGGTTTATAAAAAACAAGTTTCTCCCTAACATTCACAATATCCCTTAAGAATTTCCAAGTGAAAAGTTGCACTCTATGAGGAACTTTAGTTTGCCAAAGCTTTTTCCAAACCACTGTGGGTATATGGTCAGTACAAATTGTATTGTTAACATGATTAGTGCAAAGAGTATTATAAGCACTTTTCACAGAAAACTTACCTTTCCTGTCTGGTTTCCATATTAAGTAATCCTTACATGTATCAGGTATATTCATACTAAGAATTGCAGTTGAAGTTTCTTCATCAAAAATAGTACTAACAAGCTGTTCATCCCAAAGTATAGAACCAGGAAAAAACAAATCACAGAGAAAACTGAGACTAACAAGACTAGAAATTCCCACAATGGGAACAGGTGGACTATTAAAACCTATAATCCAGTTGTCTAGTCAAATATTAATTTTAGTACTATATTGAATAATCTACATAGAGTGGTTTTGCACAATCTCAATACCAGAATATATGCTTATCCATAACCAAGAACAATCATCTTTTAGTTTATCCACATGAAGTAAACTTCCATCTTTACCATACTTAGCTCTAATAATATGCATACATAGAGAGTTATCATCATTGCAGGCCTTCCAAGCTAATTTAGTTAACAAAGCAGAGTTGAAATGCTCTATATTTCTAAACCCAAGACCACCCAGGGCTTTAAGAATATCAAGTTTGTTCCAACCTATCAAACAAAGACCTTTATTGTCATTATCCCCCCCCCCCACCCCCATCAAAAGTATTTTTGAATGGAGTCCATTTGATCTAACATGATTTTAGGAATCCTAAAATAGATCATTTGGTATGTGGTAGAGCATTCAAAACATGTTTGACCATTGTTGTTCTAGCTGAATGGTTCATGGTCTTACCTTTCCAGGTTTTTAACCTAGTGCCAAAAGATTAAATCAGGGGATTAAAAAGATTTGGTCTTATTTCTACCTATTAACAAAGTAACACCAAGATATTTATCCGTATCTTTCATTTCAATCATATTGAACTCCTTAGTAAGAATCTGTCTAGCACTAGGGCTAATATTGTGACTGAAATAGACACTAAACTTATCTAGATTTAGCATTTGACCAGAGACATTACCAAAATACTCAAGAACACTCATTATACCAGCTATGTTGTGCATGTCAGCTTTGGTATAAATAAGTATATCATCTGCAAACATTAGATGAGTAATGCATGGGGAATTCCTTGAAGCTTTAACACCTAAAATGCGGTGATTATCCTCAACATTTAAAAGTAATCTAGATAAAAATTCCATACAAAGAATGAAAAGATAGGGTGATAGAGGATCACCCCGTCTAAGTCCTCTAGTATAAAAATAACTTTGAGTAGGAGAGCCATTAAGCAACACTGAGATATTAGTAGTATATATGCATTGACTAATGTGGCCACAGAATTTTGAATCAAAACCAAATTGTTTAATAACACCCAGGAGAAAATGCCATTCAATCCTATCAAAAGCCTTAGAAAAATCAAGTTTTAAAGCTGTTAGAGCACTGCTCGGTCGAACTCGCATGCGTTGCTATCTCAAGCATGTTTGTCAATGCTAGTGGTCAAAACTATGAAGTCTTGATTTCTAGTCTACTATAGCTAAGGTCTCGGACTAGGATAAAAAGTATAGTTGAGCTCAAGAACTCCATGACAATCATCATACAAAACAAAGGACTACTCAAGGAACCAGTGGATCTTCATCGACTAAAAGGTATGTGGAGACTTGAACTTATCTATCACTCAAAAGTCTATCTATTCTATCTCCTATATGGAGACAAAAGTCGTATTACTATATAGACTAAGATTATACACATGTGATATTTTGAGCTGAGTATATCTCGCTAATCTATTTCTCGAAATATGTGTTGCTAAAGCTTTAGCTTTAACCAAGTTCATTATTACCTAGTGACGAAAGTCATGTTATGTTTCAATCATTTTGGAAATTGCTCTGACGAAAAATAGTTGGTGAATAACAACTATATAACTCCCTCTGAGAATGCTTCAATGATTGAAATGAGAGTTTACACATTATAACCATTAAAGGATATACGCATTGTTGTGGTAACACATATATGAATAAGTCCTTATTGCTTGAACCTAAGTTTGCGAACTTTGTTGATCAAGTGAAACCGGAGTAGTGCATGAGCTCAGTCCGCGAACTCAGCATACAAACTCAATCCACGCACCCAATTCGCGGACTGGCATAGTTCTCAAACCCAGGAATTTCTGCTAGAGTTTGTGAACTCCGTCCGGGAAATTAAGTTCACGAACCTAGTCCGTGAACTTGAGTAGATTATGTCTAAAAATGATGTTTGTGAACTTGTCTTAATAAACTAAGGAATTCTATTGCAAACCGTGGCTTTATAGTTTATGAATTGATTTGAGTGAATCATATCGTTTTTGCTTCAATTGTGTCTTGTGTAGTACATAAAGATTTAAGCAATTGAATAACTCCCTAATTAGTTCATTTGGACTAGTTATGGTAAAGAATAATATGATTGATATGAAAGTTATCATATGGCTAACCATTTGGTTAACTATTGTTGAACCAACTAATGTACAAGTTTGGGTATGGTTTTCACAAGCCTACAAACGAGCATTTCATGTGTGTGTAGCAATCTATATTTCCGATCTAACAGTTGATAAATATTAGCTTGAATCTAATCAAGTTTTCATTTAACGGTGAATATTAAATGCTTTGTTACTAAGCTAACATTGATTGCAAACCCTGATTTGAGAGACTATATAAGGGAGAACTCTAGCAACTGAGAAACCTAATCCCTACACATTCTTTGTGATACTAGTTTGCTAAGCTAGAGTCGATTCTCCTTTAAACTTTGGTTTTCTTCTTTTAAAACCAGGTTAACGACTTAAAGACTTCATTGGGATTGTGAAGCCAGACCGATACTACTTTTCTTGTAGTTGTGTGATCTGATCTTGCTGTTTTTATCGTACGAGTACAATTTTAATAATTGGCTTGATATTTCTATCTCCGATAGGCAAGATATAAAAGTAGTCACAAACAGTTCCTCTCATCGTTTGTGATTCCTCAAAAATCTTCTTCGCTACTGTTGATGGTGGTTTTTAGCTTAGGGCTAAAATCGTAAAACCCTAGTCAGACAGTGAGGTCACATAACTTGAGTAATAATGTCTCTATTAAGCGCATTTATTGAACCCTTTAATATATCTGCGAGAAAATTACCAGGGTACCTTTCTTTAATACTAATTAGGGTTTCTATAGTCCAAACGCTAATTCCCACACCACATGTACCAATGGCATGCCGTGCCAGCCACACCTCCACGCCAAGGCATGCCAACCATGCCGGCCGCACCACCGTGCCAATGACAAACCATGCTAGCCACGTCTTCGCGCCAAGGCATACCGACCATACCAACCATTCCAGCCGCACCACCGTGCCAATGGAAAACCATGCCAGCCACATCTCCGCGCCGAGGCATGCCAACCGTGCCAGCCGCGCCACCGTGCCAATGGAAAACCATGCCATCCATGTCTCCACGCCAAGGCATGCCGACCATGCCAGCCGCACTACCGTGCTAATGGAAAACCATGCCAGCCACGTCTTCGCGCCTAAAACATGCACGAGCATGCCAACCATGCCCCATACCGCTGGCTTCCAAACGAAGGGTTGCAACAATCGACGACTACCCTTCCCCTGAGATGCAGATCTCAATCGTACAAGTTCTCCACAAAATGCGTGGCAACTTCTGGCCCAATGCCAAAACTACACGGTTTGTACCAAACCCTAATTTTTCCACACCAAAGCCATGTCAGCCATGCCACTGGCTACCAGCATCCCTCTTGAATTCTTCCCGATTTTTACTTTCGGGCTGTTTTCATCTCCCGAACGAGCTCAAAACCTAAATATTCTCTCGTATGTAGATAGAAAATTCTTTTCCGTACAAAATGGAGGGGCAGACCATCAAAATCTGACTCCGTATGAGAATTCTACATTGATTCTAGTAAAGGGCGCTAATTAGGGTTTCAACATACCAAACCCTAATTTAGACAAAGCCGCAAGCGCTTCCATTCCAAACCGCACACTGCTAGAGGTTCCACTCCATGTTAAAGCCAAGCCGGCCATGCTTTCACCAAATGAAGGGCTGCAACGATCAACGACCACCCTTCCGTCTAAGATGCAGATCTTAGCCCTCCAAGGTCACCAACTAACGCATTGCCACCTTTGGCCCAACGCTAAAATCCTAGCCTGGTCACGCCAAAATCCTAGCCTGGTCACACCAAAATCCTAGCCTGGCTACGCCAAAATCCTAGCATGGCCACGCCAAAATCCTAGCCGGGACACGCCAAAATCCTAGCCTGGCCACGCCTTCATGCCGCTAGCTACCAAACGGAGGGTTGCAACAATCAACGGCTTCCCTTCCATATGAGATGCAGATCTCAGCCGTCCAAGTCCGCCACCGAACTAAAAGACTTGTGGTGACCTTTTGCGTATCCTTTGGTCACGACACCAACCTGGCTACGACGCCTATCCTTTGGTCATGACACCAACCTGGCTACGACACCTATCCTTTGGTCACGTCACCAACTTGGATACAAACGCCAATTCCTTTGGCCACGACACACGTAGCTATATGTTTTCCATGAAAACACTTGAGATATCAACGCATGTCAAAAACTGGGGGATGCTCATTGGGTATTAGTTTGGCGGTTTACAACGTGCGACGTACACTACGCTCGTTATAAGAAAGTGTCATAAGGATGAGGCGGTTAGTAAATACAGGGAGTAATGGTGAAACGCTTTCTTTTATGGAACATCAATTCCAGGCGTTACCGATTACCACCTCCTCCCATTTACTCACCCGTTTTCCATTTCTTAATGAGACCAGAGTACGTTTCATTTCGACTTGTATAAATAGGCATTACCTATTTCTACCGAACAACAAGTTCAGGTCAGGGGAATACAACACTCAGAAAACATTTGCTATCTCTCCATATGTTAGCTTTCCACTTTCTGATACAAGTTGTAAAACAACTACTCTTCCAGAATCAACTATTCTTATCTTAACACTTTCTTCACTTCCCTCCCCAAAACCAACCCTTTTCATTCATTTGTGACCGAAGCAAGTCTGGAACGACAATTTCTTGGTTTAGGCCGGATTTGTACAGATTGATCTCTAGAATCTAAAGTAATCCCTTGCAGTACGTTTAGGGTTTAAATTCATTTCTCACTCACACACCCGAAATTACCAAAATCAGCAGAAGCCGTTTTATCCCTCAAACAATGGGCGGCCACAGTGGGAGATTGATTTTTCGGTTACAACGTCAATTTTCGACCATCGATCTCATGCTTCGAACCAAACATCAAGATGGTAGAAGCAAGTGATCCGCTCAGGGATCGACGACTCAGTTACCAGACGACCCGATTATCAGTCTTGATACGACGAGGGATGAATGGGGACTGCTTAGAGATTAAAAGCGATTGATCCAACCAGGGATCGACGACTCGATTATCAGATGAGGCGACTGGGGAATTTTCACAATCACGGCGGTGCTTCCCATAAAACCCGGTCTTACACCCGGAAGGTTCCCTTTTCATCAGAAGACCTGAAAAACCAAGTAAGTCTTACCTAGACAAGATACATGGTTTTCTATTTCAAGTTTTCACGGGAATAATAAAACCAATATCCATGTTATGTTTCACCCCATGTCATCTACCAACACACGGTTCCATGGTTTTCCTGGGATGTTTGAGTCACTTGCAATCATAACTAAGACAACATCATTCCCAAAACAATCCATTCCAAAACAATTCATTCCAGAAGAATATTCCAAAACCCACAAGGTAACATTTGTCTATCAACCCAAGAAATCCAGGAAATCAAAACCATAAACTAGGAATTTCGTTTTCCTTTCAAAAAGAAAAAACAGTCACCTACCAATACATGCCTACTTTGCATGATAATGATTACCCATCACTATTCATGAGGTAGCCGACGTTACTATGGTGATATTCGAAGAGGAATTGTTTATGATGAAGTATTTCTACAAGTTTATGAAAGGAATACCAATGGCTAGGGTTTACACCAGTTCAGAAGAAAAGTATTTCTACAGATTTATGGAAGGCATACCTATGGCTAAGGTTTGCACCAACACAACAAATTAAAAGAGAAACGCTGGAGTACATAGATGGAATATACTTGCCCACTTTATTGATACCACGCTACCGCTAACACCAGGATGTGATAACAAAGACACGAGATAAAAAGGGAAGCCAACCCCTTTCATAAGCTTAACACTTTTTGGAATTTGAACAAGGAAAGGATTTCCTGCTTGAGCTACGTATAGAAAGAGACAACTGGACCCGCAAGAACAAGTCCATGCCACTCCAAGACAGTGCCGTTCCAAGCCAACAACCAGCGTCCACGCCAAGCCAGTGCCCATTCCAAGCCAATCCAGCGCTAACAACTTGCATCTTTCCAGCACCAGCAACTTGCATCCTTTCCAGCGCCAGCAACTTTCATTCTCTCCATCACCAGCAGCTTGCATCCTTTATAGCACTAACAACTTGCATCCTTCCAGCACTAACAACTTGCATCCTTCCAGCACACACTAGTGGAGAATGGGGTTTTTATGACCCACATCCCCGACCCTCAAAGGCGGTCAATTGACCATGGACCGGTCAAGACGGTCATAGATATAAAAAAATATTCGGATCACAGTCTGGATGGCCTAAGTTGGTCGTTGTATGAAATTTTTTATTATTATTTTATTCATTGCTTAACGACCCACACTGTGACCGGTGCCCCTAGCTTTTTTTATGGTTCAATTTTCTAGGCGCCCATTATCCTTATCCCTTCGTATCTCTATTATATCTCTTTCGCTCTCTCTCACCTCGGCAGTAACACCTCACCTCATCTCCTTTTTTCTCCGCAGTAACACCTCATGACCTCTTTCCTTTTCTCTCTGCAAGTTTACACAATTGTTCCCAACCGAGCTCTAAATTCTTTAAATCAGATCAATTGAAAAGAAAAATTCAATTAAAGTTAAATTTCTTGAAACCTAATTTGTTACTCAGTTCTATATTACGATATTTGGGTTTGAAGATTAAACATGAACAGGTATGAACAACCATTTTCTTCTCTATTTCTCCAGATCCGTCTGTATTATGTTTGATTAAATGCTATTTTCTTTAATCTAAACTCACCACAACCATTTTCTTTGAAAACCTAATTTCGCCCCTTTCTCTTTTCTATTCTGTGTTGATTTGGTTTGTAGGTTTTAAATTTCTTCCGATTTTTGTCGCAGGATCTATTATAAGACCAAGCATCATCCTCACTTGGACTTCTCAACATTTTTTGGTATAACTACTGCACCATCTTTATCTGATTTGATTTTCTTTGTTGTCAAAGTTATTCAGTTGAAGTGTTATTATGGATTTACCCAAGGCTCATATTTTAAATGTTTATTGGTTTTTTTTTTCTTGGTGTTAGGGAGGTACAAATCCCCTGAAAATTATGGACCAGTTCACTAAGGTGTGATAAATACTAACTTTGTTGAAGAAATCTGAGGTTTGGTTCTCAACTTTTTTTTTCCTTTTTATTTAGGGGTTTTCTTGAATTGGTGGTGGTTTCGCATTAATGTTTTTGCTACTATTTTCTTTGTAAGTTGTTGTTATTGTTGTGTTTATGGTTTTGTTTAGAGCATATAGGATATGATTGGATATGATACAATATGATTGTTTCTTTTAACCACAAAGTAGTCTTACTTCTTTCATGTTTTTACTCCTACATGTTTGACACTTGAATGATTCAAATCAGGATCGAGATATCAACAAGCTATTGAAGGCTCCCGTGCTTGTGATTTGTTGTAGTATGGAGTGGGTTTGTTTATTTTTGTACCTCAATAGGTACAGCATATTTTTTTCCCTCAAATCTTTTCATTTATGATAACCGAAATCTAATCTGTCTATTTTGTAATTTTGTTGCCTGTTTATGTTGGGGGATGGGATGTGATGTTGCAGATGGAGGTAATTTATGTTTCATTTTTTTGTAGTTATCTACTCAGTTGTGGTGTAAGAATGTTGATTGATTGTGAAATTCTGTAAAATTTGTAGGGTGATACAAAAGGAACTGCTAAGGGTGCTGATGGATCTGGTAAAGCTCAACCAGGTAAAAACCCTCAGGTAATAGAACTCATGAATATTAATGTATTTGTTAGTACATATTGTCGAATGGTTATGTTGTTGACTTGTTGTGGATCTTATTAGGTTTCATTGAATTGCTTTGCAGATTGCTCACCAGGGGTAATTTTCACAAGGAGGCTATATGAACTCTTAAGTAGATGTATGTTAGATACCCTTTCCTGCCTTGTTATATTACTAGCTTATCATGTAGGGCTGTAGCATTATGGATCATCTTCACCTAAACTTTGAGTAACTCTATCTTTTGAACGTTAATTCTGTATGTTTTGCTGGAAAGCAATGTGTGTGTTAAATTATGAAACTATATTCAACACTGGTATCCATTTCCTACCTTATTTTATGATCGAATTATCAATGTAGGTCTGTAGCATTATAGATCATCTTCACCTAAAATTTGAACGTTGCTTTTGTATGTTTGCTGGAAAGCAATGTTTGTGTTAAATTATGAGACTGCTAGGTCCCTGAATACTTTTCGAATGGAGAAGAGGTGCTTTGTTATCTCAATACTGTTTGTTTTTATCAGTAGATCTAGATATAAACCAAATACTTTTATAAGTGCCTTTATATAAGTTCCGTTACATTATTTTCAGTATAATGTATGTTTGTCACTGCTGATCTTTTTAAAATAATTATATTATGTCAGCTCTATTACTTTTCCTTCTTTTTTTGACCGGGCTAAGAAACAACCTAGGTGTTTGTCTTATATATAAATTGCTAATTTTCTTTTGCGATGATGATACCAAACAGGGACTCAAGGTTTGTCTAACTATCCCAATCCATACATTATTTTTGATTGCATACATTTGTTTCGACATGAATCGGTTCAGTGTGTATTTTATCTAAGTTTGCATTGTTTTTTCTTTTGCGTTTAGCATTGTTTAATTGGTCTGTAGCATTATAGATCATCTTCACCTAAAATTTGAACGTTGCTTTTGTATGTTTGCTGGAAAGAAATGTTTGTGTTAAATTATGAGACTATATTCAACGCCGGTAGATGACTGCTAGGTCCCTGAATACTTTTCGAATGGAGAAGAAGTGCATTGTTATCTCAATACTGTTTGTTGCTATCAGTAGATCTAGATATAAGCCAAATACTTTTATAAGACATTATTTTCAGTATAATGTATGTTTGTCACTGATCTTTTTAAAACAATTATATTATGTCAGCTCTATTACTTTTCCTTCTTTTTTTGACTGGGATAAGCAACAACCTAGGTGTTTGACTTATATATAAATTGCTAATTTTCTTTTGCGCTAAGGATACCAAACATGGACTCAAGGTTTGTCTAACTATCCCAATCCATACATTATTTTTGATTGCATACATTTGTTTCGACATGAATCGGTTCAGTGTGTATTTTATCAAAGTTTGCATTGTTTTTTCTTTTGCGTTTAGCATTGTTTAATTGGTTTTGTGTTGATTTTTGATTGCAACTTCAGGATCTAGACGTAGATGAAATTATGCGTGACTTTGATGAGCCTGGAACTCTTGCACCAACTGGATTTTCTATTTTTCACTAGTTCTAGTATCCTTTCCAACTTTTTTTGCATATTATATACTTGCCAGTTTATTTGTATGCATTATTAGTCTATTTCAATAGATTCTAAGAATTATTTCACACATGCTCAAACTCTTGAAGCATATTCGGTTTTAAGTTAGATCTCTGTTCTTTGTGCCTAGGATTATATATTGCATGTAAACTTTGGTAGTTATTCGATGAAATCCTCTCTTTCTCTTCATCTTTATGTTTCTCATTAGATTATATATTATAGTATTATAGTTCTGTTTAATACCTTTATGGCTTTGTTTTCCTTAATTGTATCTCCAGATTTGGAAGTCTTGCACATAAACTTCTTAAACATAAGCACATCCTTGTACACGAAGGTATAGTCATAATTAATTACAATGATAAGATGCAAATTTACATCATTTTGTATCTAGTTTCAACCCTCTGATAAAAAAAAGTTCATTTCTGGCAACATTTTGTTGTGCAGGTTCATGCCATTCTCCTGGATCCTTCTTGATCTGGAACTGCTGCTGACAGATTGAGTAATCTTATTGCATGTTAGCTTCATTCGATTCTACCACTTCTTTCTTATTCCTCGACATGTATTTGAATCTGTGATTTTTTTTTCTTCAATCCAGGTAAAATTAATTTAAGTTTGGTATTAAGCTTCAATATAAGCTCAATACCAAACTCTTATTTATCGTCTGATTGTTGCCTCATTACTATTTCTCGCTCTCGCTAGCAACCGCTTAGGCTTACATGTTTAGCGTAGGTTTTATGATTGAAAATCTTTGTTCTCCATTCTGAATCTCAAAAATGAACACTTGTAGAAATTATGTCATCAACACGCAGGTTATCCAAAAGATTATGTTATGTGCATGAACTAACTTGGTTCTTGTACTTGAGCATCAACACTCATGGTATTACTTGTACGACTTTATTGGATTACACTTGCCTCTGATTGTTTTTTATTCTTAAGTCTTGCCTATGGATAGACTCATACCTGATCTTGTACATTATCTTATTCATTGATCTTAATTGTTGTTTGTATATGAGAAGTGTTAATACATGTAGGGATGCACTAAGACGCTACTAAGTTCTTGATGTTTCCTTTCAGATCACTATTCCACTGAGTTCTTGGGCAAATGGTAGGAATGTACTGCGATGATATGACTAGTAAGTCGCTTCTTTTCTTGTAAACTGTTATGATGTCGTGCTAGGGTAAAGTCATTTTCCAATTTAGGCCTTGTAATTTTTAGACTTGTGAAGAAATCATTGATAATTTTTACATGCATGTACACCCTTATCTATTATAGGTGGTTTGATATTATGTATCTTCTATTTGGGTTATGTATTTTGTTAGTGCAGCGTTTGATCTTAACTGCTTGTGCATGATCTAGGTTCTGACATTTGTTTATGAAGTGTAAAATGATTTATTGGTTTTTTTGTTTTCATTTGCAGTTACTGGTGACTTTTCCAAGACTGCAGTGTAAAATGGGGGAACTTCATTTTGAAATATGGGCTAAGTTCATCATCAACGGAGTTTATTCTTTTGATGTTTAGCCAATCGTTTATTAGTTTATCATTTTGTAACTGAATCTTAGAACTTAATTACCTTTATGGTTGTAGAAACTTAAATTTGTCTGAAGTTAGAGTTTATACCTTTTTTCTGTAATTTGAACCTAGTGAATATTTAATTGAAAGACTATTTGTGTGCAAACTTAATTTGAATTTGCTTCTCATTTGAGTTTGATTGTCATTTGAGTTTATTTTGGTTTTCATTTGAATTTTCACTTGAGTTTAATTTGAATTCCATTTGATGAGTACTAATATTTAGTCAGCTCAGGCAGATTCATTCAGGCAACTGAATCTAATATTTTTTTTATATTAAAATCCAAATCTAGGACCGACTGTGGTCAGTCTTAACACATTGACTGTTACAGTCGGTCGTTGATAAGAGTTGCACCGCGACCCGCAGAGCCACGTCATATATGAAAAATACGCTCAGACTGCGACCATTTCTGCGACTGACAAAGCAAGTCATATATACGAGTTAAATAACTTGCTTCATCGGTCGCGATACTGCTGATTTCTACTAGTGACCAGCAGCTTGCATCTTTCCAGCAACTTGCATTCTCTCCAGCACCAGCATCTTGCATCCTTCCAGCGTTAGCAACTTGCATCCTTTCCAACAATAATATCTTGCACCCTTCCAGTTCCATCTTCTCCGCTCCACAACCAGCCAAAGTAGCGCCATCATCACCCTTCGAAACAACGCCATGGTTTCAGCACTCCGTGATCAAAACCGCGCAATCTCTGCACGATCCACCTTCGATCACCAGATCCAGAGCCGCTTCCACTACCCCAATGTTTATTCAAGTATGACAGCTCCAACCGTCATCAGAAACGCTGCTACTCCACCATTAGGGCAAGATACTGGAAGATCCAGAAGGAGCCGACCTCCTTTTACCACTGTTGATTTGATGGAAAGACAAAAGGTTCTTGTAAGGACCAGACAGACGTGTTTATAACTCAGAAAGAGATACCTATTTTCTCAAGATACTGACGGAGCGGCCACCATAAGAGTCACCTCAACCCAAGAAGAAGCTGACAAGGAATACTTTTAACATCCGGCGTAGGCACTTTAGCATGACGTGCATTTATAGATGAACGGGTTCGCGTTGCTCTTGAACGCCCAATAGAAGGGAGTCAACAATACAATTTCATCACACGTAAAGATCAGAAACGACTTCTCCAAATCGAGGAAAAGGAAATCAGCAACCCTCCTGAATTCACAAAGACCCTCTTCCAGTCAGGAAATGCATGATTTCTGGGGACTTCGCCCACAAAATCGTGCAATTTATGATGAAACAGTTATGTGAGATTCTATATTTATCCAAGGCATAACGTCAAGGCATATTTGCATCTCTCAACCGCACTGCATCAGGAAAGCAGATGTTTCCAGCCAGGGAAGCCGTTCCCAAACTCCAACCTCTCTTGGAAAGCACGATCGATAGATGAAACTGGAGACTTCTAACCACTGTTCACTTGAGGGATGTCGAGTTTGACAGAATACTGAGTGATGCAGTCTCCGACTTCAACATTGTAATCGTCAAGGCTCTGAGAGTTTCAAGGCACCATTTCGATGTTCTCTCCAGAAATGGGTCCGCTTCAATGTTCTTTAGCAGCGGTTTCGCTTCAACGTTCACTTCAGCAGCAGCTCCGCTTCAACGTTTGCTTCAGCAGCCGCTCAACTTCAACGTTAGCTCCGCTTCAGCGTTATCTCCATAAGCTGCACTAGGATCCAAAGAAGCATTTGGATCCTTAAGTTTCAACGTCCACTCCAAGAGCCTAAGCTACTTAAACACCACTCCTTCCTATAAAGGGTCATGCCACCACACTCTCCATGTCAAGGATCATGACCGCAGCCAGCCAATCTTCGTAGTCATGACTGCCTTTTGATCCATCCCGCCAAAACTCGTGACCATGGACAGTTTGCTCACTTACGCATCCAACCAACCCTTTTACTTCCATGGATGCTCATACAATTATAGCCAACCTACTTTGTTCCCACGAAAATGTAGTCTCTTCTGATTACATCTGCTACCAAGAACTGTTGCCTCTTATTTTTTGATACTAGCCAGAGCTTCACCACTAGTCTCTTTTGATTACATCTTCTCATTTTTTGAAGCTCACTGAACGCACGATGATGATGTATTTATCATGGTCAACCCACTAACCATACAAGATGGAAACATGTAAACCATACTTGGGGACTGAGGATCTACATGGAATCCTTTCACTGTCAAAGCTATTAAGACACAGTCAACCAAAAGTCCATAACCACAACAAGGTCATCTACTCTTCAAGGGTGTAACACAAGAATATCATCACCTATATGTCTAGAAGATGCCTGCAACACTTTACGAGGCCGCGACAGATCCCAAGCCTTCTCAAAGGAAAACAACTTCAGAAACTAAAGAAATATGCGACTGGGTACTGCTCATCGCAGTCCATCCCGACGACCATCAAAGACTCATGAGATAACTCCAGAGACGCGACCGAAATATTTTCTTGAAGAAACATAGGGAGCCACGATAAACAACATAACTCTCTCTTTCCTGCCTCTTTGCTATCCAGAATATTTCGTCCATGTGCATCCCAGTGTCACATACAGAAGAGTACAAATCCCGTGGACATGGATTCAAGGAGATGCGATGAAAGTAGGCTACACATGGGGACTACCAGCATGATACGCTTTCACTCCCCTCAACTTGGTTATTTCTGATTTCAACATCATCACTGCTGAAGTTTTACGAGCCACGGGAATTTCTCAACATGATGCCGTACATGTGCATCAAAAACTCCAAAAGCACGCCACAAATATACATTTACATATTCGTCCATGCCATCGAAACATAAATATAACTGGGGATTGCTCACCGTATCCCATACGATAGTCCAAGATTCAGAAGCTGGTTCGAAGGATGACTCTTGGAACAAAGTCCCTGAAGACTTGATAGCATCACATCGGCAACAAAATATCGCCCAACTCATATATTTCATCTTGTGTCTTCAGAAAATTTCTACCATACAATCATCCACAACATATCAATCATCACGATCAGAAGGTCCAGACACTGAACAACCTAAATTCAAGGATGGACCAACAACGCAACAACAATCTCCAGGATTAGCCCTAAAATGATCGTTGCTGAGCATATATTTCATCCATCCATCTCAAGAATACAGTAGAGTTTTGGTAAATTTTGGAATCCACTGGAGAGACACTGCAGACAAAAACACAGATCCAGACGAGCAACAAAAGAGGGTCGATACCTCTTTTCATGCAGACGGAGTTTCTAGAGTTTGAACATAATAAAGATCCCTTCTTGCTCCATGAACGGGAATAGGTGACTGAGCGCGACCATGCCACCTCGGGACCGCAACATTCCTCCTGAATTCTTCCTGAATTTTACTGTCGAGCTGCTTTGACCTCCCGAACGAGATTAAAACCTAAATATTCCCTCGTGAGAAGATAGGAAATTCTTTTCCGTTCAGAATGGAGGGGCGGACCGTCAAAATCCGAGTTCGTACGAGAATTCTACAGCGATTCTAGTAAAGAGCGCTAATTAGGGTTTTGGCATGCCAACCCCTAATTTAGACAAAGTTGCCATCATTCCACGGAACTGAAGCCGATCGTCATCCTTACACAGAACTGAAGCTAGTCGTCATCCGTCCAAGGAACTCAAGATAGCTTCACTCCAAGCCGCGCAACGCAAGTGGCTCCATTCCAAGCCGACCAATGCCGACGGCTCCATTCCAAGCCAACCAATACTGGCTGCTCCATTCCAAGACGACCAATGCTGAAGGCTCTATTCCAAGCCGCATGATACATGCGTCTCCCATTCCAAGTCGACTAATGCTGACGGCTCGTTCCAAGCCAATCCAATGCTCACAGCTCATTTCCAAGCAGCACGATACCTGCGTCTCCCATTCCAAGCCGATCCAGTGCTAAAGGCTCCAAGTCCAAGCCGACCAGTGCTAGCAGCTTTCCTTCACACCAAATATACACTAGCGAATCCTTTCCAACCTAACTAGCAGTACCACGAGCAAAATTTACGTAAAGCCGCCAAATACGAGGATCACATATTCTCCTAACTTCCCGAAAAAGGTTAGACGGATCTTCCTGACCATCTTGCATGATTTACGTTTTGATTATGTCATTGTCTTTCACCATCTTATGCTTACCTCGCAACAATGCCCCAGTTCCGAGCTAAGCAGGAGACTTAATCTTGATAGTGGTTTTTAGCTTAGGGTTAAAATCGTAAAACCCTACTCAGATAGTGGCATCATAGAACTTGAGTAATAATGTCTCCACTAAGCGCATATGTTTGCGAGAAAATTATCAGGGTGCCTTTTTTTAATACTAATTAGGGTTTCGATAGTCCAAACCCTAATTCCCACACCACATGTGCCAATGGTATGCCGTTCCAGCCACACCTCCGCGCCAAGGCATGCCAACCATGCCATCCGTACCACCATGCCAATGGAAAACCATGCCAGCCACGTATTCGCGCCAAGGCATACCAACCATGCCAGCCGCACCACCGTGACAATGGCAAACCATGCCAGTCACGTTATCGTGCCAAGGCATGCCAACCATGACAGCCATACCACCGTACCAATGGAAAACCATGCCATACACGTTTCCGCGCCGAGGAATGCCAACCATGACAGCCGCGCCACTGTGCCAATTGAAAACCATGCCAGCCACGTCTCCGTGCTAAGGCATGCCGACCATGCCAGACGCACCACCGTGCCAATGGCAAACCATGCCATCCATGTCTTCACGCCTAAAACATGCATGAGCATGCTAACCATGCCACCATACTGCTGGCTTCCAAATAAAGGGTTGCGACAATCAACGACTACCCTACCCCATGAGATGCAGATCTCAACCGTACAAGTTCTCCACCAAATGCGTGGAAACTTCAGGCCCAATTCCAAAACTACACGGTTTGTGCCAAACCCTAATTTTTTCCACGCCAAAGCCATGCCGGCCATGCCACCATACCGTTGGCTACCAGCATCCCTCTTGAATTCTTCTTGAGTTTTACTTTCGGGCTGTTTTCACCTCCCGAACGAGCTCAAAACCTTTGGTCACGACACCAACCTGGCTACGACGCCTATCCTTTGGTCACGACACTAACCTAGCTACGACGCCTATCCTTTGGTCACGACACCAACTTGGATACAAATTCCAAATCCTTTGGCCACGATACACGTAGCTATATATTTTTCATGAAAACACTCGAGATATCAACGTATGTCACAAACTGGGAGATGTTTATTGGGTATTGGTTTGGCGGTTTACAACGTGTGGCGTAAACTACGCCTGTTATAAAAAAGTGTCATAAGGATGAGGCAGTTAGTAAATACAGGGAGTAATGGTGAAACACTTTCTTTTATGGAACATCAATTCCAGGCGTTACCGGTTACCACCTCCTCCTATTTACTCACCCGTTTTCCATTTCTTAATAAGACTAGAGTACGTTTAACTTCGACTTGTATAAATAGGCATTACCTATTTCCACCGAACAACAAGTTCAGGTCAGGAGCATACAATACTCAGAAAATATTTGCTGGCTCTCCATCTATTATCTTCTCACTTTCTGATACAAGTCATAAAACAACTACTCTTTCAGAATCAACTATTCTGGTCTCAACACTTTCTTCGCTTCCCTCCCCAAAACCAACCCTTCTCCTTCATTTGTGACCGAAGCAAGTCTGGAACGGCCATTTCTTGGTTTAGGCCGAATTTGTACAGATTGATCTCTCGAATCTAAAGTACTCCCTTGCAGTACATTGTTTAGGGTTTAAATTCATTTCTCACCCACACACCAGAAATTACCAAAATCAGTAAACCGTTTTCACCCTCAAACAACTACGTCGATTAAGTTTATTGTGAGGCGATTAATAAAGCTGAGTTGTTCTTCGGGAATATAAGTATGGTTTTATCAATTGGTTCCTGTTCACCTTGATTTATCAAAAGACGGAAAAAAACTCATATGTTTATTCGTGGGAGACGAATTTATCTATCCGTGTAGACTTTTCTGTGTGATATAAATTTGTTTATTAAAGTCTTCGACTTTGGATCGTAGCAACTCTTGGTTATGGATGAGATCAGCTAAGGGAATCAAGTGCACAATATTCTGTTGGGATTAGAGGAATATGAGCATAATTGTGCCTTGGATCAGTGTGAGATTGATTGGGGTTCAACTACAGTCCAGACCGAAGTTAGCTTGGAGTAGGCTAGTGTCTGTAGCAGCTTAATACATTGTATGTTTAATCTGGACTAGGTCACGGGGTTTTTCTGCATTTGCGGTTTCCTCGTGAACAAAATTCTGGCGTCCGTGTTATTTCTTTTTCGCATTATATTTTGTTATATAATTGAAATAATACAGGTTGTGCGTTGTTCAATCAATTAGAATATTCGACCTCTTTGGTTGTTGATCTAAATTGATTAACACTTGGATATTGGTTTTTGGTACCATCTAAGTTAGTTCACTTTGATAAAGACTAGAAAATGCTATTTGCTTGAGTATAGATCAAATTGAGAGATTGAGATAATAAATCCTTGAGATATTTTCTATTGATTGAGTCTAGTTGATTCTCTAGAAAGTAACTCGGAGTTGTCCATACAGATTGCTAATCGAAATATTGGGTGTGGTTGTTAGACCCCCGCTTTTTCAATTGGTATCAGAGCAGGCAAACACGTTTAAGACCTTACAAGTCTGTGTTTGTGGCAATCTGAGTATGATGACAAAATCTCATTGAAGCCTACCAGGATGTCTTCTAAAGCTTTTGATTAAGCTAAGTGTCTTGGAAATACCTCAAAGGATTGCTCCTTAGTTGATTCTTCCTAATCCCGAGGTAAAAATATTATTTCAACAGATGTTGAAATCTCTTCCTCTCATGAGGCATGTGAACTCTGACAAAAGCTAAAAAGGAGCTCATCATAATTTCAAAAAGTACTGCTGAGATTATCGATTTTAATGATCGGGATCAGCTTATTGATAAATTTGAAAAGTCTCTTGATCGAGAACGTGATCTCTATAACATCATTGAGTCCTTCTCTAAGAATATTAACAAACTTCTCCAAGAAACTACTCTACAAAATGAAAAGATTAGTGCTCTTGAGGAGATTGTTAAGGATTACTCAATTAGACAAAAGCGCTTGATCGAGACTCATTCATCAGAGCTCAACAGACTTCGTGTTGAAAAAGAGAAACTAAGTGCATCTCTTACTCTATCCCATGAACTGTGCAAATCCTTGGAAAAGGAAAACTTTCTCTTAAGGAGAAAATCTTCTGTACAAACTAACAGGGGGTTAGTCCACAAGTGAGTTGGGGAGAGTTTAATGTATTTTGAATCTTGGGGATTCTGAAGGAGTGTAAGATAGTATAGGGAGTTTGAGAGAGTTTGGTGTTTTGAGTGTAGGGATTTTGAGAGACTCTCCCAAAATCTCTACTTTTTTGAGAGATTTTGAGTGAGGAAAAAATACACTAGAAACTCCCTAGAACTCCCCAAAAAAAAACAAACTCCCCAACATTCTAATTCTTACCACTAACAGGGAGTTTAAGAGTTTGTTTCTAACTCCCCCATGACTAACGGGGATTTCTATGGAGTTTGGGAGACTCTTCTAAACTCTCCCACGACTAACGGGGTTTTTGAGAGACTCTTTCGAACTCCCCCATGACTAACGGGAGAAAACTCAACTACACCCAACTCCCCCAACTCCATTGAGGACTAACACCCTGTAATTCTCATGAATTATAGCACAT
This sequence comes from Papaver bracteatum, assembly GCA_023529315.1. Taxonomy (NCBI): domain Eukaryota; kingdom Viridiplantae; phylum Streptophyta; class Magnoliopsida; order Ranunculales; family Papaveraceae; genus Papaver; species Papaver bracteatum. The sequence goes on along the minus strand of JAJJWX010004332.1, from coordinate 763,079 downwards.
GAAGAAATGTTCTCCAAAAGAAGATTATGTCAAGAAAGGTTTACATAACTTGTAATCTTCCCATATGGCTATGAATCTAAGACAGGTGCCAATTATTGATTCTCCTCCACGAACCTGTACTTTCTGTGGGAAAAAGAATCACTATGCTATCCATTGTTTTGCAAGAAGGAAACAAATTTCTAAGCTACATAATTTGCTTCTCTTCACTGTCAATGGAATAAATAGTCATTCGACTAAAGTAGTGAATCGCATGCCCACACAAAACCAGAAATCTTATAAAAGTGATCTCTACTCTGGAAATCATCACAGGGAACATGATCACTTAAATGGTATAAACTTTTATGCCATTAATGAACACATTCCTCGTGTTTATAAGAATAAGTCTGGTAAATCTAAGTCTGGAAAATGGATTCCTATCTATTTCGATCCTCTTGAACCAATTTCAAGAGGTCCCAGACTTAGTCCTCAGAGAAAGCCATATGATGGATTTGTTAAGTACGCCATGTCTTATCCTTCAGGAATGAAAGTCAACCGAAGAAAGGCGAAGAAAACAAAGATCAAACAGTCAGATGATATATATACAACTCCTTTCTCGATGATCATAGTGGAATTAATTTCCACTCTACTACCTGATTCCAGGTATTTGTTTCCTTGCTTCTAACTTGAGAGGTGCAAGGAAATTAATTGGGAAATACTCAAGTATGTTGTATGTTATTTATGTTTGAGTTTTTGTTGACAGTCCTCGAACGTCCGTGTCCTCCTAGGGTTTTCAGAACTAGAGTTTCTTACTCTTGTTCACAAATGCATATATATATACCTATTATATATTATGTTTTCTGTTCTCTAAATTTTTATGGGGAACTCTGCAAGATCTCAAGAGATTGTGCATCTTGATATGGAGGAAGATAATCGGGAACGTGAGTCAATTCAGGAGCTGCATCTAAAGAAGATGCTTGAAAGAAAGGATCACAATTCCTGGATTAATGATTCTGTCAAGGATTTAACTCGTTTTCAGAACGATTCAAAGGTCGAATTTGCAAATATTCAATTGCAAATAAACCAACTTCTAGATGGTCAGACCAGAATTCTTTCTAATCAGAATATTCCTATACGGAATCAAAAGAATCTCATCATGGACTGTTCCAAAGCTAGACAACTTGATCGGGTGGTTGATCGCAAAGTTAGTGTTCCAACTCACGAACATGGTGTGTCTACGGTCAAGAGAATAAAGGAAATCATCGATACATTCTTTGATGGTTTCATTGAAAGATATGAGGTTCTTAATGAACTCTGATTTCTGTTTGCCTAGTAAATCTTCTTTTTCTTATTTTGTTTAGAAGAATAACTAGTGTTTGGAATAGCCATTATTGTGTTTACGCATAGCTATATCCATGTTCTCATCTTTTTTTTTTTTTAGATTTATTGGTTTAAATTCTAAACTTGTTCGGAAGATAATTTTTTCAATATTAATCTTTATGATTTTATATATTGCAATATTATTATGGGATATGTGTGTTTACGTCCGTGAACTTGATTATTCCATACTTAGTCAAAAGTAAAGTCGTACGTGAATTGATATGAAAATATTGATAAAAGAATGAATAGACTTTTGTCAAACACAAATTTAAGCCTATATTTTCAATTATTGATGTAAGATAGGTTAAAATCTTCTGTGATTTAAGGATTATATGTCTATTGTATTTCATTGTGCAAATGGTGATGGAAAATAGAATGAATCCTTGCTCATTCCACGGTATAAGGTCGATCTCAGATCCACAATTTTTGTGTAAATACTGTGTTGTTCCATGAAATGTCTTATGTTGAGGACTAAAACAACAAAAGTTGATTACTTTTGTGATTAGCTTAGTTGTTGTTCCGTAAGGTACTTAATGTTAAACATGTTAAACTAAATTAATCATCTTGTGTGGTTATTTAGTTAGCACTCCATGAGTTTTCTTATGTTTGAGCATTTCTTTGACTGGGTTGGTTATTCTTGATTAACTTAGTCATTGCTCCATAGATTTTTCTTATGTCGAGTGTGGCCAATTAAATTGATTACTTTTGTAATTAGTTTGGTTGAGTATTGCAATTAGATTAATTACGAGTTTTCTTGTGATTAATCTAATTGATTTCTTAAGTCTCCATAAGTTTACTTATGTTGAGCATATTTAGTTAAATTAATCTTAGGTTCACTTACGGTTAGTTTGATTGAATATTCTTTTTGAATTCCAAATTCATACTAGTATGATATTTGTTGAGTTCAAAGAAATCCTTCTTTTCTTTAGAAATTAAGGTCACTCTTGTTGTTCTTTCGGGAATGACATTTTATGGGGGAGAGTTCTTTTGAACTTGCACTTAATTTCCAAATCTTTGTGGGGAGTGCGGATGTGGAATATTATAGGGGTTATCTTGTATCTTTATAGACTCCTTGATGAATGCATTTAGCTTTGGCTTTATGATTGCATCTAAACAAAATGATATACATTTACCTTTGGTCATAAATCGCCTCTTACGGAAATTTCATTAGGATCTCGTTCTTGTACCTTTGCCAATTTTATTGACCAAAAGGGGGAGAATTAATATGTAGTTCATAATACAAATACATATGGTTTTCAGATCATTATGTAAGGGGGAGTGGTTTTCATGTGAGATGGAGTATTGGCTAAGGGGGAGTAAAGTATCACCATAATATTGTTGTTAAAGTTGTGATGCAATAGGACTTTGACGCTGTGTAATGATACTATGACACTATATAACAATGATTGAGAACTTTTGTTTTCTCATTGTTATAGCTATGGATTTTCAACAACGATGATGCTAAACTTACAACCTTTGGGATCATTGAATTACTTGGAAGTGACGAAGATTTCGAGTATTGTTGAAGATTAGACATATGGAATAGGAGCTATAAAGTTTATTTATATATTTTTTGTTTTCCATATGTATTAATAGTTTTTCCACTAAAATTGACAAAGGGGGAGATTGTTAGAGCACTGCTCGGTCGAACTCGCATGTGTTGCTATCTCATGCATGTTTGTCAATGTTAGTGATCAAAACTATAAAGTCTTGATTTCTAGTCTACTATAGCTAAGGTCTCGGACTAGGATAGAAAGTGTAGTTGAGCTCAAGAACTCCATGTCAATTATTATACAAGACGAATGACTACTCAAGGAACCAGTGGATCTTCATCGACTAAAAGGTATGTGGAGACTTGAACTTATCTATCACTCAAAAGTCTATCTACTCTATCTCCTATCTTGAGACAAAAGTCGTGTTACTATATAGACTAAGATTATACACATGTGATATTTCGAGCTAAGTATATCTCGCTTATCTATTTCTCGAAATGTGTGTTAGTAAAGCTTTTGCTTTATCCAAGTTTATCTTTACCTAGTGACGACAGTCATGTTATGTTTCAATCATTTTGGAAATCGCTCTGACGAAAAATAGTTTGTGAATAGCAACTATATAGCGTCCTCTGAGAATGTTTCAATGATTGAAATGAGAGTTTAGACAATATAACCATTGGAGGATATAAGCATTGTTATGGTAACACATATATGTATAAGTACATATTGCTTGAACCGAAGTTTGCAAACTTTGTTGATCAAGTGACCGGAGTAGTGCGTGAGCTCAGTCCGCAAACTCATCATACAAACTCAGTTCACGAACCCAGTCCGCGAACTGGCGTAGTTCTCGAACCCGAGAATTTCTGCTGGAGTTTGTGAACTCCATCCGGGAACTTAAGTCCGCGAACCCAGTCCGCGAACTTGAGTAGGTTATGTCTCAAAATGATATTTGTGAACTTATCTTAATAAACTAAGGAATGTTATTGCAAACCGTGGCTTTATAGTTCATCAATCAATTCAAGTGAATCACATCGTTTTTTCTTCAATTGTGTCTTGTGTAGTACATAAAGATCTAAGCAATTGAAAAACTCTCTAACTAGTTCATTTGAGTCATTTGGACTAGTTATGGTGAAGAAGAATATGGTGGATATGAAAGTTATCATATGGATAACCATTTGGTTAACTATTGTTGAACCAACTAATGTACAAGTTTGGGTACGGTTTTCTCAAGCCTACAAACATGCATTTCATGTTTGTGTAACAAGCTATGTCTCCGATCTAACGGTTGATAAATATTATCTTGAATCTAATCAGGTTTTCATCTCACGGTGAATATTGAATGCTTTGTTACTAAGCTAACATTGATTGCAAACCCTGATTTGAGAGACTATATAAGGGAGAACTCTAGCAACTGGGAAACCTAATCCCCACACATTCCTTGTAATACTAGTTTGCTAAGCTAGAGTCGATTCTCCTTTAACCTTTGGTTTTCTCCTTCTAAAACCAGGTTAACGACTTAAAGACTTCATTGGGATTGTGAAGCCAGACCGATACTACTTTTCTTTTAGTTGTGTAATCTGATCTTGCTGTTTCTATCGTACGAGTACAATTGTAATAATTGGATTGATATCTATCTCCGATATTCAAGATATAAAAGTAGTCACAAACACTTCGTCTCATCGTTTGTGATTCCTCAATAATCTTCTTCGCTGCGTCGATTAAGTTTATTGTGAGGTGATTGATAAAGCTGAGCTGTTCTTCGGGAATATAAGTCTGGTTTTATCAATTGGTTCCTGTTCACCTTGATTTATCAAAAGACAGAACAAAACTCATAGGTTTATTCGTGGGAGACGAATTTATAAATCCTTGCAGACTTTTATGTGTGCTACATATTTGTTTATTAAAGTATTCGACTTTGGGTCGTAGCAACTCTTGTTTGTGGGTGAGATCAACTAAGGGAATCAAGTGCGTAGTATCCTGCTGGGATTATAGGTGTAGGAGCATAACTTCACATTGGATCAGTGTGAGATTGATTGGGGTTCAACTACAGTCCAGACCGAAGTTAGATTTGAGTAGGCTAGTGTCTGTAGCGGCTTAATACAATGTATGTTTAATATGAACTAGGTCCCGGGGTTTTTCTGCATTTGCGGTTTCCTCATTAACAAAATTCTGGTATCTGTGTTATTTTTTTCCTGCATTATATTTTGTTATATAATTAAAATAATACAGGTTGTGCGTGTTCAATCAATTAGAATATCCGACCTCTTTGGTTGTTGATTTAAATTGATTGACACTTGGATATTGGTCTTTGGTACCATCCAAGTTATCTCTCTTTGATAAAGACTCACAAATTCTATTTGCTTGAGTATAGATCAAATTGAGAGATTGAGATAATAACTCATTGAGATATTTTCTATTGATTGAGTCTAGTTGATTCTCTAGAAAGTAACTCAAAGTTTTCCATACAGATTGATAATTGAAATATTGGGTGTGGTTGTTAGTCCCCCGCTTTTTCAAAAGCCATGGTACCAATGTAACCCTCTTTATGTTTCATAGTATGAATCATCTCATTGGCAATAATTATATTGTCATGAATATCTCTACCAGGAACAAAAGCTGCTTGGTAAGGAGATATAAGATGTTTTAGATTGGTTTTAATTATATCAGCAATGATTTTAGAAATCACTTTATACACAGTGTTACACAAACCAATAGGCCCGAAGTCAGCAGGGCTCTTAGCATTATCAGATTTTGGAATCAAACTAAGATAGGTTTTATTAAACTCATTTGTCATATAACCATAATTAAAAAAACTTTAAACAGCTATAGTAACATCTTTACCTACTATATCCCAATTATAATGATAGAATCCTGCCTGGAAACCATCAGGACCAGGATAACTCCAAGCACTCATATGCTTGATAGTCTGATGAATTTCTACCATAGTTGGAATTCTAGTTAAAAGTGAATTTTCTTGGTCATTAATGATAGTAGGTATTATATCAAAAGTAATATCAGTAAAAGTAGGATTAGTAGTTCTACTAACATGTTCAAAATGGATAACAAGCATATTAGTAATATCCTCACTATTATTAAACCAATTACCATTAGCATCACAAAGACAGTCAATGTTTTTCCTAAACATTCTTCTATTAGCTAAGGTATGGAAATACTTAGTGTTATGATCCATTTCAGTAATGAAAGTATCACCAGATTTTTGCTTATAGAAGTCTTCTTTAATACTGAACCATTCACCAAGTTTCTTAGTGAAAGCCACAATATTATTGTGTTGAGAGACAAAAAAGGTTTCATTTTGAGCTGCTTCAAGTTATGTTTGTAGATTATTAATATTCCTATCAATGTCTCCAAACTCAATTTTATTCCAGTGAGACAGTCTTTTCCTAGTCTTTGTTGTTTATCAATCAATTTGAAAGCAGGAGAACCACTAGAATTAGAATTTCAAGCTATCTGAAGTTGGTTTTTAAAAGCATAATGCTTCATCCACATTGCAAAGAATTTAAATGGTTTCCAAGTATTCCTATTAATTAGCTCAGGGACTAATAAAATAGGGAAGTGATCAGAGCCAGCTTGAACTAGATGAGAAAGCTTGGAATGAGGATAACAATTACACCAAAAGGTGTTGCCTAGAGCCATATCAATTCTAGATTTTCTACTTCCTATACCAAAGCTATTACTAGTCCAAGTAAAATTCTTACATGTATATCCAAGATCTATTAAACCACAAGTATTCATTTTGTCTTGAACATACCTATCTTCCAGAGTGAAATTAGAAGCTTCAGAGATATCATGGAGATGGAAATTTAAATATCCTATTACTAACCAGGGTTGCATAATATTTTCACTAATTCTCAACATGAAATCCAACCGAACCTTCTTTTTGTCAAAGTAAGTAGAGCCATACATACAAGTAATAAGAACATGGGTATAATATTTATATGTCCCTACTTTTGACACTCAATAAATATATCCTTATTCAACAATAAATATGTCCCTACTTTTTTATAACCTTATCCATTTAATTCTAGATTACCTTAATACCCTCACCCATATAATATTTTTCTTTATTTCAAAATCCAACAAATTTCTTCCTCTACCACTTCACCACCACCACTACACCACCACCACCAACATTGAACTACCATTCCACCACCGTTCAACAACCACCACCTACCAACCGCCACCACCACCAATATTCCACCACCACTCCTTCACCACCACCATTACACCACCAAAAGTCCTCCATCCTCACTAGTCCGTCGCCGTCACCACCACTAGTCCGCCGCCGTCGCTGGTTCAGATATTTTTGTATCAACAAAAGTAGTTGATCCATTTCAGTTGGATCAACAGTGGATGTTTATCCATTGCAGTTGGATCAACAATGGATGTTTATCCATTACAGTTGGATCAACAATGGATGTTTATCCATGCTGATGGAAAAATGCTACCATTTCATTAGCTACAATTTCATATCCACTAACAAAACCATCAACCACCATTAATAATCCATAGTAGCAACCACCTCCACTATTGCCTCCGCCATCATCGATTCAGATAATTTTGTATCAACAACATTAGTTTATCCATTTCAGTTGGATCAACAGTGGATGTTTATCCATTGCAGTTGGATCAACAGTAGAAGTTTATCCATTATAGTTGGATCAACAATGGATGTTTATCCATGCTGATGGAAAAATGCTACCAAAACCACCTCCACCTCCATCATTTATTTCTTAGTTCTAAACTATTCTCATACGAATAATGAAAAAATTGTTTCAGAGACAAACCCATCTTCTAATTCAGTTGCAATGACAACCAACAACATCAATCTCTCCTCAATTCATAGGAAAACCATAAATCATCAAAAACCATTCATCTATTTCAACTTCGGAAACATACCACAATTGTTCTTCTCTCTCAACAGACCACCAACGACAACATCTCAAGTTTCTTCTTCCAAAATTCATCATAGGAATTCTCAGATTTGAACCCATTATGTATTTCGAGCATCAACATATACTTAATGCACTCATCGAGTCAAATCCTCTAATCTCAATGCTTTTCGGTCATATCTCGATTTCAGATTCAATTTCACCTCTCGAGTTAACATTAGCAAAATCAATTCGAATTTATCTCTGTTCTTGATCTCCTTTCACAATTCCGCTCGAACTCATATCTTAGATCCACCATTATCTGTGCTCTTCCAAACAACACAGTCAAAACCCATATCCACTGCCACCATCTTAAATCACCTGTTAAATCTAAATCTTAATCGATTGTTATTGAAAATGAATTTGACTAGAGAAGTTAGTTTATCATTGATTCACTGATATTTATTTGCAGCGACGGAAGTGATGGAGGAGGAGGTGGTAGTGGTGGTGGTAGAGATGATGAATACGGTGGTGGTGTTGTCTGGAAAGAGAGAGAACATAAAAAAAAATCTGAAATGAAGAAGAAGTATAAAAACGGTTTATTATGTGGGGAGGATAAATATGGAAATGAAAAACATGTTATTGGACCCCTGATGGTCTTAGGGATGAAGAGGGACATATTTATTGTGTGATAAGGATATTTGTATAGACCATCAAAAGTAGGGACAAATATTTAATTACCACTAAGAACATATGGCTGGCTAGGATTAATTCTAGTTACTACATGTATCATATCATTAGAGATATCCTAAACTTCACAATGAATACCATCTTTCCACATAAGAATTATGCCTCCAGTAAGACCCACTCTATCAATATGAACATGATTACAATAACTTAGAGTATTATCCAAGGATGTCATTCTATCACTGTCAAGTTTGATTTTTATTAGAAACAAAAAATCAGGAGATTGTTGTTTTACCAAAACAAACAATTGATCTCTAGTGAACTTTTTGGCTAGACCTTGAACATTCCAAGCTAAAATTTTCATGTTTAAAAACCTATAGAACTCTTGATGAAAAACAGCTAAAAGTAAAGAAAAGAAAGAAAGATGAGTTGAAAATTTTACCAGATTAGCAATGGCCTCAATCATGGCATGAGAGTATTCCTTGGAAAGTTTCTCCCCTTCCTCAGGAAAGTCATGCTCCATCCCATCAAAATTATCCATTTTATCAGTAGATCCAGTATTGTGACCAATGCTAGTCTCCTCAGTTTCATCACTTCTAGATCTCTTGGTTTTTCTATCTTCTTCATGTTTCTCAGCTCTCTCATTTTCTTCTTGTTGACTCCTACTTGCTTCACAAACTTGTTGCAATAGCTGATCCAAATCATCAATTATTTTCACTTCATAACTTCTAGCCAGATTATGGCAATAATTTATGAAAAGGCGAGGGTACCCCAAATATACCTCAAGCTATAACTTTTCCTTCCTATAAGTCCTTTCCCCGAAAGTGATTGTCTGTAGACTGAGTCGAGACAATACAACAAATCGGTTCACACTTTGTGTGATCGTATATGGATACGAGATCGAGACAATACAACTACAAAGTGTGTTTACTTGATACAAAGGTTCAGACTTAACCAAACTCAATAGGATTCACGTATCAAGTAAATATGAATTAACGTTTGTGCAATTTACTTTAATTATAATAAAATAATTATAATGCGGAAATATAAAGTAAATGACACAACAAGATTTTGTTAACGAGGAAACCACAAATGCAGAAAACCCCCGGGACCTAGTCCAGAATTGAATACTCTCAGGATTAATCCGCTATACAAAATAAGACAACTTAGTATAGTTGAGACCAAGAAACTAAACCTATAGTTCACCTAGTTCCGTCTGTATTCCCATGCCTCCAACCTGTAAACAAGTCACATACTTGGACCAATTCCTTTGGTTCGTATTCCAAACAGTAAAGGAACAACAAATCTGTTTGGTATCAACTCTCTTCAACCAAGTGATATGAGTTGCGCAAAGGTTCCCTTGTTTATCTTAACATAAACTCCTTTGCCAGGTTCCAAGATCTATCTTATGTTCAATCACCCAAAGCGCAATCGGTAAGATTAAGCCAACAACACTCTTAATCCAAAGAATTGTGTTGATGCCGATCTTCTCAACTATTCTATCAAAATACCCAAAGGATAAATCAATTATAGTTGGATCATCTTTTACCAAAACAAGTATTATGCACACCAAAGATTATAAAACCAAGTCAAAAATCTTCTATCTCTTCTTTGTCTTTAAATCTTCTTAGATCTTCAATAAACACCTGCACACAACTACTTAAATCTCCTTTGATCAATCACTCACAGAACGGAGTCTGTTAACAGTGGATTATCACAAGATCGTCTTTAGATCTAAAAACAGTCTAAATATCCTTGTCGAAACCTTGAACTAGTTTGAGTGAATCCTATATCAGAAGAGAAGATTCTCAAGCATAAACAAACTAGGTGCAATCAAAGTTCAACCACTGTTAGTCAATCAAATCAATATGAAAACTAAAGATAAACCGTAATATCTAGTTTCCCATCAACGGGTCGCGCTAGAGCTTCTCTATCCCAAAGAAGACTTTAAATTGAGCGGTCGTAAGAGATTTCACCTAATTAGATTACTCTCCTCTTCGATAGGCGCCTTCACCAGTAACAAACTCAAAGTATTTATAGACAAGGAAGTTTGGACACCAAGGAATTTCCAAAACCGAAAATATTCTCAAGATATTTTTCATTACTACACCAAATTAGGTTTCCATAATTCCTGTGAATGCACTGTCCAAAAATATGATCGAAATCTCCTTGGAAAATCTTTAATTAGAAAATTCACATTACTAATTCTTATTTTCCATATATAATTAAAAACCCTTAATTAAAAAGATTCTTAACTTATTTAAATTCGATCTTGGGATTTACTTCCTTCTTAGCCTTTAAGGAATATCTTCGAACAAAAAGTATAAGCATTAATGCACCGTGTTCAAAGTGTGTCGACATCTTACTCTTGCAAGTCCTTTTTCATACTTACTCACTTGAAACCGATTTACCACACTTCCAAACAAGTTTAGAATTGGTTCATATGACTTTCAAGAACTATGTGATTGATCAAGTAACACTCAATCACAAACCATGGGTTTAACGGTTCTACCTCCATGTGAGTATTGTGCATAGTTACACTAGCTTACCAAAATTCGACTGACTAGGTACTAGGATCGGTTCCCCACATATATTTGGTATCTAACTTGTATGCACTGCACATGTCCATAGGATCGGTTCCCCTTGCCAAAAAACGTGTTGCACATTTTCTTCTATAAACCTTGTTGCACCTCATATAAGGATCGGTTCCCCTTGTGATGTATTGCACCTCTTATTAGGATCGGTTCCCCTTTCCCAATATTTGTGAGACACTCACAAACCCGATCATACCCCAGGTGATTACTTAAGATCGGTTTCACTAATAAAAGTTATACCAATACATAAGTCAGGCCTCATGTGAATAGTTTTACCAAGAACACAAACAAGTCATGAGCGGTTATACTAATCACACATATTGGTCGTTCATAATATTTGCAATGAAGAACAACCCCAATAACGCCTGGTGATTTCCTTTTCGGTTCACAAACATATCATGAACTTACTTCCTTAGAACACATGTAAACATTGTTCCCTAAGATGAAATCCTCACCTCATACCCATACATAATCACAATAGCATTCATATGATTATGTCGATGTCTTATATACAAAGTTTAATGGTTAAGCAAGAAACTTCATATTGTATTCTTAATGCTATGTCTATCTAGAGTATTCATGCTTCGCATTTTTATGTTTTCAGTATGCACAACTTGAAAAATACGTTAGGGAATGAAACAGTTCAAGTCAAATATCACTAACCTCAAGTGGAAGGATGATGTTGTGTTGTATCTCCGTACTTCTTCACTTCTTAAAGTCTTCATAATCCTTGTAATGTCTCACCTTAATACTTTCAAGATAACCTATACGAAGTTGACTCTAGTACATTTAAACCAAGCGACTCTTAAATGAGTTTTGGTTCACTAAAATATGACAACCAAACTTGACATGCCAATGCTCCAATAATCTTCCCCTTTGTCAATTTTAGTGACAAAACTCTTACAATCATATGGTTAAACAAATTACAAGAATTCATTACACATACGCTTGATTCCCGAATCCACATCACATAACCTGCATACATTCAAGCCTCAACAATACATCAACTGCACTTTAATAACAAAGCCTATACTCCCCCTAAAGGTGAGATAGGTAGATTTTCAATATGCATGTCTTTGTTATAACAATCATATGATATGTTACTCCCCCTTAGTCTGTGCTTTTCCTCATTCGTTAGATAAACGTTCAAGCACCATTGTCCTCTTCCCTAGTGACACCAATCAACATAAAATTGATACCAGCATCACCTGTTTATTCCATATATTTCTCCCCCTTTTTGTCACAAAAATGACAAAGAAACGGAAAAATAATGGACAACACGAAAAGGATCTTACAAATCTCAATATAGACTTGCAACCTGTTGAGTCAAGCACGAGGGTTCCACAAACCATTTTTGATATCCAATATCAAAACCGAAACTACAAGTAATTACGTTTTGATATGTTATCATGGAAATAATTGCCCGACGTAATTTTCCCAACTAGTTTAGCAAACCAAAAATCAACTAAGCAACTTAGTTCCTTTTCTAAACCGATTGTATGAATACAACCACTTCATTCGATAAGACCAAAATAAAGATAAACTCCATTTTTCTCATCAAGTTCTAATTATCCATATAACTTAGACCTTTAGATTTTAAACAAGCCAAATACTAGGTTAGTTAACTAGCATTTCCTTGTTTAAGCTTTCGGATAGACTTGAATAATCGAAACCTCCACTTTGATAAGTCTAACTAAGATCAAAATTAACTTAGTTTATCTTATCCGGTGTCGAATTGGACTAAACAACTTATCCCGTCAACATATTCATTCGTTAAGCCATAAATAATTCATACAAACCAATAAATAAATTTGCATAATTATTCACCTCAACCGGAAGCAATTGAAACAACAAATATATCAAAGTTTCACTATTGCACCGAAATTTTGTAAGCCTAAACAATTGATACCATACAATAAAGCAAAATAACAATAGTTTTACTTAACCGAAACCAATTGAATCACACATACATCCACACATACATAATGGAATGACCACATCAATTGTACCAATAATTTTGTTTAAGCAAAAGTAGGTAAATAATTAACTAACAAGATTGTTACCTCAATTTCACATCCAACTTCTCCAAATATGATTGCATCATTTTCTTCTTCCGGGAGAATTGATATCGAAATACCACTATGTTGTCATTCTCATGCCAAAAACAAAAGAATAACAACAACCAACCTTTACCAGAGAAAGGTTGAAAATCGGTTTTAACAATTGCAAGCAAAAGTTGAAAACCGTCGAAACACATATGCTTTTATGCTAAACCAAAACCTATTCAACATATTGTGACTTTTTCACATATTGTTTCTACATGAACCCCTCATGATCCTTTGATAAAGCCTACCAACATGGGCTAGAACTTAATCCAGCAAAATCAAAAAGTCACCCAAACCACAAAGGTTAACAACATATTATGAGATCGAATATCAAGGTAATAAAACTGAAATCAATCATCCCATAAACATACATAGTAAATAAAAGAAAGCATTAAAGTACCGGCTATGTAAATCAAAAAATATCACAAGAAAAATTATATATCAAATAACTTTATTCATAATAGTTTTTATTCAATAGACTTATACAATCAATGAAAGAGATCAAAAATTGACGTCTATTTTTCGTCTTATTTTTCAAAGATCATCTTCAATTTCTTCAAATTTTTCAAGATCTTCATCAATAGCATCTCGACTGATATCTCGGATTCTACACACAGTACCATGATGATGAGTTTCTGAAAAAGCGGGGGTCTAACAACCACACCCAATATTTTGATTAGAAATCTGTATGGACAACTCCGAGTCACTTTCTAGAGAATCAACTAGACTCAATCAATAGAAAATATCTCGAGTTATTATCTCAATATCTCAATTTGAGTTACTCAAGCAAATACAATCTGCGAGTCTTAATCAAAGAGAGATAACTTGGATGGTACCAAAGACCAGTATCAAAGTGTCAATCAATTTAAATCAACAACTTATAAGGTCGGATATTCTAATTGATTGAACAACGCAGAACCTGTATTATTTCAATTATATAACAAAATATAATGTGAAAAAGAAATAATGCAAACATCAGAATTTTGTTAACGAGGAAACCTCAAATGCAGAAAAACCCCAAGACCTAGTCCAAATTAAACATACACTATATTAAGCCGATACAGACACTAGCCTACTCCAAGATAACTTCTGTCTGGACTGTAGTTGAACCCCAACCAATCTCACACTGATCGAAGGTACAATTATGTTCCTATGCCTCTGATCCTAGCAGGATACTGCGCACTTGATTCCCTTAGTTGATCTCACCCACAACCAAGAGTTGCTACGACCCAAAGTCGGAGATTTTAATAAACAAATCTATCTCACACTAAAAAGTCTACAAAGATAGATAAATTCGTCTTTCACGAATAAACCTATGAGTTTTGTTCCGTCTTTTGATAAATCAAGGTGAACAAGAACCAATTGATAAAACCAGACTTATATTCCCGAAGAACATCTCATCTTTATCAATCACCTCACAATAAACTTAATCGACGATGAGATGAAATGTTTGTGACTACTTTTATATCTTTCCTATCAGAGATAAAAATCTCAAGCCAATTATTACAATTGGACTCGTATGATAGAAACATCAAGATCAGATCACACAACTACGATAAAAGTAGTATCGGTCTGGCCTCAAAATCCCAATGAAGTCGTTAACTTGGTTTTAGAAGAACAAAACCAAATGTTAAAGGAGAATAGACTCTAGCTTATCAAACTAGTGTCACACAAAATGTGTGGGGATTAGGTTTCCCAGTTTCTAGAGTTCTCCCTTATATAGTCTTTCAAATCAGGGTTTGAAATCAATGTTAGTTTAGTAACAAAGCATTCAATATTCACCGTTAGATGAAAACCTGATTAGATACAAGCTAATATATCTCAACCGTTAGATCGAAAACTTAGCTTCCATACATACATGTACTTGATGATTTTGGGTTTGTGTAACCGTACCCAAACGTGTACTATAGTTGGTTCAATATTAGTCAACCAAATGGTTAGCCAAATTATAACTTTCATATCAACCATATTCTTCTTCACCATAACTAGTCCAAATGACTCAAATGAACTAGTTAGAGAGTTGTTCAATTGCTTAGATCTTTATGTACCACACAAGACACAATTAAAGAAAAAATAATGTGATTAACTCAAATCGATTTATGAACTATAAAGCCACGGTTTGCAATAGCATTCCTTAGTTTATTAAGATAAGTTCACAAACATCATTTTTAGACATAACCTACTCAAGTTCGCGGACTGGGTTCACGGACTTAAGTTCCCGGATGGAGTTCACAAACTGCAGCAGAAATTCTCGGTCGAGAACTTCCGCTAGTTCACGGACTGGGTTTGAGTACTTAGCTTGCGGACTGAAGCTCATGCTCTTCTCCGGTTTCACTTGATCAACAAAGTTCGCAAACTTCGGATCAAGCACTAAGGACTTATACATATATGCGTTTCCACAACAATGCTTATATCCTCCAATGGTTATATTGTCTAAACTCTCATTTCAATCATTGAAACATTCTCAGAGGGCGTTATATAGTTGTTATTCACAAACTATTTTTCGTTAGAGAAATTTCCAAAATGACTAAAACCTAACATGACTTTCGTCACTAGGTACCGAATATCACAAGGCATTAACTTACGAACATCGTGACAAATATAAGAGGGAAGAGTTACAAAACAATACGAAGATAGAGGAAGCACAGGGAAGTATGAAGATTTGCGAAGATATAATAATCGTACGAAGATGTGTTGCGATACTTCGCAACACATATACATCTGTACAGAGTTCACTATAAATAGGAGTTCAAATGTAAAATTCGGGAGGTTCTTTTGGTAAGTATTATAAATTATCTTAGGAAAGAGAATAGAGAAAGTTGTAACTATTCTAGTTCTATTTAGATACTTCTTTGTAATAAATTGAGAGAATTAATAAGAAAGTTGTCATTCATCATCAAGAACTTCTTAAGTTTTATCAATTTTACTGAGGGTGTAGTTGTAGGTTATTCTGCAACTACATAATTGGCGCTAGAAACAGGGAACTTGAGGATTGTGATAGCCAAAATTTGAAGGAATTGTGGAAATTTTGAAGATTAAATGGAGTCAGTGGATGGAGATTGCAAAAAAGAAGAATGTAATATGATCACAAAGACAATGATTGATGAATTTCATAATAACATGAAGGGAAAGATATACAAGCGATATTGTAGAGGAAGAAAGATCATGGAGGAGGAGAAAATAACAACTTTAGAAGAATGGGAAAAACAAAAAATCACATTTTCAGTAGCAGAAATTCCAAATGAAGACTTGAACCACACTTCACCATTGGTGATCACGGTTCCAGTCATGCGAGAAGAGAAGAAAGCTATAGAAAAATGGAAATTAAACCGAATCTTGGTTGATACAGGGAGTTCTGTTAATATCATATTATATCATGCACTTAGAGGGATGTGAATTAAAGATGAAGAAATCACAAATTCAAAATGTCTCATTCATGGATTAGGAAAATCTACAACAAAATCTAAAGGGGAAATAGCACTGCGAATATTCCTAGGAGAAATCGAAACACATATAGTCTTATGTGTGATAGATATGGAATCTCCATATAATATGATGATAGGAAAGTCGTGGATTCATGCGATCAAAGTTGTTGCTTCAACATTACATCAGAAAATCAAATTTCCTACACCAAATGGAATACAAGAAATAAAAGGAGATCTTGATAGTGCAAAATTTTGTTATCAGATTGAAGTAAAACAGTGTGGGGGGAGAGCAAGAAAGAAACAGTTTCGTAGAAAACTTGCGAAGGAGGTAAAAAATGAAGAAGAATTCAGAGTGTATACAATAAGAGCAAAGGAAGGGAGAGGAATACCAAGTGAGATTCCATAAAAACAAGGGGAACCAGCAAAAATAATCAAAGAACCAACACCAATGGGGGAGCAAAATCCAAGCTATGTTGTAGCTGAACCAACTAAAGAAGTAAATATTGGAAGTAAAGAGGAGCCTTTATTCTTACGAATTGGAACTAAGATGGATGAAGAAGAAGAAAAGAGAACTATTGATCTCTTACGAGAATATAAATATATATTCGCAGGAAGTGTAGATGAGATACCGGGAATTGATCCATCAGTGACGTGTCATAGATTGAACATGTATAAAAACGTAAGACTATTCAAACAAAGAATAAGGAAGATATCACAAAATTATCATGCACAGATAGAAGAAGAATTACAAAAGATGCTGGATGCAGGAATCATAAGGGAAGCAAAATACCCAGAATGGATTGTGAATATGGTCATTGTTCCGAAAAAGAATAAAGGGATAAGAATTTGTATAGATTTCACTGATCTAAACAAAGCCTGCCCCAAAGATAGCTTTCCATTACCAGACATACCACAAATGGTGGAATCAGCTGCAGGACATGATATAGTCACTTCACTTGATGGATATAAAGGGTATAATCAAATATCACTCGCAGAAGAAGATCAAGAACATACTGCCTTTTTTGCTCCAAGAGGTTTGTATTGTTATGTGAAGATGCCATTTGGTTTGCGAAATGCGGGTGCTATATATCAACGAATGGTTGAAAAAGTGTTCGCAAAGTGGATACATAAAACTTTGGAAGTATATGTAGATGATATGTTGATAAAAAGCAAAGAAGCCAAAGATCATGTGCAAGATTTGAAGGAAATATTTGAACAAATGAGAAAGTTCAACATCAAGTTAAATCCTGAGAAATGTATAATTGGAGTTGCGTCTGGAAAATTCTTGGGATATATAGTATCAAAGGAGGGAATACAAGTTGATCCAGAAAAAGTACAAGCAGTTCGTGACATGCCAACGCCCGCAACAGTAAAGGAAGTACAAAATCTAAATGGACTCTTGGCTTCACTCGGAAGATTTATTTCGCGAATGTCAGATAAGTGCAAACATTTTTTCAACATACTTAAGAAGGGATCAAAATTCAAGTGGACTGATGAATGTGAAAGAGCTTTTCAAGGAATCAAAGAATATCTCACAAATACATCCATATTACAGAAACCAGAGAAAAACGAAGAATTATTGGTATACCTCGCAACAACTCCATATGCTCTAAGTGCAGTTCTGTTGCGAACATACGCAGGAATAGAAAGGCCCATTTACTACATCAGTAAAACTTTTAACGCAGCAGAGAGAAATTATTCTAAAATGGAGAAGTTAATCTTAGCCCTGGTTTATGCATCATTCAAGTTACGAATATACTTCCAAGCACATGTGATAAAAGTGGTAACCAAGGTGCCAATTGAATCAATTATGAAGAACACCAAAAGGTCAGGGAGAATAGAAATGTGGAATGCACAAGTAAACCATTACAAGATAAAATACGAAGTATTATCATCGCAAAAGTCACAAGTCGTCGCAGATTTCTTGGCAGAATTTCCTTTGGAAGAAGATGAAGCAGTAGAAGAAATGATGGATGTTGAAGAAGAGTTTGGGAATCCAAAAGACTTGTTAATAGAACCAAATAGATGAGAAATTTTAGTAGACGGATCATCCAACAGTGAGGGGAATGGAATTGGAGTTGTGTTGATCTCACCAGAAGGAGAAAGAACATCATTCTCATTCAGACTAGAATTTGCATCCACGAACAATGAAACAGAATACGAAGTTGTAGTGCACGCATTAAATATCGCAATAGAAAAGAAGCTTGAAAGTATAAGGATAACAAGTGATTCGCAGCTGGTAATTTGTCAAATTAAAGGGGAATATACCACAAATGAGTCTTCCTTGAAGAAATACAAGAAACTTGTTGCTGAATTATCTGCGAAGATACCAAAATTAAAGTGGAGGCATATAACAAGGAAATACAATCGACTCGCATATGCTTTTGCATTCATTCCAAGTATGATGACAAATCCTAATACAAGAAATATCAAAATTCAAACGATTCAACACCCATCGGTGAACAAAGAAGAAGAAATTGAGGAGGAAGTTGCGATGGAAGTAGAAAGAGAATTACCAAATAACATCACAAATTGGAGAAAAGAAATTCATGCATATCTCTCAATAGGAGAAGTATCCAGGAACAGACTAGAAGCACATAAATTAAAGAGTCGTGTAACAAACTATGAGCTACGAAAAGGAATTTTATACAGAAAATCTTTCAGTGGACCACCTCTCAGGTGCTTAACTCGTGAAGAAGGAGAAAAAATATTGAAGATGTTACATGGAGGAGAAGCTGGCAATCATAGTGGGGGAAGATATCTAGCGTACAGAGCAAAGATACAAGGATATTACTGGCCTTATATGCATACAGACGCAAAATTGTTCATACGAAGATGCAAGGAATGTCAACGACATGGTAAAAGAATTCATGCACCAGGGGCAACATTAACTTCTTCAACAAGCTGCTGGCCTTTTGGGAAATGGGGGTTGGATATTGTTGGACCATTTCTGCTTGGATCCGGACAAAGGCGATATTTTATAGTCGCAATAGATTATTTCACGAAGCTCGCAGAAGTAAAAGCAGTGCAACATATTCGTGATAAAGATGTTTTTACGTTCATATTTGAGAACATCATTTGCAGATACGGAGTTCCGGCACAGTTAGTTTCTGATAACGGAAAACAATTTGAAGGGCAGAATATAGATATGTTACTAAGTGCTTTTAGGATAAAATGTTGGAAATCAACTCCGTTATATCCACAAGCTAATGGACAGGCAGAGGCAACAAATAAAACAATCGCAGATACAATCAAAAATAAATTAGAAGGACATCTCAAAGGGTGGTGCGAGCAAGTACCTAGTGCAGTCTGGGCATACAATACAACTAGAAGAGAGGCAACTAGAATGTCTCCTTATTGCTTAACATATGGAGTAGAAGCAGTATTACCAACAGAGGTTGTAATTCCGACAACAAAGAAAGAAGCTTGGGAAAGAAATTTAAGTGCAGGGGTAATATTAAGTGAACTGGATGATTTGGAAGAAAAAAGAGAAAAGGTGTTGCACCATATGAAGATTTATCAGGAATGATTAGATCAAGAATGCAACAAGAGAGTCATTGAACGTGAATATCAACCAGGTGATTTGGTCATGCGAGAAACACCTCCATATCAGAAAGAAAATGGAGGAAAATTAGCACCAAAATGGGATGGACCATATGTTATCAAAGAGGTTGTGGGAAGCGGAGCTTATCGGCTGATGGATCCATAAGGGAGAGACATGGGTTTGAGTCTTGGTAGACCTTGGAATAGACTGTATTTGAAAAGGTATTATCCATAAAACTCATGATAAATTTTACGAATATTGTTTGCTCGCAGGAAATATGCAAAAATTACGAATTTCAAAATTTTTATTACGATTAACTTTCATTAAAGAAAGACGCACATATTAACTTGCGAAGAAAAGACCGCAATTTGCGAATAAAAGACCTCAATCTGTGATCAGCTTTCAAAAAAGAAATAAATCCGCAGAAATATTACACAGGCAAACCTTTGTGGCGTACAACCTAGTTCGCGAAGCAACATTTCGTAAGAGGCAAAGTCCTAAAGTACGTCATTTAAGGGGGTACCTATAAGCATGGCTCGGGGACACCGGAACACCACCAAGGCACCTGAGTACATGGAACTTTACGGGGTACAACCCAATAACGGGGTACCTATCCGGGTTAGACACCTTGGATTCTCACCTAATCTTGCGACATTACGCAATATTATGCGGTGTAACATGATTTAGGTTGGGCGACTAAGGCATATTGTCTTTCCCAAGAAGTGCAGAAAACGATCAAGGCGCCGAGGTACACGGTTGAGTCAAGATTTTCGGGTGGGCTTGAAGCACATCTGCCATTTTTGACAAGTCTTGGCAAATGATGCATTTGGCCCAAAGATACCCCATAGGGTGCAACCTCGTAACTATAAGCCCTATAGGCAAAAAGGATAAGAGGTTGCGATCAAAAGCTGGTTTGTTTGCAGAACCGGATGGGAAGAGCTAACCTTGTATGGTCGATGTACGCTTCCTTGAAGGGGCAGCCAAGGGGAAGATAAAGGGCAGCACCCTCCATTAGGGAGCTGATACGTGCTATAAGACGCAAATGTCACGAGGATTATTGTTTGCAAAAACATAAAGGCTTGTCATATTTTTGCAACAACTGAATTTCTGCGAGCATTCTAAAAAATATATATATATATATATATATACAAAGAGAACTCGCAGAACATAACAAAGAAGTTAAGATGAGATCAATGGGTTATTACATGAAAGTGTAAAAACGTCCTGCGATTTCATCGCAAGATGATAATGTCACGAGGTTGTATATTCACAAGAATGTTCAAACTTGTCATATTATCGCAAATACAAAAATATTATCACAAAAGAGGTGGCAAAATAAGACCTTTACTTAGGAAGGCATGATAAGACCACATCAATTAATGAAAATTATTCCATCAATATCATTGGAGAATTTTTACAAGAGTATATATATCATGAAGTTCTGACAAAGAAGACAGCTCCATCAATATCATTGAAGAATTTTTACAAGAATATAAATCATGAAGTCCTCAAAAAGAAGACATCCCTATTGAAGAATTTTCATGAAGATATAACAAAAGATGCGATTTTGCTCGCAATCAAAAACAGATAGTTCGTATTCATTAAATTTTACTTTTTATACTTCTTCATATACTGAATATTTCTCCACAACTTGAATACTTCTTAATTCTTCAAGAACGTCTCATATTTATTATACTTCTTCAACGGATACTTCATTTTGCGAAGGTTAAGTACTTATTATACTTCTTCATACATTGAGTAATTCTTCATAGATTGAATAATTCTTATACTTCTTCATATATTGGATAATTCTTTATGGATTGAATACTTCTAATACTTCTTTAAAGATATTTTATACTTCTTATACTTCTTAAGGATATTTCATACCTCGTATTTCTTATACTTCAAAGGGAGGATTTCTTGTTCACAATCGCAACAAGATGAAGCTTCGTAAGTTGAATTAGGGCAGATATTCTAATACTTCCAACAATGTTTAATCATCTGAAGAGCAATAATAGGGGGAAAGGAGATACTAAACTATATTCTTTGAGTTATATTATTTCTCTTCATATGATCAAATGACGCAAATAAGGAAAGCATTCAATTTAAGAAAGGTCAAATCACCTTCGCAAAATATCAAATGTACTTCTTAAAAGAACAAAAATAGTATGCATAATTGTTTGCAAAAAGAAAACCAACAGTAGCTGAGAAAAGGAATTCAAAGGAAAGGAGAACAAGAGAATGAATGATAATTTGAGAAAGAATATTATTATGCTTCATCAACACTCTGTGCTAGATCTTTAAGATGAGCAGGGTCATTAGAAACTTTTGACTTTTGCGAAATATCATCCTTTGAAGAATCTGCAACAGGAACATCTCCTTGAGGAATAGATTCTTTTTCATCATCAAGTCCTTCATCATCACTCTCATAATCAAAATCACTATCGGCTCACGAAAAACTTCATCGTCGATATTTTCAGAGGAATAATTTTCACGAGGAGGCAAGGCTCTTGATAAGAGAATGTTATTCGCAAAGACTTGAGCTTTCGAGATGACTTTCACGAAGTATAGCTTTCGATGGTTGGTATCTTCGATATCTTTGGAATAAGCAAGATAGTTGAATCTCCGAGTAGCACGATCACGAGAGTTGATTAAGCGAGTAGAAAGCAAAGCATTTTTCTTACAAAGCTCAGAACAGGAGGCTTCTAATCCGGCCTTAGCATTGCGAAGGTTGTTCTCAGATTCTGCGAGTAAAACAAAATTTAAAGGGTCAAAATTGCGAATATAACAAAATTTAAAGATACATCAGAGGAAGTCAAATTTTAATGACTACCTTCTCTTTGAGAAATAAGAGATTGAGCTAAAGATAGACAACAATTATTCATCTGATCTATCGCATTATCAAAACCATCACCAACTAATCCTTTAAGTCTAGATTGAAGCTTCTGATCTTTAGAAATAAGAAAATTTTTATCCTTCGCAAGTTTGGTATTAAGACTTTTTAGTTCAGAATAATCTTCTTCAAGTTGATTCTTCTTAGTACTTAAGATTATATTCTTATTAATAAGGGACTTCTTCTCAACGGCAAAAGAACTTCTCTCTGCATCTGAAGACTTCTTTAATTCCTCAAGTTCACCTTTTAACAAAGAAATAAGATTTTCTTGATCGCAACATTTATTCTGAAGAGTATCTAATTTTTGCGAAGAAACGATCATTGTATTCAAATACGTGCATTTCTCTTCTGATAAGGTTTTGTTCTATTCTAACAAGGTTTCTACTCTCAAGCCGGCTTTAGTTAAAGAATAAGTAAGTTGAGATATGTCATCATTCAAAAAATTTCGGTCGTAAATCAATTGGGTATTCTCTTGAAAAAGGGCATCAAAATTATCAAGAGCACACGAATAAAGATTAGATAAATGGGATAATTGGTTCAAGAGGCTTTCATGCTTGGCTTGATATTCTGTTGCATCTGATTCATGGCGAAGTACCAATCTTCTACATTTATGGATAAATTCTATAAAGAGGAATGGGTTTTAATGGGTGTTTCAAACATATGAAGAACAAAAGGAAACAAAAGGGGAAAATATGAAGATAGTAATCATACCTTTCAATTCATCATTCCTTTTGCGAAGGATCGCACAATCAAGAGAATCATTATGAAGCTGATAATTCTCTTTATGGAGATTCTCACATTCTGCTCTTGAAGACTTCAGAGATTGGCGAAGCAATTCAACTTCTTTTTTCCAAGGATTGGCGTGAAGTAGAAATATCAGGATTGATGAAACTATTTAGTGCTTCGCAAAACTCATATTGCGAACGAACATTAGTAGACTTCACAGTATTATTCAAAACCTCAGATAACATTCGAAAAGTTGAGTAAATTCCATCTCGAATTTCTTGAGGAAGAGGAGAAGAATTTGAAGGAATAAGAGCAAGTTGTAAATTGTCTGGATCAATAGCACTCAAAGGATTAGGAGTCAAGATAGGCTTTTCAAGAGAAGATGTTGAAGAAGTTTTTTGCGAGGGTTGATCTTGAAGAAGTGTTGATAAATTGACATTGGTGGGAGATTGAAAACTGGGTAATGGAGTAGAGGCAGGAGTTTGCGAAGAAGTATTTTCACGAGGAGGAGAGGGAAATTCCTTATCCATCTCAGGAAGGAAGTCATCAATTGAAATTATTGGTGTGGGTTTAATCACTCGAGATCTCTTGTTGGGATTGGATTTTTCACCAGCCTAAGAATCAAAATGTAGATTAAAAACTGAGGCAACAATATATTGTTCAAAAAAGAAGACAGAGTATTTTAACTACCTTTTGATTCTCGGATTTTCTTCTTGAAGATTAGGGCTTGAATTTCTGGGTGGAGATTTCACCTGAGGAATAGTTTTGCTGAAATAAACCAAAATCAAACAATAAATTATACAGAAATTAAAGAAGAAAACAAGTGAAAAACGTGAAGATAGAAGAAAATTACCTTGGAGAACTCATGATGATATGAACAGGAGGAGAAAATGGTAACGGAGAGTGTGATAAGAAGACAAAATTGCAGAAGTAAAAAGAGAAAATAAGAAGAAGAAAAGGAAGAGAATATAAAAGAGTTTATATAAGGGAATAACTAGAAAAGGACGGTTACAAAAGACGTGTCCAAATTCTAAAAGACTAAGTAAAGGTTATGTTCTCACGATCATTTCTTCTTCGCAGAATTGACATGAGAAGAGGCAAGATGTAGGTACCGAATATCACAAGGCATTAACTTACGAACATCGTGACAAATATAAGAGGGAAGAGTTACAAAATAATACGAAGATAGAGGAAGCACAAGGAAGTATGAAGATTTGTGAAGATATAATAATTGTACGAAGATGTGTTGCGATACTTCGCAACACATATACAGCTGTATAGAGTTCACTATAAATAGGAGTTCAAATGTAAAATTCGGGAGGTTCTTTTGGTAAGTATTAGAAATTATCTTAGGAAAGAGAATAGAGAAAGTTGTAACTATTCTAGTTCCATTTAGATACTTCTTTGTAATCAATTGAGAGAATTAATAAGAAAGTTGTCATTCATCATCAAGAACTTCTTAAGTTTTATCAATTCTACTGAGGGTGTAGTTGTAGGTTATTCTGCAACTACAATTAACTTAGTCATTGCTCCATAGATTTTCTTATGTTGAGTATGGACAATTAAATTGATTACTTTTGTAATTAGTTTGGTTGAGTATGACAATTAGATTATTTGCGAGTTTTCTTGTGATTAATCTAATTAATTTTTTAAGTCTCCATAAGTTTACTTGTGTTGAGCATATTTAATCAAATTAATCTTGGTTCGCTTTGGTTAATTTGATTGAATATTTCTTGTTGGATTCCAAATTCATACTTGTATGTAATTTGTTAAGTCTAAAGAAATCCTTCTTTTCTTTTGTGACATTAAGGTCGCTCTTGTTGTTCCTTAGGGAATGACATATTATGGGGGAGAGTTCTTTAGAACTTGTGCTTAATTGCCAAATCTTTGTGGGGAGTGCGGCTGTGGAATATTAGAGGGGTTATCTTGCGTCTTTATAAACTCCTTGTTGAATGCATTTGGCTTCGGCTTTATGATTGCATCTAAACAAGATGATATACATTTACATTTGGTCATGAAATGTCTCTTACAGAAATTTCATTAGGATCCCGTTCTTGTACCTTTTCCAATTTTATTGACAAAAATGGGAAGAATTAATATGTAGTTCACACTACAAATACATATGGTTTTCGGATCATTATGTAAGGGGGAGTGGTTTCTATGTGAGATGGAGTATTGACTAAGGGGGAGCGAAGTATCACCATAGTATTTTTATTGAATTTGTGATGCAATTGGACTTTGGAGATGTGTAATAATACTATGACATTGTATAACAATGATTGAGAACCGATGCTTTTCTCATTTTTATAGCTACGGATTTTCAACAACGATGATGCTAAACTTACAACCTTTGGGATCATTTGACTACTTGGAAGTGACAAAGATTTCGAGTATTGTTGAAGATTATACATGTGGAATAGGATCTACAAAGTTTATTTATATATTTTTTGTATCCCATATGTATTAATAGTTTTGCCACTAAAACTGACAAAGGGGGAGATTGTTAGAGCATTTCTCAGTCGAACTCACATGCGTTGCTTTCTCAAGCATGATTGTCAATTTTAGTGATCAAAACTATAAAGTCTTGATTTCTAGTCTACTATAGCTAAGGTCTCGGACTAGGATAAAAAGTGTAGTTGAGCTCAAAACCTCCATGGCGATCATCATACAAGACGAAGGACTACTCAAGGAACCAGTGGATCTTCATCGACTAAAAGGTATGTGAAGACTTGAACTTATCTATCACTCAAAAGTCTATCTACTCTATCTCCTATCTTGAGACAAAAGTCGTTTTACTATATAGACCAAGAATATACACATGTAACATTTCGAGCTGAGTATATCTCGCTTATTTATTTCTCGAAATGTGTGTTGGTAAAGCTTTCGCTTTAGCCAAGTTCATCTTTGCCTATCACTTTGGACATAGCTCTGACGAAAACTAGTTTGTGAATAACAACTATATGACGTCCTCTAAGAATGTTTCAATGATTGAAATGAGAGTTTAGACAATATAACCACTGGGGGATATAAACAATATTGTTGTGGTAACACATATATACCAAAATTTGCGAACTTTGTTGATCAAGTGAAAACCGGAACCTGAGCAGTTAACCCAATCCATGAACTCAGTCAGCGAACGTACGTAGTTCTCGAACCCGAGAATTTCTGCTGGAGTTTGTGAACTCCAACCGGTTACTTGAGTCCGCGAACTTGAGTGGTTATGTCTAAAAACGATGTTCGTGAACTTACCTAAATTATCTAAAGAATGCTATTGCAAACCTTGGATTTATAATTCATAAATTGATTCGAGTGAATCACATCATTTTTGCTTCAATTATGTCTTGTGTAGTACATAAGTTCTCATAGCAATTGAACAACTCTCTAACTAGTTCATTTGAGTCATTTGGACTAGTTATGGTGAAGAAGAATATGGTTGATATGAAAGTTATCATTTGGCTAACCATTTGGTTGAATAATATTGAACCAACTATTATACACGTTTGGGTATGGTTACACAAACCAAAAATCATCAAGTACATGTGTGTATGGCAAGATAAGTTTTCGATCTAACGGTTGTTGTATGGTTCAACTACAGTCCAAACCGAAGTTAATTTGGAGTAGGCTAGTGTCTGTAGCGGCTTAATACAGTGTGTGTTTAATCTGGACTAGGTCCCGGGGTTTTTCTGCATTTGCGGTTTCCTCGTTAACAAAGTTCTGGTGTCTGTGTTATTTCTTTTCCGCATTATATTTTGTTATATAATTGAAATAATACAGGTTGTGCGTCGTTCAATCAATTAGACTATCCGACCATATTGGTTGTTGATTTAAATTGATTGACACTTAGATATTGGTCTTTGGTACCATCCAATTTATCTCTCTTGGATTAGACTCGCGAATCACATTTGCTTGAGTAAATAAAATTGAGAGATTGAGATAATAACTCCTTGAGTATTTTCTATTGATTGAGTCTAGTTGATTCTCTAGAAAACAACTCGGAGTTGTCCACACAGATTGCTAATCGAAATATTGGGTGAGCTTGTTAGACCCCCATTTTTTCACAATTATATAACAAAATATAATACGGAAAAGAAATAACACGGACACCATAATTTTGTTAACGAGGAAACCGCAAATACAGAAAAACCCCGGGACCTAGTCCAGATTAAACATACACTGTATTAAGCCGCTACAGACACTAGCCTACTCCAAATTAACTTCGGTATGGACTATAGTTGAACCCCAACCAATCTCACACTGATCCAAAGTACAGTTATGCTCCTACGCCTCTGATCCCAGAAGGAAACTGCACACTTGATTCCCTTAGTTGATCTCACCCACAACTAAGAGTTGTTACGACCCAAATTCGAAGACTTTAATAAACAAATCTGTCTCACACAGAAAAGTATACAAGATAGATAAATTCGTCTTCCACGAATAAACCTATGAGTCTTGTTCCGTGTTTTGATAAATCAAGGTGAACATGTACCAATTGATAAAACTAGACTTATATTCCCTAAGAACAGCTCAGCTTTATCAATCGCCTCACAATAAACTTAATCGACGCATCGAATAAGATTATTGAGGAATCACAAACGATGAGCTGAAGTGTTTGTGACTACTTTTATATCTTGCCTATCAGAAATAGAAATCTCAAGCCAATTATTATAGTTGTACTCATACGATAGAAACAACAAGATCAGATCACACAACTACGATAAAAGTAGTATTGGTCTGGCTTCACAATCCCAATGAAGTCGTTAACTTGGTTTTAGAAGAAGAAAACCAAAGGTTAAAGGAGAATCGACTCTAGCTTAGCAAACTAGTATCACACAGAATGTGTGGGGATTAGGTTTCCCAGTTGCTAGAGTTCTCCCTTATATAGTCTTTCAAATTAGGGTTTGCAATCAATGTTATCTTAGTAACAAAGTATTCAATATTCACAATTAGATGAAAACCTGATTAGATACAAGCTAATATCTCTCAACCGTTAGATCGAAAACTTAACTTGTCATACACATATGTACTTGACGATTTTGGGTTTGTGTAACCATACCCAAACATGTACAATAGTTGGTTCAATATTAGTCAACCAAATGGTTAGCCAAATGATAACTTTCATATCGACCATATTCTTCTTCACCATAACTAGTCCAAATAACTCAAATGAACTAGTTAGAGAGTTGTTCAATTGCTTAGATCTTTATGTACTACACAAGACACAATTGAAGCAAAAACGATGTGATTCACTCGAATCGATTCATGAACTATAAATCCACGATTTTCAATATCATTCCTTATTTTATTATGATAAGTTCACAAATATGGTTTTTTAACATAACCTAATCAAGTTTGCGGACTGGGTTTGCGGACTTAAGTTCCCGGATGGAGTTCACAAACTCCAGCAGAAATTCTCGAATTTGATAACTATGCCAGTTCGCGAACTGGGTACGCAGACTGAGATTGTATGCTGAGTTCGCGGACTGAGCTCACGCACTACTCCGGTTTCACTTGTTCAACAAAGTTCGCAAACTTCGGTTCAAGCAATAAGGACTTATACATATATGTGTTACCACAACAATGCTTATATCCTCCAATGGTTATATTGTCTAAACTCTCATTTCAATCATTGAAACATTCTCAGAGGGCGTTATATAGTTGTTATTCACAAACTATTTTTCGTCATAGCGATTTCCATAATGATTGAAACATAACATGACTTTTGTCACTAGGTAAAGATGAACTTGGCTAAATCAAAAGCTTTTCCAACACATATTTCAAGAAATAGATAATCGAGATATACTCAGCTCGAAATATCACATGTGTATAATCTTAGTCTATATAGTAATATGACTTTTGTCTCAAGAGAAGAGATAGAGTAGATAAAATTTTGAGTAATAGATAAGTTCAAGTCTCCACATACCTTTTAGTCGATGAAGATCCACTGGTTCCTTGAGTAATCCTTCATCTTGTATGATGATCGCCATGGAGTTCTTGAGCTCAACTAAACTTTTTATCCTAGTCCGAGACTTTAGCTATAGTAGACTAGAAATCAAGACTTTATAGTTTTGATCACTAACATTGACAAACATGCTTGAGATAGCAACACATGCGAGTTCGACCGAGAAATACTCTAACATATATATGGCTTAAAGATAAACCAAACCAAATGTATCTTGTAGAGGGGCATAATCAAAAAATATGATGTTCATTTTTTTGCACTTGAGAGTTACACATCTAACAGTTTGCAAATATGTTAGATATATGGGCCTCTAGTCTACTAGAAGTTGGTAGCGTCTTCTGAACTAATTTCCAAATGAATAATTTAATTCTCGTAATTGCTTACTTTTCCATAATTTCTTCTACGGAAAAATAACCGTAGTGTCGTTATCTTGTTCCCGATTTATAAGAAAATTCAAAATATTTTTCACTGAGAAATTTCCTAAAGAATGATGCCTTTATTTTATTTTATCTTCATCTCTTATTTTTGTCGAAATTGCAAAAAAAAATTCCTTAATGGATGGAGTGAAATAATCGTCTAATTTTTCAAGACCCCAAGTGTCTTCTGGAGTAATCGACTCTTTTACCAGTATTGGAATTTGGTCCACTATGTCCGTTGGTTTTTGAATTATATTTTCACTAAGAACCCATCTATCTTCCCAAATTTTCGCTGACTCCCCATTTTTCATTTTCCAAACGAAGTTACCCTTAATTAGGTTCAAGCCTTTTTGGCTGCTAGTCCAAATCCAAGAAAGGTTACATGATTGGAGAATTCTATATGGTTAGAGTTTGGAAAATATTTGTCTTTTAGAAGTTTAACCCATAATTGATCTAGTTTAGATATTAGTCTACTAGCAAGTTTATGGGTAGAGCTAAATTGAACTAGTGGGGGTTCTTAATTCCTTGCCTCCTTGAGATATGAGTTTGCAAATACTGGTCCAAGATTTTATGAAACCTTCCTGTCTTTTGACTCCATCTTTGTTCCACTATTATTATTTTTGAATCCTATCCAATTGATCTAAAGTTTTTTTTTATATATATAGGAAATAAGATACATTAAGAACTTAAACTTTAATTTACATAAGAGGAGTATTTCATGAGATCTCCAAACTCTTGAGCGGAGTCTCGATCCACTGAACTTCTTCTTGAGAGTCAGGCTCCTGGCCAACTAGGCTAACCCCTTAATTTAAAGCTTCTTTTAGTAAAGACAAAACTTGAATTTGATAAGTAAGGTAAACTTGAAGTTTAGATTTTATTAGCAGTGTCTGCCCTGCCTGAGATAGAATCTTTGATTTCCAACCTTAATGTAGAATAATATCTTTGTAGAAGAGGTTCAAAATTCTCCTTCCTATTCTTATCAAATAAGAGTGGAGTTCCCAAGTACCTTTCATTTTTTGTCATCAATTGGACTTTAAGGATTTTTGCAATTATTTTTCCATGTCTCGGATGAATGCGACGACTAAAATAAATTCCCGATTTGTGTAGATTAATCATTAACCCGTTATGTCTCCGAAGACTGATAAAATGTCTAATAAATATTTTGCTTCAACTAAAAATGCTTTTGTGAATAGAAGCAGTCATCTGCGAAGAACAAGTGAGAAATATTTGGAGCATATTTATTGATTTTATGACCTGAGAGCTTCTTATCCGTAATTGCATTTTCTATGAGTCTGGAAAGAATTTCCATGCAAATTAGGAAAAGATAGGGGAAAGTGGATCTCCTTGCCTTAAACCTCTAGAAGTTTTGAATTTTGGGACCGGGGAACCATTAGGGAGAATGGAATATGAGGTGGTTGAAATGCATTGTATAATTAGATTTTCCCATGAAGAGTTGAACTCAAATGATATAAGAGCTTTATTAATGAATACCCACTCCACTCTATTGAACGCTTTTGAAAGATCAAATTTAAGGGCTATATATCCCATTTTGGCTTTAGAAATTTTCATCGAGTGAAAAAGTTCATGATCTATGATAATGTTATCAATAAATTGTTTACCTGGAAGAAACGTTGACTGACTGGGGGATACTATCTTATTTAAGATAGGTTTTAGCATGTTAGCTAATATATTTGAAATTATCTTATAAATAGTATTGCTTAAGCTGATGGGCCTAAAATTTCCTAGTTAACTTTAATGAAAGAAATAATATCATGACCCAAAATTTCCTAGTTAACTTTAAAAAATCCCAGTTGGAATCCATCTGGACCGGGTGCCCCCCATTGATTCATATTTGTAATAGTAATCCAAATTTCTTCTTTCGAGGGTATATCGCATAGGGAAAGGTTTTTTGCTTCTAAAATGCAAGGATCAACTATGTTTGAAAGATCAATATCATAATTGCCGATTTGAGAGGTGTTGGTTTGCGTAAAATGATTGACAAGGTGAGAGTTGAAAGTGTTAGGGGACGGGGTACACAATACACCGCTAACTTTTTCTTAGGAAATTTGTATGGACAAACTCAACACAACTCCAAGATTAAAAACTCAATCAAGGAAAGTGCCTAGAGTTATCTCTCTCTCTCTCTCTCTCTCTTGTTGTTAGAACATTTACAGAACTGAATTTGTGAACCTAACTACAAAGAGAGTTATTGGACGGTACCAAAGACCAATGTCCAAGGATCAATCAAGCCTTTTCCAACTAAAAAGGTTGGACCTAACTACTGTGATTGATCAACGCACAACCTGTGATACTTCAATTATAAAGATAAACAATAAATGCGGAAAAATAAATAATATAGACACCGGAAGTTTTATTAACGAGGAAACCGCAAATGCAGAAAAACCCTAGGACCTAGTCCAGATTAAACACCAAATTGTATTAAGCCACTATAGACACTAGCATACTACCAATTAACTTCGTTATGGAATGTAGTTGAGCCCGAACTCAGTCTCGCACTGATTCAGGTATAGTCGCGCTCCCTGAGCCTCTTGAATCCCAGCAGGACTTCACGCAATTGATTCCCTTAGATAGTCTCACACAAACTAAGAGTTGCTTCAACTCAATTGAAGACTTTAAACCAAATATGCCTCCACAAATTAAGCCTATATTTGATTTCCTGATTTACTATCTAAATGGGTGATTAGATTAAACGATAGATCCAGGTGATGGAAATCGATAGAAACTTAGACAAAAATCTGGTTATCCTAAAAATCTGTACTTATGCAACCCGAAGTGCAGCCTAGATTATTATTCACCTCACAAGTATAAAACTTGTGGAATCAAAAATATATGAGACAAAAAGACTTTGTTGATTACTATCTATCTTGGTTGACGGAGCAATACTCTATAAACAATCAAGATCAGGATACTCAAGTTATCAAGATAAAAGATAATTGGTCCTGGCTTCATGAATCCCAATGAAGTCTTTGTAGTTGTAAAACCCTAAAAGGGTTTATGAAGAGGATGAATCTAGATACAACTAGGACACACCAAAAAGTAGTGTCAGGATTAATCCCAGTTACCAAGAGTTCCCCTTATATAGACTTTAAAGCCTATGTTGCTTTAGGTTTAAGCTAAGATAACTTTGGAACCATGCAAACAATATTCACCATTAGATGAAAGCTTTGAATCTTAATCACATATAAAATATATATACTATGGATAGGTAAACCGTAAGCGAACCGTGTATAAAGACTATGTTCAACATGGTTAGCCAGAACTAGCCGATTTGAACTTAAAATTTTAACACTCAGTTTCATATTTACTAAGATATTAATATCGAGTCACAATCATGTGACCAAATGAGTCTAGTGTTAATTAGAGAATTGATAAAATGTAAATTACTTCATAGAAATATTTTAATCGCAATTGAATTATAATCGACATAGTTTGTAAGTGTACAAAGTACAGTTACTTGAATCGTTCGTGAATCGGCTGAGTCACAGTACGCGGACCTGTTTGCAAACTTGTACGCAATTACCGAGTTCCGGATTCTACAGAACTTTTTATTTCTTAAATCGGTTTGCAAACTTATGCATTTACCAAGTTCCAAAATCTACATAACTTTTCAGTTCACATACCGGTTTGCAAACTTTGAACCAACTCAAAGTTCCGGAGTCTACAAAACTTTTTAGTTCACATACCGGTTTGCAAACTTAAGACCTTTGTCGGTTTCTGAGTTCACAGGACATTCAACTTGCGTACCTGTTTAGAACATAGAACTGTTTTGGCTCGCCTACCAGTTTGATTATTTTAACCAGGTTACCATACCACAGTTTCACAATGGTTTGTATACGAATATACGTACCTATCAGGATCACAAAAAAAACAGGTTTTCCCATGATGTACAAACGAATATGCATATCACACAAATCTGAAAGTCGATATATAGCTACTCCGGTACATGTACGAATACATGTAATATGGATTCAGACATATAACAATTTCTCAGTTTGTAAGACTGATAACACTGTCTTGTATTCTGAATATAATAGTTATACAATTCTCTAAATCAATTCGAAATATTCCTGAATAACATCAATGACACATATCACTATTCCAGACTATTTTCAAATGGTAAACTTGAATCATGATTTGGTTCCGAACAATAAATTATACTCCGCCGAATTTGATCAAGTATGAACAAATGTTCATTAAGCTTAGTCATTATAATTCGAGAAATTCGTAAACTAAATAATTAGTTCTCGATTCAAGATTCTTGTTTATACAAGCTATTCTAATTAGTTATAAGACAACCGTCTCAAAGATAGAAAGGTGAATATAACTTGAGAAATATGTGTCCAGTCTTCACTTACCTTTTGTTGATGAAGCTCTCCAAAAGCTTCGATGGATCTTCGCCTTCAAACGGTAGAACGCAAATGATGACTGATTCGTTTCTCAACTTCACTATCCTAGACCGAGTCTTAACTAATTGTAGACTAGAAATCAAGATATAGTTTTGACATCTAAAAATTTGACAAAAAGCATGATATAGCAACAACTGTGAGTTAGACTGAGCAGTGCTCTAACAAGAGTAAATTTGGTCTCTATCAGAAAGCCAGAGACCCGATTGCTCCCTAAGAGAATTGATTGAATTGATCGTTTTCCTATTTGATGCTGACGCGTGGAAGTATTCTGTGTTCAGATCATATTCACTAAAGAATTTATCCCTAGAGATCTAGTGGTAATAATCGTTTCTAATTTCATACCATGTTTCTAGTTCAGCTTGAAGATTTTTTATGTTTTATATGTTGGCATAAAAATTACCAGATATGTGGATACTCTCTATTTTATTATTTAGGGTTTTTATGTTTTTGTGGATATTTCAGAATATGTCAGAATTTTGTTGAGATAGATCTGAAGATAGGAGTTTAAGATTTGAACTAAGATCATAATTGAAATGGTTATCCGAGTAGAATCTCCAAGAAGCAGCTACTACTGATGTTAATGTAGGGTGTGTTAACCAAGATCTAATACACCTGAATGGTTTCTGTAATTTTTTTTTCTGGGTTTGAATAAAAAAAGATAGGAGTATGATTTGAGACCACTCTGGGTAAATGAGTTACCTTTGCGTCTGGGAAATTCTGAATCCATTGGTAAGAGATTGCAGATCTATAATTCTTTCACATATATTTTCTTCTCCCTTTATGTTGTTCGTCCATGTGAAGGGTGCTCCTTCATATCCTGCATCTTGAAGTCCCAAAGAGTATATTGTTTGAACAACAAATGATCTTCTGCTTGAAGTCGCTTTTCTTTCCCCTTGTTTTTCTTTCTTTTGTTCAACTCCACATTTTCCATCCAACGTTTCCCTAGTTATAGCTAATAACAATATCCGAAATCTCACTGTACCAGTTATTGCAAGATATAACATTTACTTCCCAACATTCCAAAAGAATTAGGAAAAGGTGACAGTAAAGGTCTGAAGTGAATATTTCAGGTACAAAATCTTGATCTATACAGTGCCAACTAATGATAAATGATAATGAGTTCATAAGTTAACATTGGAGAAATACTTCAAAGTATCCAGTTGTCGCGCGGCTATGCGCATGACAACAGTTATGAACCCGAGAATCTTCACCGTTGGATCAATATATCATCCTTAAATCCGATTATTAAAGATATTGTCATTATTCTCTAAAATTTAATTTGTTAAGGATCCCTAAACTTTAGGATATTTTAAATACAACCCTCTGTAACCTAAAATTGTTAAACTCAGAATTTTAATATAAGAGAGAACACATCAGTATGTTCCTTCTTCCCATTTTGAATAGGAGTATATATATTTTTTTCTTTTGAATACATAGTATTTCTTTCTTTCTTTCCAGAAGCATCCCTTCTCTATTTTTCCCCCCTGATACTTTAGACTAGTAGTCCCTAAACTACATCCTTAAATTGGAGTGGATCCCTAGACTACATCCTTAAATTGGAGTGGATTTAAGCAATTAAATGGTTTAAACCCCTACCTACGCAGTGATTGGCAGGTCAATATCTATTTTCAGCAAGTCACTTACATATTTCAATCGATATGAAATTTATTAATAAGATCTCAAGTGATTTCATCGTAGGGTTAGGCAATGGAGTGGGTGGTTATGGAGCTGTAATTTTTTTTAAAAATGGCTAAAGATGGTTGTAAATTTTAAAAATAGTGTCTGGGTTCAATTTGCTCTTTGCAAAATTAAATCTTTTGGAGTTAATCACACACTTTTTATTGGGAAGCATAAACTACCGTTTCTAATTATTCTACTAACTGGTAGAACAAGTCTCTATTCAAAATTTTGTTTGAATGTTATTTGATCACAATCATAGGGATCAACATTCATAGTTCTGCTGATGCAGTTGGTCATGTTCTTACTTGAATTGAAGGGGGGAAAAACAATCTTTAGCATATATCAAACATATAGTGTTGAATTTAGGATTATCATTATAACACAAATTAACAATTTTATTCCACATGGTAGTACATCACTTGAATCATGACAATCTTGATCCAAAACTGCATATGAAAATCTAAAATAGAACGAAGGAATTTGTTTTCTAAAATAGAGGACTAAAAATAAATATAAAACTTATGGATGCTCAATGAATAGTACATATAGAAAATAATAAATTTTCGTTCAAATCCGGCGCGAATTCATTTTGGACATCACACGGCCACGCGCGTGATAGCAGGACTCATACTTCAAAATGAGAAAAGAGAGCAATCCAAAGAAATTCTTTCAAAAATTATCTCTGATTACCTGTCAGAATTTTATCTTCATAGTAAAGAACTTCCAAAATGAATGAACATATCTACAAAAATACAAGATAAAAAAATATGAACATACCTTATCAGCAAGAGCCTGCTGAGCCTGCATGTCCAACCCTGAACCAAGAAAAACAGTGATTCATAATTTAAGAAAAAATATGAAATTCATTGGATCAAGCTGACAAATACATACTAACAAAAAATTGGGGCCTCCAGCAACTAAGAAACTGAATAATCTCAAATCAAACACAGGGTGTTGTCACAACTCACAAAGTTGGCATTCATCTCCCCCCTTTTTAATAGCAACAACAGAAACTAGAAACATTTCCGTGTCTCCGCTATCAACCGTCAGATGAACTGACTTTGAAAATCAGCCGTTAGATCTCTAAAATTCGCTGACTCAATTTGGTGTCTGCACATCGATTATTAGACCGTTAGATCAATTGACTTTCATACTCAACCGTCATATGAACTGACTGAATTTGGTATTTGCACTGGGTTTTATGTAAATAAATGCAACTTTAAGGGCTCCAATTTACAGACTTAAAAACAAAAAAAAAACAAAAACAGAACAGAAACTGGGTTTTCTTCGCTTCTCCGTTCTTCCTCAGTTTCTTCTGATTCATCACCAGATTAATTCTTTTTTGGTACTAATAATTTCATGAATCAATATAAATAGAAATCATGTTTCTATCAATTAAATCTGAGGATTGAGTTTAAATTTAATTTCAAATTTGCTGACCCTAATTTTTCGTATGTTATACGAAAAATTAATGGAGGTTTTATCATGTATTCGTACTGATTTCATCACGATGAAGGAATTTATAATGTGTTCATGCTTTAGGGATTGAATCTAATGGGTAAAAAAATGGGTTTTACAAATACAAATTTAGGTTTAATATTGGATACATTGATTATGCCATGAAAGTGTTTGAAGAAATGCCTATCACCCTTTCTTAATTACACTTTCTTATTATCAGTTTGAAAGAAGTTGTAAATTTGATGTTTCAAAACATTTTGTGTAACTGTGTTTAAAATCTTAACCGAACAGGGGGGAATTCATCAAAAAGTAAGTTAAAGACAAGATGAGCACTACCCGTTTTGCCATTCGAAGACAGATGATGATTGATGACTGAAGAAAAACTAGCTAATCAGAGAATTGGGTCTTGTGAGACACAGAAACCGCAGGAAAAACATGAGGAAGAGATGTTGCTGGAACGAAAGCCTAGGTGTACTCAATATAGAGCGCGAAGGAAATACCAATCCAAACTTTGGACAGACAGTTTGGAGTGCCTTATTTGCTTACCGTTTTTAGTCTTCTCTCATGGCATTCCCTAAGTCAGGAAGGATATGACAAGGTAAGACATCATAAATACTTAAGATAGTTTTTCTCTTTTGACATTCTTATTCGTTCGGGGAAATGAATCATAAAAGCCTAATCAAGTGATGTTCGATTTGTAACTTATCCATTCATTTATACAGGTAATTTCAAGAAGTGCATCAAAAATTTACTTGAAATGGTGGATAGTTCTTACATTGGCAGCTCTTACGATGTATGTTTTATATTGGATACATTACCAGTTGATGGAATAGCTATGGAGTGTTATTTGTGAATTATGCTATTCTACTAATCTATGGCATCTGTGACATAATTGAACCGCAGGTAATGGAAATGGAACACAAAGGTGTACTTTCTTACATTTAACGTTGTATTTATATTTTCCAATTATGTACTCAACCTTAATATAATTCCTCATTATATTTGAAAGAAGTGGTGTTATAACATGATTAGTTGTATGACCACCTAATGGGCTTTGTCGGTGGCATTTATTTGTAGATGAGGTGCTTCTGAAATTGGATTAAGCCGATGATGGTACTCCCGGCTTGCGTCAGGAAGTAGTTACTTAGAGGTAACACTGTGTATGAGTGAGAGAATACTAGGCAAAATAAACTGTGAGATGATCCAGATATGAGATTATGAGCATTTATCTCATGCATCATATAGCTAATCCAGAAAAAATGGGATATTGGTAACCCCAATAACCACTATCTTTTATTTTCTTCGTTATATACAATTGGACCACGTCTCTTACTAAAACAAGTACAGAGGAGAACTTATCATTATCAGCTTTGTAACATGCAAACATTTTTTTATTTGAGGAAAATTGTAACATGAAACCGTTGTGATTTATACATTGTAGCTCAATTGGAGAATCCCCAATTTGATCATGAAACTATTGACAAGAACAGGGTGGTTGCATAGTGTCACAGTTGATAAGTGTGAAAAGTCTGAAAAATTATAGTTTGCCGATGTGCAACGCACGTGCACTCCACTTGTGATTATAAACTGAACAAATTATATAGAACAACAATGATTCATAATTTAAGATAAAAAGATATTAGCAAGGACTTGAAAAGGATAAAAAGTTTGTCTTATACTAAAATGTTTAAGGAGTTCTTAATTACAAGGAAAAGCTTTGAACAATGGATGAAAACCCCTGGGAAGAAGGGTAATTAACTCTTCATACTGAAAGAAAGCGGTCCTAATATGAAAAGAACATTTGTACCATCATCAATATCCACAGAAAAAAAAAACAAGCAGAAAGATAACACAAATCAAGATATTGAAACACTGGACATCGGAATTTGATCACTAGAACAAAATGATAAGCATGAATCTGAATAACTGGATAAGAGAATGCAAATAACATGAGAAACTCAACTAAATATAGACTAATCAAACCACATACATCTCTATTATATATTCAGCGAAAGAGAGAGTGCATCAATATCTTCAAAACACCAGTTCATCCACTCTAACACATGTTCATACTCACTTTTCAAAAGTAAAAGACTCCATAACATAACACAAGAGACCCCAAGCAGTAAACACTAAAGACAAGTAATTAAATGTAGCATATCTGGTAAAGAGTAAGATAGAGAGACAATGAAGAACAACAATGGTACTGTTGCCCTTGATCAAACTCTATGAATAAAAAACTCTTCCAAAAGATAAAACCCAAGCAGTAAAAATGTGAAAAAGAAGAGAAGAGCCTCTAAATAGACATATTTTAACAGTTATCCTCTTTCATCTTTGCCGTGATTCTAAAATCCACCGCCGTTAGGGAATTCACGAGGCTTTGGATTCACAGAAATCCAAAATCAAACGCATATTATTATACCGAACTCTTTTCCTTGCTAGAATAAGGAGGAGAAGATTACGATTTGAGATTTGAGATTATACCTGTGGAGATTCCGAGACAGATCTTTAAAAATTCAGCTGTACCTATAAACAAATAAGCTCTCAATAATCCATAATCAAAAAATATTAAACGAAAATCATAGAATCAACGTGAGATCTCAATAATCCATAATCAAAAAATATTTAACGAAAATCATAGAATAAACGTGAGAAGAAGATTACTCAGAGATATACCTGAATATTTTTATTTTATTTTTCTATTGATGAAACCAAATAAATTGCATCACAATTTTGAATAAGTAAATGACAGGAGGTATCATTATGCTGATCACCCGAATCTGAAACGCGTCGTATCAATTTCCTCATCCAGTGCAGCTCGGTCTAACTCATCAATAACATCATCCTGTGGAGTGCGAACTGTGTATCTCTTTGAATTTTCTCCCGTAGCTTCCAATGAGGCAAAGGTATTTACGTGAGCAATTGCTTCGACATCTTCGAACTTATCAGATGATGCTTTGTTGGAAATCACCTTCAAAAGTGTGGTTTTCGTGTCATAACAATATAGCACAGATTTAGCACATAAGAATATGATTTCTCCTTTCTTTGTAAGTAAAATCGGCTGAAACTTCCTTAATTTCGACTTCCTTTTATGAGAACCACCTTCTACGGCTTCGAAATCTATATCAAACTCCATACTCCAGGTCTCCTTCGAGTCGCTACTTTCCATCAAGGACCAGATTTTCATATGTGATGCATATGGATAACATGGATAAAGACACAAATGCCTTCCTAGTGCTACAAGTCCAAATATATCTTTGATGTTACGGTTTTGCAAACACGGGGGGCCAGATAGAAATAGAAACTCTTCCTTTGCCAAGTCAAAGGCCACAACTTTGTCGGACGAAATCCAATAAATAGCATCATTTACATAGGTACCCGTACCCTTCCTCACCGAATTCATTCTACCGGAAACTCTACCTATTGCTCTCCACCCACAATCACTGCCAAGTGTGTATACTTCGACAGTTCCTTCCATATAGTCGAGATAATGGATTCTAACGACCTTGTACTCATTGGTTGAACTAGCATACCCGAATCCACATGCTACATCATAAAACATGTAGACATCTCCATCCACTATATGACATACACGGCCAGGACTAAGGTCTTCTTTCTTTACAACTAGTTTAGGAAGATAAGTATATTCTCTGGTAAGAGGATTGCAAATATAGATGGGATCTAGAATTGTATTGTGTAGTTGAAATGCACAAACCAAGCCATTGCAGGATCCAACTAAATGTTCAGATATAAGTTCATCGTGCATAGGAGGATGATGGATCCTTTTCAGATTTTCATGGTAAATGTATTTCTCATCAATGCTAGTCGGTTGTCGTCCATGGAAAAGTAAAGCTTTGCAGTTGACGGGATCCTCAATGCGACAAGCCAAAATGAGAGATGATCCCACCTTAGCAGATATTGTAACAGTGCCATCGTCGCCGCCACAAAGATGGTTAAGCTGGCGACTAAGATGCATACGAGTAAAGCTACTTCCGCGGATGAGAGTTACCCATCTTTTACAAACTAATTTGCACTCAAAAATAGATTCAGCAGGAACCCGAGAAACAATATCTAGTAGGATGTCCGTGGGCAGATTCTCCATAGATCCTCGTACTAATAACACAAATCAAAAACCAAAAAGTTAGACAAATAATTCCAGTGGAATTGCCCGTGATCAAGAAAATCTAATTTTTTTTTTAGGGATATTTTGACTTAGGTGCCCAATGGGTCCCAGTCAACCACAGTCAATACGTTGACTGTTACCCACTGGGCACCTAACTCAAAGTTGGACAAAGTTAGGCACCAAACGCAAAGGCGTACCATTTTATGGGCACCTAAGTCAAAATATCCCCACACGAGATAGTTACGATTATACCACACTTTGGGGTACCTCAACTTATCAGAAATTCATGAAAATTTTACAGTAAGTTGCTTACATATAGAGAAACAACAAGTCCAAAATTCACTTGATTCTAAGTGTTCATCAAAAAGATATACACACTTCAACATGGCTGCTTTCAGCATCCCACACACGGGATATTTTGATTTAGGTGCCCATAAAATGGTATGCCTTTGCGTTTGGTGTCTAACTTTGTCCAACTTTGAGTTAGGTGCCCAATGGGTAACAGTCAACCACAGTCAATACGTTGACTGTGACCCACTGGGCACCTAACTCAAAGTTGGATAAAGTTAGGCACCAAACGCAAAGGCAT
The DNA here is from genome assembly GCA_023529315.1 of Papaver bracteatum. Taxonomy (NCBI): domain Eukaryota; kingdom Viridiplantae; phylum Streptophyta; class Magnoliopsida; order Ranunculales; family Papaveraceae; genus Papaver; species Papaver bracteatum. The sequence continues at coordinate 720,715 of JAJJWX010004332.1, read as the reverse complement.
ACCATTTTATGGGCACCTAAGTCAAAATATCCTCTTTTTTTTAAATCTTTGGTGGATGTGCTTTTCACCGCTAGACCTTGTTATATAGGCTTCCATGATTCCGAAACAACACTGAGACTAAGAATAGAAAATCATCTAAACTGGGAAACATAGCTGAACTAGGAAAAGAAAACCATCTCGTCCAGAAACTAATCAAACAAAAAACAAGGAGAACGGAATCCTAATCAAAAAATAAAGTAAATTAATACTTGGAAATTGATATCCTCGCGAAAAAAAATTGGTCTAAAAAGATACCGATTTTTCTTTCTTTTGAAAATACAATGTTTAAAGTTATATAACTGCTATCCTTAAACCGTAATTTGCAACAGTTGACCGACCTTGAGATTAAGTCAGCTTGGCGTGTCAAACCTCATGTGGCAACAGATAAATAATTTTGTCTACGCGTCATTTGGTGAGCTGTGGGCTTTATTTTTGTAAACGTGGCATCCTTAAAAATATATTGTTGACATCTGCCGGGGATGCTAGACTTACGGCAGCTTTCCCCCGCAACACATCCCGAGTGCCGCCAATCCAACAGTTTTGGGAAGCACTCTCAACATTGGGAGAAGAGCCATGTAATGTTGGTCCAGTTTTGTCGGTCATCTCATCATTTCCGCTATTCTGCACCCTAGTTAGCAATTCGGCGAATCATTCGCGAATGATTCGCGAATTGTTACGAATCGGTCGGGAGCGAACACTTCGGCCGTCCAATTCAATCTCCGAACCAGGTACGTCCGTTTTCTGAAGCTCACCGATTTATACGCGGATTTTCCGATGCGAACTACAATTCGTGTGACAAATTCGGCCCATTTGGGGCGTCAGGCAAAGCCCAAACAATTATTGTAACAAATTCGGCCCATTTGGGAGGTCAGCAAAGCCCAAACAATTAAGTTTAAGGTTTTTAACAAAAATGTTATTGAAGGGGTTCAAACAGAGGACCCCAAACTCCCCTAATGCCTATAAGACCACTATGTCAGGGATCGTTTTTTGATTGATAGTGTATATATTTTATATATTACACAATAAAACCAGAAAATTCTTACACTCCCAACATTAAATGTTTTATTTTCACTGTAAATGTTTATTAGTTTATTATATATATAAGCCGAATTTTGTGTACCGAACTCATATCTCTAAAACGAATTATACATGTACGTATGCCGTTCCGAACTACTGCCGCATCACGAACCGTTGACCGGATTCTTGACCGAACTAGACTTCCACGGATTCGAATAATACCTGTACGTTTGCCGTTCCGTACGTATGCCGTACTACGAATTGCTAACTAGGTTCTGCACTCCATTCTGCTCACCCCTCAAATCCAAGTGTCCCGATAACACCAAAAGAGTTTCTAACCCCCGAAATCAAGGGTCTAGATGTGGGTGAGTGGTAATTAGTGCTGTGATAAGGGAGTGGAAATGGGATGCACGGACGCACCGATTTTGGTGCCGTGTCCGACTCATGTCGGACGCAGGACGCGCGTCCTTTTTGGACGCACCGATGACTTGGGTTTGAAGCATTTTTTTTCCATTTTCATTTAAACTTCTTCCTTTATTTTTACTATTATTAACTAAATGAAGAAAGACAAACATTTAGATCAATCATGTAACTCTTTATTAGGATTTTGTAATTGGAAATACATCACATATACCCTTGGTTGGGCATGTGTTGTTCTAAGAATGCAATTTGATTGTGACATGTGTTTAATAGTGATTGATTGCTTGACCTTCGGCGTGTATAAACAAACGATCTTTCATTTTCTTTTGAAATTTATACACATGTAGCATTATTTTCTAATTTTTAGGATGGAAATACTTGAATTTACTGTATACATACATAATTATATATATAAATAAAATATGTATATACGCGTCCGCGTCCTAGTTTTTTGAGAATTTTGTAGTGTCTGCGTCCGCGTCGTGTCGTGTCCGCGTCTACGCGTCCGCGTCCGTGCAACCCAGGAGTGGAATAACAGTTCCGGGGTTTAATATATTTTTGATTATATATTAGGAAAATTTAGTATGGGAGAAGATTTTATTATTGTGTCGACTCTATCTCGCAAAACATAATAAGGATCCATCGGTCATCGATTTTATTTTACAAAAAAAAACTTAAAAACAGATCGATTAATTCCTTATTCAGTAGACATTAACGAGGATAATTCCATTATTATATGGGAATATTTTATTGATTTGGCCGACATATCTATCCATATGGCGAGATTATTTAATTTATAGAAACAGAATATGAAGGATCTTACCTGCCATCTTTTTCTTCTTATATGGTTGGGCTTGGACAGTAATTGGTTAAAGCCTCTAAGGTGCAGACAGTGTAAGAGCCTGTAGAAAAATATCCAATCAAAATTCAAAACAAAAATTGTAAAACAAATCTCATGTGGTTTCCAATTTTTTTTTCATTTCTTATTGATTCAAAGCAATTTTTTTCCAGGGTTTGGACTCTAATACAGTTTATTGATAGACCTAGTCCTCTCACTTTTGTAGTTCAAATGTAAAATATCACTCTCTTTACAGCCATCTCTTTTGGATCCTCTCTTATGTTGAATATGGCAGCCATCTCTTCTCCGACTGCCTTCCTCGCGTCTAGAACTCAGAAAAAGCTCGACAGTGGGTTCTCTCTCTTCAAGGGCAAGTCTGCTGAATCACAGTCTAGGAAGATGGCTTTCAAATTAGATAACAAGGTTGATCTTTTAGATGGTGTCTGGCCATTTAGCTGTTAAGACAAAGCATGAAAAGTTTAGACAGGTTCACTTATGCAGGATAACGAAATCCATCGTTTCAACTACTACGTTTTAGGCCTGCCGTAATTGAGTTACGACTCCCCTCAGTTCCTTTATCCAAAATCTCACGGATATCGTCTTTAACAATCAGCAAGGAAAATCTAACCCTGGAATATTTTTCATGAACAGAAAGCAAACTCTATAAAATCTCGACTAAAATTGTTGAAACCTAAACAACAATCAAACTAGCAGTCAAACTCCACCGAGCACATCCTAATTGTTTAATTAGGTTCAAATTAGCCCTCTTAATCATAGGAAAAGCTTTGTGAAACAGATGAAATTCCAACAAAATAAACAGGAATATGACCTGCTAGTGCTACTAACAGATGGTGAAAGCACAAATAAACTCCAAACAACTGTTTTGATTTGTACAACGAAGATATATCACACATACCTCTTTCTCTATTTAGTGTTTGAAAAGTAATGTATTTCCGCAACTTGGTACTAGTGGCTGCGTGTTCAAGAGCTGCAAATGTTCACGTCCCTTAGTGTTGTTTCCTATGCTGCAAAAAGATAAAGTATACATTTAAGCCTAGAAAAAGTCCATGTTACAATATAAGGTAACACTGAGCATTGTTTTATGAGTCAACCATCATGACGGCTTCATCACCATGACATGCACTTAAACATATTTAGGAAGATAACTTTAGGCTGAAACAGATTCAATCCTAGTATTATCATACTCTACAACACATACAAAGCAAGCTTAATCAGTTCCTAAACAACATTGTAGACACCTTAAGCTACACCAAAACAGAAAAACATAAACATAACCGTAAATCAACCATTATAAACACTTCGTACTTAGATCCTTCATGATTTCAATAAATAAATCATTTTTGCCCATTCAGTTGTAAATTGAGCACTATACTCAATTATACTTGAAGGCGAACATAAACATAACTGTAAAAATCAACCATTATAAACAATCCGTACTTGAATCCTTCATGATTTCAATAAAGAAATCATTTTTGCCCATTCAGTTGTAAATTGAGCACTATACTCAATTCTCAGTGCACGAAATACTTGAAGGCGAACATTATGATCGATCCCTTAGCCCAACTTATTTCATTACACAAATGAGACTAAATAGTCCGTAAAATATTTCTAAATGATCTCAAAAATTGGTAACCCAAACCCAATTGTTCTAAATATTGACATGAGACCAAGTACTTTAGGATGTCTTTATCATACAGAAGAGAGATCCTTACGGGGGTTTACTCAATAAATACTTTTGTAGATTTGTATGGATTTAAAAAGAGTCATGAAAAATGACAACTTATGTAGAGTTCAACGGAGTTGGAAAAATACTTGCAGAGTTTTATAGAGTTGGCCTAACTCTTATAGAGATTTGTAGAGTTCTAAAAAGTTGTGAAAACAAAATTTCTAGAGAATTGTATAACAACCTAACATGACTACAAATCTCAAGATTTGTAAAGTTCTATAAAATTTATCTACTCAAAACAATTCTTGGAAAAGGCTAATTGCAAATTAAATTAACCATAATTTGGGACATTTTAGTCATGAATGAAAGTTTTCATTCCATCTAATAACAAAATAAAAAAGAGTTTGATCGTATCATATGATATATATATATGTATATACACATCTAGGATATGTATATATTTTTTAAAAATAGAAATAGATCTAGAGTATACGTGCAAGCACTTGCATCAACTTGAAATAAAATAAAATAATATCAAAATAAATATATAAAAGATACTAATAAATTAAGTTTCTGATTTTTGTAGAAGTCTTCCAAAATCTTTCACATTTTGCAAGACTTTCTCCAAGGCAAATATACACATAAATGTCATTCAAAGTCTTAAAATTTGGGAAGTATAGAAAGTCTTTAAATTTTCTCATTTATAACGAGTAACACAAAATTTGAAAGAGATTTTACAAGTATATAACGAGTAACATATACTTACAAGGAGTTTTCTAAAGTATACAACCAGTAACACAATACTTTGGAAATCTATTAAAGTCTCTGGAAATCACAAAAAGTATTTATTGAGTAAACCCCCGTTAATATCTCATATAAGAGACTTCTTTTTGAATTGAAGAGATTTCCATATACAAACTACTTACATGGACAAAATATGTTGTTAGAGTGACCAACAAGTCTAACCGAGTATTGGCGAGTTCCCCAGCTCGCCGCTCCTTGCACCCACCCGAGCAGGATTGACTACTTTGATGTTACTCAATGTACACTTAAATCAACAAAACTTTTCAAAGTTTATGCTAGCCGCACACTTAAATAGTACGCTAGCCTTCGACTGTGGAGACTTACACGTCACATTTAAGATGCATAAGCCATTTCTACAATCAAAAAAACTAGACAACCTACTATTCTCAAGAAAAACTTTTTATTTTCAAAATAGAAAACAATTTAATTTTCTTAACTATACGCCAAAAGCAAGCTGACTTGAAAAACTTTATTTGGTTTAGCCTTATACCAAAAACCGAATGCACTTGCAACTCTATTGGCTTAGTTTATGCCATACAAGCAGCACAACATATGCTCTTATGCCACCCGCATGATCTCCTTGGTGATTTCTCATCGTCTTGCTCGAATTAAGGACTATGCTTGTATTCCAATGAGACCAAGAACTTTAGAACATTAAAGATATTGAAATTAGAAACAAAAGTCTCATACCAGAAACTATTTAATGAGCATATGCACCTTACAAAAGTAAGAAAACGAACATGATTATAAAGCCATAAACATCGCACTCCCATTGATAAGCCACAACACATAACAAATATGCTTTGTCCCACACCGGAGACTACTTTAAAATCATATCAACCTTACAAGATCAAAGGCTACTTTATAAGCATATAAACCTTAAAAAAAAATAGTGAATGATGACAAACAAGCTACAAACATCACTCCCACTGAAATCAGATTCTACATATTTTAAGAATAAGAGAACGGTGATAAACAAACAACAGACATTATTACCACTAAATTTAGATTCACATTACATGCTTATTATTAACTTATATATAGCTATACAAACAGATCACATAGATAGCATACCAGTAAGCAAAAACAATTATTGCAAATCACCTTTGGGCAGAAAATACGACATACAGCGAGTCCCAATAAGTTTAAGACCTAGAAATCATATGAAAAGCTTTCACTCATATGAGACTCAAACAAACAAACCATCATAATCACATAATCCTCATAAAAACAATACTCTGAAAGTTTCACTTTGGCAATACTTAGGCGTGTAATTGAAGTTAGAGATTGTACATGTTACAATTTTCAAAACCATAAAAAATTCAAGCTCTATACTTGCACGAAAAACACCATTTTGAAAAGTCCAAATCTACCATAGATGTGAACATAGCTTGATCATGATGCATGAGTCTTCTACAACTGGTCCATACTTTTCGACCCCACAATATCAAGTATGAAATACCAACCACCACATATAAGAACCATAACTTTAGAAGGAAAACAATCTGAAACCTTAACCTTACAATCACCCTAGCCACTGAATATGTAATAACTAGGTAAAATAGAAGTTGAATGTTGGAATTTCAGATCCTTAACCTTAATGATAGATGAAAACAGATTTGATTTTCAAGAAAACACGTGAGGCTAGAAGAGAGTCATAGTCATGCCTGCCACATGTCACTCCAACCTATCCTTCACGAGTTGAACCTTCATGAGTTGGACGACACCTCATGGTTATATTGGACACTTATAAGGACAAGAGACATGTTATACTAGTTTCAACCTTATCTAGCATTAAGAGAATAACATGATTAAAACACTAAAAAATGTGATGAAAAAAATAGAAATTAGCTGTGTTGCAACGATACGGATACAAGATACCAATACGCTACTATGATACACCAACTTGAAAAAGTAAAATACGGCGATACAACATACTCAATATTGATCAGTAGTTTAACATAAATATATATATATATATATATATAAGATAGAAACTTCACAAAATACATACATGTGTTTGCATGATTAAAATATAATGTATGATTAACCTCACTGGAGAGAAAAAGTCTAGATAAGAAGGAAGAAAGTCCCGAGCAAGATTAATGGAATATTTTGTCACTATAGTTAAAACTTCTCATAGAATCTAATAAAAATCTAAATTTTATAATATTAAGGTATTGAGATTTATCTTGATAGCCGTTGATATCTAATATTTAGTCAAAGTTTTCTGACTGAGTTGTATCTTGAAGTATCGGAGTATCAGTACTCGTGTCCGTGTAAATACGTATCGATACGGCTGTTTTTTTTTTAGGCGTTTCGTTGTAACACAGGAAATTAACTTACACTAAACATGCATTATCTTAGTTTAAACGTGATTTGTTGCGTAAACCATAAAAAATCTAACAAATAAGTCCTAAAACTGCTTCAGGGTTCAAGATTACATCTCAACAAGAATAATTCCGCCAAAAAACCAATTTCAAAATTAAACCCTTCCACTAGAGTAGAGGATAACAAACTAATGTATTTTTGGTCAATAAAGTTCTTGAAGCCTTACAAGATGAAATTTGACTATGAGTGTGTTTGTTTTTAGCTGACTCGGCGTCTGATTTAGACTCGGCTCGAATCATATATCAAATCATTTGTTTTTTTATTTTGAGTCAGATCTGACTCAGACCTAATTCCTGACTTGAACCCATTTGAGTTAGGGAATAAAATGACCCTCACTCATGGAACCAAGCCACTGACTCACATATTTTTGAGTCAAATGAATCAGACAAGCGTACTACGTCAGATTCAGATGAGCCAGCCAGGTGATATCAGTCAGATCCAGACGACTCAGATGAGTTATGAAAAAACAAACAAGGTGCAAATTTGTGAGTTAAGTTGTGTTTTCAAGAATCTATAAAAAGGTATATAACTTCAAAAATTATCAGCCTGAGTCATATTGGGACCAAGTTTCTTCGATTTAGAAGTCAAAAACGTGCCAAAAAATTGCTCCTCCACCTATTTATGTTGACTGTAGCAAAAACAAGTGTCAAGAATCACTAGGTTCAATCCCCACAACCCTGTCAACTGTAAAGGTCCTTGGCCTATTTCCCATCGAAATAGACCCTTACTAAGCTAATTTATGATATTCTCTTCAGCCTCCAAGTAAGCTATTACATAGTCATCTACATCACTATCATTCTCATCTTCTTCCTTAATGTCTTTATTAAATTAGAACTAGGGTCAATAAATTAGGAGAAACTGAGAAAACATTGGTTCCACTTATGTTTAAGTGACTAATAAGCCGAGTTTTGTCAATATGAGGGAAGAAATAGAGATTCCAGTTGTGTTAATAGGAGGGAAGAAATGGATATGAGGGAGGGCACGTGAGGTGGAACTAAATTCGAAGATTCTCTATAATTAAAAAATATTTACTTAGTGATTTGAAATTTTATTTCTAATAGCAAAGATGGATTAATATTAGACAATTAGAGATCATATTATCACGCCACGATAACATAGAAACTGCATATTAATATGATTTTATCAATTGTATTTTGGAAGAAATAAGACACTCATTGAGAACCAAAGAGACTCAATCTAGGGAATGGATTGCCCACATCAAGATTTATATTTGTCTACAAGTTTCTTAGTACAAAGGAATAGGTTCTATCACATTCCACCCATCTATTCCCTCCTATTAAGAGTGAGTTCCTCAGGTCACCGCTCCTTATCTGAGCAGGATCTGAGAAACAAACAAGCTCGACTACTCGATTGCGGTATGTAGATGCATTTTACTACAAACTACATCCAAAGGATAGAAACACAATGCTCGTCTCAAATGAAAGTAAACACTCCACAATGAACACAAGATTTACGTGGTTCGGTATGATTACCTACGTCCACGGGGGTGAAAGGATGAATCTTATTACTTAGAAGTGTTACAAAGATGTTGCTCTCCGTGAGATTTTCTTATAAGACGCACTAACTACTCACTTTTCTTCTTCTTTGTGCTTACTCGAGTTTTTCTCCTCCCTCTCTCAAAATACAACCTGCCTTTCATGAATACAAGTCCCTTTATTTATAGGGGAAGTTCCATACACCCAAGTTAAGGTTTTGGTCATGTTACATCAATTCATCAGTTCTGCGGTCTGACCGACTTACGTCGCCTCACTGTCCGATGTATCTTGACTCTTCTCATGTCTTTCGTCCGAGCCGACCTCTCCAGATGCTCTCTTGACACGATATCGCCTGTTTCTGAATGTTGCCCGTCTTCGATGGTTGATTTTATGGTTAGCCGATGTGTCCCCTACTTTCTTATCCATTTGACCATAGCACCTCATTTGTCCCGCCGCGTCTCATCATGTCAGCTTTGTCATAAGTCTGAATCAAGTCTTATCCGACAGCTGTAGAGCGATCACGCCCGATCCACGTGGCTCCTGAAATCTCGCGCCACTAATCTTCATTCCATGCTTCGCGTCTTTTCGTGTTTAGGTGTATCAGGCCTAGGATGTTGCCACCTGGATCTGTGTATAATTTACACCTACATTTATGCCCCTTCTTCCGCTCGTGTGGGAGAAATGCGTGGAAGAATATCGCCCTAACTGCCCACGTATTTGTTCATGCCATGAATCCCGCCATGTAGCATCCCACTAACTCCACTTTATGACTGGTAACCGTCGGCGTCGGTTACAATTCTTATTCTTTAAATAGCCCGCTCCTTTCTTCTTTCTTCTTCTTTACCCTTTCTTTCTCTGTTCATCTACTGTGGTTTTCTCCCAAGTTTCTTCACATTTTGCGCTTCTCAAAAAACCCTAGCTTTCTTGGTTTTCTTTCGTCATCTTCTCCTCATCGATTGATATATTAACTTCCATCTCCTCATCTTTTTTTGTTGAAAACCGAGTTTTGAATTATCTTTGTTAATGGCTTCTTCTACTTCCATGGCTGAAAAGAGGTCTGTTGATGATGTTTTTTCCGAGTTTGACGTTCCTCCCCTTGCTTCTCTGTTTTTGCTTGAAAGCCCTTCTAGGTATGATGATCGAGCGATGAGATCTATTTTTGCTGATAGCTCTTATTCTATTTCGTGCAGGTCCGAGAAAAGGGTGAAGGATCTCTCTGATGAAGAGTTCATTGAGCAGCTGAAGGAGAAGTACGATCTTCAAAATTACGAAGTGACCCTTCTCTCGGGCCGAAACGGTATCTTGAAGAAAACCGATATGAAGAAGAACGAGCAATCGGCTGATTGTGTGGTCATCACCTTGGGTCAACTGGAGATGGGCCTTTGTCTTCCCTTATACAACCCTGATAGCCCATTTTATTACGAGATTCTGTCCCAGATTCGGCCTTCTCGTGCTTTAGATCAATGGACTGGCAATACTTTTCGAATTATGAACGAGTGGAGGGATCTCCGCGATGGTCATGGTTCTACTGCCGAGTGGTCGACCTACAAGCCCGAGGACGCTCCTGAGTATACCGTTTCCAATTTCCTTGTCAACTATCGAGCTGGTACTTTAACCTTATGCGATCTTGCCGGTTTTCCTGCTAGTCCTCATCGGGTCAAAACTATGCCCGAAGGTGTTGAAAGGATGATGCTGGATTCCGATCCCATCGGCCATGGTTCCAACAAGCGAGCCCATCATTCTAATGACCCGATTTATCCCCGAGTTCCGCTTCTAGTCCGAGGTCCGATCCTTCATGGTGACTTCCCGTTGCCTACTTTTCCCGTTGCCTTATTTCTGGGTGGTTAATGATGACAAGGATGATAAGGTATACGCTTTTCTTGATTTTTATCTTGATAGCTTCGGGCGTCAGTTAGTCATTTGTTGTTGTTTAAAAATCTCAGGTCGGCTCCACCAAAACTATCGGGTCTAGGAAAAGAGGTGCTGGCACAAGGGTTGAGGAAGACCATGGGAAGGTAACAAACATAATGATTTTCTTGTAAGTACATGTACTTGCCCCTGTTTTTTGCCTTCACATGTTCTGATGAGACACTTGTGCAGAAACACCCAAGGCAAGATGATGATGACGCGGGCGATGTTGACCCTACTACGCTGAGGCGTAATCCTGGTAGAGGTAAGCAAAGTGCTAAGCCACCGCCGAAAACGGTCCCCATAATTGATCTTTCCGATGAGGATGAGCTGTTTGGAGAGAATGTGTCGGGCGACAAAGGCGATGAACAAGGTATGGGAGACCAACAGGAGCCCTCGGAGACGCCCGTCGTAGAGAAGATCGTTACCGATGTACCGGTAGAGCTTCCTTGTGTGCCCTGACATCGAGGGATCGTCTTCTAGTGCTGAAACTTCCTTTACTGTCTCTGGCCCGATCATGAACTCCTTGGGTGCGCTTACTTCCTCCAAATTTGTGAAGTATACAGATGAGGAAATGTTGAATGTTGTGCCCCGTTATGGCGACATCCCCCTGACACTTGACACTGTGGTGAGCAAGTCGTTTCTGTATGGTTATGCTCCGCTTCCGATTTCTTTTTCGTAGTGTCGCTTATGAGTCAAACTATTTGTGTTAGATTATGAACCGCGTACGCTTGGATGCTGCCAATCGCCTTCGAGATAAGCAGTTGATAGAATATCTCCAACTTCAACTTCAGAATGAGAAGGGTCGCGTGAACGAGCTGGAGATCAAGCTTGCCGACGCTCAAGGTATATGATCCTTCTTAACTTGTGTTGATTAAGTTTATCGTTCCAGTATCCTGAGTTGGGTATCCTTCTTCCTAGCCGAGGTATCTAGTATAGGTATAGACGCTACTTCGGAGTTTAGGATTATGAAGAGAAAATGGGATATTGAGAAGGATCTTGTGGAAAATCTTCGTCAATGAATGGCAAACAAAGACGACAAAATAGACCGTCAAACTGAGGAGATTGCCAGACTTGAGGACGAGTTAGAACGACGTCGCCGGTTTGATTATGACCCTGCCGAGATGGACAACTTACGGGCTCACTTGGGGTCTTCTCAGCGCCTTGCTGCTGAAAAGGCTGCTTTAGCTAGGGGTGCACATGAACCCGTTCAAACCGTCCAAACCGGCCGGCCCGACCTAAAAAACACCGCACCAACCCGAGACCGATGCAGCTAGCGACCCTGTACGGTAGCTGCATAAAAAAACCGATCTATTTCCGGTGTTAATCGGATGTATATAAGTACCGACCGATCTAAAAGATCAAAGGCTAATAAAAAACCCTAATACCTATGTATAAATACTCATCCTTATACTCCAGTCCAGCCACCTTACCTTCTTCCTTCTACATCATTCTTCCACCATTGTTCTTTCTCGAGCAAAACTAGGGCTATAGTTTACAGAAGAGGCAAATCAGAAATTATCTCCACTTCAACCTTCTTCCATCTACTTTTAGTCTACAACCCTTCTCCTACATCACCACCGTCATAAGTGTTGTTGATTTTGGTTTAAAATCAAATGGATTCTACAGGTAATGGAAAGTTTGTTAATTGATTTTCACTAATTGATGTGTTGTTGTTACTTATTAATGAGGTTAGTTTGATTTTGATTTTAATTTCATTGTTGGTTGATTTGCATTAATTTAATTACTGTTATTGATGGGGTTTGGTTTGATTTTGATTTTCTGATTGATTTTGATTAATTGAGAGGTACTTTATTGATGGATTTTGTTTGATTTTGAATTTTTTGTTTGATTTTATGTTTTGATTAATTATTGTGTGTTTTGATTTCTGGATTTTGTTTCTCTGTTTGCTTGATTTCTTTTAAAAACCAATAGTTGTTATTGTACTGTATGTTAGAAGATTAAATCTATACAGATAGTGGAAATGATATTAAGCATGTTGCCATTCGTGGATTTGTAGTATTTTTCTAATAGGCGTGCATGCATGATTATAAATTTATAAGTTTCTCAAGGCTATTGAAAATTTGTCATCTTTGGGTAGCTTAAAAATTATAAAAGTTCTTTGAATTTATGGTTTTCGTAATTGTTATGCATCACTAATGATCTTCTGGATTACTGTATTGTAGTATCTGAAGCTATTTTGAAAATTTGATGAGCTTTTCATTTGGAAATTGGAACTAGCTGGGGGTAGGTCTGGTAGGATTTACTATCTGATATGCATATATTGCTCGGAATGGACAGACTTTTTATGGGTAAAAGAATCAAAGATTATTCCTTTGAATTGGATAATAGCTTTGCAGCTGTGGAAAAATTTAGACGATTCTGATCTATATATGTTAAGCATATCTGTGACATGATTGCTTGTTGATTTTACTCCCTCTGTATATTTTTCTTATTGGGAACTCGATGATAAAATGAAAAGGTGATCATATTACTGTGCTGTTCATGTTATTGTTTTTGTTGGTGGTGGTACATTGACATGTAGTTGTTTATGCTCTACTCTTCTTCTTCTTGTTTTTGTTTTTTTGTGTTTTTTAAATCTAATTGAAGTCTAATTATTTATGCTCTACTCTTGTTGTTGTTGTTGTTTTAAATCTAATTGAAGTCTAATTTTGATGTAGATGTCCTTGGTCCTATGAACATCTATGGGGAAGAATGAAAGATCAGAGGGCAGCTAGGGGAGTTAAAAGTTGAAGGGTGTGTTACCAGTACCACTCAATGAGGCTTTGTCAGGCTCCAATGGCTAATAGTTGAACGCTTTCCCTTAGGCTCTTGTTTCTTATTTTCCAATAAGTTGCAGGCTTGCGTGACTTTCAGATCATTGATCAGTGATTTCATTTTTGGTTTTGGATTTCATTCACTTTTTAGTGCTAGTTTCCAAATTTTGTATACAGATGCATAGAGTTAACTCTTGGATTGTGCACAGAGATTCTAATTAATATGTTATAAGAATTCATTATTTATTTATATTTATGGTTGTATTAGTAGATAGGAATTTTATAACATCAGAATCTGGGACATGGTCACAACTCACAAGTCTACAAATGGCAGAACTAGTGTCGGGTCACGCTAGTTAATCGGTTAACCCGATCAGAATTAGCTGATTCAATTTCTGGTCGGTAAACCGGGAACCGAACCGTACCGATCCGACCCTGGAACGGCCGGTTTATTACCGACCCGAAGTATAGTTTCACTCCTAGTTGGGTGGACTCAAATTTTAACCGACCTGTACTGTTCTATGGTCGGTAGGGTATAACACCGATCCGAACCGACCGTTGTGCAGCCTTAGCTTTAGCCACAAGTTTGGAGCAAAGGGTAGACGCTCTGCAATTGCAGAATCGAGACCTTCACGAGGACCGCCGACGAATATTGAGAGATAAAGATGTGGTGGAGCGAGCTAATAGCGATTTACTGGGCCGAGTGAGTGAATTTGATAAGGTTATGGGAGATTTAGAGTGGAGTAGATCGCAGCTTGCAGTGCTCCAAGCGTCGTGTAATCGGTTAATGGACGATTGGGCCGAGCATAAGAAGTATTGCCCTAGTAACGAGTTCAACGAGCAAAATTATAACGAATCAACCATGAAGTTTTCCAGGGCCGAGGATGAGTTGTCCAAGTCGGAGAGTTGCTTGGTCGGTGTTACCCGCCACACAGGTCTCTTAGATGATGTGTTGAGGCCGCTCTTTTAGATTTAGATTGCGCTTTATTTTTGCAAAAATGCACCCGATGAATAACATTCTATTTTTGTGATCCTGTAGCCGAGCAACAACGCTCTCGGGAGCTGGATCTGGAGGTTCGCCGATTGAAACAGGCCGAGGTCGATTTGGGCTCCAAGTTAGTTGATGCTGAGGAAAACGCTTCCCAGATTACCCAACAACTCGAGGATGAACGCGTCGCCCATGCGGAAGAGTTAGATCAGAAGGTTCAGGCTTGCATTATGGACTGGGTGGAGAAGAAGCGGCTCGAGGTCGCGCAGAGGAAGGCCGGCGCGGCTCCTTCCAAGGATTAAACTTTCTTTTTGTGGTGCTGAGTCACTATGTTGCCCCTTCCATCGGGTTGTAAATCTCTCTAAACACTTCTCCCCTTTTTAATTTCCGCTACCTCGCTCGTTTGTTTTAATGGGGGTGCTGCGTCACCGACGGTGTTTGTTTTATTTTCCTTAGACGCTTCGTTTCGCTTGGTCACATGACGCTTTCCGTATTTTCTTAATAGTCGCATGACGCAATCGAGTTCTTCTTTGTTTCATATGTTATTCTTGCAATCATTGTTCAAGTAAGTCAGTATTCTAACCATTTATGTCGAACACACCCAACAAGGAGGGTCATCGGGCCCTATGACATGTCCTGATTGGGGTATCTCATCACTATCTCTTTGGACTCAGTGGAAGGGTACCAGTCATCCTAGTTCTAGGCCCGACAATCCCGAGTGGTTATCGACCAACCGATCTCGGGAAAGTGGACACGCCCACTTGCGATGGTGGTGACCTTTCAGATATAAGTAGGCCACCTAGATGAGTAGACCTCGTGTCTAAACAACCTTTGGAACTGGTTTCCAACCACCAGAACCCTTAGGCTACCTCGGCACTTGCACACCGCCACTGCCCCGAGTTCGAATAGCCAAGCGGCGACTAAGGAACCTCGGCACTTCCACTAAGGCGTTGCCCGAGTACGAATGCCCATTCGAGTGTAAGTCACCTCGGCACTTCCACTGGCTTTTCCCCGTGTACGAATGACCATTCGAGTGTAAGTCACCTCGGCACTTCCACACTGGCATTGCCCCGAGTACGAATGACCATTAGTCGCTCATGCCCTATCCCATACCCCTCACGGTTTCACAGAGATAGAGGACACGTTTGCTTACCGTTTTTCTGCGTCGCTTGTCAAGGATGGTAGAGTTTCAGGAATCGGATGTTCCATGGTTTGAACTCTCTTGTTCCGTCGAGTCGCAGTAGTCGATATGATCCATCGCCCGCCTTAGATTCGATTATATATGGCCCACCCCACTTTGGTGCTAGTTTTTCACCTTTTTTGTCGCGCTCCCATTCAGCCAGGAATTTCAATACCTGCTGCCCGGGGTGGAATTCTCTTGGTCGAACGCGCTTGTTGTATTCCCGTTGTAACCTCCTTTGATATTTTTCCATTTTTTGTAACGCCATTTCTCTTGTTTCTTCCAAGTCGTCGAGTTTAGCCAAGATCAGATCGGATGACACGTTTCACCTCCAAGCTTCGGTTCTTGTGGTAGGAATCATCCCTTCTGTTGGTAGAATCGCCTCGGTTCCGTAGGTAAGCATGAATGGAGAGAATCCCGTAGCTTCCCTTCGTGTGGTCCTGTATGCCCATAGGACGTTATATAGATCCTCGCACCAGTTGCCATATTCCCCGTTCAGTTTCTTCTTCATGTTATCGGCGATTGTCTTATTAGTGATCTCGTCCTCCCCATTGCACTGTGGGTAAATAGGGGTAGCTTTGCTCTTCCTGATGTTGTAAGTGTTGAATAGAAGATCGATGTTCTCGCCCTGTAGTTGTTTTCCATTATCATAGACGATTGCAGCCGGAACCCCGAAGCGACAAATGATATGTTCCCAAATAAACTTAAAAACATCCTTGTCCCGAATATGCCTTAACGGCGCCGCCTCTACCCACTTGGTAAAATAGTCAGTGGCCACGATCAAATACTTCCTTTGTCCCGTTCCGACATGTAATGGCCCGACAATGTCCACTCCTCATTTAGCGAAGGGACACGGACTTATGATTGAGTTTAACGTTACGCCGGGAGCATGGATTTTCTTCCCAAAACGCTGACACTCTTCGCAAGCTTTCGCCATTTGCTTTGCGTCCTCGTTCATATACATCCAAAAGTAGCCCATTGTTTTTGCCTTAACCGACAAACTTCTTCCCGAGCTGTGATTTCCATCCGCCCCATAGTGTATCTCGTGTAGGATTATATGGCCTTCTTCCCTGCTTAAGCATCTTAGGAGTGGTCCTAGGTAAGATTTCCGATATAAGATCCCTTCTCTTAATTCGTAGGCGCCCGATTTGCTTTTGATCTTGTTCATGTCGGGCCGACTCTTAGGTAGCTCACCCGTTTCTAAGTATTGATGTATTGGCTTTCTCCAGTCGCCTTCTTTGTATCTCTCGACCGTGCTAACGGCCACCTCGATCCGTACGTCTGATGTTTCTGGGATAGACGGGTTAAGAAGCCTCATAACGCGTATCCCTTCGATGCTCGGGTCTACTAATTGTGAGGCGATGTACGATAGAGCGTCCGAGTGTCTGTTATCCTTTCGGCAGATATGGCGGAATTTTATATCTGGTATTTTCTTGATGTAAAATTTGGCGAGTTCCCAATATCTTTGCACCACCGGGTCGTGCGTAGAGTATTGGCCCGTAATTTGTCGGATCACTAGCTGTGAGTCGCTAGTCAATCGAACCTCATACAGCCTCATTTCCACAATTATTCTTAAGGCATGGATCACCGCCTCATACTCGGTGACATTGTTTGTCGCCTTGAATTCTAACCTGAACGAATGCACGATTTTCCTCCCCTTCGGCGTGGTAAACACCAACCCAAGACCCGATCCGTCTTTGTTTGATGCCCCATCAACAAATACTTCCCATCGTGTTGAGCTATTGGCGGCTAGTAGGTCCGCTGGCTCCTCTTGTTCTTCTGCCATTCCTGGTATATCTTCTACCTCGTCCTCATCACTGAGGGGGAAATATGCCAAGAAATCGGCCACTACTTTCCATTTGATCGAGGTTCTTGTCTCGTATATCATGTCATATTGTTTAATTATGGCTCCCCACTTGGAGATTCTCCCCGATCGCTTGAAGACTATCCAAGACCGCTTCGATAGGCGATTTGGTGAGCACCCGTATTCGATGAGCTTGAAAATATGTTCGTAATTTAGAGGCAGCAAAGGCTAATGCGAGCACCATTTGCTCCATTCTAGTGTAATTCTTCTCGGCCGGACTTAAGGTTTTGCTAGCGAAGTATACCGGCTTCTCCACGTCTATCTCTGTTTTGACCAATACCGTACTGATGGCATAGGGTGTCGCGCCTAAGTATAAAGTGAGAATTTCTGACGACTCGGGCCTTTGAAGAACCGGGAGACTAGCTAGATGTAGCTTGATATTTTGAAAGGCCTCTTCGCTGGCGTCCGTCCATCGGAATTTTTCTCCTTTCTTCAAGATGTCGTAAAATGCCTTGCATTTCTCCGATGACCGTGATACGAATCGCCCCAATGCGGCTATGCAACCGTTTAGTTTCTGCACGTCTTTTACCGTTGCGGGGGATGGAATTTCAAGGACGGCCCGTACCTTCTCGAGATCTGCTTCTATTCCCATGGGGGTGATGATGTAGCCTAGGAATTTCCCCGACGTGACCCAGAAGTCGCACTTGGCCGGATTAATTTTCATTTTGTGTTTCCTCATTGTCTGAAAAATATCTCGAAGGTCTCGGACGTGGTTTTTTGATTTCCGACTCTTGACTAACATGTCTTCCACGTAAACTTCTATGGTATCGTGAATCTTGTCGTCAAACATGTCGCCTACCAATCTCTGGTACGTAGCCCCGGCATTCCTAAGTCCGAATGGCATCTTGGTGTAACAATACAATCCTCTTGGTGTGAAGAAGGAAGTGTGTTCATGGTCCCCTTAGTCGGCGCCAGAATGTAGATGCATTTTACTACAAACTACATCCAAATGATAGAAACACAATGCTCGTCTCAAATGAAAGTAAACACTCAAGATTTACGTGGTTCGGTATGATTACCTACGTCCACGGGGGTGAAAGGATGAATCTTATTACTTAGAAGTGTTACAAAGATGTTGCTCTCCGTGAGATTTTCTTACAAGACGCACTTACTACTCACTTTTCTTCTTCTTTGTGCTTACTCGAGTTTTTCTCCTCCCTCTCTCAAAATACAACCTGCCTTTCATGAATACAAGTCCCTTTATTTATAGGGGAAGTTCCATACACCCAAGTTAAGGTGTTGGTCATGTTACATCAATTCAGCAGTTCTGCGGTCGGACCGACTTACGTCGCCTCACATGGCCGATGTATCTTGACTCTTCGCCTGTCTTTCGTCCGAGCCGACCTCTCCAGATGCTCTCTTGACACGATGTCGCCTGTTTATGAATGTCGCCCGTCTTCGATCGTTGCTTTTATGGTTAGCCGATGTGTCCCCTACTTTCTTATCCGTTTGACCATAGCACCTCGTTTGTCCCGCCGCGTCTCGTCATGTCAGCTTTGTCAGAAGTCTGAATCAAGTCTTATCCGACAGCTGTAGAGCGATCACGCCCGATCCACGTGGCTCCTGAAATCTCGCGCCACTAATCTTCATTCCATGCTTCGCGTCTTTTCGTGTTTAGGTGTACCAGGCCTAGGATGTTGTCACCTGGATCTGTGTATAATTTACACCTACACGGTACATATCACATAACCAAGAAATTATCCGTCAGTTGTTACTCATGTGCAAAGTAACTCAAAAAAACTAATTCTACAAAACAAAAATAAACTAATGTATGTAGAATTCTTTAGGGGAATTATTATTTCTATCTTAGTTTCCACTACATATAGAAGAAAAATATAATTTCAACATAACAAATTAAGATATCAATTTTAGAAAAGAAAAACAAAACAAAACAAAAGAAAAGAAAATATTAAGCATTACATAATTTAATCAACTTTGCCGGGATAATATTCAGAGGGAAACAGAACCAAAACAGATTATGCATCGTTCTGCTCCCCAAAGGGGTAGCAAGATTCAATTAAGAACTAAATACAGTATCCAGATTCAATTAAGAACTAAATATATGACCTAATAAACAAAAACAAACACCAATTTGGCAACCCTAATATATGATTGGCACAGAGAATGATAAGAAACCCACAGATTATGTATCTGATTTCATAGTACTTGGGCATCTTGTTCTAAAGGGGTAATCCATCTGAACATATGACCCGGTAACCAAAACTAATCACAAATCCGGCAACCCTAACGTATGATTGTCTCAGAGAGTAGATAACCCTTGAATTAGCAAAAACATGTTACTACAGAAAAGTAAATCAAAAGTACGGAGTTTGAATCCTAAAAATATCAAAGTGCATAAGAAAACAGAAAAGAACAAAGCAGCAACTCAGAAACCTTAATTGCAAAGTACAGTAATTACCTGGCAAAGAGACATGAACAGCCTGTTCTGTTTTCAGATCAGATTGAAATGGAAACTCAAACTTTGGTTGTAACACACTTTTTCAGATAGCCGAGCAAAAAAAAACACACTTTTTCAGATTAGAATACCTCAGACAATCTAATACAATATTTAGGTATAAATACTAAAGAGGAACACAATGACAAAGACAGGGGGTAATGATATTGGCTTACATTCAAATTTTAAGGGGGGCGCTTTTATGACTTTCTTTTGACTACAACGTGGAATTGTTCCGGAGAATAACCGGTAAAATACATAAAACTAGTTTTTATAGGAATGTGTTCAGAAACTCTTAGAAGACTCGGCACTAAAGGCATCAATGAAGGTCCAAAAACTTCGAAATTCCTACAATCCATCATTTTTCAGACCTAACCATGCAGAAGTATTATTTCTGATCTTGTTTTAGTTTTGACGTGTAACATTTTCCCCAAACTCAAGTCCTGACCAGTTAACAGTGATTACAAGTAAATAAACGTCAGAAGAAGATTACTCGGAGATATACCTGAAGAATTTTTTATTTATTTTTTGATGAAACCAAATAAATCGCATCACAAATTTGAATAAGTAAATGACAGGAGGTATCATTATGCTGATCACCCGAATCTGAAACGCGTCGTATCAATTTCCTCATCCAGTGCAGCTCGGTCTAACTCATCAATAACGTCCAGTGGAGCGCGAACTGTGTATCTCGTTGAATTTTCTCCCATAGCTTCCAATGAGGCAAAGGTATTTACGTGTGCAATTGCTTCGACATCTTCTAAATTATCAGATGATGCTTTGTTGGAAATCACCTTCAAAAGTATGGTTTTTGTGTCATAAGAATAAAGCACAAAATTAGCACATAGGAATATGATTTCTCCTTTCTTTGTAAGTAAAATCGGCTGGAACTTGCTTAGTTTCGACTTCTTTTTAAGAGAACCACCTAAGACGGCTTCGAAATCTATATCAAACTCCATCCTCCAGGTCTCCTTTGAGTCGCTACTTTCCATCAAGGACCAGATTTTCATATGCGATCCATATGGATAAAGACACAAATGCCTTCCCAGTGCTACAAGTCCAAATATATCGTTGATGTTACGGTTTTGCAGACAAGGAGGGCCAGATAGAAATCGAAACTCTTCCTTCGCCAGGTCAAAGGCCGCAACTTTGTTGGACGAAATCCAATAAATAGCATCATTTGCATAGGTACCCGTACCCATCCTCACCGAATTCATTCTACCGGAAACTCTACCTATCGCTCTCCACCCACAACCACTTCCAAGTGTGTACACTTCGACATTTCCTTCCATATGGGCAAGATAATGGATTCTAACGACCTTGTACTCATTGGTTGAACTCGCATACCCGAATCCAGATGCTACATGATAAGCCATGTTGACATCTCCATCCACTATATGACATATACGAGTAGGACTAAGGTCTTCTTTCTTTACAACTAGTTTAGGAAGATAAGTATATTCTCTAGTAAGAGGATTGCAAATATAGATGGGATCTAGAATTGTATTGTGTAGTTGAAATGCACAAACCAAGCCATTGCAGGATCCAACTAAATGTTCACATATAAGGTCATCGTGCATGGGAGGATGATGGATCCTTTTCAGATTTTCATGGTAAATGTATTTCTCATCAATGCTAGTCGGTTGTCGTCCATGGAAAAGTAAAGCTTTGCAGTTGACGGGATCCTCAATGCGACAAGCAAAAATGAGAGATGATCCCACCTTAGCAGATATTGTAACAGTGCCATCGTCGCCACCACAAAGATGGTTAAGCTGGCGACTAAGATGCATACGAGTAAAGCTACTTCCGCGGATGAGAGTTGCCCATCTTTTACAAACTAATTTGCACTCAAAAACAGATTCAGCGGGAACCCGAGAAACAATATCTAGTAGGATGTCCATGGGCAGATTCTCCATAAATCCTCGTATAACATAAATCAAAAACCAAAAAGTTAGATGAATGATTCCAGTGGAATTGCTGACTTAAAACAATCTCCAGAGCTCTGATGATCAAGAAAATCTAATTTAAAAATAAAAATAAAAAACTTTGGTGGATGTGCTTTTCACTGTTAGAGCTTGTTATTATATAGGCTTCCATGATTCCTAAGCACACTGATACTAAAGACTAGAAACGAAAATGATAGATCCACCGTGATTTATTCACGGTGGAAAACAAAATTTAAAAGGTGGGGCCACGAAAAATAAAAAAATAAAAAACACCCCTTTTTCTCCTATGGGTCCCAAGAGTTTGTGTGAGTCGGTGATTTCACCGAATTTCCTTTGCGGTGTGTCTAGCACAGCCCGACTAGAAAATCATCTAAACTGGGAACATAGCTGAACTAGGAAAAGGAAACCATCTAGTCTAGAAACTAATCAAACAAAAAACAAGGAGAACGGAATCCTAATAAAAGACAGATAATCAAACCAGGCGCTCTTCACTGGAGATGATCAAACCAGGCGCTCTTCATCAGGCGCTCTTCATCAGGCGCTCTTTACTGGAGATGATCAAACCAGTGTAGCCGATGTCGGGTGAGCATCTCCACATCGAGTAGGAGTCTAGGTCCAGCTTTCACACATAATTTTACAAATTTCTGGTTAGGTTTAAATATGAGTATCGATATTTTTTTTTTTTTTTTTTTTTTAGTTTTTTTTTTCTAGTTCTTCATCCTCATCGTCTGCTATGGTGTTTATGCTTGATTTTTGTTTATGGATCTGCGTTAATTTTATTAGATTCGTTTTTATGGATGGTTTTCACCTGATTTTTAAGGTTTTTCTCTGAACTGCTACAGTAAATCTAAGAGGTTCTCCGAAATGCTACAGTAAATCTAAGAGATCTCTGATTCAAGTTTCATAAACACAATATGAAGCAGTATTGCAACACATCTTTTCAAGGATGGATTTTAACAATATGTAGCAATATTACTTTCTATATCATGTGTATGATTTAAATGTTATCATCATGCATTTCTCGAGTCATTCATTGATTCAACATCAACCCAGAGATCCAGGTTCAGAATTCAAAAGTTTAAACTTTCCCTTTTTGCATCCACGTAGTTGTTGGTCACCTTTTCTCAAGTCGAAAATTTCTCCCTCAATTTTTTATCCCCAAATCTCTTAACATCCCATTAATTATGGGAATATAATTTCCTTAACAAATTTAAAAAATAAAGATAATTCGTTCATAACTAACTATAGTTATATCAGTTGTATTTTCTCTACTTATAAGAAAATAAAGTTGAAACCATTTCATCCATCTAAACCTACCTTTGATCTCCAAGGAAAAATGGCCTCCTCTTCGAACTCTCAAATCTCAGCCATCACTGGAAAACGCACAAAACTCGACACGTGATATTTTTGCTAAATAATGGGAAGAGCAGTTGGTACTAAAACTACAATCGTCAAAGCTTCTGATGAATGAGGTGCAACTTTGATAAGAAAGTTATTCTCTAAAGATCCTATTGAAACATATGTAGCAAAGAAGGTAAAAGGTTATTTCGCTTTGGAATATATTCAGAGTTAAGGAAGTTCGAGCTATTGATAAGAATCTTTTATTGTTCAAGTTTCACACAATAGATGCAATGAATATAATCCTTAATAAAGGCCCATGGAATGTCGGGAAAAGTCATTTGAATTTATAGAAATACGATCTTTGTTATTCAAGCCAAAGACTGGGTTTTCATATATCAAGTTTGGGACTGCAGTGAAAAATATCTTTCCTAACATCATTCAAGAGAAGTGGTAAGGGAATCTATTGAGGAGTTAAGTGAGAAAATCTTAATCGATCCTCGACGATTGTTAACAAACTTTTGGTACCACAATTAATGCAAAGATCAAAATTGATCTATCAAAACCTCTAAATAGAAGAGGTTGGTGGAATACAACCGTTGGAGGAGTCACTTGGATCGGGTTCCACCTGGAAAAACAACCTCACAACCCGTGTCCCAAATGCTATATTATTGATCACAATGATGAATAATGTCTTAATGTAGTTGATGATCTGATGATTATGAGGTTCACTAATGAACAATACATTAACTATGTTCATGAACTTGCAACTGGACATGAAGTTGAGATCTGTCATGATATTGATCTTATGGTAGAGAAAATGCAGTGAAGCTAGTCGCAAGAAAATTGAAGAAGAAGCTCAAGCAAATAAACAAATAGAGGAGGGTGAAATCGAAATAACAAGAGATCCATATCAAAACATGAGGATAACATGGAAAGAAATATTGGGAAACTACCATCCTCAAAGGACAATGATGAAATGGAACATGATCTCATTGAGTAAGGAGACGCAAGAGCAGGAGAGAATTCGCATGAGATGAATGAGGCTCCTAACAATCTGGTAATCAATCTTACCCACAAAAACCATTTTTCCTACAACTCCTTTAATTCTAAATTTTGCATTTATTATACTAGCTTCTTTAATTCTTTAACAAGTTTAAATTATGCATTATTTGCTTCTGTACAAAACCCTTTTCTTAATTTGAGTATCAAGTTTAGTCTTTTTCAGACACCTCCAACAATGAAAATATTAAGTCGGAATTGTCATGGTTTTTTAGGTAAGGATACTAGAGAACATCTTAAGCATTTGAATAATATACACTCTCCATATATCATCTTCTTATGAGAGACTAAGATTAATGATAGAAGAATTTTAAACCTTACTAATGCTTTAAGATTTCCTAATAAATCTTATGTTCCATCTGTTAATCGGCAGAGGTATAATTCTCTTATATGGAAAGATGGTTTTACTCTAAACATCTTAAACTATTTTAGTAACATGTTTCATGCTCTTGTTAAGAATGATCCTAGCAAAGGTGAATGGTTCCTTTCTTGTGTTTATGGTACCTCACATGAGCGACCTTCTCAATGGGCTTATATTAAAAGCTTAAGTAATTCAGTTCATATCCCTTGGGTTCTTATATGGGATTTTAACATTACCATGAATGATACTGAGAGAAACACTAACTCGGAACCCACTGCCCCTGAAGTTCTAGATAGTATTAGAGATTCAGACCTTCATGATTTAGGTTTCGGTGGCAACCCTTTTACATGGACCAAGAATAGTTATGGCACTTTGGCAGAATAAATTCCAGGACTTGATAAGGCTCTAGTTAATAGTGAATGGTCACTTAGCTACCCAGATGCCAAACTTTTACACTTAACTCAAAAGGGTTCAGACCATCTACCTATTCTTCTTACTATGTATAATAAATTTAGTGTCTCAGGGAAAAACTTGATTTTTTTTAACATTGTCTACAAAATAATACTTGTAAAGAAGCTATTGTGAATGCTTGGAACTCTAACAAAACATGTTTCTCACAGCTTTTATGTTTTCTCGATAAGCTGTCTAATACTAGACACTTATTATCTCAACGGAGTAAAAATACTTTTGGCCAAATTAATTCAAAAGTTTCAAGTCTTCAAGAAGAATTGTCACATCTGCAAACAACTGATGTTCAAGGATGTAATACTGCTGAAGTTATGAGGTTGGAAAAGTAGATTGATTCTCTTAATTAAATTCAAGCTAGTCTTTAACAGGAAAAAATCCAAAGACCACTTTTATAATGATATGGACAAAAACTCAAAGTATTTCCATATTAGAGCAAATCAAAGAAGTATCAGAAATAAAATTGACTCTTTACATGCACGGATATGGTTCATGGTGTGAAGAAATAAGTTCTATAGAAGACCTCTTGGGGTCTCTCTTCAAGAAAATTAGTTCTACTTCTTATCCTTCTGAGAGCTCTCATTTTCTTCAATACATACCTTCTTGTATTTTAGCATAAGATAACAAAGAATTGGTTACAATCCCCATTGATCTAGAGATTCATCAAGCTCTAATGACCATAAATCCTTGGACTTCACTTGGACCTGATGGTTTTCCACCAGGCTTTTATCAAACTCAATGGCAAGTGCTTAAAGAAGATGTTTGTAGTACTGTGAAAGCTTTTTTCAGTTCTGGTTTTCTCCTCAAGAAACTTAATTACACAAGAATTACTTTGATTCCAAAGACTTCCTCAGCTCACAAGCCATAATATTTCAGACCAATAGCTTTGTGCAATACAATATACAAGTTAATCTCCAAGATCGTTGCTTTAAGACTCAAAAAGCACATGATTAATATTATTTCTCCTATGCAGATCTGCATATGTCCCAGAAGGAAGGTTAATCTCAGAGAATATTTGTTTAATTCAAGAACTAGTCAAGGCTGTGAAAAAGAAAAAGAGAAGAACATGTCACTTAGCTCTAAATATGGACATGTCAAAGGCTTTTGACGTACTGGAATGTCCATTTCTTATTGTTGTAATGAGCAAGTTTGGTTTCTGTGATAAATTATGTCATCTAATCATGTAATGTATAAGCATCACTTAAATTGAGATCATGATCAATGGATCTCCTTCAGAAGCTTTCAAACCTACAAGAGGTATAAGGCAAGGGGACCTTTTTTCCCTTTACCCATTCATTCTTGCTATGAAAGATTTCTCTAGACAACTCAATCAACATGATAAAAGGAATCAGTTGACATGTATGGAAATTTCTAGATCAGCTCAAAAAATTAATCATTTATTATTTGCTGATGATTTTCTTCTCTTCTCAAAGGCAAATCAAGTTCACACTAATAATTTACTTCATGTTATAGAAGAGTTCAAGTGCTTGTTCGGTCAACTAATAAATTTTCACAAGTCAGGTTGTGTACTTCATGTAATAACATCAGTCCTTCAAGTCGTCAACTTATAAGTGGTATTCTACAAGTCAGGAACTGAATATATTTGATGAAAAATATCTAGGATTGCCATTTTTATGGGAAGAAACAAGAAAATTCCTTTCTCAACTCTCATTCAAAAGATGGAAACTAGACTCTCAAGATGGGCTGGTATTAATTTGTCCTGCGAAGTCGTAAGATCTGTAATGATAAGGAATGTCACTAATGATATTCATGTGCATCACATGACAAGCTTTAAACTACCTGACAACACTATAAATAAAACGAACTCAACTCAAAGAAATGTTTTGGAGAAACAAAGAGTCTAATAGAGGAAAGCATTATACATTTATATTGCTTTAAATGTGAACAAGCCTAAAGAGGAGGGTGGACTGGGTTCAGATATCTTGAGGTCTTTAATAGAGCACTCCTGGATAAATTAGCTTGGAAATTATGTTCGATGATAATTCCATACATGCACAATCTCTCGAAAGCAAAGTATTTTTAAGATGACCAGATCTTTAATATTCAAGATAATTCTAATTCAACATGGTCCTGGAGAAGCATTAGTTCTGAGCTTCACTTTATAAGAAGATTCAGTTGTTGGTCATTTGGTGATGGGCACAAAATCAGGATCTGGAATGACAGATGGATAGAAGAACTGGATTCACCTCCAACACCAAGAGATGGAACAAAAAACTTTCAAGACTTCTCACTTGTTTATCCACTCTTTGATGCTGATACTGGAGGTTGGAATCTCAGTCTGATTATAATCTCTTTGAATCTTCCACTGCCAGACTCATACAGAAGATTTCTATACATCATAATCTTAGGGATAGATTGGTTTGGATGCTTGAGAAAAATGGAAGTTTCACATTAAAACCAACTTACATGAAAATGATTGAAGAGAAGATTTCTAATGACTCAGTTGGTCAAAAAATGCAAGGAATCTTTAAAAAACTACGAAAACTCCCATTGCTCCCTTGAATAAAACAGTTCATTTGGAAATGTGTCAAAAACATTTTACCTACAAGAGATAAACTGCAGAATGTTATTCAGAATGGAGATTTTACATGTCCTTTTTGTGCACAAGTAACTGAAACTCCCGCACACAATATTCTGGATTGCTTTTACTCTAAATTGATCTGGTTACGCCATCCTGGTATTCATACTGATGGTGTCATCTCCTTGAAGGATTGGTTTTGTGACTGGTTTGGCAAGCTCATTGCTCATCAGATAGAAGAGAAGTTAATTTGTAAGATATCAATTATTTCTTGGTGCATATGGAGTGTTAGATGCGACAAGGCTTTTAGTATTTCCAATCTTTCTCCAGAGGTGGTCATTCAGAGACGCAAAAAAGAGATTGCAAAACATGAAATTGGGCCAATATTGTTAAACAGTTTAGCTCCAGCACAGTCAAGAGAAAACTCCATTGGTCTTCTCCTCAGAGAGGCTTCTATAGAATTAACATTGATAGCTCCTATTTAAACTCTAGTAAATTAGGTGGAATTAGTCTAATCATTCACGATTTTGCAGGTACACACCGGGGCTCAAAATCCATTTATCTAACAAGGCTGTCAAGTCCGGAGCATGCAGAAGGTAGAGCTTTATGGGAAACAACTAGCTGGGAGAAAGAAAGGAATCTGCAACAAGTAATTTTTGAGATGGACTCAAAGATAGTGGTGGATGCAGTCAATAATTTTTGAGATCGAATTTTACTGTAGCTTTTTTTTTTTTTTTTCCGAAGAGGCCGTTCCAGGCGATAGAATGTGATTCCTAGGATATTGGTTTTCATCTGATCAAACCATTTCCTATTAATCTCTTCTTTCTGCCTTCGACTTCTCATCTTTTTCATCTGATCAAACCACACTTGTCGCATAAGTAGATTTTTCTCTTCTAGGTTTTTTTTTAAAGCTTTTCAAGTTTTTCAATGACGGGAAGTTCTACCTCTGCAAACCCTAAATCTTCTGCTGCTTATGCTACCCCCCTGCAAACCATGGCTTTGATGTTTCGATGGCGTAGCCGATCTTTTTCAATGTCCTTTCAAAGGCTATGATGGGTGCAAAAACGGACTGGAGGGAAGGGGTTATTGAAGGTTTCACTTTTCAATCACTTGAGAAATTTACACTACAAGAGAGAAGGGGACCGAGAGATGTCGTGAAAAGATGCGATGTTGTCAGAAAGTCTACCACGCCCGGGAGTCCTTATTGTTACATCTCGAGAGTTGGTTGTGCACTGCTTGTATGCATGTTTATTCTGGAATAAAAGTGTACACACATTGAGAAAGGTGAGCTCGCTCCTTCTACGGCTACAATTCACGGCATTGCTTTTGCTCCTGCTGCTGTTAATATTTCCGATCCTCACGATGTTGAGGTTGCTTACGCCTACTTTAAGTCTTGCGCTATTGAACATGGTGTTTCTAGCTCGATCCCTACAATCTCTAGTATTCCACTAAATGTAGGTTGCACTTTGCACGAACCTTCAAGTCCGTGTTCAGAAAGTGGTACGCACCTAATGATCTGTCTTCATGGATACAGCTAATGCTCTTCCCCGTGTGTACTCTCCATGTTGCCGAGTACCAAGAGTTGAAAGCCGACACCCGAGAAAGCTGCAGATTAAGTCGCTTAATCATGCATTGCGCATATGGAATGAACCGAATGGGTGTATGGTGCTGGTTCAATGTGTGTTTGAGAAACATGCCGAGATGAAGGAATTACAAGAGAAAGCCAAGAAGAAACCTAAACAGATGATCGTGAAGCTGTGAACTTGAGGTTGTGTAGGGGTAAGCTCCGACATGGTTTATATCTTGCTGCGATTCGCACTCTCACTTCTACCGGAGTTGCGTCCAATAATGAAGGTACACGGGCTGAACTTCGTTCCAAACATCCCACCGCTGCCTTGCCGGTCATCCCCTCTTCTTCACCTTCACGGAGGCTATGGTAGCTACGACGGATCTTGTGCTAAGTAGACTAAAGAGTTTCCCTAAGGGGACAACTTGTGGAAGAGACGGTTCGGGCACAACATCTTCTCGATGTTCTCGGTGGGCCAGCAGCTGTTATTTCAGATGAATTACTTGCCTCCATCACGAAGTGGTTAACTTATGGCTATCGTGGCTCTTGCCCGTCGGTTTTGGGAGAATATGTGGCGGTGCTCCTCTCACCCCACTCATCAAACCCGGTGGTGGCTTGCGGCCTATAGCGGTTGGCACAATATGGAGGAGACTTGTCTCTAAATGCGCCGCATCTTTTGTTGGCAAGGAAATGAACTCATATTTGGGTGATTTCCGGTTTGGAGTGGGGGCTAAGTGTGGTGGAGAAGCAATTCTACATGCCGTGAATCGCGTGTTGGAAGAGAAAGGGGACCAAAATACGCTTTCCATGCTTGCTGGTAGATTTCTCTAATGCGTTCAATCTCATAGATAGAACAACCATGATCTTAGAGGTACGTAGGTTATGTCCTTCGATATCTCGTTGGGTTGAGTTTTGTTACGCTTCACCAAAGACGGCTATATTATATGGACCATGTGCTTTCTTCTGCTCAGGAGTGCAACAAGGTGATCCTTTAGGGCCACTTTTGTTCGCTCTTACTCTCCACCCGCTAGTCTTGAGTATTTCGTAAAGGTGTGATCTAGAAATGCAGTGCTTGGTATCTTGATGATGGTACGGTGATTGGGGACACTATGATGGTTGCTAGAGCTCCGAGAATAATTCAAGAAGAAGGTGTTGCTAGGGGGCTGTTTTTGAACATCAAGAAGACTCGAATTGTTTTGGCCCTCTATAGACCCCAGACAGCCTGCCATGTATGTTTCCACCGATATTTGTAGGCTTTGGAAGGGAGTTAAGTCGCTAGGTGCTCCCGTTAGCCTTGATGCCCAATTTAATGCGGATCTGGTTGTTAAAAGAGTGAAAAAACTATAGAGCTCATTGATTCAGTGGAAAAACTTGAAGATCCACAAAGGTGAGCTTCTTTTGTTTAGAAACCATGCTGAGTTTCTCGCTTATATTTTTCTTTACGCACTACCTTTCCAGACCGCACTTTGCGCTCAAGATTTGTTTGACTCTCGTCTCTACAAGTTCCTACAACATATAATAACAGGAGATGGTCCAGTGGTTCGGCCCCTTGCAAATGCGATTTTCCACGCCGCCCATCGACTAGGTGGTTTTGGTGTTTACTCGATGCAAGACACTATGAATTATCGTTATTTGGCGTCGTGCTTGGAAACACTAGAACTGCAATCTGTCATATTGAGGCACACCGGCATCAGTGGTTTTAGCTCCCATCTTGAGCGTGCTGCAGCTTCTTTCAACTCTCTCGTAGTCCTGTTTCTCCTATATGCGTCGATAACACCGCCAACCATTCTATGTCAACTCGCAACCGTTTATTTTGATACAAGAAAGAAGAACTTGACTTCCCAATTCAAGTTGTCTGAACGTGATTCATTCCTATGGCGAGCAACCAAATGAAGCATGCCCTGGATTTCTTAATGGCTATCCCCATCCCTGGTTTAAATCAAAGAAATTGGTTCGAGGCAGCTTTAGTGCGGTATTATGTTATAGACTTGGTATTCCCTTGTTTGAACCAGGTAGTTTGTGCCCTTCTGCAAGAGAGATGGATGCTTTTGGTGACCATGCAATGCACCGTACAAATGAAGTTGGTTTAAAATTTCGACATGATTTAGTACGCGACACGATTGCGACATCCATTATCAGTCAGGGTGGTGCACGGAAAGAGGTGGACTTGGGTATGCTTACGAACAACGGTACTTCTTTGAGACCGGCAGATGTTCTTGTGCTCAATTGGGACAATGGTCGGGACGTTTGCTTCGATGTTACGATTGTGTCGCCCTTTGTTTGGGAGTAATGGTCGTACTTTGGAAGGGGGGGGCAGGCTATCAAGGATGCCACAATCGCAAAAATACCAAGTATTTAGAAAAATGCACTGCACAAGGATATGGATTTGGTGCTTTGGCTTTCACTACTCTAGGTGAATTTGAGGACTAACAACAGACTTAAGCTCAATGGGGCTCCGCAACTATATTGCTAGTCATGATGCTAATGTGCGTGTAGGTGATTTCCTTTTTCATATGTTAAGTGTGGTAGTTCAAAAAGGAGTTGGAGCCCAGCTTGTTGCTAGGCTTCCGACTAGTTTCTTGTCTGAATTTGGAAATTAAATGAAAGTAAAACTTTATATATTAAAAAAAAATTAAAAAAAAAATAAAACATCACTCTCTAAATTCAATTTAAAATAAAAAATAATACTAGTAAAAAAATAGGTCAATTCTATCACCTTTGAAGTATTTATTTTTTAATTCAATTTTAATCTAAAAATAAAGTAAATTAATACTGAGAAATTAATATCCTCATGGTCAATTTTTCTTTGGCAACAGAAGAATAATTTTGTCTACGCGTCATTTTGTGAGCTGGGGGCTTTATTTTTTGTGGGAATGTTATTTATGCCCCTACTATTCATGGGCTTTGCACAAACACCCTCCAGGGGTAAAAAACAAATCCAAAACAAAATCTCAATTTGTTGACTTCCTGTTTTAACCTTCCACCTTCGTTCACTTCATTATTCCTCGATTTAAACTGCTACCACCACCATCTGCATCTCTCCCACCACCACCATCTCTCACACCACCGTCACCATCTACATCACCTCCACTACCATCAGCAAATCTTTTGCATCTTGAATGTTTCATTTTCAACAGATCTAGAAATCGAGATTTAGGTTCTCGACTTCAACCAAATCTGGAAATGAAACTTCATAAACATCGTCAAGAGATCTTCTTTAATCTCTACATCAAATGAAAATTAAAGCGATTGAGATATAGTTTTAGGTTTTCGATTTTGGTTTCGGTTTATGGTAAGTATAGATTTTGATTTTGACGATGGAGACGCTGATTAATAATGGTTGAATTATTGCAGATGGGATCTTATGTTTTATCAAAACAGGGACGAAATTGAGATGCTAGTATTGGATCCAGTTCAGAGATGGGAAGTTGCTGCGATTGATTTGGTTGATGGATTTACGAGATTTAAGAAGAGTTGAGAAGAAGGTTGCAGTTGAATTTGATGGTTTTGTTCTAAATTTGATGGGGTTCAATGATCAAAACGAACTCCACCAACACGATCTCCATCGCCACCATCACCGTCTCCACCACAACGAAAAATCAATTTTACCAAATTCACCACCACTACTACCAAAACAATAATATCTTCTTATTACCATCGTTATCATCACCGAAATCAAGCTCCAATCTGTCGAGAGATATCATTTTCGGATTCGATTTCTCAATATTCCGGTAAGAAAATTTAAAATTTTCTTATAATATAAGCTTTTAGATATGGTTTCTCCTTCTATGTATCTTTATCATTTTGTTTTAGGTTTTGATTTTTGTCCCAATTTTGTTTTAGGTGTGTGTGTGTTTAGTTTCAATGAGTTTGTCAATGAAGGATTGGATTTTTGTCATTTTTAATGGAGATTGTTATTGATGGTAATCAAGGTTTCTTTAGGGATATTGCATTAAGATATGAACTGGTAATTGTTTTGTAAAATTTGGGTATTTTGTTGTTAATATGTATGAAATACCAATCTAAATAACCCCCCGAAAAGCTTGGACTGAAACTGAATGACATTCATTTGAGCATCACGGGGTAGTAGTATTTTTGAGTCGTGTCAAAATATCGAAAACTCATGAGTGAATATACTTATTTGCTGATGTCCTGTGATTGTACAGTTTATGTTTGTGTAGGAGTGGGTGATTAAAGCGATTGTTGGCTTAGTATGAGACTCATTTCTAAGATTCGTGCAATTCTACGATGTTTTTTAAGCTATTTGGACTGACTTATGTCTAATGAGAGCCGTATAATATGTTTGTTGCTTTAGGTAGGAGCTGAATGCTGAGAGAAGAATGTATTGTTCCTTTATACTGTCGAAGATTGTGAAGACAAGGAGGAAGGAGAGATTGGAATAATGATTTCTCTATGCATCTAAAGAGACAGTTGGAGGGTAACTCAGAGAAGAGTTAAGTCTTCTCATCTATAAAATATCTTAGTTAGAACATGAAATGAATGACTTTTTTTTGGTTAATAGTAGTCTCTTGCGGTAGATGATAACTTGGCATAATGAGAAGAACTTGTTGCATTTGATTTAATGAATTCGTGAGTCGCATTTGTCTCTTCTGTAAGAACTTTATGCAGATTGCAGAAGTCATCCCTTTCCTTTCAGCAGCAGGTATGTATTTGAGCTTGCGGAAGTCATTCCTCTCCTTTTAGCATGTATATTGCTGAAATGTATTTGATATGATGTGCAGGAATGGTGAACTTGCCAAGAGTCAAGAAATATCCTATCAGAAATCCTTATTCGGTTTCCTCTGAATTCAACTGCGCTAGCTAGTCAGGTGCGTGAACAATGAGTGGCACAAACAATTTATTAAAATGCCCTGAATTTTTTAAAACACTATACCAGCATGATGTTGAAACGGACAAATTTAGTGTGATGGTTCATAATTGTCGTAATATACATCCCTTAAGTTATGATCCATTATCATTTACATGTGAGGAATCTGGTTATGACATGAGCCTAGCTCAATCTATAGGCTGGGGAGTTGAATTTCTTGGATGTCGTAATGGGTTGGTACAGTTAAGGTTTGAAGCTATTGAAATATAACTTTACTTTCTTTACATAGATCTTTAGTGTTCTTTTTTTTCTCTCGGAGTTTTGTATGTGTAAGTTATTTTTTTAGGATTTACACATGTTCTGTTGAAGTAAATGTGTAGATATTTAGGGTATGCAATCTGGTATATTGTGTTTTAAGTAAAATAAGTTCTTGGGTTGGATTAATTTATGTTGTGTTGAAATAAAATAAGTATGGTTAAATTGAATTTTTCAGGTGGTTATTAAAGCTAGTTCATGCCAGGTTCATATACTTTTTTTTTTTGAGACAACTTGTGCTAGTTGCCTCCATATTTGGATACAACTCGAACAAGTTGCTTCTAGATATGGACACAACTATGGCTAGTTGCTTTCACTTTTGAAAGAAACTTTGAGCTAGTTGCCTCCACATTTGAAGACAACTTGAGCTAGTTGCCTCCATATTTGGAGACAACTTGGGCTAGTTGTTTTCACTTTTGAAGACAACTTTGTGCTAGTTGCCTTCACTTTTGAGGACAACTTGATCTAGTTTCCTTCACATTTGAAGACAACTTGAGCTAGTTCCCTCCATTTTTTTTTGCAACTTATTCATGTACACTTTTGAGGACAATTTTGAGGACAACTTTGTGCTAGTTGCCTTCACTTTTGAGGACAACTTGAGCTAGTTGCCTTCACATTTGGAGGCAACTTGAGCTAGTTGCCTCCGATGTGGACATTATTTATTGGAGACAACTTGAGCTAGTTGCCTCCTATATGGACACAACTTCAGCAAGTTGACTCCACATGGTAGTGGTGGTCGTCGGTGGCGGTGGTTGGCGGCTGTGATGGTAGTTGACGGCGGTGGTGGTGGCGGTTATTGGTGGCGGTGGTGTGATTGGTGGCGATGGTGGACAGCGGTGGCAGTGGTTGGCGGCGGTGGCGGTGGTGGTCTGTGGTGGTGGTTGACGGCGGTCGGTGGTGGTGGTTGTTGGCGGTGGCGATGGTGGACAGCGGTGGCAGTGGTTGGCGGCGGTGGCGGTGGTGGTCTGTGGCGGCGGTCGGTGGTGGTGGTTGTTGGCGGCGACGGTCGGTGGATGCGGTGGAGGTCGGCGGCGGCGGTCGGTGGAGGCGGTGGTGGTTGGCGGTGCGCAGTGGTAGTTGGCGACATTAGATGTAGTCTTTTTTTTTTTTTCCTCCTCCTTTGTTTTTAAATAGTGGTTAGTGGTTTTGTATATATACTATATAAATGAGGGTATTTTAGTAATGTATTCTGTTTAGGGGTATTTGTAAAGTTCATAAGGGTATTTTTGCAAGGGGTCTCATAGTAGGGGTATATAGATAATGTTCCCTTATTTTTTTAAGCGTGGAATCCTCAAAAAATATTGTTGACATGGGTTTTAATATATTTAATCCATTATCAAATATGGCAAGATTAGTAATTCCTTACCTGCCATCTTTTGCTCCTTATTTGGTTGGACTTGGACAGTAATTGGTTATAGTCTCCAAGGTGCAGACAGGGTAAGAGCCTGTGGAAAAATAACCAATCAAAACAAAAACTGTAAAACAAATTTCATGTGGTTTCCAAAAGTAATTTCATTTCTTATTGATTCAAAGCAGTTTTTTCAGGGTCAAATTTTCCACTGAAATCAGTTTGGGTAAAATGTAGACACCGCCAGTGGCTTAAACCAAAAGTAAGCTACAAAAGTGTGTGACCCTTCCATCTCTTGCACAGGTTCCAACTTCAAGTGTCTTAAACAACACACAAGCTACAAAGTTGGGGTTATTGCCTCTCACTTTTGTAGTTCAAATGTAAATATCACTCTCTTTACAACCATCTCTTTTGAATCCTCTCTAAAGTTGAATACGGCAGCCATCTCTTCTCTGACTGCCTTCCTCGTGTCTAGAACTTTGAAAAATCTCAACAGCGAGTTCTCTCTCTTCAAGGGCAAGTCCGCTGAATCACGGTCTAGGAAGATGGCTTTCAAATTGGATAACAAGGTTGATCTTTTAGATGGTGTCTGGCCAATTAGCTGTTAAGACAAAGCATGAAAAGTTTAGACAGGTTCAACTACTGCGTTTTAAGGCCTGATGTAACTGAGTTACGGCTCCCCTTGGTTCCTTTCTCCAAAATCTCGCAGATATCGTCTTTAACAATCAATGAGGAAAATCTAACCCTGAATATTTTTCACAAATGGAAAGCAAACCCTATAAAATCTCGACTAAAATTAAATGATTATTGGTTAATTCATGTTGCAACCTAAACAACAATCAAACTCCACCGAGCACATCCTAATTGTTTACACTACCGTGGGGAAAACGAAATTAATTAAGTTAAGATTAACTCTAGCAATCATAGGAAAAGCTTTCTAAAACAGATGAAATTCCAGCAAAATGAACAGGAATATGACCTGCTAGCCGACCGCTCTACCACTGAGCTACTGAGGAACAACGGGAAATTCGAGCTCATAGAGTTCAATTCCCATTCTCAACTGGAACGGAACTGTGCTCATGGCTGCAATAACCAAGTGGGCTGCCTATGGCCTAGCTAAGACTTTATGGCTTTGGTTACGTGGCAGAATCTCGATGGACTATATGACTTCGCTGCTGCGAAAGAAGAGCGACAAGCTCCAAACGAAGAACTCCTGTCGAGGGACGGGTTCCTTAAAACTACTTGGCTAAATAGTGCTACTAACAGATGGTAAAAGCACAAATGAACTCCAAACAACTGTTTAATTTGTACAACGAAGATAGGCTAGATGACAGTCATACCTCTTTCTCTATTTAGTGTTTGAAAAGTAATGTATCTCCGCAACTTGGTACCAGTGGCTGCGTGTTCAAGAGCTGCAAATGTTTACGTCCCTTAGTGTTGTTTCCTATGCTGCAAAAAGATAAAGTATACATTTTAAGCATAGAAAAAGTCCGTGTTACAATGTAAAGTAACACTGAGCATTCTTTTATGGGTCAACCATCATGACGGCTTCATCACCATGACATGCACTTAAACATGTTTAGGAAGATAACCTTATGCTGAAACGGATTCAATCCTAGTATTATCATACTCTACAACACATGTAAAGCAAGCATAATCAGTTCCTAAATAACATATAGACACCTTAAGCGACAACACCAAAACAAGAAAAACATAAACATAACCGTAAAATCAATCATTATAAACACTTCGTACTTAGATCGTTCATGATTTCAATAAAGAAATCATTTTTTCCCATTCAGTTTTAAATTGAGCACTATACTCGATTTTGAGTGCACGAAATACTCGAAGGCGAACATTATGATCGATCCCTTAGCCAATTTACTTCATTACACAAATGAGACTATAAAGTCCGTAAAATATTTTTGAATCACAAAAATTGATTACCCATACCCAGTTGTTTCCAATTAAGCACTGTGCTAAATATTGACATGAGACCAAGTACCTTAGGATGCCTTTATGTTTCCAACTACAGAGATAAAGCATCATTGTACTCTCGTTCTCTTTCCTCCTTCTGTTTCCGGAACCCTATTTGTACTAGGAAATAAAAACTAAATATATGAACCAAAAATAGACTAGATTACTGCTGCAGCAGTGGGGGTCGACCTAAAATTCATTCTCTTATTAATCCGTCAAACGGATCTTCAAAACTGAGATTTTTTTTTTTTTTTGGTATTTTGAATGAAAATTGATAAATCGATCGATTTAGTGGAGTATTTGAATGATTCTTAACTGATAATTTGTTTGATTGACTGTATTTGAAGGAAATTTGTGATCAATTCGATGAATTATGTGACAAATATTCTTAATTTTTAGAAATTGTGAATTGTTAAAAACCAATTTCAATTTTTTTGTACAAACTTTGTGACTGACAAAGTACACTGAAGTGACCATATAGAGGTCTCCCTTCGGTCGACCAATAACCCTTGAATTAGTCAAAACATGTTACTGCAGAAAAGTAAATCAAAAGTACGGAGTTTGCAGTGATTACCTGGCAGAGAGACATGAACTGTATGTCCTATTTTCAGATTAGATGTGTTGGTGCAAAAATCGAGCGCTCCAACGATCTTCGAGATGTGGGATAGTCGATCGATCATCAGCTGTAGGTATGATTTCTCCAAAGGTTGATCAAAAGAGGGGGGTACCTGCAAAAACACTCCGATGCTAAAATCAGCGGATGTTCTGAGCAAGCAGTTATTGTGAAGGGGAAAGTATGTTGTACCTTTTGTGTTGGGATTTTGCCTCTATTTATAGGCAAAAACAGATGTAGCTTTAGGGTTTCATCAGTTATCCTAATAACTACCCTCATCTGTATAAACCCCAAATACCGACTAGATTCATGATAAACCCTAATGTTTATCATAATCTTATTTTCTTGGATAACTATTAACATGGATAACCATTACTACTTAAGATAATTATCCCTTTTCCCATCAGGATTTATCTTAAATAATATTTAACCATTATTCCATGAAATCTATTTACCCATGGATCTTTGGGCTTCACCAATAAGCCAAGTGGTTCCTTTATAAACCGACCCGGGCTTCCATAATAAGCCCTATGGATATTCACAATAACACTCTGGTTTCCACAATAAACCAAGTCCAGACTCCCATAATGAGTCATGCGGGTTCCACAAGAACACTCTGGTTTCTATAATAAACCAAGTCCAGGCTCCTACGATAAGCCATTCGGGTTTCCAAATAAACCCTTCGGTTTCCTTGATAAACCAAACAATTCCCACGATGAATCGGACTACCGCTTCCATTATAAGCACGTGTAACCCATACGTACGCCATTTGGGTATGGTACAAACATCGCCCCCTTCTTAGCCATCGACTTGTTCGAATGGTTAAGAACAATTGAAGCCGCGTGCACAACTTAAAGCTCCTCATATTAAACCCAAACCCAACATGTTTGTGGGCCTCCACTGTCTACTAGATCTTTAAATCCATCGTATTCACGTACCTGCCCACCTGTTTTTATTCCAAAAGGAATACTTCTTCTGCAAGTCTTTCTCCTTCTTTTCTTGTTTGAACTCGACACTTCTCTAATAAGTGTCAACTTTCTAGATAAAAACATAGCCTTATCTTTGCAGCGTTTTCTTGGTTTTCCTCTTTGATAGAAAAACACTCCAATTTATCTCTTTAATAGAAAAATTATCAGGATTAAATTAATAACTCAACTTCGACTTTGAGAACATACCTCACTTCGAATGTAGGTTGCTCCCATAACTTTCTAGGCACATTGGTTGCCTATTTGTCCCCGTACTGTCCTAGAATTTTCTGACTCAGCGCTCTTGTGTCTGCGAATAACGAACGTACGACAACCTCTGGTGTACAAGACATTCATACATTTTCTTTCATAATAAGCCATTGGTTTCTACGATAAACCGAACTAGGCTTCTATAATCAGCCATCTGGGTTTCCACAATAAACCCACTGGTTCCTTCAATTAACCAAATTGGGCTTCCATAATAAGCCATGTATTTGTTTCTTTAACAAACAATCGCGCTTCCTTAGTAAGGCCGGTTGGGCTTTCTCAATAAGCCAGACTTGGTTTCTTTAATAAACCACCGGGCTTCCTCAATAAGCCAGACTTGGTTTCTTTAATAAACCATCGGGCTTCCTCAATAAGTCCGGTTAGGCTTCGCAATAAGCCAGACTTGGTTTCTTTAATAAACCATCGGGCTTCCTCAATAAGTCCGGTAAGGCTTCCTCAATAATCCAGACTTGGTTTCTTTAATAAACCATCGGGCTTCCTCAACAATTCCGGTTAGGCTTCCTCAATAAGCCAGACTTGGTTTCTTTAATAAACCACCGGGCTTCCTCAATAAGTCCGGTTAGGCTTCCTCAATAATCCATATGAGTGTCTTTAATACTTTTTCTTTGCTCCTTTCGCTTCATTTTAGCTTCAGCTTAATTATGTTGAAACATCTTGTTTTCGCCTTTCTCTTTATTAGAAAGGCATCGCAACAACTTCCTTAATAACCAAAATACTTCGCCTTTGTCTTTCTCTTTTATAGAAAAACATTGCACGTATTTCTTTAATAAATACATACAAAAAGTGTTCTCATCTGTGATTATAAATTCGATTTATAATGTAAAAAAATAGTGAGAATTTACCTCCCAAGGCGTTCGTTCATCCAAACCTAGCCGCCCTCATTGCTTGAATTGACACTGAAAAAGATGTCTTCTTTATTTCGACTTCTCAAAACAACATGCCTTTGATTGCATGCTTGGCGACACTTTAGCCGCCACCAATATCTATAGAGATATTCCCAATTAGAAAAGACGCCCCCATGTGAAGAAGGAACTAGATCTATTATATCCGTTCCTCACTTGATAGACGGCTCTGGGCTTATGATCACATATATTTCCATTGTCTTCTTATTTCTCTTGTGGTTTATGAAATTCCTCTTCATTCCTCACCTTCCTTGCTGGACCTTCAATGCTTTTACTTTTCGAACTACTTTCAAACTGTTGCTTTGGCCTTGTTGTCACTTCTGCCGTTGACCTTTTCTATGTTCGTGTCAATTTTTCCTTCTTTTCTTTTTTCGCCTTTGCGTATCTATCGGCCCTGTCATACAGTTCTCTAAGGTTCCCCACCGGCTCCACTAGTAATGAGTTATAAATTCCAAACTCATCGTACTCCATAGCATTTTTATGTGCTTCAATTATGAACCTTTCGTCCACCTTTCCAATTTCACTTACTTCTTGACGGAATCTCCTACTGAAATCAAAAAGATCTTCACCAATATCTCAATGTAAAAGAAACATGTGACTACTTTCCTTTTTGATTCTGAGATTAATCTGTTAAGGTCATTGGAAAAGTCCTACAAAGTAATTCGTCACTGTTTCCCCACAGGCTCATTGAAGCTTGAAAACGCTGGACGTGCTCCACCGGGTTTCCATTCCCCCCGTCACCGCATGATGAACCGGATTCAGGCTTCCACAATAAGCCCCGTGGGTTTCCTTCATAAACCCTTCGGTTTCCTTAATAAACCGACCGGCTTCTACAATAAACCGGATTTAAATTTCCATTATAAGCCTAACGTGAACTGTATGTAGGCTATTTTGGATATGGTACAAATATCGCCCTCTTATTAACTCTCGACTCGCTCGAAGGGTTAAGAACTCTTGAAGGCGCATGCTACAAGTAGACCATGTCTTACTGTCATGCAAATCCTGCATGTCCCTTCCGCACGCCAGGTCTGCACAATGCTCTTGGTCAATTTGAAATCAAATCGATTCTGGGCTTCCAACTGTCCCTTGAAACTTTAAATTAATCCTCTAACGGCCAAATCCCACATGTTCAACTTTTGTAAGAACGCCACTTCACTAGGCCCAGCTCTCTGATAAGCGCGCAGCTCCTCAAATGAGTCATTGCCTTCCCATATAGCGCACAGCTCATAACTCAGCTTTATCTTGACCGAGGATTTAAACGATATCCTGTCGATAGCCACCATTGCTACAATGAATATCACTTCAAAATAACCTTGAGACTTTGTACTTGAAACTCTACAACGTTTGTTTCCCTTGAATTCTCAGTCCGAAAATGCAAGAAATCTGATTTCACAATCTCTGCACCGCGTATCTCTAGCTGGTCGGAATCTAATCTTTTTTAACCAAGAGTTTTGTTCCTTTGGAAACTCTCTCTCGACTACCTTTAACTTCCTGTATAAATAGGGATGAATAAAAATCATGGTGATGCATCGACAGCTATCTTTCTTCCGTGCTAACTCCCTCGGGTAAGTGCTGCTTTGCCTTTTTCCTTGTTATATGCCTCTCTAATCGCGAACGAGAAGCTGATGCTGTGGACATCAAAGATGCTGTTCCGCCATCCCTTTCGTTGTTGCCTTGGACAACAGCTCTCCTTAGGGTTCGAGTGTTGATCAGCTGACCTTTTATGACTCTCTCTGGGTTCACCATCTCTGTCAGGGTCCACCCTTCTTCTCGAACGCTTTTTCTCACGTCCGGATTTCTTTGCATGTCCATCATCAGCTCGATCTTCCCTCCGTTTGCGTCTCGTTCCGCTTATCTCAGCTTCACCATCTCTTCCACCGTCAAGAGTACGTTGGTCGTAGTGGTCATATCCATGATAACCTCGACTCTGATTACGGCTCCTACCTTCCTCATTTCCTCTTCCATCGTCCCGGCTTCTCCAATGATCATTGACAGGTACGTAACTTCTTTGCGGATTATCAAGCTCCCGTTGATTTATCCTCTCACTTCCATAACGTGAGTAAGCTGGCGTTTCCAGCTGCTTTCTTTTCTCTAGTGCAGATTTTAAGAGCTTGTTCTCCTTTTCCAATTGCTTTAATCGTTCACGCACCATTAAGTCAACCGGCGTCACCTGTGGGTTATTCCCATGTACGACTTGTTGGACATGTTGTGCGGTAGTAGCTTGTTGATCGTTAACTTGTGTGACCATCTGTAGATTAGCTTGAACCGTAGGTGGAACTCCGATCTGCACATCTGGTGCCTCACCGGTTCGATCCACAGGTACGGTGTTATCCAGACCACCTCGTGTGTTATTAACTCGAGCTCTCAAGCCCCTATTTGTTACATCTTCCTCTCGCTGGATTTGGTTGCTGGGATGTCGACTAGAAGCTTCTCCTTGAAGATGTACTCTCCTGCTGGCGGCTGGTGATGAAGGTCTATTAACCAGCACATAGTCTACCCTCGGTTAGAGCTGGAAATCAAGCCGAAACCCGCGGATAAACCCGTGCCCGGCCCGTGAAAACCCGAACCCGGCTTGACTTGGTTATAAACAGGCCGGGCGCGGGTTAGAGAAATGGTGGCCCGTGGGGAAACGGGTTAACCCGTGCCCGTCCCGTAAACCCGCGGGTAAAACCGTAAACCCGTGTACAGTATCTTATTACAATAAGTTACATGTAATCCTGACCATCTAATCATCTATGGTTCATCCTATCCCTATGTTTAAGGTATAAAATGTATTAAAAACCCTAGCAGTATCATTTCTTTCTTCGTCCACTTTCTTTTCTTTCTCTCCCAACACCCTACTGTCTGCGTCTGCGTCTTCTCACCACCTCCATTTTTCTTCTTTAGATTTTCTTTATTCTTCTTCTTTATCGGCAGCCATACTTAACAGAAAAAAAAAAAAAAAAAAGCGTGGAAGTCATCGTCCCATATCTATCAGAACCGAGTTTAGTAGATTTTAGGTTCATATTGATTCAAAATGAACTTTTTTTGCAGATCTACAATCAGCAAATCTTATTCTCCAAATCCATTTCACTTTTCTCGAAAATATGAAAAGTACCAGTACCAAGATTTTAATTCATCTTGTCTTTTACATATTGATACCTTTGCTAAAGATATACTCCTATTAATTTACTAAAGATATTTTAATCTATAGATTTTGATTGATATTTGGAGTCACATGTGATTATATTTTAATCCCTCTATGCATGTTAATCTACGACTGATTTTGATAGAGATTGCTAGATGGAGTTTCACAAACTTTTTTGTTTGTTGTTGTTCTGTACAGGTATGGCAGGTCTTGCCGTGACTTATGGTCTTAATTTGAACGCTCGACTGTCAAGATGGATTCTTAGCTTTTGTAAGCTTGAAAACAAAATCATTTCCATTGAGCGTATTAATCAGTACTGTCAAATTACAAGTGAAGCTCCATCGATAAGTTGAAGTCGGTTTCTCTTTAGTCAAGAGTTTGTTGTTATTATTTTGTTCTACCAAGAAGTTGAGATAATTTTTTCTCAAAATCTTCATCCGAAAAACTGTTTAGTGGTGGTGTTTTTCAATTCTTGGTTGTAATCAAAAGAAATTAAAGTTTAATTTCGCTTTAATTTTATTCAAAAGTCTGTCTAATGGTGAATTTATTTGATTTGATTTCATATGAATCTGTAATCTAAAATTTCTAATTGTCAAATTTAGAGCTGATAAACGGGTGGATAACCCGTGAACCCGCAAGTTTAACCCGTTACGGGCACGGGTTGAAAAAATGACAACCCGTGAAGAATATCAACCCGCGGGTTTTGATCCGTGTTAACCCGAACCCGTATAACCCGCTACGGGCAAGCCCCGACTCGCCCGATTGCCAGCTCTACCCTCGGTGCATGCCCCTCTGAGCGCGAACGAGAAGTGGACGTCCAAGATGCTGTTCCGCCATCCCTTTCGCCGATGCCCTGAACAACAGCGCTTCTAAGGGTACGAGCATTAGTCTGCTGGTTTTGTTGTCCATGGTTTTGTACAACTTCAATCATCTCAACACGATCTATAGTTGATGC
This sequence comes from Papaver bracteatum, assembly GCA_023529315.1. Taxonomy (NCBI): domain Eukaryota; kingdom Viridiplantae; phylum Streptophyta; class Magnoliopsida; order Ranunculales; family Papaveraceae; genus Papaver; species Papaver bracteatum. Next base: position 676,255 of record JAJJWX010004332.1, on the reverse strand, counting down.
CACCATCTGTTTGTTTTTTTTTTTACAACTTTGGCCGTACCTACTGTGAAACTTGATCTTCCCGCAACTTTCAGGAAAAATTGTGATGCTTCCAACAACTTAAATAAAGTGTTCAGAGGATTCCGTGACTCTGTTAAATAGTCATGGAGCTCTAACAACTTTCTGGAACGTTGTAGATCTTACTGTAACTTTCACAAAAAGTTGTGAACTGAACTGCAACTTTAGAAAAATTACGATCTGATTTGCTTCTAGTTCAAACGTCTTCGAAACCTTAGTTTACAAAACACTTAAGAAAAAAAAAATACTTTTCTCAGTTTTGGGGAGCACGATCTTCTTCGCTCCCCTTAGTCGGCGCCAAAAGATGTTGGTGCAAAAATCGAGCGCTCCAACGATCTTCGAGATGTGGGAAAGTCGATCGATCCTCAGCCGTAGGTATGATTTCTCCAAAGGTTGATCAAAAGATGGGGGGGTACCTGCAAAAACACTCCGATGCTAAAATCAACAGATGTTCTGAGCAAGCAGTTATTGTGAAGGGGAAAGTATGTTGTACCTTTTGTGTTGGGATTTTGCCTCTATTTATAGGCAAAAACAGATGTAGCTTTAGGGTTTCATCAGTTATCCTAATAACTACCCTCATATGTATAAACCCCAAATACCGACTAGATTCATGATAAACCCTAATGTTTATCATAATCTTATTTTCTTGGATAACTATTAACATGGATAACCATTACTACTTAAGATAATTATCCCTTTTCCCATCAGGATTTATCTTAAATAATATTTAACCATTATTCCATGAAATCTATTTACCCATGGATCTTTGGGCTTCACCAATAAGCCAAGTGGTTCCTTTATAAACCGACCCGGGCTTCCATAATAAGCCCTATGGATATTCACAATAACACTCTGGTTTCCACAATAAACCAAGTCCAGACTCCCATAATAAGTCATGCGGGTTCCACAAGAACACTCTGGTTTCTATAATAAACCAAGTCCAGGCTCCTACGATAAGCCATTCGGGTTTCCAAATAAACCCTTCGGTTTCCTTGATAAACCGAACAATTCCCACGATGAATCGGACTACCGCTTCCATTATAAGCACGTGTAACCCATACGTACGCCATTTGGGTATGGTACAAACAAGATGGAAACGGGAAACCGGAAACTCAAACTTAGATTGGAACACAATTTTTCAGATTTGTAGACGTCGGAGAATCTAATATAATATTTAGATGACACTAAAAAGGAAAAACAAAGACAGAGGCAATGATATTGGCTAACATTCAAATTTCAAGGGGGGGCGCTTTTATGACTTGACTACAACGTGGAATTGTTTGAAGCGGAGAGCAGCGGCTCCTATACATGAGTTTAGGAATGTTCAAAAACTCTGAAACTCGTTAAAACTTAAAAGACTCGGCACCAAGGTCCAAGGGTCGATGAAGCAGCTTGATGTTGACTGTTGACATATGAAAATTATTACCCCTTGACAGGGCTAGGGGGCTCCCTAGCCCTGTTAAGGGGAGCCAAACCCAACATGGATAATGGGGATTTGGGGACTAAAACCCAAGTCTACTAAGAAGTATCCATGAGGAAGAAACGATGGGAGGGAATTGAGGGGAAATGAGAAAGTTTTATTAGAAAGAATGACATTAGTGGTAATTAAGGAGGTTTCAGACATGTGGCGTGATGTCATAAAAGGAAGAGCTTTTGAGAAAGTCTATAAAAGGAGGTACATAATACAATAGAAAACAAGTTCTCTCTCATACCATTCCTAGAAAGTGTTGTCATTGGATGTGACTAGGACGGGTAGAACTAATATCAAATTCACCTTTTAACATTTGGCAACACGTTATGTTTCAGACCTACCATGCAGTAGTATAATAGCATAAGTGAAAAAAAAAATCAATTTTTTTTCTTCTTAGATTCTTGTTTTATGATGCAGTTTTTTTAAAATCTCATGATCGAATCATTTAAGTCATGCTCCTATATCCTTTTACTCAGTAGAACCCTTGGCTTTCTTAGGATTATTTGGAGAACTTGTATGAGTTCTTCTCTACTTAGCAAAAAAAAGCATGAGTTCTTCTCTTGCACTTTCATTGAATCCGTAGTTTTATTAATCTTCTAATGGATTTATAAACTGCAAGACCTCGTATATTCATCAAATTATGGGAAGCATTCAGTTTTGGACTCTAGTCTCAAATGTTCTCCTTCTTCTAACGATTTGGAGATCTCTGATTCAAGTTTCATAAACACAATATGAAGCAGTATTGCAACACATCTTTTCAAGGATGGATTTTAACAATATGTAGCAATATTACTTTCTATATCATGTGTATGATTTAAATGTTATCATCATGCATTTCTCGAGTCATTCATTGATTCAACATCAACCCAGAGATCCAGGTTCAGAATTCAAAAGTTTAAACTTTCCCTTTTTGCATCCACGTAGTTGTTGGTCACCTTTTCTCAAGTCGAAAATTTCTCCCTCAATTTTTTATCCCCAAATCTCTTAACATCCCATTAATTATGGGAATATAATTTCCTTAACAAATTTAAAAAATAAAGATAATTCGTTCATAACTAACTATAGTTATATCAGTTGTATTTTCTCTACTTATAAGAAAATAAAGTTGAAACCATTTCATCCATCTAAACCTACCTTTGATCTCCAAGGAAAAATGGCCTCCTCTTCGAACTCTCAAATCTCAGCCATCACTGGAAAACGCACAACACTCAGATACGTGATATTTTTGCTAGGCGAATGGGAAGAGCAGTTGGTACTAAAACTACAATCGTCAAAGCTTCTGATGAATGAGGTGCAACTTTGATAAGAAAGTTATTCTCTAAAGATCCTATTGAAACATATGTAGCAGTAAGGTAAAAGGTTATTCTGCTTTGGAATATATTCAGAGTTAAGGAAGTTCGAGCTATTGATAAGAATCTTTTATTGTTCAAGTTCCACACAATAGATGCAATGAATATAATCCTTAATAAAGGCCCATGGAATGTCAGGAAAAGTCATCTGAATTTATAGAAATACGATGCTGTTATTCAAGCCAAAGACTGGGTTTTCATATATCAAGTTTGGGACCTGCAGGTGAAAAATATCTTTCCAGAACATCATTCAGTAGAAGTGGTAAGGGAATCTATTGAGGAGTTAAGTGAGAAAATCTTAACTGATCCTGACGATTGTTAACAAACTTTTGGTACCACAATTAATGCAAAGATCAAAATTGATCTATCAAAACCTCTAAATAGAAGAGGTTGGTGGAATACAACTGTTGGAGGAGTCACTTGGATCAGGTTCCACCGGGAAAAACAACCTCACAACCTGTGTCCCAAATGCTATATTATTGATCACAATGATGAATAATGTCTTAATGTAGTTGATGATCTGATGATTATGAGGTTCACTAATGAACAATACATTAACTATGTTCATGAACTTGCAACTGGACATGAAGTTGAGATCTGTCATGATATTGATCTTATGGTAGAGAAAATCTGTGAAGCTAGTCGCAAGAAAATTGAAGAAGAAGCTCAAGCAAATAAACAAATAGAGGAGGGTGAAATCAGAAATAACAAGAGATCCATATCAAAACATGAGGATAACATGGAAAGAAATATTGGGAAACTACCATCCTCAAAGGACAATGATGAAATGGAACATGATCTCATTGAGTAAGGAGACGCAAGAGCAGGAGAGAATTCGCATGAGATGAATGAGGCTCCTAACAATCTGGTAATCAATCTTACCCACAAAAACCATTTTTCCTACAACTCCTTTAATTCTAAATTTTGCATTTATTATACTAGCTTCTTTAATTCTTTAACAAGTTTAAATTCTGCATTATTTGCTTCTGTACAAAACCCTTTTCTTAATTTGAGTATCAAGTTTAGTCTTTTTCAGACACCTCCAACAATGAAAATATTAAGTCGGAATTGTCATGGTTTTTTAGGTAAGGATACTAGAGAACATCTTAAGCATTTGAATAATATACACTCTCCATATATCATCTTCTTATGAGAGACTAAGATTAATGATAGAAGAATTTTAAACCTTACTAATGCTTTAAGATTTCCTAATAAATCTTATGTTCCATCTGTTGGTCAGGCAGGAGGTATAATTCTCTTATATGGAAAGATGGTTTTACTCTAAACATCTTAAACTATTTTAGTAACATGTTTCATGCTCTTGTTAAGAATGATCCTAGCAAAGGTGAATGGTTCCTTTCTTGTGTTTATGGTACCTCACATGAGCGACCTTCTCAATGGGCTTATATTAAAAGCTTAAGTAATTCAGTTCATATCCCTTGGGTTCTTATATGGGATTTTAACATTACCATGAATGATACTGAGAGAAACACTAACTCGGAACCCACTGCCCCTGAAGTTCTAGATAGTATTAGAGATTCAGACCTTCATGATTTAGGTTTCGGTGGCAACCCTTTTACATGGACCAGTAATAGTTATGGCACTGGCAGAATAAATTCCAGACTTGATAAGGCTCTAGTTAATAGTGAATGGTCACTTAGCTACCCAGATGCCAAACTTTTACACTTAACTCAAAAGGGTTCAGACCATCTACCTATTCTTCTTACTATGTATAATAAATTTAGTGTCTCAGGGAAAAACTTGATTTTTTTTAAACATTGTCTACAAAATAATACTTGTAAAGAAGCTATTGTGAATGCTTGGAACTCTAACAAAACATGTTTCGCAGCTTTTATGTTTTCTGATAAGCTGTCTAATACTAGACACTTATTATCTCAATGGAGTAAAAATACTTTTGGCCAAATTAATTCAAAAGTTTCAAGTCTTCAAGAAGAATTGTCACATCTGCAAACAACTGATGTTCAAGGATGTAATACTGCTGAAGTTATGAGGTTGGAAAAGTAGATTGATTCTCTTAATGAAATTCAAGCTAGTCTTTAACAGGAAAAAAATCCAAAGACCACTTTTATAATGATATGGACAAAAACTCAAAGTATTTCCATATTAGAGCAAATCAAAGAAGTATCAGAAATAAAATTGACTCTTTACATGCAGCATATGGTTCATGGTGTGAAGAAATAAGTTCTATAGAAGACCTCTTGGGGTCTCTCTTCAAGAAAATTAGTTCTACTTCTTATCCTTCTGAGAGCTCTCATTTTCTTCAATACATACCTTCTTGTATTTTAGCATAAGATAACAAAGAATTGGTTACAATCCCCATTGATCTAGAGATTCATCAAGCTCTAATGACCATAAATCCTTGGACTTCACCTGGACCTGATGGTTTTCCACCAGGCTTTTATCAAACTCAATGGCAAGTGCTTAAAGAAGATGTTTGTAGTACTGTGAAAGCTTTTTTCAGTTCTGGTTTTCTCCTCAAGAAACTTAATTACACAAGAATTACTTTGATTCCAAAGACTTCCTCAGCTCACAAGCCATAATATTTCAGACCAATAGCTTTGTGCAATACAATATACAAGTTAATCTCCAAGATCGTTGCTTTAAGACTCAAAAAGCACATGATTAATATTATTTCTCCTATGCAGTCTGCATATGTCCCAGGAAGGTTAATCTCAGAGAATATTTGTTTAATTCAAGAACTAGTCAAGGCTGTGAAAAAGAAAAAGAGAAGAACATGTCACTTAGCTCTAAATATGGACATGTCAAAGGCTTTTGACGTACTGGAATGTCCATTTCTTATTGTTGTAATGAGCAAGTTTGGTTTCTGTGATAAATTATGTCATCTAATCATGTAATGTATAAGCATCACTTAAATTGAGATCATGATCAATGGATCTCCTTCAGAAGCTTTCAAACCTACAAGAGGTATAAGGCAAGGGGACCTTTTTTCCCTTTACCCATTCATTCTTGCTATGAAAGCTTTCTCTAGACAACTCAATCAACATGATAAAAGGAATCAGTTGACATGTATGGAAATTTCTAGATCAGCTCAAAAAATTAATCATTTATTATTTGCTGATGATTGTCTTCTCTTCTCAAAGGCAAATCAAGTTCACACTAATAATTTACTTCATGTTATAGAAGAGTTCAGTGCTTGTTCTGGTCAACTAATAAATTTTCACAAGTCAGTTGTGTACTTCAGTAATAACATCAGTCCTTCAAGTCGTCAACTTATAAGTGGTATTCTGCAAGTCAGGGAACTGAATATATTTGATGAAAAATATCTAGGATTGCCATTTTTTATGGGAAGAAACAAGAAAATTCCTTTCTCAACTCTCATTCAAAAGATGGAAACTAGACTCTCAAGATGGGCTGGTATTAATTTGTCTGAAGCTGGAAGATCTGTAATGATAAGGAATGTCACTAATGATATTCATGTGCATCACATGACAAGATTTAAACTACCTGACAACACTATAAATAAAACGAACTCAACTCAGCAAATGTTTTGGAGAAACAAAGAGTCTAATAGAGGAAAGCATTATACATTTATATTGCTTTCAGAAATGTGAACAAGCCTAAAGAGGAGGGTGGACTGGGTTCAGATATCTTGAGGTCTTTAATAGAGCACTCCTGGATAAATTAGCTTGGAAATTATGTTCTGATGATAATTCCATACATGCACAATCTCTGAAAGCAAAGTATTTTTAAGATGACCAGATCTTTAATATTCAAGATAATTCTAATTCAACATGGTCCTGGAGAAGCATTAGATCTGAGATTCACTTTATAAGAAGATTCAGTTGTTGGTCAGTTGGTGATGGACATAAAATCATGATCTGAAATGAAAGATAAATAGAAGAACTGGATTCACCTCCAACACCAAGAGATTGAGTAACAAACTTTCAAGACTTCTCATTTGTTTATCAACTCTTTGATGCTGATACTGGTGGTTGGAATCTCAGTCTCATTTATTATCTGTTTAAACCTTCCACTTCCAGATTCATACAAAAGATTTCTATACATCACAATCTTAGGGATAGACTGGTTTGGATGCTTGAGAAAAATGGAAGTTTCATAGTAAAATCAACTTACAAGAATATGATTGAAGGGAAGATTGCTACTGAATCAGTTGGTCAAAGAATGCAGGGAAACTATGGAAACTCCCAGTGCTTCCTATAATAAAACAGTTCATTTGGAAATGTGTCAAAAACATTTTACCTACAAGAGATAAACTGCAGAATGTTATTCAGAATGGAGATTTTACATGTCCTTTTTGTGCACAAGTAACTGAAACTCCCGCACACAATATTCTGGATTGCTTTTACTCTAAATTGATCTGGTTCGCCATCCTGGGTATTCATACTGATGGTGTCATCTCCTTGAAGGATTGGTTTTGTGACTGGTTTGGCAAGCTCATTGCTCATCAGATAGAAGAGAAGTTAATTTGTAAGATATCAATTATTTCTTGGTGCATATGGAGTGTTAGATGCGACAAGGCTTTTAGTATTTCCAATCTTTCTCCAGAGGTGGTCATTTAGAGACGCAAAAAAGAGATTGCAAAACATGAAATTGGGCCAATATTGTTAAACAGTTTAGCTCCATCCAGCACAGTCAAGAGAAAACTCCATTGGTCTTCTCCTCAGAGAGGCTTCTTTAGAATTAACATTGATAGCTCCTATTTAAACTCTAGTAAATTAGGTGGAATTAGTCTAATCATTCACGATTTTGCAGGTACACACCGGGGCTCAAAATGCATTTATCTAACAAGGTTGTCAAGTCCGGAGCATGCAGAAGGTAGAGCTTTATGGGAAACAACTAGCTGGGAGAAAGAAAGGAATCTGCAACAAGTAATTTTTGAGATGGACTCAAAGATAGTGGTGGATGCAGTCAATAATAATAACTTCGCAATTTAATTCTAGAAATAAGGTTCTTTTTAGATTGTTTAAATCTTGCCATTGTGTTCAGTCAATAATAATAACTTCGCAATTTAATTCTAGAAATAAGGTTCTTTTTAGATTGTGTGTTCATGTGCCTAAAGAGAAAAACAAAGTAGCGGATATTTTATCTAAGCTTGCTGGTTAGAGTAGATCGTTTGAGTGGTGTTTGGTTGTTAGGCCCCTTCCTATGGGTGTGGCAATATGGAGGGGGCAAACTAGCAACCTCACCTGGCTAAGTGGCAAATTTGCCACTTAGCCAGGTCAGATGGAGCTTCTACCTACCGGTGTAGACTAGACCGGTAGGTCCAGTCTTGACCTGCAGGTGTAAACTACACCTCCACCGGTCTAAACTCCACCTCTTAATACTTTTATATTATTTTCATATTTCTTCTCTCCTACTTTATCTTATTTTAACATTACTTTTACTTTATACGGGTCCCACCAAAGATATTAAAACCCTATAAATATCCCACATATATACACAAATAATATTTTTATTAACAAGGGTCCCACTTATCATATCAAATATATTATTTTATCTAATATTTGACAATTTTACCTAATATTTGCCAGTTTACCATAGTGGGGAAACTAGTTTGCCATGCCACATGGCATGTCAAAACAACTTATTTTCCAGTTATCATAGGAACCGGCCTTAGTCCGCCTAATGAGATATCTGCTCAAGTGCAGGAAGAGGCAAACTTTGTAATCTCTCAATCTTAATACAGTACAATTTAACCTTTTAGTTTCAAAAAAAAAAAAAAAGAGTCAGATTAAAAAGATACCCTCAAATTTCGGTTCTGATATACGTTCCCATGTCTGAATCCCACCGGAAAGAAATACAATAAAAAAATAACATTGAGGAGAGTTCGTGTTCAGGGAGCATAAAAAGAGGTCTACTTCCATAACTTCCGCAGGGACATGTTCTTATCTGTCTCTTTCTTCATTACCTTCGCCACTGCCATCTCGAAATCTTCCTGTGTTACGTGCACTCTCCTCTCCCTTAGAGCAAACATTCCTGCTTCTGTGCACACAGCCTGAAAAATAGGAGTAGATCAGTAAGAAAGTTCATTCCACGGGTTATCATGAGTAACTATCACAGTACATAATGATCTATCAAAGATGTCTTTGAGAGGATATCTTATAACAACTTAGGTACAGTACATAATGATCTATCAAAGATGTCTTTGAGAGGATATCTTATAACAACTTAGGTACGGGTAATAATGATATTGCATCAGCTTGAGAACACAAAATTGTGCTTCCACAGTTGCAATGGAATGAAATACAAAGGATCCGAGTGAACTAGTCATACAAATAATATTTACAGGGGTAAACAGCAACAAATTTATCAAAACAGAAAAGAAGAGGTAATGACAAACCTTCAGCTCAGCGCCAGAAGCCCCACCCATCTTCTCTGCTATCTTCTTCAGATCAATTCCACGCATCAAGTTCATTCTCCTTGAGTGGATTTTCAAAATATCCCATCGAGACTACAAGAAGCAAGAAGATGTGAAACAAAAATCATGAGACGCTGGCTAAGAGTAAATCATGAAAACTGAATCAGAGCACATTATTTACAGGAATTTTTCAGATTTACAATTTCAGCTACAAAGTTGTTTTACCCAAAAAAATCTACTGCTGGTAAGATTATCAAACAACTAAATGATGGTCCTAGAATCATGAAAACAACTACGAATCCCAACATACTAGATCACAATGATTAAGGAGGCGCCAAGACTACCTGTTTCACCCAGAGGTACTGGGGTGAACACTACTTAAGGTGACCGTATTACATACCTCCTCGTTGGGATTTGGAAACTCAATCTTCCTGTCAATACGTCCAGGCCTTAGGAGTGCTGGATCCAGAATATCAATCCTATTTGTAGCCATCAGAACCTGTAAAAATCACGTATTGAGTTGTAATAAATAAGCACCAAGGAGAAATATCAAACTTTATGCTACAACATTAATCGATTTCCTAGGAAGGCCCAACGTATCTAAGAACTATTGAGTATACCTTGATCTTGTTTGATGCTTCAAATCCATCCAACTGATTAAGAAGCTCAAGCATGGTCCTCTGCACTTCACTATCACCATTACCAGTTCCAGATTCCATACGAGCTGATCCAATACTGTCAATTTCGTCCATGAAAATGATTGAAGGCGCATGTTCCCTGTGAAAGAGCAATATAACACAAGCCATATAAATAGAAGGTACACCAAAACCAGAAACTAGTATTTTCATTTAATTATCTCATACAGTCGGCTACAAATTGAAGTGTACAAATAACAGGTGACTGAAAGCTTTCCACAAAATGATGACGTACCTAGCCATAACGAAAAGCTCTCTGACCATTCTAGATCCTTCTCCAATGTATTTCTGAACCAGCTCAGAACCAGAAACCCTAATGAAGGTACAGTCGGTATGATGAGCCACTGCCCTAGCCAGAAGTGTTTTTCCTGTTCCAGGTGGACCGTAAAGCAGGACTCCCTATTAAAAAATAAAGAAAGAATGGGAATAAGGAGTTGGCAAAACGTGAACAATTACAAATCTATAAAATAGCACAGACAAACACTTTGGTACAACCGAATTACCTTCGGTTGAGCTATTCCAAGACTCTCAAAAAGCTCAGGATGCTTAATTGGCAGCTCAATGACCTGTAGATCAGAAGAAAGCAAAAAATTATATAATTCTGATAGCAAATTCGACCAGAATGTATATAACATTAGGAAACCTCATTCTGACTGTTCAATTATGAACCAAATCTGAAATTAGAAGTAAAAGGTTGTCCGCATAAGAACCTCTTTGATCTCCTTAATTTGCTGATCAAGACCACCAATCATGTCATATGTAGAGTCTGGAACTTTTTCAACTTTCATGAGGTTGACAAGAGGATCTACTTTACTGGGCAAAACCAAGTGGAGCACATAGCTATCATTGCGAAGAGCAACTCTTGTTGTGGGGGTAATTTTTGTGATGTCAATGCTTTTATCAATGTCGACAACATACTTCCCTTCTGGGTGAACCTACATTCAAGAAAGTAATTAAGAAAAAAGGCCATCAGAACAAAACTTTGAAAGGGTGTATGCATTACAGAACATAAATTCAGGGCACATCCAGATTCCTCCACAATGAGCATGACTGAAGTATTTTAAATTTGCATTGAAATATGTAACATCTGGAAAAAATTATCAGTTCACCAGTAAAAATAGTAAAACACAGCTGCCATGCGGAGGATGGAGAACTGTTCGGATACCAAACGACAAGAGATCGCAAAGAAAGCCACAAAACATGTATTACGAGCAACCTTCATGTCAGACACTTTTGAATTCAAATTCTACTTTCATAACATACATCATCAGCTCAACTAGTTTGCCATGCTTAATACACGATAAAGGCACACTTTTTCCATACCGAATCAAATCAGAGGTTTGTGCATGATAACTACTTTAACATAATGGTGTAATATTTTTAATCAGCTGGTGGAAGCCATATCTACAATATATGAATCACATAGCTATCCTATGTCAAATCATCTTTTTGACCTAATGTTCAGATTCCTGTTGTCAGCAAACTGCAACTGGTCCTAACGTACTCTCTAATTGGTTGTAGTTCTATGATTTTTACAATCTTCCGGTCTGATGCTTCAGAGACAATATTTGCTTTAGGGAAGGATAATAAGTTGTAGGAGACCCCAAAGTTAAAATGAAAAAAAAAAAAAAAAAACTGTTGTGGGATTGCGCAAGCTTAATCTTTCTATGTTTCTGGTGAAGGTATCATCTGATTTGAGTATTGTAGACCTAAATCTCGCATCCAACTTTGTTAAGACTGTTATGGTTACCATTACTACTTTGGCCTATCTTGGAGTTCTGGCTATTACTGTTCTCTAAGTCCAACCAATATACTAGGCAACTTCTTATCAAGATAAACAAATGGTTACTTATTAGAATCTAAACCACCCTATTCCCTTCTTACATGATAGAATCCATTTTACATGCTATAACATGCCACATCCACAAACAAGGGAAGCAAATAGAAGCAAAGGAGTAGTTGACGGAGATGGATGACCATAGCAAGATGCACATCCCTTACAATGAACTGATAAGTAAGAATAAAAGAACACTAAAAAGCCACAGAAACGCCATTCATGAACCATGCATTGTTTGTCATTCATTCACTTACCTTAACTAACACCTTCGATTTCCCCATAACTTTCACCACCTCTCCAACATAAGAACCAGGCTCCTGAAGCAGCTGCAACTCTTCCTTCAGCATCCTCACTGTCTTAAAATACACACACTTCGTAAGCCCAAATTTCATTCCAAATACTTTAAAACCCTTCCTTATCATGAATTCTAAGATCCAAACTTAATAATTGCATATAAGTCCGTGATAATCAAAGGATTAGATGTTAAAAGTTAAAACTATCAGAACACTAATTCAATAAAAAGAAAAAAAAAAGTGAAGATAAAACCATGAATTTGGTACAGAAAGTAAAATCACCTAAACGAAACACAAAACCACATCAATGATTCCAAACGAACTCTAATTTGACAAAAAATCCAAATTAGGGTTAGGTAGTGATGTTAAAAGCAGAAGTCGGTTCGATTATTATTACCTCTAGAATTGAGATCATTACGCTGAGCTTCAAGACGATTCAAATTATGAGACTTCTGCCGAACTTGAAGCTGAAGATCGTGAATATGTTGAAGGTAGTATTGTCTAAGACCTTCACCTGGTTTATGCTTGGCAGTCATGGCATTCTTTAAGTTTATCGCATCGATAAATGATGAATTTCCTCCATTTGATTCTATGTGCTTCCTTTGTACTTCTACTGCCGCCATTAGAGAGCTTCAGAGATTTTGATTTCGTGTTAATGAAGTTTATTAGATATTCTTCTTTTCTCTCCACTTCCTCTCTGCAAAGAGTTTTGTGTTGCCACCGCCTCAGTTTTTCCTTTACACTCTTTTATGAGGACGTGTTTGGTACCATCGAGAGGTCTTTTTTTTTCTTATTTTTCGTATCTTTTTTCTTTAACGGGCCGGGACTACTAATACCGCCCGGGTTACGATGTGGTCGGGCCACATCATATAAGTATGTGGCCCCTCTTCTTTTGTTTACACGTACAGTAGAACTTCGATAAATTAATCCGCGATAAATTAATAACTTCGTTAAAATAATATTTTTTACCGGTCCCGATTTGGGCATGTGTATTGAATTAATAACCTCCCAAAAATTATAAGATAACCGGGGCCTTACGGCCCCGGCTCAACCTCTGATTAGTGTCAAGCGTCACGTAGTTTTCGATATTGGACTCATGATTTTTATCTTGATAAGTTCCGTAAAAATATTTCAATTATAAATAATATGATGGTTATCCAGGTGTTTAAATTGATATTTTCTGGTTTATGTAATCTAGGTATCATCGTTAATGATTTCCTAAAAAAAAACTGGTATGGTTATCCAGGTGTTTAAATTGATATTTTCTGGTTTATGTAATCTAGGTATCATCGTTAATGATTTCCTAAAAAAAATTCTTTGTATTGTCGGTTCATTGGTTCCAGGATAACTAAATAGTGGTCATTGATTAAAAGTGAACCCCACCTGTCAAATATGGAAGTCAAAGTACCAGGTGACTTGAAGTGGATAGTGTTGAGCATTTTTATCTAACAAAATTAAGTTGAACCGTGGTTTGAAAAAAAATTGAATTATTTACTTGAAATGAACAAATGAACAATTCTAGTATTTGCTTTCATATGTTATAAAGAAGAAATTTTTATTTTTAAGAATTTTTAAGCAAAAATTGTAAATTTTACTAAAGCATTCCAAAAGATCTATTCTGAAGAGAAAACAATATGATATGGATAAGAACTTAAATTACCACAACAATAATTAGGTAAATAATGCAAAATCTATTGAAGTTGTTTAAGCAGTTGTTAATGTCTTTGACACGGCCAAAACCTGGGGCCCCATGAATATGATACAATTAAGAATATAACTGGAGTTATAACACACCTAGTCAAGAATGTAAATTGGCTAAAATAGTAAAAGAGTTTAGATCCATTAAAATCTACTCCAAAAAGTGAATGAATATGTTTTTGACCCGTCCTTGAACTCCAAGCTTCTCTCTTTGGACATTTCATTATTCTTGTATAGTCGTATTCTTTTCCGAGTCCAATCGGGAACTGTATATCCTTTCTATACATTGTTTGAATCGATGTAGCATGTGTTTCCGTTTTGATTTTAACTTAACCATATTTTCATGGATCATGTATTTGTAAACTTTATTTAAACCCACCTTGTAGAAAAAGACTGATGCATGCTCTTTGTTCAAACACCTTTTCTATGACCCGACCTCCTAAAAATGTAATCATGTTCTTGTCAAATTTGGGTTATCTTCCCCATATTCAATGTGATCTTCATTCTTCAAATAATCCTTCAGTATCTTGTTGTCATGTTATAATAAGATGCCATGTTGCGATGATACTTCTCGTTGCTCTTAAAATGATCAAAATCATGCAACGTAAAAAATATAATACCATTCTAAACTTTTTTCAATTTTTATATTGTTTAATTATACTATTATTATTTTTTTCCGCATAATCTTCCATACACTTTTTTGTTTCAAATTCATGTTTGAACATTTTGTTTTTAGATTCTAATGACTCAAAAGGTTTAAATCGATAATGTTTTGTTGATGTTGATACTATGAGAAGTTCTCCAGTTTGTTTTTGCTATCAGAATATTTTGGCTCTTGATGAAGGACCCATAACAATCCCTTAAGAATTGATTGTTCTTTCCTTTGTTGTCTAATGGGTTCTTGTTCTTTTCCAGCATTACTGTCAGAGCTCTTGATCCTTTACAGAGTTTAATTACACTAGTTTCAACCAATGATTGCCTTTTCTTATGTCTCTAGGCATCACCCTGCCTATGTCCTTGGCTCAATCTTTCGTCATTGTATATCTTATTTATCCATGGTTATTCAATATAAGTTTTATCAATTAAATTATTTGTCTATTTTTATTTTATTTTTATCTATGAACATCTGTAATTTTTTAGAATCTTCTCTTTCCAAGGCAAATTGGCCACAATAGCCTAAAATATTGTCTACATCTAAAAGTGTATTAGATATTAGCAATATAGAAAACAAAAGTTTGAGTCGGGGCCGTAGTCAAGGTTATCTTTATCTCCAACCTCTGGTTTTGGTATTTGGTTACATGTTTATGGTTATCCAATATAAGGGTTCATAATTTAACATATTTCTAATGTTTACTTGATTTTAAGGTCTAGTTTCTTCACTCCTAGGTAAATACTCGGTACATAGGGTCAAGTAAAAAACTTGACTACGGTTAAGTAAACTGCAATATGTTTTTGGTTGTCAATGAGAATCATTTTCCATGCCTTGTTCGATTCTTAACCAAGTTAGTTTGACTCGATTTGACAAACATGGTAATGCAAAAATGAGAGTTTCTATATTTATGGAATAAAATTGTAAAATATAAAGACATGATTTTCCAAGATATGAAATTCAAATACGATGAAGTTGTAGTTCACAGTGCCTTATCTAGTCACCATTACCCATAATTTGATGTTTAGATTTCAAAGAACGCCATATTGAAAAACTCACAAATGCATGATTTTAAAGCTTTCTTAATTGTCCGATGCTCTTGCAACTATTTATTCGGCTGCAACATTGAAGGGAGATTGTTAAATGATGGAAACTGAAACTCTCAAACATCTGCAACGGATTAATTCATTGAAGTAAAACAAAAATGTCTCCTCAGCAAAATCTTACAACTTTCTAAATCCTTTTGATACCCTAGATTATGGTAGAATTAGAATGTTACTAATAAATATAGACTTACACATGCTAATGTGAAGATCACCTTGCAAGGATTTTCATGACATTTTTTGGTTGCTGACGATAAATAAAGCCAATAATAAGAGAACCCCGAGGATAAGCTTCCAGAAGTACAATACTGAAATGTCTGGTGAGCTATTATGTATTACAATAAACTAAATGGGATTACCAATTCAGACTACCACTGAAGTTAAACATATGCATCTTACAACAACTAATCAAGCGCCTTTATGTCCAATATGCAAGTCAAAGTTAACTGATCAAGGTAGAAATCTCGCTGTTGTAAGCATCCCTCTGGGAAGATTTTTGTTTCTGAGAAATCACAGTCAAAACTTGTGCAATTTACAACCTTAATAGCTTGCTACAATCCACACAACAAAACAAAGCCGAATTAAAAAGAGAACTGAGTTGACATGCTCATCGAGAAATTTAACACCAACAAATATGTCAACTTGTTTGGCTGTTTTTAGTTTTTCAGATTTACTCAAATATTAGATAAATGTACTTGAATTAATTAACCTTTTTGGAATTCAATCTATGTAAAAATTTTACCAAATACATTTCATTCCTAGATTTATTTCATCGAATGATCTCCTTTCAACCCGAGAGCACAAATGTTAAATCAAAACCCTCAAAACAATATAGATAGCGTAAAAGTTTCTCTGACCAACTGGGTGGGAATCACAGTAATCATCATAATGATACCTAGGTGATGACTAAAACATGTTATTGCCGTTGAATATTTATATATCTCAAACTATACCTAGGGACATCAATGGATCAGGATTTGAAACAAAGTATCAATCTCGTCTTCCATAGCCATGACCTACATTTTAAAGGTAATGGCAACCGCAACAACAAAATTAAAATGAGCAACACAACGAACCACATAATAAATCTTCAACTGCAAGTAATAGATCATCAATTAACCTTTAAAATAAAAATTCCAACTCAGGTTCACCGTTTATATGTCATACCAACATATGCAATTATTCGTTTGTAACATTTCTTGATTATGCATGAGATATTATATGGGTGGTATTTTCCAATTAATTCCCAACGTATACCAGAATTCTTGAAAAAAATCTATCCCGAATACCATAGATTAAAATAGATTTTTTGGTTTTATTGTTAAGTAGAATACTCACTTCGACATTGAAAAAACTGAAAAACTATAAAATAATTCATGTTCGGTAATCATGATATGGGAAAATTTTCTACATCTCATTGGTTCATCTCTGGTTCCCAACCTAACCCACCATAATGAAACTACAAAACATCATATAACGGTAAGTATGCAAGATGACACTCAAACATGTGAGTGAACCTATTTCCTTCATTAAGTTGCAGTGAAAAATATTGATGGAGGCTTGCATGTAAGAATAAGTTGGTTTATTTCCTGCATAGGCTGCCAACCTAACTCATCACAAAGGGACAACAAAACATCACATATGGGAAAGAACGCAAGATGGAACTCGGAAATCTGAGTGAAACTTTTTTTTAAGAAAAATATATCTGAGTGAACCTATTTCCTTTATTAATAATTGATTTTTGGTACTTTTTGTCCAAGTTTTGTCCGTCCAACTTAGGGATCGGTACTTCGAAATGACATTAACCCATTAAAGTTTTTCCTTATGTTCAAAAAAAAAAAAAACTTATCACTTCATTGATATTTGTTTGATTTTGATACAATAAAATGTAAACATATGAAATGTTTTCTACATTTACACTTATGTTCAAGGTTTTCTACATTTACACTTATGTTCGCACTATGTATTGGGATCTTAAGCATAAAAGGTTTTGGCTTACTGAATTTCACGTTATGTATTGGGATCTAAACATAAAAGGTTTTGGCTTACTAAATGAACTATGCCATCTGTGGGAGTCAAACCCACAACCACATCGGTGAAAACCATGCGCTATGCCATTTGAGCTAAGACAGTAAATAGAGGAGTTGCTAATACACATAGATATGTTGTTTAATAGTTTCATTAATTTAATTTTTTGAAAATAGTTGAAGCATCATCACCATTCACAGTAGACATCCATATCAATGAACTACCTACACCATGTATATTTGAGCACCCAAAAAATTCCCTACAGTGTACTAATAATATTTCTCTGTTATGGGATCAAACTTACTTTTGAGCATCACCAATTAAGTGGGAAACAAAATGGGAGCTCAACAATTGCACAATACATGTTAATACTTTCAGAGTTCACTGAGCTATGCTTACCGATGGAAAAACTTAAGATTGAACGAAGTCAGACTTGCATTTGAGCTAAGACAACAAATACCATTTCTAAATGTAATTGGGTTTTAATATAATGATACTTAGGCACGAAAAATTCATAATCAAAGCAAAAAGAGAGTTTACCTGATCCTATGCTTCATGCACACATATTACCCCAACAGTATAATCCCAAGTTTACAGTGACAATAGTGCACCTTGCCATATATTTACCGAATAACTTCATCAGTAATGTACCATGATAATGAATTCTACTAACTATAGAAGAATCGAATAAAAAGTTCAATTTGATGCCACCATTAGTACTTACACAGGTAGCGGGGAAAAAAAGGACGCATCCATGAAAAACTAAATAGGAAATATACTCATGCTTTGAGAAACAAAAATAGTGGAATGCAATTAAATTGAGAGTTTAGTTATGGCCAAGATATATCAAGGAAGGTCTTTTGGTATATTGGTTAGGAGCGTTAGGTAAAACTGGACGCTCTATATTTGCACATGCATTGCGAAGAAGAAAAAAGAAATATAGTCACTTTTAAGAATGTTGCTCCAAACCTCCAACATAGATTGGTCAATCTCCAACATAGATTGGTCAATCTAGAAACAAAGACGGCGAATCATAGAGTCATTTTTGTTCTCAGCCGAGAGCCGATGCTATACTAAAATGAGAAAACCTATAATACATACAAAAATGTGATTCTTCTGAGCCTTAGTTATGGTCAGTGTGCTTACCGTGGATATTATTAATATTTCTTTGAAGCTCAACAGGTATAGATTTCAGATAATATTAAAAATCCTAGATTTGAAAATATACTGCAGATTTTACTCCTATTTAGCAAGAATACATGTGAAATTATATCAAAATATCAGACAAAACTTAGCTAAAGAGAGGAAGAACAAAGTCACATTAAGATTCACTAAAGAAAGCTAATAATATATAGAATGGAGGTTGTATATTGCACTACTCATATATAAAGGCCGTCTCCGATCTTCATTTTAATTTTGTCACTCTTGTACAGTAAGAGTTACCCATGAACCAAGATGCAATTCTTCCAAACTGCACCCTTTATATTGAGGTCCCACTGGAAATGGATGGCTCTAAGTTGCTTGCTGCTTTTATGTCCTCTGCAGCAGCTGATCTCTTCATTAAATGCAGGTATGATACTGGTAACTGATGAAAGATCAGTCTAGAGTCCTCACCATCGTACTGCGAATAACCGAAACAAAATATTAGTATTGCATCTAATTAGCTCATTGATACTAATTATGCTATTGCAGACATCAAGTTATCATCGATTCAAGTTCCGCGAGGTTTAGAATATCCATGTTAAAAGTCATGTTAAAGGGCTCCGACACTCCTTTATCATGGATATATTTCTTATATGACATGTTTCAATTGTGGTCTCTATAAAATACCTCAATTAGTTAGAGCTAAACAAACAATATGAATTATATAGGTACATGAAAAGAATGAATGCGTTTGATTCTTATTCTCCTATGATGAATCCTTTAAATGAATGCATCTACAGGAGGAGAATGAAACACCACAATGCATTTGATTTATTTTCAACAATTGAAGACCTGCAATGAAGTATAATATAATGTATAACCTTCTTTTATTCTCCAATATCCACTTATCATGTTTAGGTGCTTGTAACTAAGATAGAGTGAATCATTTTAGATAAAAGCATCTGCATTGAGAGAAGAGTGTGTCCAGAAGCAACTAATGACTATATGATTCACTCAGCTGCAACATGTGCAGTTTCAAATCCATCTATGATCAAGCGAACCAATCAGATCAAACCAAAACAAAAAATGTCTTCAAAACTGAGTTAACTTTTAACTTAAAATGGCTACCCAAATAAACTAATTTCAACAATCCTTCATCAAATGTGACCAAATAAAATGATGAACAAAAGAGTGGGAGAGAACACTAACCAAACACTAAACTGCCAATGGCAAGTTCTTCTAGACCTTGGTCCACTTTCTACTTTTCTCAAGGGTTGTTGTCAAATAACCTCCATCGACGATTTTGAAGCTCCAACAGGTTCAGCTTGACAGATTAAAGAAATATGATGGTAAATGTATAAAGATCCAGCAGATTAGGATAACCTTCATAAAAAATAACTTAGAAGTTGTAATCTAATAGTCACTTCCAATGGGACTACGGATATGCTATATGAATGAATGTTATTAGAAGGTACAAACAAATCTCTTTTTTATATCATCCTCTTCTTTTTTCGGATTAACCTGTCCAAAACATACAGTACAATTATATTAATGAAAATAATGCCTCTACCTGATACGATGGTAAGTTATATGAAGGTGTAAAAAAATCTCTTTTTTAGGTCATACCTTTTCTTTTTTCGGATTGACCTGTCCATAGCATACAATTGTAAAATTATACCAACAAAAATGAAAATTCCTCTACTTTATATAATGGTAAGTTTGGATTTTCTTGAGCAACTTGTTTTTTATGGAGAAAGAGTTTGTTTATTGGCGTATCTAATTGACTTCTTTACTCGTGCATTAGCATGAGAATGTTAATTAGAAATGAAACAGTATAGTAGGTTTTCATTAAAAATGCATTTTCCTATTTGAGTCAGGAGGAGTAACTTCGGAAAGTAACCTACAATTATGTCTAAGTACAGATAAAGCATCAGCATAATCTACTTGTAGAATTAAGGTGATTCATTATGAGAACATATCAAGATGTGCACCAAACCTTTAGCTTTTCCTCGGGTAATTCACTTGGAAATCAACCCCATACTGGCCCAAGCTTTTAAAGTCTCGATGGGTTAAATCAACCTGAAAAAAGAACCAAGAAGTGAATCATTTTTCTGATCATCCTTTGAATTAGGGGTGAGCATGGGCCGGTATGGACCGGTTTTCGCCTCATCCGCATCCAATCCATTGCACTACGAATTTTAAATTTAGCATATGCATTCAATCCATATCCAATGGATGTACGGATGGACGGATTGGATGCGGATAATCCAATTGATTTGTTTTATTTAAAATTTATAGTAAAGAAAATAAAGCTAACACAAATGACTCCTTATAAAACCTACATATCTTATATATGTATACAAATATAAAAATGTCATATAAAACACCCCAAGCAAACATCTTAAAAATTCCTAAATGATCTATAATATTTTCTAGAACTACATAAATGCCCTTAATTTAACGGATATGGATGTCCAACGGATTTTCAAGGTTACATCCGGGCCCGATCCGTTATCCGTTGGATATCAAAAATTCCATCCGCATCCAATCCATTGACGAACGGTCCGGACATCCATCCGCAAATGAACGGTTGGTCCCGGTTAAATCCGCGGATTACGGGTCAAATGCTCACCCCTACTTTGAATAACACTTGGAATTGGCAAAAGACAACACCTCACTGATAATGGGCCACGAGTGGTTTTTTTCATTGTTTCTATGCCCAAACATGCAATTCTTTTAGCCATTGAAAGCGACCCAAGAAGGGCCATGTTTTCTTATTTGTTCTATTTTTTGGTATAACATATATGTGTGCAGGTTGTCATAAGTGAGGTTCACTATCACTAAGGGCAAGCACCATTTTTAGACTTTAACATTTCTAACAAAACTGATGTTTCTAGAACAATATCCCTAATGAAATAAGAAAAAACTGATGTGTGGCGTCAGTTGTTTTGCTTAATATCCTTTCTTAACTCACAATGGTAAATATGAAGTATCACACAAAATTTAATATAGGAAATACTATGTGATGAAGGTAAAACCTGGTGTTACGTATACATATGACATGCGATAGACTGAGATGACCATGCTTAATATCCCTCCATATGTAACTGAAACGAATTTCGAACACCTGGCAGAACTATCTTCTGCAACTACTAAAAGGTTTTCTTCATCTCTTTGAATACCTATTAAGAATTTTGTAACCCTTTTTGCCCGTTGCCATGGATATACAAAGAAGATTCTTCGCCGTCCACATGAACTGCTGCATTAATACACGTGACCTCAGTTGCATTTAAAAAAAAAAAATCTATGCATCCGTATTCATAATAATAAATGACGGAATCATATATAAGTCGAAGAACAGGTGACTAACTAACATGAGTATATTTTGCATTTCCGTCATTTCAGCTAGGTCCACTTAGAAAAGAAAACGAACTCTGGGTGATGGACAACCAACCCCAGGAAGCTTTCAACAATCAACAATGTTATATCTACAAACAGAACATTCAATACGAATTAAGAGGTAAATTGATAATATACAAACAGATGCTACCTAGTACAATAATATAAGCATTCTTTATCCCATTACAGAGAGTACCCAGTCCCGCGTGTCCCTGCAATTCACAACCAACAAACTCATAGGCTCAGAGGCTCCTCGCACATAAAATTTACAGACTCTTCCCACATCCCAGCAATTCAGAACTCAAAATATGACCTAAAATCTAGCCAGAAATCAATCCAAGAGAAAACCCATACTTCATGACCTATAGATAAACTAAAAAAATGAATTCAAAAATTTACAGTCTCTTCCTACACCCATGCAATTCATAACTCAAAATATGCCCTAAAACCTAGCCAGAAATCAACCCAAGATGAAACCCATACTTCATGGCCTATAATAAATAAACCAAAACAATTTCGAGACAGAAAATTGGAGGTGATGAGTTTATTGACCCCTGAAAGTTCAGTTTAATGATAAGACGCGGTAAATGAATCCAAACCTTTAAAAAAAAACATCTTTTAATGCTAAAATTTTAAAACATTAGCCATGGTTTTGTCTGTAATCAAACACGTGTACACTATGTACCCAGTCTGTAAGACATCCAACTTTACCAAGTGCATAAAACATGGGGAGGAATCAAAATGTAAGACTATATTATAAACGCACCAACTAATTAATCTATTCAATAAATTGCACTATCATTTTTACTATACAGAACCACAGGTTAGACTAACCTCAATCCTGCCTATATATGTTGACTCATATTTGTAATTTCAAGGATACTAAATATTGACTCTTAATTGAAAAGTAGTAGACATATCCCAGGAGTGTTTCTAGGAGGAAAAACCTTTGAGTAGTACTTAGTATGTGCAACAATAGCAGGATCATCAATAAAATTCCGTAAAACTTGAGAATTCCCAACAAAAGCTTCCTCAATAAGGATTTTTATAGAAGTACACCAACACAAAAATGAAATAATGAATTCAAATGAAAAAACATCATAAAATGGCAAATTATACCGCATAACACCAAGAAAGAATGAGGAAAGGGGAACTCACTGCTTGGTGCTCCTCTAAGGCTTGTTTCTTGATTCCTCCGAAGATGCCTTACGTAAATCCAACTTATGCATGCACCAGATAGGAAGCTTGGAAGGTATGATGCTGACTCTTCTATAAAGAATCTCAAGACTCAAGAGTATGCATAGAAGTAGCAAGAAGAATGGAAGTGTTGATACATGTTGAAACTGAGATCAATAATTAGTTCATTTTTCATCTTGATGAAATTTAACAAATATTAATTCGACGCGAGAGAAGGATAATACCTTTGTTTTGTCTTGAATGATGGAAGCAAAGATTATTCCTCATCAGGTAAACTTTGTTTAATGCCCACCACGAATCCTATAAGGACTCGTTGGAATCCAGAAATTGGTGTATATAACTGTATTAAGAAAGGGGAAAAAATCATTAATACAATGTTAAGTATTCCTCAATAAATGGGTATGAATTTCGTAGCTCTATTAGTAATTCACTGAATCTACTTAGTATCAGAATCTAGCCATCCATATAAAATCACCTATCGACACTCTAGCTTAAAATCAGAATTTTCACAGTGTAATAATCAATTTCTGGGAAATTACTTAAGAGGCTTCTTTTTTAAAATAGTTGTTGCTTTCGCCTCTCTTCATCACATATGGAAGTTTCTTCGCCTTCTTACCAAATTCGACCTTTTTTGCTCTCAAATAAATACTCATGTCATAATAACAAAACCCATTTAATCAATTAATTAAATAGACAAATAGATGAGATCAGAGCTGTATGAATCAAAGTTTCGTATAGATAGCTAATCAAAACTCATAAAATCTATCTAGAAGGAAATCAGAAAAGCGTGAAGAAAATTCAAAACCCAACCAACTGACAGATGCAGAATTCCCAAATCACTTTGAAAGATAAACTGAATACTCCAAACCAAATAGCCCAGAACTACAAAGTCTTTGAAACCCAACACAGACAATTCAAAATTGACTAAACAATATAAGCAGTTGATTCGACAACAAACCCATCCTGAAGCAATTGCAAGTGGTTGCGGAGCTTGAATTGTTCTTTTGTCCAGGTATGATCATGCGGACGAAAAGGTTGAGGATAATAATATTTAGAAGCATCACATATATTACCTTAATCATCTAAACTACGATACCCATATTATGAAAGTTCAAACCAAATTTAAGATGTTAAAGAAAAGACATAGATAAAAGATTATAGGAATTCAAATTACGAAGAACAGGTGAAGTTGTTGCTTTGAACTATGGTTTTCAAATCAGGGAAAACCAAAAACAGAGATCCTAACAAAAACCCTAGATAACAAAATAGGTTAGCAAATTTAACTATATAATTGCTCTGATTTTTAAGAAACACCACAGATCAATCTATCATACCCATTTATCGAGAGAAACACCATAGAATAAAAAAAAATTGAACCTTATGATTGAACCATCAATCAAACCGAACGCAAATCCAACACACAACTAAACCTTAAACCAAAAACCCAAATTAAAATCAGCTTTGAAAAAGAGACTTTACTATGTTGTTATATCGTTTATATTTTTACCTACATTCCACCTAATTCTTCGCATTAACCAATTGCCAGAAGCATTCTTGTGCTTTTTTTTTTTTTGTTACAGTCTTTAAGATGAAGCTCAAGACTCCATAATGGACCTTTTTTTTTCCCAAATGCACAGTCATTTTAATCTCTGCAACCAATTAGATAAAACTCTGTTATGCATCAAATAGATTGTGTAACTAAATGATCGAACATTTGAAGATGAAATAGAAAACAATTTTTCATAGATTGATATCGAATATGCTCGTAGCCAAATTACCTGCAAATTTGGAAATAACACTTCTCTATCAAACACAAACATCTAATGGAGTAGTTAAAAGAACCCAATACTGCTGCCTAGAGCATTGAATCCATTAAATATTCAATAAACACGATGGTTTACCTATCATATTCAGTTTCGTGCTTCCCTACAAAACCAAAACCAAAGACACGGTGTGATTCAGTAACTATGCAATTACCTGCCATTTGGAATTTTTGCCTAAAACAAATTTTGTATAGAAAAATAAACTCTGCAATTTTTCTAATCATACATTTAAACCAATCAAATTTTAGTTCATGTACCAAAAACCCATTATGCACTCAATCGTTGAGATTAATCAAATTTTAGTTCATTATATCTGTAACAATAGTTGGATCATAGTAGCCGGAATCATGCAATTGGTAAACGAAAATTTTAGTCACGTAATTGCGCAAAATAACTTATTATTAACCCTACAGCTTGATATATCTGTATGAACCAACAGTAAAATAAACTCAACTATAAAACACAATGCAGTTGTGCAAGTCTGCACATTCATCATTGTATCTACCCCGCGTGTTTCTACTGCATCAATGACCACTAAAAAGACTACTCACATCAATATTTTCTCCAATATCAACAGGACCTTGTTGAATTTGTCCCCCGAAAATCAACCAAACAAAAATATTGAATTACCTTGATTTAGATTGCTCGTAAGAAAAGGAAACCCCTTAAACTTAAACAGATAAAATACCATTAGTTAGGGCTTATCGCATGGTCAATGAAATAAATCATCAAACCTTGAACCCAAATTTTGAATTTGTACAGAGAAAAGAACGTATCATATGCCTGCTAGCTAAATACATAACAAAATTCAAATAACAACCAAAGAGCAAGGGAGATACCAAGGTCTGTGGGAAAGGACCTCCGTATCCCAACTGTAAGTATGCCTGATTGTGAGTGTTCCCGTTTCCCAGCTGAATAAGCGCCTATTAGAAACCCATATAATTTGCCCAAAATTACCTGCTGTAGGTACTCCACCCTGTGATCCAAGATATAGTAACAAATACGCTGCTACGTACTTGTTTAAAAGAGATTTACTTACAACTATGTATTGGTTTCAGTCTTTCTAACAGAAATAGGGTTAGTATTTTCGTTTCTAGTCACATATGCCACTTGGAGCACTACAGATTAGACATAGAAATACTAACATGGTTCAATTAGGACTTGACATTTGAATGAAGGTAATCACGTTGAACACATATTGCAAACATCCCAGCTTAAGTGCAGATATTTCTAAGATCAGCCCCATTGAAACCCTGCAATGGAAATTTGGCACATCCATGATTACATCAGACCCTATAAGAGATTTTCGAGAGACTACATGAGAGTATAATTCATAAAGAAAACTGTTGAGCAATTATTTCAATAATGAGAAATATAAAATTCAAGGGAAATTCGGTACCAATTTTATAGAATTTATTTTAATAATGAGAGATTGAGGGTTTATGATTATCCGCAAATCAGGAAACCCAACGATCATACGGAAGTTATTTAGAAGACATCTTATAGAATTTAGGTATTCGTTATATCAATATAAAAGAACTGGATAACATGTTATAGACCTGAATTTCAGGGCATGGACCCGGTAATGTCTCCAGGGCCTGCAAGTGGTACTCAGCTGAAAAGACTTGGGTTATTGTTTGTGGGAGAAAATTACTTCTGCAGGTTTAGGTAATTTTGGGTGTGAGTGGATGAGAAGTGAATTTAAACCTTCAACAAATGTGTTGCACGATGAGCACTTTGATTCGAGAGATAATCTGTACAATTCTGTCCTAAACCGAAGACACGGCCGTTCCAGATTTGTTTCGGTCACAGGTGAAGGATGTGAGGTTGATCTTAGGGAGGGAATCGAAGAAGGTGTTGAGAGTATGAAGGTGAAGGCTATTTGATGACTTGTTAACAAAAGGTTGAGCAGGCTAGCAAATGTTGCAGGCAGACTCTGGGTGTTGAATACGATGGTATTAACACTTGGTTTTTCTGTGTTGTTGGAAAATAGGGAGGAGAACCTATTTATACAAGTCAATGAGCCTTTATCACGTATCTCGTGGGAAAGTGGAGGAAGTGGAGTGATGGAGGAAGTGGAGTTGTGTGTTAGTGTCACACGGTTGCTTGCCCACTTCTCCTATCATCGATAACCGCCCATGTTTCCCTGACACGATCTTGTGATGGCGTGTTGCACGATGCACGCTGTAAACCGCCAGACCAATACCCCAATTTGTATCCCCCAGTTGTGACGTGATTAATGTCTCGAGTGTGTGGATCGTGGGACCCACATAAAATAGTGCAGGGTGAATCGTGAACTTGGTATAACATCGCATGCAGCCATCTTCAGGTGACCGTTTGGAGGCTGTATAGACATGCCATGCCTTGGTCGGTCACCCTGTGAAGAAGAGTGAAGGATGGTGATCATGGTGATACCTTGTTTGTTGGTTGATTCGCACCCTAAGTCATTCGTCCAAGCTTGCAAAGTTGGACGGACGAGATGGATCGTAGACTTGCTTGCGATCGTTGGATGGGAGGCGCGCATGCTGCCTCTTTTGGCCCAAACGTTTGCATGCTTAGAGGGTTCCAATGGAGAAGCCGACCAGCCTTGCATGGAGGTGGTACCATGGTGTCCACGCCCATGCCTGCTTGGCTCGCAAATATTTGATCTAATCCACTCGATTTAGGTGGAAAAGACGAGTGGTCGAGATTAGAACTTATGGAGGGGCCGTGACATGCCACCTTTGGGCGCGCGTACCAGCCTTGCATGGAGGCATCACAAGCACCAGTAAGCTCGAGAGCTGAAGGTTTTGCGGCTCGGTTGAAGAGACGGAGGGTTGAACACGAACGTCCTGCGGGTGATGGGAAGTGTGATTACCCAATATGTAGTGGTGTGATAATCCTTGACCCTGATACTGATGAGACTGAACGTCCGAAAGTGATTGGCACGATCTCCAAAGTTGTAATGGATTATGTAGAAGGTGCAGAAGATACGCATGCTGAATATGTTGAGGCGGTAGCTGCTGTGCCCGAAGAAGAAGTTGAGGCGTCTTTGGAGAAAGCGGCACAAGATGTGGATCCCAACAGTGATGAAGACGCAACCAGCAATTGAGTTTCCTATTATTCTTCTTTGTATATTTTTTTTTATACTCAGTGGCGGCTGAGTTTGAAGTTTTCTCTTTGCTTGCTTGTCTTGAACAAAGTTTTATTTAATCTTTGCTTTCAAAACATGCATATTTTTCTGCTTGTGCCCCCTGACGTGAGTCTGGCTCCGTTGAAGTAGATCATGTAGGATACCTTCCTCCTCCCCTTTTTACATGTTTTATTCCTCCCATATTACCAGGCCGGTATGAAGATTTGGTATGAGGATTTAGGGTTTTCTTTCTGGGTAATGGTGGTTTGAAGGTGACTCATAACTTTGTGTGATTTTATGAGAAATTATAAAAGGAATGAAATCTTGATTACTTGAAGAAATATTGAAACCCTAATAAGTATGAAGGCAAGCGGTGCCATCATTTTTAAGGAATTACAAATATTGTGAAAAGGAAAACTGTTGGAGGAATCCCCCCCGGGGGGATAAGAGAGGTGATGTCGTGTCTTCAAGTGAGGTAGGGATTGAGCCATCGTGAGTGAACAACCACACCTTCGAGTTCGTCTGCATTGATGATCTTGCAGTAATCGCCCAAGATAACATCTGCCACTAAGAATACTTCCTCTTCCTTTGCAGGCATATCAGGCTGGGAAGTTATTTTTACTGCCATGTTTCCAACTTGGAACGTGGTTACCTTTGCTACCATATCTCCGATTTGAAACGGATTTGGACTTGGTATAACAACTTGCTTCTGACACGTGTCGTTCTTGACTGCTTCCAAACTTTTGGTGAAGCGATTAAAAGGGCCAGCACTCCATTCACATCTCTTGGTGGTGGCCCGCCTGTCAGGTGAAACAGTCCCCTGCAGTCCAACAGGACAATCATCCACTACTTGCAAAGAGGGTTGTTCAATGAGACTTACTTGGGCTCGGAATCTCTTGACGTAGGACGAAGGGCTTTCACCAGGGAGTTGCGTTATGCTTGTGAGTTGTTGGTATGGATGCAACAGGCAGTATTCGAGTCTCCAAGGTTTGTTGGAAATCATTGGAGATGGCTTGTTGGAGATTCTTCCAGGTACTGAGATTGGTAAGGAATGCGCCTTGTGTACCCACGGGCGCCCCAGAATCATGTCGTAGTCCGGATGTTCCTTAATTATATGGAATCTGGCTTGTGTTGGAGTGTTACCGATCTTGACATCAATGTCAATGTATCCGTAGACATCCACAAACTCTCCTGCTGGGCTCTTGATCACAGTCGGACCACGGGTAGCCTCCTGCTTTGAGATTTTCGCAGCTTGCAGGGTCTTGATAGTAACGATGTTTAATTCAGCAGATGTATCGATTAATGTGCTATCGAACTTGACATCTTTCAAATGGGCGACGGTCAAAAGTCCCCAGTTTCCTTTGTTGGCGCTATCTTCCAACGAGGCTTGAGATGCTAGAACGACTTCTTTTTCTGGGTACAAGTGCATGCCTGATACAATACGGTTGAGGGCCATGAATATATCTTGACGTTGTACCTTGGAAAGGTACAAGATTTCACACAGGTGTTCCATCATGGATTGTGCAGTATTACGCACAGAGTCTCCAGAGATCATGCAACTTCGGACAGGGAGAGGGTCTCTGTGAACTCCTTCATTCCCCAATTGAAGCTCTCCTGCTACTATCTTTTCCCTGAAGATTTCTTTCAACTTGTTGCAATCCTTAGTTGGGTGGTGGAAAAACCTATGATAACGACAGTACTTAGGGTCTGCCATGTCTTTCTCAGTTGGTGGACGTCTGATAGGAGGTAGCTTGATAGCATCATCCTGAATCCATGCCTCCAAGAGTTCCATTACTTCATTTATCGGAAACGGGAAGCCTGTGTCTTCGATGCTCTGTGCAGGATCTTTGCTTGTTCCCTTTCGAGGCGAAACTTTATGCGTTTGAGTCGCACGTTTGGGTAGTTGTTCTGCCGTCGCTGGATCTTTTCTCTTTCCGCCTTCGCTTACTACACTGACATAAGGGCCAGTATTATACTGTTTATTGATGAGGCGCCTGTTTCCCCGATTATCTCATGAATCGTCACTCCGAACGATCCTGGTTCTTTCCAATAATGCTGGGGCGGTAGTGGCCGAACGTTTGGCTGCTTCATGGAGCTCTGAGAACGTTTGGAATCCCAAGTTTTCCAGCAGGGCACGATATATGGGTATCATTCCGTTGATGCATAATTCCACCAGCTGTCGTTCTGTGACATTTGGTTCATGGAAGTCCAACGCTTGTGTTCTGAACCTTTTGACAAAATCATTTGGATGTTCGTTGTTCCGTTGGGAGATTCTCCCTAGGTCTGAGAAATTAACTTGCCCAGATACAAAGAAATACTTCTTGTAAAACGCGCTGACCATCTCACTCCAATTGGATATCTTTGTCGGGTGCGATGTTGTTGTACCACATATAGGCTCTCTCAAGTAAGTGATTCGGAGAATTCCTTCAGACGGAGAACGTGATTGTATTCGTGTTCTCCTAAGGATTCTAAAAATCGAGAGACGTGTTCACGAGCATTACCGGTACCATCGTAAAGGGTGAATTGAGGGGAGGTGTATCCTCTGGGAAGAGTAATCCGCTGCACATCTTGTGGATATGGAGGCTGGTGTCGATGCGCGTCCATCGGATTTTCTTTGCCACGATTTTGGAGGAGTCTCTCCAGATCTTCACGTGTAATAAAGTTTGACGATCGGCTCCTTTCCCTGAGAAGCTCCTGGTCCCTTTATCTTGCGTGGTCAGTAGCATAAGACTCTTCGTTCAGGTAGGCTTGCGTAACTGAGGCACCTGCTCCAGGTGTGCTGAATGTATTTCTTGTTGGCCCTTGGGGTTGTCTCGACTCTTGTGGTAATCGATCGGTTAATGTTTTAAGGAAGGTGAGTACCTCCTTATGAGTGGTTGCCATGTCTGCCTGAGCTTTAGCGAGGGTTTCTTGTCTCTCCATCAAGTCCACCATGGTGATAGGAGGTTGTCCTCCTTTGGGTCCTCCAGATCCTCGTCCTGAAGGGGGAGTAGCAGTCGTTCTGGTGACGGACGGAGGTGTCATGCTTGAGGAAATGCATGTATTTGCAGCCGCTCTAGCTCTTGTAATGGGAGGTGTCACACCTACTGGAATGTCCGCTCCTGCTCCGCTGGTATTGGTGGTACTGATGGTAGAAGACGCAACTCCACGGGACACGTTGATTGTACTGGAGGGTTGTATAGTGACACCAGTAATTGGGATATCAACGCTAGAAGTGTTTTCGGCGCTACTTCCCTCGGGATTGGTTGATGATCCAGATCTAAGATCCACCATTCTTGAAAATTGAAATGGAATTGAAGAGATAGACTCCACAACCGATAGATTAACCTCCCACTGTGGTCGCCAATTATTTGTGGGAGAAAATTACTTCTGCAGGTTTAGGTAATTTTGGGTGTGTGTGGATGAGAAGTGAATTTAAACCTTCAACAAATGTGTTGCACGATGAGCACTTTGATTCGAGAGATAATCTATACAATTCTGGCCTAAACCGAAGACACGGCCGTTCCAGATTTGTTTCGGTCACAGGTGAAGGATGTGAGGTTGATCTTAGGAAGGGAAGCGAAGAAGGTGTTGAGAGTATGAAGGTGAAGGCTATTTGATGACTTGTTAACAGAAGGTTGAGCAGGCTAGCAAATGTTGCAGGCAGACTCTGGGTGTTGAATACGATGGTATTAACACTTGGTTTTTCTGTGTTGTTGGAAAATAGGGAGGAGAACCTATTTATACAAGTCAATAAGCCTTCATCACGTCTCTCGTGGGAAAGTGGAGGAAGTGGAGTGATGGAGGAAGTGGAGTTGTGTGTTAGTGTCACACGGTTGCTTGCCCACTTCTCCTATCATCGCTAACCGCCCATGTTTCCCTGACAAGATCTTGTGATGGAGTGTTGCACGCTGCACGCTGTAAACCGCCAGACCAATACCCCAGTTTGTATCCCCCAGTTGTGACGTGATTAATGTCTCGTGTGTGTGGATCGTGGGACCCACAGAAAATAGTGCAGGGTGAATCGTGAACTTGGTATAACATCGCATGCGGCCATCTTCAGGTGACCGTTTGGAGGCTGTATAGACAGGCCATGCCTTGGTCGGTCACCCTGTGAAGAAGAGTGACGGATGGTGATCATGGTGATACCTTGTTTGCTGGTTGATTCGCACCCTAAGTCATTCGTCCAAGCTTGCAAAGTTGGACGGACGAGATGGCTCGTAGCCTTTCTTGCGATCGTTGGATGGGAGGCGCGCATGCTGCCTCTTTTGGCCCAAACGTTTGCATGCTTAGATGGTTCCAATGGAGAAGACGACCAGCCTTGCATGGAGGTGGTACCATGGTGTCCACGCCCATGCCTGCTTGGCTCGCAAAGATTTGATCTAAGCCACTCGATTTAGGTGGCAAAGACGAGTGGTCGAGATTAGAACTTATGGAGGGGCCGTGACATGCCACCTTTGGGTGCGCGTGCCGAGGAACTTGATCACTGTCGGTCTTGGCCGATCAGCTAGGCGTGAAGTCGGGCCCATGGTGGTCATGCTAGCATACTCGGTTCCCTCTAAGTTTCCATCTTTGCCTTCTATCCAAGCCTGCGAAGATGGACGTATGAGATGATTCTACGACATTAGGGTTTCGGACCGACCACTTTGGGCGACCGATTTGAGAGTTGCGTGTCTCCTTTGGGGAGGCCGGCCACGCATGCAAAAACCTTTGTTGACGGTGAGAATATACATACTTGCTCCATGGCTCTGGGCGCGATCTAAGCCATCCAACTATGCCTTTGAAGTTGGATGGTCGTGATCGTTTTGGATCTTCTCAACCTGCTAAGGCGTCAAACTAGCCTTGTTTGGGCAATCGTATCTTGCACCACGTCTTGCCTATGAGGGAGTCGACCATGCATGTGGAAAGTGGGCCCGCCAATGGTGCACCATAACTTTACGGCGTGTTTAAAGTGTGATCTAAGCCGTCCAACTATGCTTGCGAAGTTGGACGCTCACGATCAATAGAAGCCCTTGGCCGCGCGACATGCCTTCTTTGGCCGAACGGTTTGGGACAACCAACTGTAGTTGGTCTTGTCCGACAGGCTATGTGTGCATGTGGGTCTACGGTGATCATTCCGGCATGCTCCGGACCCCTGAATCTATATCTATACCCTCCATCTATGCCTGCGAAGATGGATGGTTGAGATTGTTTTGCGACACATGTAATATGCCGATGTTTGTTTTTAGCAGGTGAGACTAACATGGGTAGTCTTGCCTGCGTTCAATGGGGCTAATATAACCCGCCGTCAGGTAGCCTACGGGTGTTTGCATGTCGAACACAAGGCTTTGAGTAGGGCATTAATTGTAATGCTGCAAACCTACAGAAAATCGGGATGGTTGCTACATGCTCCGCTCTGGGTAGGTTATAATTCACAGGGATGGTTTCACATGGTCCAATGAATTATCATGGCGAGAAATATTCATCACCTGAAGGCTTTATCCTTTGCATGACGTCAGCTTACAAAAATTGGCTTTTTACAATTTTAGCCTTTAAATAGAAATCCACCATCAATAGTTATGCAATTTCATTCTGGGAGAATTTGGGTGGGTCGCAGATCCAGTTAAAAAACGTCAATCACAAATGCGTACAGATTACGGAGGATAAGTTGTCTTGGCACTCCACTCAATTGATATACCACGTTATTCATAATCATAAATCACTTTAGATAGATTACTGTGGCAATAATACGGATTAAATGTAGATAGTAAACCTTAAAGCACGAAATCCTTATAGTGCAGAAACAATCCAAAATGCATTAATACTTAATAGTAAGAACTGGGTTGGATCAAACCAATTATTAGTTCAGATTTAAACCATTTATTAGTTCAGATTTCTACAAACTATATATATATATATATATAGGTGCCAGTATCTGAGTGAGAAAATGAGCTAAATCATTGTTCATTGTGACATATCGGCATCAAAATATATAGGGTTGCTTGACATTCACACAACTAAAAATTAGCTTACAGCTGATAATGTGATTAGCTAATTAGCTACCGAATATATATCACAAACTCATATTCTCTTATTTCACAGCAAAACACCAACTACAACAGAGAAATAAACGAATAGATTGATTAAGAACAGATGAGAGTGTTATGTTAACCAAAGGTAAAACCACGAAGTCGAATCCACTAGATTATTTGAAAGCTAAATTTGAACATGAGGTATTACTAAAATTCTTGGTTTAAGCCTAACAAAGTTTTGAACAAACCTTTTTCCTGTTGAACAAAGGATGTTGAATATCAAGAGATACATCACAACCAATAAAAATGAACACAACATTATCACATCGTGGAGCCTAGTATCTATACGTCCCTGCAATCAATGTCTCTTTAAATCTAGCTTGGACACTTAATAAAGCTTCATACAAAGATCTTAATGGAGAATAGTTTACCTTGTTATATTTTTTGACAGTAGATTGAACCAACTGGTATAAGTAAACAATATTGCAAGGGAGCTCCTGCCACAATCGTATGATCCAAAAGTTGTTTCTACCACAAAATCAATTCGAAATCAAGGGAAAAGGAAATTTTTTTCTACCACAAACAGACATTA
Organism: Papaver bracteatum; assembly: GCA_023529315.1. NCBI lineage: Eukaryota > Viridiplantae > Streptophyta > Magnoliopsida > Ranunculales > Papaveraceae > Papaver > Papaver bracteatum. Next base: position 641,458 of record JAJJWX010004332.1, on the reverse strand, counting down.
TGAAATATAACTCGTATGATCCAAAATCAAAGGAAAAGTAAATCTCCTACCCCAAGATACCTGTAGAGAAAATTTTGGATTGGGTTCAAAGGATTAGGTTCTTTAAAATTGAAATGAACCTTCAAATCATCCTATCATCACCCAAGGGAAAGAAGAAGAAAAAATCATTAAGAAAATAAGTTGTACAAACACTATTGGATTGATAAAAACAAAAAAAGTTAATAAATTTTAACACCTAATGGTTCTGCAGAATCAATCAGATTACAATAACCCCAAAAAGGTGCACATCTTTCTTATTCTAAATCGACCCCAGTGAAAAAAAACCTGGAAAAAAAATCAAAAATACAATTCATATCAATTCCTAAATCTAAATCGGTTTGATTCCAAAATCACCGGAGCCCACAATGAACTGAAACTCTGCAATTGATTGGAATAAAATCAACCTTAATTTACAAAATTAGTCACCCTAATATCAACTGATAGATGAATAAAACCAAAATAGAATTAAACCTAAATTCATGGAAGTAACAACTGAATTACATCAGGTTTAATATCCCTGAGAGTAATCGGATACCTTAAAAGTATGAGCAGCAGGTTTACGAATTAAGAATAATGAATAAAAAGGTGTGCGAGCAAATTTATCCTCTTTTGCAACCCTGCCTGCATTGTAGAAAGTAGAAACTAAAATTAAAAAAAGACATAATATGATCACTCCATGAATATCACCAAACAGTATAAGCTACAGACCATTAACAACAACAGAAAAAGGTAATCAAACTAAGATTTAACATGTGGCCACTTATTCTGTAGCTTATATATGGTCAAGAAAAAATAAATCGGCAACCAAAATAAACTGCTTATGTTAGTGAGAAACAACAAAAGAAATCCCAAATCAGTTACAATTTAACAAATTGTAATCTCATAACATCACTCTCACACATGTTTCTGATTTTTTTTTTAAAACAATTACTGCAATAGTCAAAGTTATGCACTTTAACTGATGCCAAACGCTAATAAATTGAACACCAAAATTTGTAAAAAAGGAAGAAGAGGGGTTTCTTATGTGAATCGCAAGCTAGGAAATCATTAATAAATTAAACACCGAGTTGATGAAGATAAGAGTAGAAAATCTTCTTTTCAGGATGAAATCTAGTTCCTAGTGTTGTTAATCAAAAGGATCAAAAAAAAAAATAAAAATAAATATTGAATTTAGTCTAGGATTTTTATGCGTTACCTTATTCTTCTTCAATTTCAACTCAGCTCAACTCAGCTCTGCAGCAACCCATCTCTACTGTAGTTTCTTTCTTCAAACACTTCTTGCCAATTTCTCTCACAATCTTCCCTGTAAATCGATCCAGACATAATTCCAACACAAACCCATCCATCTAATCTCTTCAACAACAGATATCAAACCTTAATTTCATCAGAAACCCTAACTCCAATTTTACCATTATCATCTTCTCTGAACTGTTGATTCAAGGCAAACCCAAACCTACTTCAATCAACACCACTTTAATTCCTGGATGTTTACTAATATCCAAAGTAGAAATTGAACAATTTTATTAATCGAAACAATTTAAGGGTCGATGCCTAGATATCATATAAGAATTGATAAATTAGTATTTCTCAGCAAGTTTACACGACAACTATTAAACTACTTCAATTGAACATATTAAAAAACCGTCAAATATATGAAACCCTAGGTATTAATTTCTGAAATCATAACAAAAATCAATTATTATTACCAAAGTCTCTTCTTACCTAGAAAATCCCTCAAGTTCAACTGAAATCAACAAAAATAAGATGAAGATGTTGTAAGCACTTGCTCAACTATGAGAAGATAATGTTGTGGTTGCCCGAGAAGGAGAAGTGGATGAAGATATAGATCCTGATGGTGGTGTAGGTAGTGTTGTATGAGAAGAATTGAATATGTGTAAGGAAACCTCTCTCTGCAGCTCCGGAGAAAGAAAGAAAAACACCTTAATTTGATGGCATATCTGCTAAATCGCCGTAAAGAAAGAAAGATGGTATTGTAAAATTCCATCCATTCCATGTATATAACACACCGGTGGTACAAATTGTAGAACCCGCAAGCTTTCCCAGCCGTCCAATGGAAAAACCAATCTGTAGCTTCCCGACCGCCGGATACGGGTCCCCGTTGAATGACGTCCGTCTGATAGCTTTTGCTATCATGACACAAAGACCACCTTTTTTTATAACATTGATAAAAAATTTTAAGTGTCCAATAGGTCCCAAATGAAATATAAATTAATAATCATTATAATAGAACTACATTATGATGCCTTACTAAGATAAAATTCCAAAGTTGTTTGTTTCTTGTTCACATTTATGCAACATTAGACTTTATACATGATATTTTGTAGTCCCTTGAGGAGTTCAGGAGTGCCTTTTTCAAATTTTAGGAGAAAATCATTTAGCTTTACTATTGATAAGATTATTTTTTTTAACGAGAAAATGGCTCCACAACGCAACTACCATCCTTTAGTTCCTCTTCTTGGGGATTTGATATAACACTCCCAATAATTTATTCGTCTGTCTAAATTTCCGTGCTGCTATCATTTTCACCTGGATGGTCTAGCAAAATGTCGACATTTATTTGATTACGGTAATTCAACTCCTTGATTATAAATCCAAGTTCATAAATACCTTCATCTTCAATGACTGACACATCTTCATTTTCTTGTGACCAAAGTTTACCATGTTGGAAACAATTTGCAAGAATTTTGTTGAACATCTGTTGTCCATGACAAAACTGCAGTATTAATTGCCTCACAAGGACATTGATTTTTTCTGGACTTAATTTTCCTGTTTCATAACCTTCAATATAGTTGTTGTTATGGGAAATCTTTAAGTTAACTTAAATATTTGGTTTTATTTTATTTTTGAAACTTAAACTTAGAATGTTTAGATAATTTAATAACTTATTAATTTATCGATAAATTAATACTTCGATAAATTGATAGAATTTGGCAGTCCCAATATTATTAATTTATTAAAGTTTTACTGTAATGAGAAGTTGGTTTTAACTAAAAAACTACCCTACCTTTTCACCTAAAAAAACATCAAAACTAACTTCCCCTACATGAACCTCCCCAATCTCCATCAATCCCTTAGGCGGGTTTATATTGGGTGGTTAACCCACTCATTTGCCATACCAATTGGCCTGGTAAACTGGTCGTGCCACTATGGGAAAATAATTAAACTAATCGAGTCTCTACCGAATTAAACTAATAGAGACTACACCACTAGCGGTCGATTCGGTAGATTTTAAAGGCAATGAGGGGACCAGGTGCTCATGGCAACCAATTATTGTCGTAACTGAAGTAGTTTTGCCTTGGTTTTGTGCTGCAGTAGCCATTGGCTCTGTGGGCTATGTATGAGGCGTGTTTGACAAGGGCTATGAGAGAATTTAGAAGCTTACGGGGAAAAGAAATTTGGGTACCAATCAGTCTCAGCATTGGATAGAGACTTGAGCCGTGAATACAGCTGGAGAACAGAACCTTGGCTGAGGTTATGAATGTTGAGAATCTTGGGTGTTTATTCGATGCATAATTATAGGAGAAGAAATATATATAAGAGAGGCACAAAAAACACAAGAAAAACTACTTTTTGATCACCAGAGAAGACACCTGCAACCTGTTTGGCCAAAGTTTCCAGAGAGCTTAGAAGCATCAACAACTCTGGTTTGTTGCTTTGGATTTAATCTAAACTCCTATTTCTTACTTTTAAACAATCTTTTAAGCCATTGATAATAACTTATCATGAGTAGCTAATTCATTATTTGATTAAGGGCGATTTCAAAGCCCATAATTTGGATTTCTAATTGATATGCAATAGCTCATTTTCTCGCAATTATTTCCGTTATTGTTTGATTTCTACCATGCTAATAATGCTTATGAGTTACGTATTAATTGTTTAAGTTCAAAATTGAATGATTGATGCATATTTCTATTGCTAGTTTAGATTTTCTTCGACCCGTAATTTTCTAGAGAAGATAAACACAAGTATAAATATATGGGTATTGATGATGGGACTTTGTTAAGTACCCGTATGTAGAAATTGACATTATTAGGTGATTCATACTTTTAAATCCATCACTAGGAACAACCTTATCTCATAAAACTTAGAGCTTTTTGTGATACCTAGTAAGCGTACCTCTAGGTAACTCGAATAAGTAGAATCTGGTAGTCGAGCGCTTCCATGTCCGGTGAGCTTTGGAGATAGTAATGGAATAGTTGAGCGTACTAATTATTCTAGGGTTGTTAACAACTTTTGCTCCATACATCCCTTTGGACGAATCTGCTTTCATTATATTACTTGCTAGTGTAAAGAGAAGTAGAAAATATTATTTGCGAGTTAAGACCTCATCAATACTTACCTTCTCGTCCGATCTACATTCAACACTACTCTGACATCCAATAGAATTATCTTCGGTTTCAAATATTGGTGATGAACTTCTGAACTTTGTAGAACTTTGACAACATATACACGTTATTGTTCGAGTCCTTGTTGCACGAAGATTCTTTATAATCTTTCTTTTCCATTGCCTTAACTAATGAAATAACACACAACTATAGAATTTAAATATATTTTTTTTGACATATGATAAATTTTTTAGATCATTGCTTGGTTGAAGCGCCAAGCGTTCGTATGTCAAGTTTGATTGTCATATTTTAGTTCTAAAACTCAAGGTTGCTTGATTAGATTACTAGAGTTAACTTCGCTGGGTTAGACTAGGAAGTCTAGCAATGTTGAGACAAACTCATGTTACTATGAAGAACCTGAAGACGTATCGGCATCAACGAATGCATCATCCTTCTGTTCGAGGTTAGTAATACAAAACTGACTTGTTTCCATTTCTATCTATGTTTCTTTCAAGTCGTTTATATTGAAAACATAACATGTTATATATGTGAAACTATCATATAAGAGACTTGATCAATTCATTATGATCAAAGTGTCAAATAAGAATATACAAGTTGTATCACAACTTAATTTGGTATATTGAATTATGAAGTATAACGTCTATCTTTCTAACTTTGTAATTGCTACATAGACATTATCTTTGTAACATGCTACTAGATTTGAGATGAAATTTAGGTTGATTCCACACCCATAAAACTATGTTTAACTACATGAGTTTAAGGAAGTAAACTTGCAAAAGGAATCAATGGGATTGCAGGACCGATCCCTATTGGGGATCTCTTGCAGGACCGGTCCCAATAGAAATTTTGTGTTTCCGATTTTCATATACACTTTAGGGTTTGGTGAATATCGAAATATGAGTTTCTATTAGGAAAGTTCAAGATGTCGACTTTAGGGTTTTCATATACATACATATTAATTTATACCATCAACCATGGACTATTTTTGGGAAAAATATATTTATATGTTAAAGACAAAAGCATTGATAATATGCAAACAAATCTCGAATAACTTCACGACCTCAAGGCACAATCAGATAATGATTTAAAATAAAATTATGGGAACCTTCTTTATCAAAAGTTAAATAAAGATCAATATAGTCACCAAAAGGACTAATGATATTGGCTAACAAGCAAGGTGCGTACTCTTTTTGATCTTTAACGTCCTGGACTCCTGGTATATTCTATCTATAAGTGAAATAAAACTAAATTTTGAAGGTTTTTACTGAGGAAAAATTATAAATGCTATCTCATGATTGCAGAAATTCCCCATAGTATTTGAAATTGGCTTATATGTTTATTTTGAAGAAAAATAAAGAAACATATCATCGTTTTTTCTATAAAAGAGCTAAATAGATGGTTTATTATAAAAGAAATATAAATCATTATTTTTTTGTTCTCACCTTAAAAAAAAAGACGAGAATTACTAAGCTTAACATTTGTTTTTAGGCAAATAAAAGTCCATGCATTCGTCAGCTCAAAACTGACAAAATAATATATCGTCTTGTATTTTCAAGGATAACTTAAACTTGGTAAATAAAATAATCATGATATTGGGTAAAGATATCCTAATTGATATTATGAAGGATTTCTTGTAAGGAATAAAATTCATTACTAGATGAACCATATTGGCAAAACTACAAAAAAAATATGTCAATCTCAACATCTCATATCATAAGATCGATAGAGAAAACCCAATACCATTATAAATCGTGTCGACAAAAGAAAAAATATTGTCATTTTAGCCATCACATAGGGAAAATTCACTTTGTGGTTGGAAGACGATTTTGTAAATAGAAACCATATATGAATCAAATCATTGTTAAATGGACAAAGATACCAATACTAATTGACTGTAGGTTTTTCAACAAAGCATGTGATTAGTTACCATAAAGGTAATTAAATTATGATAACACCAATTTTGGTGATTACAATATCATTAGAGGAATGGAAACTATAAACCACCTTTTGATAGTTTTTTTTTCTTTATCTATATGAAATGAACTAGAGAGAAAAATAAATCAAATTTATTTGATAATATTGATCACCTGCATCCATAAATATACACCATGGCTTGACCAACATATTTCAATTGCACAAAATTCACAAGGTTTGGAGCATAGAAATTCATTGGGTCAAGCTATGCCTAAAGACAACAAATGCATACACACAAAAGTTTGGGTCTCCATCAACCAAGGAACTGAGTAATCTCATATCAAATACAGGGTGTTTCACAACTCACAAAGTTGGCATTCATGATTATAAACTGAACAAATTATGTAGAAACTGTTCATAATTACAAGGAAAATCTTTAAACAATGAATGAAAACCCATTGGAAAAATGGTAATTAACTCTTCAAATTGAAAGAAAGTGGTCCGAATATGAAAAGAACATTTGAACCATCCTTAATATCCACAGAATAAAAAAAAATCCAAGCAGAAAATAACACAAAGATATTGAAACATTCTACACATGAATTTGATCACCAGAACAAAATGATAAGCATGAATATGAATATCTGAATAAGAGAGTGCCAATAACATGAAAAACTCAACTAAATATAGACTAAACAAACCACATACATCTCTATTATGTATTCAGAGAAAGACTAGTTCATCCACTCAACGCATGTTCTTTCTTAAAATAAAATATATGTATGCGTCCATGAATATGTTATAAATATTTATGCGATAGATCTCATATTTTCGCTACAACATTGTTTTTTGAGTCTTACTTTTGTGGGGGTCTCTGGAGTCTTTTGATAAGCACATAAGTGCGACACATATTCACCCATAACTACATTAGTTAGGACTCATTTTTCGCTAATAAACTTGTGTTTGTAGGTATTTTTGGGCAATAAACATTTTTTGAGGAATCGGCTCGAAAAGTTGATATATGCACCCAAAGGACACATGTTATTCAGACTATCAGTTTTGGATAAGTGACACCTCAATTAATAAGGGGCACTCAAATTGATATTGGCACCCAAGCAGCTGGATAAGGGGCACCTTCATCCCCTTTATTTGAAATTGTTTTTTTTTTTTTTGCGGGAAATGGTGTTCTTCGGAAACCAGAATTAGGGTTTGTATTTTGGAGGAGATTCAAGGAGACTCAATGACTGAAATTGCATGAGAATGTCTATTTAAGCTTAACATTCATGGTATGATCTATGCTTTGGGTTTTAATTGGATGGATATTGAGATTGAAGAAGTCATGGAATTACGTTTTTCTTTTAAAAAACCCGATCATCCCTGTTTTGGATTTGGTAGATTTTTAGGAGGATTCAAGTGCTATTATCGATCAGATTGGGCCTGTTGCAGCTAAACATGACTGGTAAGTCTATCAGAATTGAATAAATTGAGCCGCAACATGAACTTGAAGTCAATCAGGGGAGTACGTGTGTAGATGAGATAATCACGGTATTTCAGCATGTTTAGAGTTAGACATATGCTAATCATGTTTAGATAGAGCTTGGTTGCAACACAAATGAGTAGAAGATAAATAAGGATATTTGACAGCAATAGGATCGCGTAATGATTTAAAACATGGAAGAAATTTTCGTATCTTGCATGGAAATATTTTTATTAATTGCGGGGATTATTTGGAGTTATGAGGATTTATTCTCAGTCGGATTGAATATTTATAGGCTTCTGGGATCATAGAGAGGGGGTATGGAGTGATAGGGGAGCGAACAGAGGGTTGAGGATGGAGAAAAGTCAAGTTGCTGAGATGAACCAGTTCTGCTAGTGAAGAAGAACACGAAGAACATAAGACGCTTTAAGGCAGTCGTAAAGCTACAGTGACATCGACAATTTACTTTTATCGTTCTCTGTAACAATTGAGTTTGTAACTAATATAATTGTTACATACCCGGTTTTCACCATTTTTTCTCATTTTCATCATTTGTAAACACTTTGAGCAATGGAAAATTATTTTGAGAGTGTGTACCACATAAGGAGCTATACCCCATCACTGTGACAATGGAGGAAGCAACTTTTCATAATTTTGGTAAATGAATTAATTCTTTTTATGATTTTTTAAATAGATTTAATTGCTTTATGATTTCTATTAATTACTTATTATTTTGTCTAATGTTGCATGCTTAGTTTCAATTACTTTTGATGCGTCATGCTTACAACTAATGTTTTATGAAGTCTGATTTTGGCAAAGAATTAGAGTCACAATTTGTTTTGTTTGAGCTATATTGTCTAGAGTTAATGACTGAACCACAAGAATATGAAAAGTAGTAAAATCCCGCGTCTTAGTGTCTCTTCATCTTGTCACATAATTTGTATATTTTCGCTAGTTTAAGTATTTTTTTAATTAATTATTAAAATCAATATCACCAAGTCCAACTGAGCAACAACCTTTCTTACCACTATATAAAATTCGACCATCTTTCGGTTGGAAGAATTTTGATTTTTTCTTTTCTGAAGTCTCCGTTTTCTTCATCGACTTTATGGGTGTTTTCATTGCTAAAGACAATGAAACTTCTAATTTTTTTTATAGACTTCTCTTCCTTCATCTCTGAAAACAATAGATCTTTAGAACAGCTCATCATGATCTATCCAAAGTTACTTTTTCTTTACAAGACAAAATAAAATAAGTTTAGAACTCAAAAGGATTGGATCTATCTAAAGATTATTTTTGCTTCACAAAAGAAGTCTGAGCTCAAAGGATTTGAACAACCGGTTTTTAGAACAAGAGAACAGGAAGTGATAAGAAGGTTGAGAATTATGTTTCTTTTGTCCAAACTCTTTTGTTTATATACTCCTCTTTCCCTTGAGACATGACGTTAGCCCTTTCAATTGATTTTGGCACGTGTTTCAAGGCCATTTGTTTGACTGACCTACTCTTTTCGCTACAAAATCGGTCTTCTAAACCATTTTTTAATCTTAATAATATTAAAAGTGAGCTCAAAGATTACAAGGAAACTTAAAATCAACCAAGTTTAAATATAGAAATTCCAACACCAAGGTAAATGCTACCACGATTTTTTTTACAGCAGAAAACTTAGACAATCTTCATATAGTTTGGTGGTTTACCCACAAGACTGCCCCTTTCAATTGATTTTTCGTCTTTATTACATATGTTTGTAGTATTTTCAACAATGTTATTGTTTTTTCTTCTTCTTTTTTTCCAACAATGTACCAATATTTAGTCATTGTATGTTTTTTGTATTTTCGCCTTGGTTGAATCAAAACAAACTTATTAATGATGTCTTGCAAAACATCCTTAGGGAAATCACAGTAAGTCATGCATCCTCTCTATGGCAGTAAAAAACCTTTTATGATATTTATTTTAATGCCACTGTTAGTGCATTTGCTAACCGATTTCTTATACCATGTGTTTTTTTTGTTGTTGTTGTAGCAATTCCAAAATATTATCATCACTTAATTGATTTAGCTATGTACTATTCATAATTATGTATTACATTGTTCATACATATTTAATGCTATTGTTCTTTCTTAAAATAAAAGAAAATTTATATCTATGCGTCCATGAACATGTTATAGATATTTGTGCGATAGATCTCATATTTTCTTTACAATATTTTTCTTTGAGTCCCTTATCCACACTGTTTGATTCATGAAAAACATACTCACGCCCATTCTCTACTAAAAAAATAATTTTATACATTTGTGTATTTAAAAAGAACCCCCAATTGGGGGATATGACTTTTAATTGGGGGATATGACTAAATGACAAAATAGGGATCCAAATATCCTAGCTGGGTTACCTCTTATGTAAATAATTTATTAATTCCTAATCTAACCCTCCCTAATCAAGATTAGTTACTAATTAAGATTAGTAAAATGTTAATGATTTGGGGATATAATTAGTGTTTTTAAGTTTTTTTGAATTTGTGTGGGTTAGTTAAGAGTAGAAGGAGGGAAAAAAATTTTGAGTAGAATTTTTTTTTTTTTGAAATGGAAGATGATTGTGATGAGAGACTTGCAGCTGCTGAATCTTTAGCTCAATTACAACAACAATCATATCTTCAATCTTCGGTTAATGATAACAACTAAAAATTGTTGTATGATGAACCAACACCTTTGAATCATGATTTTCGTGACCATGAAGTGTTTTTTGAAGAACCAACTCAAGAAAGTAAACATGTTCAGCATACAAGCAACCCCAACACACAGGTAATGCTTCAAAGAGGTCGATTTTTTTTTTATTTTTGAAACCGCCATTTTTTTCTCTGCAAAAGCTTAGTACCGGCGTGGTCTTCAACCCAAATATGCATGCCGGTACCACAAGAAAAGTATCCAGAAAATTAAAAAAAAAAATTTACTTGACTACCGGCATGGTCTTCATATTCTCGAGCATGCCGGTACCTTTTCCGGCATAGTATTTTGCTTAAATTTCTATGCCGGTCCGGGATGAAAAGTATCCACAAAGTTTAAAAAAAATTTCACTTGATTATTAGTTTTTTTACTGAGAAATACATGGCTACGAGACCTCCAATTGTGCCAATTAGTGTAGCAAAGAATGCATTACAAACTTGAAACTGCAATACAATAGGATAAGTCATGGCTTGGTTGGCCTTAGCATAAGCAACTTGAGTGGCAACTAGGAGGGTCCCTATAATGGAGGCAGCAGCTATACTCATAAAGAAACCCAACAAATACTGAGGATTTGTAACACCAGGAGGGCGATCACCGGACCTCGTCATAGCGAGAAGTATAGAACCCATTATTATTACAACAATTGCATTAATCGAGTAAGGTGTAAATTTCGCTAACCCAGAAGAATGAAATAAAGGAAGTGAAAACAAGTAGTAAAGGTCCTCCTATCCACCCTAATAGATTAAATGTGCAGCCTAGTAAGAGTAATCCCCATTTTATTGCATCTGGAACAGATTTAACCGTTGAGAAATCCTCATCGTCTTTAGAGTGGAAGTACGATGGCTTGCGGATGGATACTTAGTTGAAGCAATAGAAATGGAGTTAAGAGAAGAAAGGTTTTAAGTTTCTTAAAGGTGTACGGGCTTGGGTTGAGAAGGAGATGAAAGAAATTGGACTCCCACAAACAAGAAATGAACCCGACGAGGCTACAAAAACCAATGATGACAGACCACCGGAGAAGGTGACAAAGAAGAAAAATTGTTTGCCACGATTTTTTTCTGGTTTTGAACAGGTACCGGCATGGTAATCTAGTTTTCGAGCATGCCGGTACCTGTTCCGGCATAGTATTTTGCTTAAATTTCTATGCCGGTCCGGGATGAAAAGTATCCAGAAAGTTAAAAAAAAATTTTACTTGACTACCGACATAGTCTTCGTATTCTCGAGCATGCTGTACTTTTTGTTCCGGATAGTATTTTGCTTAAATACCTATGCCGGAATAGGATGAAAAGTATCCAGAATGTTGATTTTTTTTTTACTTCACTACCGACATTAATAGGAAATTATCGGGCATGCCGCATCTGTGTTTCCGGATATGGTCTTCATCAATTCCGGCATGGTATTCATCACTTCCATTTTGAATTTTTCCTGGATTTGAAAAGCTTGGTGCCAAGATGGTCAGTTGATATGAAGACCATGCCGGTATTGTTTTCCAAGATAGTCTTCATATTTATTTCCTTTCTTGGGAAACAATACCCAAGGCATGGTCTTCATATCAACTGACCATGCCGGCATTGTGAAGATCAAAACAAGAAAAATTCAAAACGAAGTGATGAAGACCATGCCGAATTTATGAAGACCATATGCTTGAACATGGTCCATCATGGTCTTCATCACTTTAGAAGATGATCTTCATCACTTTCAAAGATGATCTTCATCACTTCGAATAAAAAAAATCGTTTCCAAAGTGAGGAGAAGAGAATTTGATATAGAGTGGGGAGAGTTTAGAATTTCAAAGGGAATGGGGAATATTTGAAGAACGATTAATCGTCGATGAAGAACGACGAAGAAGATGAAGGAAAAAAAATATTCAAAACCTAAAATCATAAATTAGGTACCTCAAATGGAATTGGGGGATATATGATTTTGATTTTTAGATTTTATGTTTTAGGGGAAAGGGCATAACAATCTTTTCATAATGTTTTTTAATTAATGAAAGAGTGTTTTGGTATTTTCGCACCTAAAAGACACCCCTTAGCATCCACCTTTGGTTGGGGGAAGTAATTCATATCCCCCAATTAAAAGTCATATCCCTCAATTGTGGGTTCTTTAAAAAGGGGATTTCAATCTGATTCGTTCAGGAGTGACATTAGACTTTATACCTTGGAAAATGTAGCTTCAACTTGATTCAAATGCTTTATGTTTTTTTACAGACATGGAAAATTTGGATAATGCTCTTGAAGATCCCAATCTTCAAACAAATCTCCTGAATACATTTGATGTCAGAGTTTATGAGTGACGCAAGAAGTTAGAGGAAGTTGAGAAGTTTGTTTTAAAGAATTTTAAGGCCCTAACGAATAAACACAAGTCACTCATGCAAGAAGTTTTAGATATGTACTCAAGTTGTTTGTTTTTTTTTTTTTTGAAGAAAAAGGATATATTAAAAGAGGAAAAAATGGTAATTACAAGGGAAATATCTACAGAGGAAAGAACGCCAAACCCATCCAAAAACTAAAAAACAGAAAACCTCAACCTACATATGGATTATTTCCTCCCATTGATGAATAATTTGATTTGTTGAGAAGTGCTTAAAAGTATCCGTAGTAGAACTCCACAAACAAATATGCATCTTTATTGCGTGAACTAACTCGTCCTTATTTCCAAGTCTTCCCCCTTGTCTCCTCCTATTTCTTTCTAACCATACTTCCCAGCTAATAGCAAAAGGAAGCAGCCGCCATACCATTTGAATCCTCTTTGCAACGCCTTGTAATCGCCAACTAAGCAACATATGCTGAAAGGAATGTTGACAGACCCAATTAACATGTAAAGAAGCCAAAAAATAGTCCCAAACATACCTTGTTTCTAAACAGTTCAAAAACAGGTGATCTTGATTCTCCTCATCCGTATTGCATAGAAGACAGAGAGTTGTCGGAATCTCCACTCCTCTTGCCCTTAACATTACTCTTGTTGGAATTGATTTATGCATTGCCGCCCATATCACAAACTGGACTTTAGGAGGAGAAAACCTGCTATGCACCACGTTGGAATACTCCCAGTCCAGATCCGTTTCCGCCAGCTTGTTATATATAGATTTTGCAGACCAATCACCATCTATCTCATCATCTTCTCCTTGCTGTAAGATGAAATTTCTTAAATCATGTTTTATTTCTAACAAGTCAATCCTTTCCGCCGGGCCTAAAACTTTGGAAAATGAGAAATTCCAAGTAACCCTCTTCATGTCGGCAACCATATGAAATTTTTGGTTACTCAACTTAAATAGCCTTGGGTACTTATCTTTTAACGAATTGTTCTCCAGCCACCTGTCATGCCAAAACCGAATACCAGTGCCATTCTTCAACCGAATAGTGATCTCCATGCAGAAATCATCATTCACTTTCAGAATCTCAAACCACAAGCTTCTACCAATAGTTTCCTTAAGATGAAGAGGAACTATAGCATTCTCCACTGAGTTGGTTTTTTCACACATGATCTGTCTCCACCAAGCCGATTTCTCTTTTGTATATCTGCCGTGCCACTTTTCCAGCAACGCTTTATTAATGAGTCTCAGGTTCCTTATACCTAACCCGCCCTTCCTTCTAGTTTTAAAAGCCTTCTCCATCGACACCCAACTCATTTTCTTGTTGTTATCATCCTCCCCCCAAAGAAACTTCCTTATGATGCTGTTAATTTTCTTCTCCATCGAAACAGGCATATGATAGATTGACATAAAGTACACAGCAACACTTTGTAAAGAAGATTTGATTAATGTTACTCTACCAGCCTTATTTAAGAATTTTCTTTTCCATGGTGCTAACTTCTTCTTCATCCTCTCAATCACCACGTCCCAGATGGCCACATTCCTTTTACTTGCACCTATCGGCAATCCTAAGTAAGTAATCGGAAGATTATCCAACTTGCATCCCAACTCTAAATCCAAATCATGGATTATACCATCAGCAGCAATACTTGTCATTGAACTTTTTTCTAAGTTCATTTTCAAACCAGTCAAGACTTCAAACACCAACAAAATAACTAACAATCTTCTTACCTCTTCTTTAGAAGCATTTAGAAAAATGAGAGTATCGTCAGCGAACTGAAGATGAGAAACCATAGAGCCACCCTCCTTAACTTGAAATCCTTCCAATCTGCCATTCCTAACAGCATCATTAATCAAGATAGATAGGACCTCGACCACCAACAAAAACAGAAACGGAGAAAGAGGATCGCCTTGTCTAATCCCCTTCGAAGGTTTTATTCTCTCTGTTGCTTCTCCATTAACCAGAATTGAGCACTGAGCGCCTGTAACACACCATTGTATCCAACTGATCCACTTTTCCCCAAAACCATTTCTTCTCAAAATCATGAACAAAGAAGACCAATTAACATTATCGAACGCCTTTTCCATGTCGATCTTGCATAAAATTCCAGGTTTTTTTTGTCTTATTCTGCTATCGATACATTCATTAGCAATTAAAATGCCATCCAGAATTTGCCTGTGTTTCACAAAAGCCCCTTGAGCATTAGAAATTAGAGAAGACATCACCACCTTAATTCTTTCTGCAAGAAGCTTTGATAAGATCTTGTAAAAACTGCTAATGAGACTTAATGGCCTAAAGTCTCTAACAGTAGCCGAATCTTCCTTCTTTGGAATTAACTTAATAAAAGACATGTTAAGTCTCCAGTCAAGTTTTCCATTGCTGTGGAATACATTGATAGCCGCCATCACTTCCACCTTCAAGAATCTCCAACAAGAATTAAAAAATTCCATGTTATAACCATCCGGTCCCAGTGCTTTATTAGCACCACAGCTCCTAATAGCCGCCACCACTTCTTCCTCTTCAAAGCTTCTTTCTAACCAAATCTGCTGAGTAGCATCCAAACTTTTAAAGTCCAAGTTATCAAAAGAAGGAGAAACGGAAGAAGAATTAGTAAAAAGGGCCGTATAATACCGCTGAATTTCTCTTTTTATCATATCTTGGTTGAAAACATCCACACCTGAAATTTCCAGTTTTGAGATGCGATTTGTTTTACTCTTTGCATTAGCCATTTTGTGAAAATAATTTGTGTTTTTATCACCATATCTGAATCCACTGACCTTAGCCCTTTGAAAAGCCATCCTTGCCGTAGTTGTCTTCACTTTATTTAAATCCACCAGCAGTTTATTCCTTTCATCTCTTTGGTATTCATTTAACACTGCTCCTTCTTCCCCCAAATTTAGAATCTTTATCTTCTCTGTTAACTCCGCTTCTTCCTTCCTGATATTGCCAAACACATTCCTGCTCCAATTCTTTATAAAGAATTTCAGGTTTTGAAGTTTCCTGAACAACACATAATCAGGAGTACCTGAAAATTCCATAGCCCTCCACCAAGTCTCCACCAAGTTCACGAACTCCGTATGTTGAAGCCAATGATTCTCAATCTTGAAGCTAGAGTGACCTCTGATATCAGGAGATAAGTCTAGCATTAAGGCATCATGATCAGAAATTGTTCTAACCAAAACCGTCTGAGTTGCATTGCTGAAATTTGCATCAAAAGAAGGGCAGACTAGAAATCTATCTAGACGGCACAACAGAGGATCCTCCTGCTTGTTACTCCACGTAAAGGCTCCGCCATTCAAAGGTAAATCGATTAAATCCTGTCCAAAAATAAATTCATTTACAAAATTCATATTCCGAACTTCCCCACCAATTTTGTTCCTCTCCGCATCACTTCTAACTGCATTGAAATCTCCTACCACGCACCAAGCTTCAGCTGACCAACTCCTTACGGCGTTAATGTCCAACCAGAAAGCCTCTCTAGTAGCGTAATCGCAAGGCGAATAGACGTTGGTTAAGACAAACTTGAACCCATTACTCCTAAACTGAAACAGGCAAGATATAGAGTTTATGCCGAAACTTTTATCCATTAATTCCAAATACGTAATCATCCCACATCGTTAGTAACCTCCACTCATTTCCCCGCACCGCCTTTAGCTCGGCAAAAACTCCCAACCAAACTCCGAATCGTACCACAATTGTCTGAGAAAGTAACTAGAGAAAGCCGTTATTTTAGTTTCCTGGATTGTACAGGCCAGACATCTGTGCGCGTTGATTAAATCCTTAACCGCTATTTGCTTATCGTAAGCGTTCATCCCCCTAATGTTCCAATTAATGAGTTTAGTCCCCATTAATCACCAACTGCTTCCCAGATGTTACTTCCTCATTTTCCCCTTCCTTCTCATTTGATTCCCCAAAACTTGATGAGTCACGCCGTCTGCGTTTTTCCCATCTCGCTAGAGACTGTATCTATCTCTATATTTAAAGAGAATCTCCTCAATAACTTCCTTTGCCTCTTCCATCTTTCTCGGTGATGCCACCCAATCGACTACACAATTCAAAAACCATCTTTGAGGTCGAAAATATGATCTTAGTTGAGTCAATATTTATGTTCTGAATGTCCCCAAGATTAATTACCACCTGGTCTTCGACTACAGAAATTAAACTATTTGTCTTAATCATCTGCAGCGGAAATGAGATGTCAGCCATCTCATTTGTGTTAGCCAAAATCAAAGGCAACTCATTAGAATGCAATACGATCTGAAGGTCATCATGGATTCCTGAGTCAAGAATGTCTAAAGCATCAGTAGGCACCTCTCCTGAAGTAGAATGATTGAAATAATTCTTGGGGATTACGTCAGCACATCCAACCACATTCCTTGGTCCAGTTGCTTCTGCAGCCAGCAAGCTGTCGATAACATCCAACCTTGTTGTGGTAGTGTCTCCACCAACACTTTCGCCCTCAATAAATGATTGAAGTGCATTAACAGAATGCAACAATTCAGTACTCACAGAAGAGTGAGCTATTGTAACACATCCTAAATTGTCATTCGCAGTGACGTCAGCGTGTGATACATGACCAATCTCCGTTCCCAAAGTTTCTATAAAATTTGGCTTGAAAATCAACTTATTTTCCGAATCACCGCCTAGAGAGTTTTGACTTGTTATTGTGGACCACCAAATCGAGGTTGCAGCTGGTGTAGCGGTACAAAAATTAACATAAATGCTTGACAAGGCTCCTAAGAAGTTGGAAAAAGTTGCTTACCTTCCTGGAAAGCTTTTTGAACTTCTTTCGGGCACCGTAGATTCGTATTCAGTTGCTTTTGGTACTTTTCGCAATGGGTTGGACATGCAAGCTCAACAAGCTCTTGCTGATAGGGTATTTTAATATATCTTTTACATTATATTTTAGTGGAAATTGGTATGTTCCTTCATTTTACTTATAATGATCTAGGAGAAATAGTTGTCATTCATGATTATAAAGGGTTTAGGTAAGAAAAATGTGTGGAAGAAATTAATAATATTTTGCTTGAGTTTTACTATGATGATAAAATTCGGATATGTTTCAGAGATAGTTTGTTAAAGAATTTCTTTGGATAGCTATATTTTCTCATTTTGAAGTATTTCTCTAATGTTAGCTTAAGAACTTAGTTGGCACTGTATAAATCAAGATTTTATACCTGTTATATTCAGTTCAGACCTTTACTGTCAAGGTGTCACCTTATCCTCTCTTTTTTTGGAATGATGGGAAGTAAATGTTCTAGTATCTTGCAATAACTGGTATAGTGAGATGCTAGTTATTGGTACGGATAACAATTAGCTAGAACTAGGGAAAAGTTCGATGGGAAATGTGTAGATGAACAAAAGAAAGAAAAAGTTGTGAGAGAGAAGAGGAGTTTGTGTGAAATGAAGGTGTCATAGGAAAGTGTAGACAATTATTATATATTGATGTATACACTTACTTTTGTGCACAAAGAACATCAATCACAGCCTTGGATTAAAGGCACGTAGGTACCAGACCAATTCTTTGACCTTATTTGTATTTTTAATTGTTAATCCTATGTAACCTTACGTTTATCATTTCTTTCAGGATGCTCTCCTAAGACGCATTCCTCTTCACCACCGCATCTAGATTAAGTAGAAGATTTGGACATCTTCTTTAGAAGATTTGGAC
This sequence comes from Papaver bracteatum, assembly GCA_023529315.1. Lineage (NCBI taxonomy): Eukaryota > Viridiplantae > Streptophyta > Magnoliopsida > Ranunculales > Papaveraceae > Papaver > Papaver bracteatum. The sequence goes on along the minus strand of JAJJWX010004332.1, from coordinate 622,955 downwards.
ATCTTATTATTATTCTCTTTTTTCTTTAGGGATTTTCGACTTGAACGTCTTCTTTAGAAGCAAAAACAAGGGTGTGATGAAATTTCTTAAATTTGTTGGTACAATATTATTATTTTCTTTTGTATTTAGGGGTTTTTGATTTTTGTATTTTACTATGACAATAATTAACTTTCTCACAGAAAACTCGCATCTCCAAGTTCTCTTTCGAGCAAATGTTTTTCTTATTTCTTGATAGGTGTAGAATACACCGTATTTACTATTTAGAATTTATGCTTTCTTTGCTATTTTTTTTGTAAATTATGTATTTTACGTGTGTTTTTGAGTTATTAGGTACTTTGGAGTCACATGGAGGAAAAGAGGAAGAAATCACCCAATTTGAGCAAAAAGGGAAAAATTGTCATTTCATAGGCGAACACTGTCCAGAGCCCAGTCAAGATTAAGGGGCAACACTCTCATAGATGTGCTAAAAACATACCAACGGTGGTTAAGGGGATTCCATTCAAGGTATCCCTTATCATTCATGAGTGGGTGTAAATATCGGGTGCAAATATCCTGGGGTGTACTCATTCAACCCCAACCCTAGATCGAGAAGAGAAATCTTTTATCAATCATTTCCTCTCATTCATTTCGTCCCTGAAACAGAAATTGAGAAACAAAGCCAGACAGCAGCTGCTGCGTCTGAAATCAAGATCGAAATGGAAGAAGGGTTTGTTGATGGTGAGATTTGGATGAAGGCAGAGATAAAGAATTGAAGATCGTGGTGCTGTTGAAGGTAATTTAGGGTGTGAGAAGAGACTGCATATGGAGTTGAAGAATGAAATTGAATCTGAAATTGAGACATCCATGAGTTGAGAGTTGTTGGTGGTGTTGTTAATTGGTTCGAATCAAGAATGGGTATGTGATTAATGTGGAGATGCTGCTGTTGAGAGGTAAAGCCACATGTTAGGGTTTGTGGTGACTGAAATTGAAGATTATGCAGAAGATGAATCCTTAACCAATATTTTTCCTTGCTTGATTTGTTTATTTTATTTTGTTTGCTTTTATTTTACTTTTACTTTATAAAAATCAGAAAATCCCCCGTGTTTTATATAGGAAACCGAAATAACTTGACAACCTTAGACCTCTCTGTGGGAACGATCCTTTCTTTCCCTTGCTATATTATATATTTTTAGTAGTGAGAAAGTGTAATTTATTTTTGACGCATACTACAACGATCAAATTTTGGCGCCGTTGCCGGGGAGGCAGCGGTAGTCACTTGTTTTTGGTTTCTTATTATTATTATTTTGTTTCTAGTTTTGTTTTTGTTTTATTTTCTAGTTTTTAACCTTGTTTTGAGAATCGTGTTTCAGGTACTTATTTCTCATGGATGGAGCATATTGGAACAATGGATACGGTTTCCAACAACCTCAACAACATGACAACTTCCAACCATTCCATGGGTATAATCAAAACCAATTTATTGGCTATGATCAATATCCTATGGAATTTTGTGGTCCTTAAACGTATCAACAACCTTATGACAGGTATGTGTGTGAACAACCACAAGGATGGGAGGATTCTTGTGCTCGTGAACAACAAGTCTCTAACTTTTTGGACACATTTTCCAACTTTGTACAACAAGAGTTTCAAAAAGATAAAGAGACTAGAGAAGAGCAACTCCAAGAACTTCGTGAAGGTATTGCTAACTTGCGAAGAGGCATTGACAATGCAAAGAAGATATGGATAATTCTAATGTGCATATGGTTTGTGATGAATATTTGATTGATGCTAATATTGAAAAAGCCCTAATCTTGGGCACTTGTTTTGATAATTGTGTAGCTAACTCAACTCTTGATATTACTAATGATCATTCTTCTATTCAAAAGGATGAGTTAGAGTTTACCAACACCAAATTCAGCGACGAAGAACCTTATTTTAACTATGAAAGTGACAGTGATTATGATACATTGCTTGAAACAACTCATGGTGACATCTCCGAGGAGTGTACAATGGAATCTTTTTGGGATCAAGATGAAGACGAAGAGAACTATGATGACACTAGTGCAGCTTGCTCAAGCATTGATATTAATAATGATCAAGAGCCTATTCAAAAGGTGTACCTTGAGGATGATGCATTTTTGAATGTTCTAAAAAGTTCCTTATAGTGAAATTCGGATCCGCTGTGGATTATGTTCCTTACAAAAAAGAGGAGTATGTTGAGAATGAAACCGATGTGACCAATATTTTGGAAGACCCAATTGAACTTGTGAATGATTGTAATGATGATGTTGATGTCAAGACTTTGGTTAAGGCAGAAACGGACGAAGAATGGTTGCAAGGTTTGATAGAGGACCATGATATATAAGAGGTGAATAATTTACTTGAGTTTTTCAAGGATGAAGAGGATTCCGTGATACAAGAGATTGTGATAGGTTTGTCTAACCCTTTGCATATTGTTTCTTCTCCTTTACCTCTTATTGGTTTGAATGTATGTGCTTCGAGAATATTGTTGAATAACTTTGTTTCTCGATATCCGACATTAGAGATGCTTGATTCTCATACTATACAGGTTTTTGAACAAGAAACCGTGGAAGTACCCGACTCATATATTCTTTACCCACTTCCAAGTGTGGACAAGAATAAGTGTGGGGGAAGCTTTTATCGGTTAATAGCTTCGTTTATGTTTTATGTTACTAATATTTGTGTGAAGCTAGTGTTTGTAAAACAGGTGCTATGGGTGGATCCCCAAATTTTTCAGATTGTTAATATATGGGGAATGAATCTTACAAGAAGCTAAGTCGGGCTGTCGACTTTAAAACATGCGCTAAGTGGGAGGTAACCCACCGGTTTTGTATTTATTATCCTTTTGTTTTTATTTTCTTTGTGTTTCTTTTATTTATTTTTCTTGTTCCATATCATATTAGGATTTCCCACCTTGACTTTACTAGGAGGATTCAATTACATTGAGGACAATATAAAGTTTAAGTGTGGGGGAGTGTTTGGATGTTTTGCATATAGAGTTTTTAGCCTTTTTGAGTCGATTTTACAAAAAAAAAAATTGCATAAAACCTCCAACTTGTAGAGATTTTAGAGTTACTAGCATCCTTTTAGGTATGTTTAACTGAACTTGGAAGTGTTAGGGAACTACATTCGGATTTCTTACGAATTGGAGTGTTAAATAATGGATTTAATCATGCCGGTGATGCAAATTAGGAGAAGAGAGAAATGCATTATTAGAGCTGCTGATCAATCATTAGTGGAGACTACCCATTTTCATATCAACCAAGGCACCGACCAGAAATTCTTCCATGACTAAAGAGCTTCTTTTGAGTGTGTGTCAACGTACGTTAATTCCGGGTAGAATGGTGAGCTACCCAATTTCACACCAATTTCAGCACTATTTTTGATCTCTTGAGTGCTAATTTTTGTAAATCATGAGGGTGACGTCTATGGATGAAAGCCTCCTTCTTGTAGTTCAATTTTCAGTTAGCACTATTCTCTCTCTCGACAACAACGGGTCCATAGAAACACCATGATCATCAACAAGGAGCGACATCAAAATCTACAAGGAAAGTTGAAGACGTTCAAGGTTTACAAGCAACAGAACAAGAAAAGAGAAAATTTCATATTCAAGTAAAGCAACATACAATGAGCAGATTTTTACATACATGTTGAAGACTTACAATACAATGAGCATAATTATATATCCAAGTGGAAGACTTATTTACAAGAGCAAAGAAAATCAAAAGGTGAGAATTATTGAAGTTTATGATTTCGAGACGATACAAGTTGTGAAGAATCAAGTGGTAAAGTACTTTTCCACGGCCATGGTTTGTTTTATTTTTCACTTTGTTTTGTATTTTGTTTCTCTTGTCTCCAAAAAAAAAGAAAAAAAAATGAGACAAGAGAAATATCTATTATTTTTTTTATTATTTGTTTAATATGCCGTGGGGAAGGAAAATCTACAAGGAAGTTTCAAGCTACAAGGAATTTAAGGAAAAAGGGTACAAATTGTTAAGGATCTACGAAGTTCAAGAGTTTATCACCAATAGTTGAAACCTAAGGCGAGGATCGATAAGACGAAGACGAGGAGCGGAAGACGTTTCTATTAGATGCCGTGAGAGTGGTGTTATCATAATTGGCAATCAGATATGAAGGTGAGTAAGTAATCTCATCCTCGATAATAGTGGATGATTTCCTTTCTTAGGGATTGTCAGAAAAATGGTTTTTCAAAACGTTAAAATATGTGGGTTTTTCAAAATATTTCGGAAGTTGTCCTTCCCACCAACGTGTTGCAGGAATTCTCTCTTCATTTATACCTGCACACATGTGAGACCCATAAAAAAGCTGTCTTTTTGAGTGAAATTATCATAAAACCCTTTTTGGTGAGGCAGAAGTCGAGGTGAAATGCTTATTGATCGTTTCTCAAACACGCGTTCTCTCATTATGGTGTGGTTATTTCTCACTCAAGATTTAAGAATGAATATGTTCTTTGGTATTTCTAACTTCTTATAACTAGCATGCAGAAATTCTATGTCCTCACTCCTCATAGCTCTTTGGATGCTTGGGACGCTGGAACGCTTTGAAGTTGGAGTAGGTTTTGTGGGTATATCTCTAGTAAGCCCTCACGAGACTATAACTCGTCCACTAGGGACACTTAGGGGTTTAAAGGCTTGTTATTTATGCTAAAAGTGACCGTAGCCTCGACGACACAGAGTTGTATGTATGTTTGTTTTAGTTTGATTTGCTCGAGGACTAGCAAAGTCTAAGGTGGGGGAATTTGATAGGTGTAGAATACACCCTATTTACTATTTAGAGTTTATGCTTTCTTTGCTAATTTCTTGTAAATTATGTATTTTACGTGTGTTTTTGAGTTATTAGGTACTTTGGAGTCACATGGAGGAAAAGAGGAAGAAATCACCCAATTTGAGCAAAAAGGGAAAAATTGTCATTTCATAGGCGAACACTGTCTGGATCCCAGTCAAGGTTAAGGGGAAACTCTCTCATAGAAGTGCTAAAAATAGACCAACGGTGGTTAAGGGGCTGCCATTCAAGGTATCCCTTATCATTCATGAGTGGGTGTAATTATCGGGTGCAAATATCCTGGGGTGTACTCATTCAACCCCAACCCTAGATCGAAAAGAGAAATCTTTTATCAATCATTTCCTCTAATTCATTTCGTCCCTGAAATAGAAATTGAGAAACAAAGCCAGACAGCAGCTGCTGCGTCCGAAATCAAGATCAAAATGAAAGAAGGATTTGTTGATGGTGAGATTCGGATGAAGTTAGAGATAAAGAATTGAAGATCGTGGTGCTGTTGAAGGTAATTTAGGGTGTGAGAAGAAACTGCATATGGAGTTGAAGAATGAAATTGAAACTGAAATTGAGACAGCCGTGAGTTGAGAGCTGTTGGTGGTGCTGTTAATTGGTTCGAATCAAGAATGGGTATGTGATTGATGTGGAGATGCTGATGTTGAGAGGTAAAGCCACATGTTAGGGTTTGTGGTGGATGAAATTGAAGATTATGCAGAAGATGAATCCTCAAACAATATTTTTCCTTACTTGATTTGTTTATTTTACTTTGTTTTCTTTTATTTTACTTTTACTTTATAAAAATCAGAAAATCCCCCGTATTTTATATAGGAAACCGAAACAACTTGACAACCTTAGACCTCTCTGTGGGAGCGATTTTTTCTTGCCCTTGCTATATTATATATTTTGAGTAGTGAGAAAGTGTAATTTATTTTTGACGCATACGACATCGATCATTTCTTAAACAGGGGTGGGGTGAAATTTCTTAAATTTGTTAGTGCAATATTATTATTCTCTCTTGTCTTTAGAAATTTTCGATTTTCTTGTTTTACAGAAAATGCGGGGGTACAACAACCACACCCAACTATTTCTTTAGGAAATTTGTATGGACTAAACTCCATTATAATTCTGAGAGCACCAAGTTACTGAGTCTCAATCAGGAAATATATTAAAGAGCTTTATATTTTTCTCAACACAATCTGTAAATCAAATAGATAAAAATCCGTGAACCTGATTGTTATGAGAATAACTCGGATGGTGCCAAAGACCAATATCCGAGTGTCAATCAAGTCTTATCCGTGAACCGTAGGTAAAGTCAGAGTAACTTACAGTTGGGAAAATATTGAAAGATAAAAATCTGGTTGTAAGAATTTTTATATGTACAACGAAGATAGGCTAGATAGTATTCATACCACTTTCTCTATTTATTGTTTGAAAAGTAATGTGTCTCCGCAAATTGGTACTAGTGGATGCGTGTTCAAGAGCTGCAAATGTTCACGTCCCTTAGTTTCCTATGCTAAAAAAAGATAAAGTATACATTTAAGCCTAGAAAAAGTCCATGTTAATACTCAGCTAGAACTAAGGGACCTTAAGACAATCCAAAGGGCCCCTAGTATTATCATACTCAACAACATTCAAAACCATCCCCATACATAGAAAGATTACTACATAAAGTTCATACAAAAATTGTAGTATAAATAAATGGAGATCACTCATCACACTTAACCTATATGACTTATTATCAACTTATATTTCCTCATATTACTTAATGATGGATGAATACAAATTTGCTTTTAAATAAAACATGTGAGGCTAGAAGAGAGTCTAGGTAATGCTCTCCACATGCCACTCCAACCTTTCCATCATGAGTTGGATGACTTCTCATGGATACATTGGACACCTAAAGGACACATACATGTCAGATAATAACATGATTAAAACACTAAACATGTTATAAATAAAATAGAAATTAGCTTACATTAAACATGCATTAGCTTAGTCTAAACATGATTTGTTGCACAAACTATATAAGTCCAACATTCTCCCACTTGGTTAAGCAACAAAGCTTTTCAAAATTTATGCTAGCCACACACTTAAATCAAATAGTACGCTAGACTTCGACTGTAGAGACTTAGGTCACATTTAAGATGCATAAGCCATTTCTACAATCAGAAAAACTAGACAACCAACTATTCTCAAGAAATCCATTTTATTTTCAAAACAGAAATCATTTTAATTTACTTAACCATACGCCAATAGCGAGCTTACTTGAAAAACTTTATATGGATAAGCTTTATACCAAAAACTTAATAGCGCGTTTGGATAAAAATCTACTTCGGATTTCTGCTTCTGGAGAAGCAGAAATCAGGAGCAAAAAAATTTTGCTTCACGAAAAGTTAACATTTTTGCTTCTTGTAGTTATTTTGAAATTGTATACCCAAACTAACTTCTGACTTTTTTGCTTCCAGAAGTCAAAAAGTAACTTCTGGATGTGTATCCAAATAGTTTATCCCTGCTCTTATGCCACCCGCATGATCTCCTTAGTCATAGCCCCATTTTCTTGCTCGAATTAAGTACTATGCTTGTATTCCAATGAGACTAGGCACTTTAGGACATTAACAATATCGGATTTAGAACCATATGTCTCATACCAGAGAGTATTTTATGAGTATATATACCTTACAAAAGTTATAAAACGAACATGATTATAAATTCATAAACATCGCATTCCCATTGATAACACACAACACATAACAAATATGCTTCGTCTCACAACACATAACAAATATATGTTGTCACACATCGAAGACTACTTTATAAGCATATAAACCTTATAAGAATTAGTGAATGATGAAAAAAAAGCTACAAACATCACTCCCACTATAATTCAGATTCTACACTTCAAGAATGAGAGAATGGTGATAAGCAAACAACAAACGTTACTACCACTAAATTTAGATTCACACTAAATGGTTATTATTACTTTGTATATAATCATTGTAAACCACATTGATAGCATACCAATAGGCAAAAACAATCACCGCAAATCACATTTGGGTATAAAATACGACATACAACGAGTCCCAAGAGACCTAGAACTCATATGGAAAGCTTTCACTCATGTCATATTTTATAAACATAAACCACCTTTGGGAAAATTTATATTCATAATTTCTGAATGAATCGAACAAACAAACCATCACAATCACAATCACATAATTCTCATAAAAACACTTCCACGTACTCTCAAAGTATCACTTTGGCAATACTTAGTCGAGTAATGACAACCGGTCCAATACTTGTTATTATGATTTTTCGACCCCACAACATCAAGTATGAAATACAAACCACCACATATAGGAAGAACTATAACTTTATAAAGAAACGATATGGAACCTTATCCTTACGATCACTCCAGCTGCTGAATATGTAATAACTGGGTGAAATAGAAGTTGAATGTTGGAATTTCAACTCCTTAAACTTCATGCTTTAGTACTAAACATTAAACAAAACTAACAACATGCTGAAATATGACTACGACCTAGTATTCTCATACTTAACAACACTCAAAACCAACACCATACATACCAAGAATACCACATATAGTTCATACAAAAGAGATTTTAGTATAAGGGAATAAAACACACTCATCCCACTTCACCGACATGACTTATTATCAAATTTTATTTCCTCACACTACTTGATGATGGATGAAAACATATTTGCTTTTAAAGAAAACATGTGAGGCTAGAAGACAGTCGTAGTCATGTTTTCCACATGTCACTTCAACCTATCTGTCATGAGTTGGATGACATTTCATGGCTACATTAGACACCTATAAGGACAAGAGACATGTTATGCTAGTTTCAAACTTATATATCATTAAGACATTAACATGATTAAAACACTAAAAATGTGATAAACAAAACAAAAATTAGCTTACACTAAACATGCATTAGCTTAGTTTAAACATGATTTGTTGCGCAAACCATAAAAATTCTAACATATAGGTCATAAAACTGCTTCAGGGTTCAATATTACATCTCAGAAAGAATAATTCGGCCAAAAAACCCAAGAACAATGAATAACAAACTAATGTATTTTTGATCAATAGAGTTCTTGAAGCCCTAAACGATTGAATTTGACTATATTTGTGAGTTAGGTTGTGATTTCAAGAATCTATAAAAAGGTATACAACTTTAGAAATTGTCAGGCTTAGAGTCATATTCTTTGCCTTTATAAATCAAAAACGTGTTAAAAATTTCTCTTCCACTTGTTTTTGCTGATTATAACAAAAAAAAAAATGTCAGCAATCAACAAGTTCAATCCCCACAAACTTGTCGAATGTAAAGGTCCTTGGCCTATTTCTCATCGAAATAGACCCCCGCTAAGATAATTTTAGCCTCCAAGTAAGTTATTGAATGGTCATCTACATCACCATCATTCTTATCTTCTTCCTTAATAATGTCTTTATGAACTAAGAACTAGGTTCAATAAATTAGGAGAAACTGAGAAAACATTGGTTCCACTTATGTTTAGGTGGATGTAAATTTGAAGATTTTGTATAATTAAAAAATATTAACTAAGTGATATCAAATTTTATTTCTAAGATGGATCAATATTGGACAATTAGAAATCATTTCACTACGCAACGATAAAAAACCTTGATAATTGCATATATATATGATTTTATCAATTGTATTTTGGAAGAAATAAGACACTTATTGAGAACCAAAGAAACTCAATTTAGGGAATGGATTGCCGACATCGAGATTTATATTTTTCTAAGGTTTTATAGTATAGAGGAATAGCTTCTATCACATTCCACCCCACCTTATTCCCTCCTAAAATCCATTTCTTCCCCCATATTAACAGTAACTTCTTCAGCTCGCCGCTCCTTGCTCCTAGTTTAGTAGGATCTGAGAAACAAATAAGTTCGACTATTCGATCGCCGTACATATTCACATAACTAAGAAATTTTCCATCATTTGTTATTCATGTGCAAAGTAACTCAAAAAAACTAATTCTACAAAACAAAAATAAACTAATGGATTTAGAGTTTTCAGGGAAATCATTATTTCTATCTTAGCTTCCACTACATATAAAATAAAAATATAATTTCAACATAAAAAATTAAGATACCAATTTCAGGAAAGGAAAACAAAAGAAGAAAAAATCAAGCTTAATTAACTTTGCCAGGACATAATATTCAGAGTGAAACAACACCAGATTACTGACAGATTATGCATCTAATTGCATAGTACTTAGAAACATGTTCCCTAAAGGAGTATCCAGATTCAATTAAGAACTAAATATATGACCTAATAAAACAAAAAAATCACCAATTTGGAAACCCTAATATATGATTGGCACAGAAACTAATCAGAAGTCCCTTACTGACAGATTATGTATCTGATTTCACAACACTTGGGCATCTTGATCTAAAGGAGTAATCCTAGATCTAACATAAAAACTAAATATGACCCTGTAACCCAAAATAATCACAAATTTGGCAACCTAATATATGATTATCTCAGACAGTAGATAACCCTTGAGTTAGTCAAGCATGTTACTGCAGAAAATTAAATCAAAAGTACGGAGTTTGAATCCTAAAAATATCAAAGTGCATGAAAAAACAAAAAATAACAAAGCAGCAACATCAGAAACCTTAACTGCAAAGTACAAGGTTTGCAGTGATTACCTGGCAAAGTGACATGAACAACCTATTCTTTTTTCAGATCAGGTTGAAATGGAAACTGAATGGAAACTCAAACTTAGGTTGTAACACCACTTTTAAAATTTTAAGACATCAGGGAATCTAATATAATCTTTAGATAAATACATACAAATAGTAAAAAGGAAAACAATGACAAAGACAGGGGGCAGTGATATTGGCTAACATTCAAATTTTAAGGGGGGCACTTTCATGACTTTGTTTTGATTACACCTTGGAATTGTTTGAAGAGGAGGGAAATTTTGGAGAACAGAGGCTCCTCATATATATATTTGAAAGTTAATGTATTGAAGAAAATAAATAAATATGGGATGCTATTTTATCTATTGGATGCCCTTATCTCAGTTGTAGAAACTGTGATATGAGAAACTTCCAACAAACTTTTTTCCTCAGAATGTGAATACATATCATTAGAATTTAAAAGACTAGAATCATAAACTAAATCATGATGAATAAATGATGGCATTTGTCTCCAATATTTCATGTGGTACCCCTGATTTCTTGCTTGTTTTGTCAGTTTATCTGCTACCTTGTTACTATTTCTATGGTTGAAAGAAAAACCCAAAAAAGACTCACATGACATCAAAACCCTCTTAGATTCAGAGATTATGGCATGTTTTCTCCATTGAACCCTTTGCAATCTCCTTCTATCTAAAAGTGCTGACAGTTCATGCTAGTCTCCCCAAGTTTCTGTTTCTTCAGCACCAGAAGCATAAAAGGTCCCAGATCCAGCTTAGATAGATGTGCCTATTTCAGAACGAAGAATAAGTCAATACCCTGCAAGGTTATTTTCATCCACCCATGAAGCATCAAAGTTGATTTTAAAACTGTTAGGTTCAGGTGGATTTCATCTTTCACAATTATTATGAGTTTGGACTATGGGTTGAACTGGTGTTGATCCTGAATCAGAAATATTCCCTATGTCAAGTTCAGTGGATACATATAGAAGTGACGGTGTACAGAATCTAAGATATCTTAGCACTGCTAAAGATGTTTGTAAACTAGTACTTGATTTTCCTTCAAAAATTCTTATGCACCTTTCTTTCCAGATAATCCAACATTTTGTATCTACTACTTCTATCACATTATCATTAGAATTTTATGCAATCCAGTTAGAGTATAAACTCATGAAAGGATTGTCAGATGTTATATTGAAGTTTAAACCAACCAGTGGAGGAAGCATCCGTACTGACTTAGCATAAGGACACTTAAAAAAAAGATGTTTCAGAGATTCACAGTGATAATTTTAAAAAAAAATGATTTTCTATGTTGTCTCTATATTGTCCAAGTAACTTCCTAACTGGTAATGAATTTCCACAAGAATATCTTTTTTTTTTTGAGAAACATTCATTTTCCAAAAAGTATACCAAAAATAAATAGTGGATTGTATATTCTGATTCATATGCGCAGTCTGATTGGTCTCGTTGTTTTGCAGTTTAACATATAATAATTTAACTGTGAACTACCCATTAAAGTATCTTTTTTCATATTTCCATTTGTGTCTGGAAAAAGCTTTATCTTTAAAATTTTGTCTGAAAATATTTGGGAAAGTTAATTCTAACTTGTTTTGAGTTCCACTTATGCGTATCTGAGTCAATTAACTTAGCTATACATGTTAACGAGCTTAGCTTAAAAATATTTGGGAAAGTTAACTCTAACTTTTTCTGAGTTCTACTTCTGCGTATCTGAGCCAATTAACTCAACTACATGTGTTAACAAGTTTAGCTTAAAGCCACAGATTGATTCAAGGTTTTTTTTTTTTTTTTAATAGAGATTCAAGGGTTTCATCTAAGCCCGGAATCCGTTTGTATGTCTATATATTTATCATATTTCCATCCCCTACCTCCCAACAGCTGAACCTATGAATGAGAGTTACTCCCTGTTTTATTATTATTATTATGAAAAGGGGCCACGAAGGCTTTTATTATTATTATTATTATTATTATTATTGGATAAAGAGTATTACATTAACTAGTTGGAAGCCTAACAAGCTAGGCTCCAACGACATACTACTACATTAATTGAACAGGTTGCTGTGCTAGCCTACCAGCGAGCCTCATGGGTAACCTTTCCAAGGGGATCCGAAGCGGGAGGGGGGGCGAGATTGTGTCAGAAGGGGGGCAAACTAACACTACCTTCCATGTTAATTCCTGCAATATTCCATGTTATTATTATTATTATACATCACTGTACGAGTCGTCAGTAGGGGGTAACCGAGCAACAAGCTGGGCCCCTACATATTTCTGGATGACAATGCCTAGCCTATGAAATAGAGAGCTTCCTATGTTATAGTTGGCATCTTGGCTAGCAATACAGTTGCGTAGCCTTTTGAGAAAAAGAACTGTATCTTCACCCAATTCACCCAAGGTGGAAAAAGCTAGCACTTTGAAGCCATAACCATGTGTCTCGCATAGCTCCAAATATTTGTTGCGCTTTCGTGTCTCAGCTGCCTTGATGGCTTGCCCTGTAGTGGAACTACGATTTCTAGCGGTTGTAAGTGGTGAAACGCCGGTAACGTCAAAACAAACGTCCCTTCCGGCTTCCCAGTTGTAGACTAGAATATCGGCAGGCTTTCTACCATTTGAACTGTCTGTTAAGAAGGCTAAGGAGACATCTTTCCGTGCAGCTACACCGGCCTTATAGCAGATGTCTGCAAATAAGTCGCGATCCATGTCATGCCGAAATTTCTGTCCGACCTCGCTGGAACAGTGGAGGGCATGATCAGCGTATATATCCATTGGCCTGTCGCAGATGGTACATCTACATTCTTCAGCAAAAAAGGGAATGGCTAGCCTGTATTTGAGAACGGAGCTAAATTGTCGTGGTCCAACCGCTTGATTCAAACCACTGATAGGAATGGCCTTCAAAAAGTCCATTGCATTCTCCCTTCTATTGCTTTGCCACATGAAAGCTTCACGGTCATTTAAAGCAAAACAGGTAGGTATCTTTTCCTTTACTGCGCCAAAGTATATCGCTGCCATGGACTTCATGTGTTTTGGGGCAGTGTCGTTGATGCATAAGAATGTTAAACTACAAGCTTGCTGGAAAGTCTGAAGAGCATGTTCGTATCGTGGGCTCGACTTAGGAGGTATTGTACTGCCTAGGATTGCGTCTTGCAGAACCCTGGTTTGAGCACACGAAGCCAAGTAACAATACTTGCTTGTATCTACCATTGTGTATATGCCAAGGCCACCTTCTTTAATTGGTAGAGTTGCAAGTCGCTGTTGAGTTTGGACAAAACCAGCACCATCACCAACTACAAGTCGTCGTAGATATTGTATCAGATGAGTGTCATAGAGATCTGTAACATCCTGCAAGAAATAGGGCTAGTGGTACGTAGGGAGAAATATAGTTTTGATACTCCAGTGCAGTTACGCAAGAGAAGGAGTTCGCTTTGTGGATCCTGCAGCTGTTGAACTTTCTCCATAAGTTGTATAGTTTTGGTCACCCTGCCTTGTATCACAAATACTGGTGAATTGTGCATCTAGGCTAACAAAATTTCCCTAGCAGTTTCACACCATCACATGGCTTGCCAATTCCAGCAAGAAATACTAGACTGCATCTTGGATCAGGTGTTGGCCAGAAAATCTCGACCTTGCCAATGTTCAGATATAAGCCATGTGTGGCATCATTATTATATAATGATTATTATTATTATTATTATTATATAATAATGCCACACATGGCTTTTATTGAAAAGAAAATAGGAGTAATTATTATTATTATTATTATTTTATCATATTTCCATTTGACTTTTAGAATACTATCCCAAAGTGTTTTTTAAAGAGTGATGTTTTTATAAGAACGTTCAAAAACTTTGAAACTCGGTTAAAACTTAAAAGACTCGACACCAAGGGTATCAATGAAGCGGCTCGGCAACCCACTATTTTCAGACCTAACCATGCAGATGTATGTTATCATAAATACTTCTTTCTGATTTTGTTTTTAGTTCTTCTTTTTTTTTGTGAAAGAAAATCTTGTTTTAGTTCTAGCATGTAAGATTTTCCCCAAACTCTAGTTCGGACCAGTTAACAGTGATTGAAAGTAAGACTGAGTTGATGGAAAATACTTCCATCATAGAATGACTTAAAGCACTCAAACAGAGAGAATTATCTACATAAGCTTTACTTCAAGGACAAACCCAATGGAAATACAACTTTCTTATTAAAGTTTATGCAAACAAGTATTTCTCAGTAACAAAACTTGATAAGGAACTGAAGAATTTATGGACTAAGAGCAAAGATATTTTTATCAAAAAGGAAGAGAATAAAGTTCATATGATCAAGTTCTACACTTATGAAGAATATGATCATGCTTTAACATTTTGGCCATTGTTTATTGAAGGAGATTTGATGGTCTTGGAACCATGGAATCCATCGATTCCTAAAATTTTAGTGGATCTCACTAAACAGCTGATTTGGCTTCGTCTGTATAACATGCAGCCAAAATTTTCCAACCCTAGAATTGTCAAGGGTATAGTTACAGCAATGGGTGAAGTAAAAGAACTAGACCCTCCAGATTGTATTGTTCCTAAAAGGAAAGTTCAAAAATCATTGGTTCCGGTTGATGTAAGGGATCCCCTCCGAAGAGGCTTCTAGATGAAGAATGCAGTAGGCGAGGAAGTTTGGATTCGACTGTTTTATGAAAAGAAGCCCTTTAATCTGTGTGGGCACTGCTACACTATTGACCATAAAGATCAGGACTGTGGCATAATAGCTGATTTTCTCTTTCATCATCAAAGAGGTTTTCTCTCTTCTAACTCTAATTAGAACCACCTTCATGGAACAAACCAGACACATGTGGTGTTAAAACTTATGTGGCTAGTAGTAGTCAAATGAATATGGAGGCTGAGGGTTTAACTGCAGTGGTGATAAATCAGAATATTCAGGATGACAATCAAAGTAACTTGAATGATCCCCAGTTATTGGTAGTGATGAGCGCCAAATATTGCATATTTCTACACCTTTTTATTGGCATTTAACTCATCTTTTGAGCTTTAAAATCATATATTATCCCAGATTCTATGTTTTCTTTGTTTTCAAGAATAAATACTTGTACTAATTAATTTTGTGTTTTTAGGTACTAAATAAAGCTTAGATGAATTATGGATCCAAAAGAGCAGAAAATTGGAGACTAGCGATCATGGAAGAGAAGTTGCAAACCGTTTGTGCATCCGTTGCAACCTGCTTACAACTACATGGGATAATCACAACACTTATGAGAAAAAATTAATTTTGTACTTCAAGCTAGCACGTCGCTTCCCTATAACAAGGTTTGGTGAACGAGGTGTGATTGGGTCAAATGAGTGGTGGACGTGGCTTTGTTACATCATGAGCACGTGAAGAAATCGAGAAGAAATTGAGAACGTGAAGTGATGATGGAGCTTAACGGGACTATTCAAATGCACGGGTTGTCGAGAGCTGATGACAAAGATGGCATGCACGTGAAGAAACACAAGAAGGTGGGAAGAAAAGTGAATGTTGAGCTGTTTGTTCGAAAAGAAAATAAAGAAAGAAGAAATGATGGAGCTCCACGTGAAGGTGTCGATGAAATAAAGTGGGAAGAAAAAGGACAGCAGCTCGTGAAGAGAGAAACCAGACATCAAAACGACAAGAGAAGAAAAGAATTCGTTGAAGAAAAAGGACATCACGTGGTAGGAGCTGATAAAATTCGTTGGAAGAAGACAGCAAGGCTTGAGAAGAAGACAGCACATGGAGATGCGGGAGGCAAAGGGACACAAGCTTGTGAGCGCGTGGTGAAAGAAGACAACAAAATGACAAAATCGTGGGAAGTGGAAGCAAAACAGGCATGTGGAGAAAGGAATATTATGGGAGCAGCGTGGGCGTGTCATAGGCATGTGCAGCAGCGTGGGACAATTAAAGAATACTAAATTTCGGCTGAAATCAGTGTTGAGAGAAGGGGGGAATTTTGTATAAAAGGGGGGAGCATCTAGGGGTTCCAGGGGACGATAACACACACCATATTTTCTATAAGTACAATTCCATTTCCATTTTCAGTATGTTCTAAAACTCTTTGCTAGAGTTTAGATGAAGCTCTAGCCTACTGATATGTCATTCATACTTTGTGAGTTGTTCTTGAATGTTTGAAGTTGTTTAAGATATAATTTAATCCAAGTTTGTCAATATTTTGCTCTCACAATGTATGCCATGTATCCATTGTAGTTAGAATATCACTATGTTGATTATGCTGCAACTCATGCTTAAAAATATTATTGATCCTTAGATTAGTTGTGTCAGAACTAGACAGTTAATGCTTTGGAGAAATATTTTAGTTGTGATTAATTTATCCATTGGAGAAACACCTTAGATACAAGGTAAACTTGAATCTGCTATAAGGACAAGAATAACATCATAAATTAAATGCATATTGTAGGTTAGTAGTGGATTTGAAAGCTCTAGTATCCTCATTCTCAGTGTTTACACCCTGTGTTATTTTCTTCTATTTACTTTTATTATTTCAAATACTTGAAAGTCATTTCATCGTATCGACAAAACAAACTCTTTTGGTTATTTTTATTTAAATCAGTTTAGAAAGAACAAAACTTCAACTTACACTCACCAAGTCTCTCGTGGTTCGACTCCGTATTTGCCCTGCCTGCAATAGACACTGTGCACTTGCAGTATACATAATAGTAGGTATCTTTCCGAGCCTACCAAGTTTTTGGCGCCGTTGCCGGGGACTAGGTTACGGTGTAGCTGAGGTTTCTATCTTTACTGTTCAAAAAAAATAAAAATAAAAATAAAAATACATAATAAAATAAAATAAATATATATATAATAAAAAAAAATAAAAAATAAAAAATATTTTTTTTTTAATTTATAAGTACATGTTCTTCTTTACGTTTTTGTTATTTTTGTCTTTTCCTTACAGAATTTGGAATTCGGAGCGAAAGCAAATTTGCCAAAGCTTTTGGTGAATATTTAAAAGTCTTGGAGTAAAAGGCGAAGCTAAAGGGGCGAAAGAAGAAGAATTTTTTTTTTAATAAAAAAAAAAGAGAGTTTATTTTATTTATTTATTTTTAGATTGTATTAGGATTTCTCTATTCTTGTAATTTTCTATTTCTTTTGCATTCTATCTTTTTGGACTTTGGACTTGGACATTATTTTATTTTTAAACCCTACGGAAGGGTATTATTAAATATCAAATTGTTTGCAGAGAAGGACGGTGATTACAATATCACCTCGGCCCCTCGGGTTCGTTCATGACATAAGAGTCGTGGCCCGAGTCGACAACAACGGTTCATCCCCCGTCTGGTACGGGAGGTAAATTTGTCGAAACACTCGTGAATCCCATGTTAGCGAGTTACTGTATTCCTTCGTCTGCATATATGTTGAGGACTTGAATACGGCTGCTTTTATTTTCATAGTAAAAGGGCAAGAACTGGCCATATAAGATAAGGGTTTGGATTTCATCACCGTTCTCTTCTTGCCCGCCTTAGGAAAACGATACCTAAACGTGAACCTAAGCTTTAAAATTTGAAATAGAACAAGACCTATAAGGTAACGAGCTTAGTAGGAAAGTCGTTCGGAAAATATTGGTTACTCTTTAAGCATACTTGAAGTTCATGATAGTTTCTGTAAATTGAATGCGTGATCGCACCGCCTTGTGATACGGTGAGGCCTTGGGTATCAAAGCTCCAAAGCAGCCTTCCCTCGCCTCTATTCAATATACTTTAACTCGATTGATTCCGAAGGGTTTCTCAGTTGTAACGAATTTCCTTTCAAAGGATTAGAAGCTGGTCTAGAAAACAATCTAAGTGGAGCCATCATGCTTTTTGTTTGCTAGAAATCGTAGGTTTACTATGGTGGAGTCACCTTGTTTGTGATTGAATAGAACTCCCCTTCCTTGTTTGTGGTATTCTATATTTATTTTATTTTTATTTCTTATTTAAAAAAAAAAAAAAACGACTAGTTATGGATGTATGAGTGTTTAGCATGCTTGATGTGCTAGCTGGGCTATGATTGTGTCTTTTAGAGACCAAACAAACCGACTAGTTAGAATTCCCCAAGCGAGATATAGTCGACATACCTAGTCCCAAGTAGAAAGCCCCGACCAATCGAGACAATGGGTGATAACATAAACCCGCCCCGTAGTCTCAAGGACTACATGTACCCAACGAGGACAAGCCAGGTCCTCGTGCATTGTCTTACCAGTTCTGTTGGACAATTTGAGCTAAAGGAAGTATCCTTAATATGTTGCCTAAGTTTAGAGGGGTTGATGCTTTGAAAATCCCTACCACCACGTGAGAGAATTTGAGGAAATTTGTGGGACTCTTCAGATCAACCAAATGACGGATGAGTCCCTCAAACTGAGACTATTTCCCTTTTCTTTGAAAGAAAAAGCAAAGTCTTGGCTGTGTGCTTTGCAGCCACAGTCAATTAATTCATGGGATGGCCTTACAAAAGAGTTTTTCAGAAAGTTTTTCCCCAATCATAAGACTACGACCATTCGTCAAAGTCTGAATAGTTTTGTGCAATTAAATGATGAGACTCTAGCAAAATATTTGGAGAGATTCAACGAATTATTGCTCCAATGTCCCCATCATGGTTTTGAAAAATGGAGACTTGTGCAAATTTTGTATGAAGGTCTAGATGTGTCCACCCGAACAACTGTTGAGTCGATGTGTAATGGTCTATTCGTAGACAAAACTGCTGATGCGTCTTGGGACTTCTTAATTGAAGTAGCCGAAAAGACGCAACAGTGGGAGTCCATCCGTGCACCTAAAGAGACTACCCGTGTAGCTAATTTTCACAGAATTGAGTCCGACTTTGAGGGAAATGCAAATATGGCATCTATGGCTAGGAGAATAGAAGAGCTAGAGCTGCAGAAGAATGTAAAACCTAATGCCCTTACTCTCCGTAACCAAATTGAAATGGCTACTTGTGCCGCGTTCCATGGTTCAGACCACTTAGTGGATACTTGTCCAGACCTCCATGCATTTCAAGAGTCTAAAACCGAGCAAGCCAATGCTTTGTACAATAGGCAAGAGAACAATCCGTACTCTCAAACCTATAACCCAGGGTGGAGGAATCACCCTAACCTTTCATGGTCTAAAGGGCCCGTCCAATGGGGAACATCAAATAACAACCAAGGATACTCATATCCTAGAAACCCCCAAGTACAACCACACACTCAGACTTCAGTAGATAAAAAGCCTAGTTTTGAAGACAGTTTCACTGTTGACCCAAAATCTTGTACAACTTCAAAAGACAACCGACCAACGTTTCACGAGTCTAGAACTTAAAATGGGTCGGATATGTGATGCTTTGAGTGAGAGAGAGAGGGGCAAGCTCCTAGTCAGCCCCAACAAAATCCAAAGAATGTATTTCAGGGCAAGTACTTCAACTTGCAATGAAACTTCACATAGTCCTCAAATGCTATCACCACTCTTCGTAGTGGTAGATCTATTGAAAACAATGTAGGAGTACCACAATCGAGTGAGTTTAGATCAGACTCACCAAAGGCTTACAACTCCACGAAAACACCCGTTGTGGAAAAGGAATCTGAGCATGATACTGATTCTAAGAATTCCACTGATGCTAATGTACATGCACCATCTCATGTACCTGTTGCTCCATTTCCTCAAAGATTAGAGCAACAGAAAAAAGGTACCCAATACAATGAGATGTTGGAGATGCTTAAACGAGTCAATATAAACATTCCTTTTCTCGAAGCAATTAAGCAGATACCTGCCTATGCAAATTTTTTGAAGGACCTATGCACACAAAAGCGAAAGATTCACGTGCATAAGCGTGCCTTTCTCACTGAGCAGGTAAGTTCAATTATTCAAAACAAAACACCACCTAAGTATAAAGACCCAGGTAGTCCAACTATCACATGCACTTTAGGCAAGAATACAATAGATAGGGCTTTATTAGACTTAGGTGCAAGTGTGAATATTTTTCCATACTGTATGTGCGATTAGGTCTTGGGAGCTGAAACCCACTCTGTTACGCTACAATTAGCGACAGTGTCTGTAAAAATCCCTCGGGGTATTGTGGAGGATGTATTGATAAAGGTTGATAAATTTTATTTCCCCATGGACTTCATTGTGCTGGATACTCAACCCGTGCAAAACCCGATTGTCACATTCTGTTATTTTGGGACGTCCTTTCCTGGCTACGTCCAATGCTATCATAAACTGTCGTAATGGAGTGTTGAAATTATCTTTTGGTAACATGACGTGGAACCGAATGTCTTTCGTGTAAATCAACAACCCATAGATTGTGATGATGATGAATTGCATGAGATTAACATGATTGAGAGTCTGATTCAAGACTCATTGCCTGATATTTTATCTATGGATCCTTTGCAAGCATGTTTAGATAACTTCGACTTAGATCTCTTCGATTCTAAGTACATTAGTGAAGTTCACTCTTTGCTTGAATCTGTGCCACCCATGGACATTGCTAAATGGAAATCTGCTGTGGAACCACTTCCACTCTCTGATTCCAAATCTGCCCCATCTCCTGTTAAACCACCTAAACTTGATTTGAAACCATTTCCCGATACATTGAAATATGCTTTCTTAGGTCCTTCTGATACTTTGCCTGTGATTATTGCATCATGTTTAGACACAGAGCAAGAAAATAAACTTTTAGAAGTACTTAAAGAGCATAAGGATGCCTTAGGTTGGTCCATATCAGACCTTAAAGGTATAAGTCCCACAATTTGCATGCATCACATAAATCTGGAAGAAAACACTAAACCAACTAGGGAAATGCAAAGAAGACTTAACCCAAACATGAGAGATGTTGTTAAGGGTGAGATTCTGAAATTGCTTGATGCGGGTATCATATACCCAGCTTCACGATAGCAAGTGGGTCGGTCCCATTCAAGTAGTACCCAAAAAGTCTGGAATTACTGTAGTTCCAAATGAAAAGAATGAACTTGTCCCCACCCGTGTGACCACAGGGTGGCGAGTTTGTATTGATTACAGAAAATTGAACACGGCAACAAAGAAAGACCATTTTCCCCTGCCCTTCATTGATCAAATGCTAGAAAGATTGTCGAGACATAGGTACTATTGTTTTTTAGATGGCTATTCAGGCTACAACCAAATTCACATAGCACCCGAAGACCAACATAAGACTACTTTTACTTGTCCTTATGGAACATTTGCTTATCGTCGTATGCCTTTTGGGTTGTGTAATGCACCCGCTACTTTTCAACGTTGCATGATGAGCATATTCTCCGACATGATAGATGAGTTTCTTGAAATTTTCATGGATGACTTTTCTGTCTTTGGGTCTTCTTTTGATAAATGTTTGCATCATCTTACTCGTGTGCTGATTCGATGTAAAGAAAAGAATTTGGTTTTGAATTGGGAAAAATGTCATTTCATGGTTGACTCGGGCATTGTTCTAGGGCATATCATCTCGGAAAAAGGAATAGAAGTAGATAAATCCAAGGTTGATATCATTCAACACTTACCTCAACCTCGTTCTGTGAGGGACATAAGATCATTCTTAGGCCATGCCGGTTTTTACCGCCGATTCATCAAAGACTTTAGTAAAATTTCAAGACCTTTGTGTAATATTCTTGCAAAAGATGTTGCATTTGTCTTTGATGATGCATGTAAGGAAGCATGGGAGAAATTGAAGGCTCTGCTTACATCTGCCCCTATAGTCAGACCACCCGACTGGACCTTGCCATTTGAACTTATGTGTGATGCATCTGACTATGCTGTAGGAGCTATTTTAGGTCAGCGAGTAGACAAACTCCCTTATGTGA
Organism: Papaver bracteatum; assembly: GCA_023529315.1. Taxonomy (NCBI): domain Eukaryota; kingdom Viridiplantae; phylum Streptophyta; class Magnoliopsida; order Ranunculales; family Papaveraceae; genus Papaver; species Papaver bracteatum. The sequence continues at coordinate 600,676 of JAJJWX010004332.1, read as the reverse complement.
TCTACTATGCTAGTAAAACACTTAATGACGCGCAAATGAATTATTCAACAACTGAGAAAGAGTTACTAGCTGTTGTGTTTGCATTGGATAAGTTTAGATCTTATTTGATAGGGTCTAAAATCATCATATATTCTGACCATGCTGCGTTGAAATATCGTTTATCTAAAAAAGATGCTAAAGCTCGTCTAATTCGATGGATACTCTTGTTACAAGAGTTCAACCTCGAAATTCGAGATAAGAAAGGGTCGGAGAATGTTGTAGCTGATCACTTATCTAGGTTGAATGTTGAATCTGCTGATGAATCAGTGCTTATTAGAGAATCATTCCCGATGAGCAATTAATGCTTGTATCTGAAATGCCTTGGTTTGCGGATATCGTGAACTACCTTGCTACAGGAAGAATGCCCTCTCATTGGTCTAAGCAAGACCGTTATAAATTCTTGGCGGAAGTTAAACACTTCCTTTGGGATGACCCATACCTGTTCAAGTACTTGCCAGATCAAATTATTAGGAAATGCGTCCCAAATTCTGAACAAAGGGATGTCATCTCTTTTTGTCATGACCATGCTTGTGGAGGCCACTTTAGTGCCAAGAAAACTGCTGCAAAGATCTTGCAGAGTGGTTTTTACTGGACAACATTGTTCAAAGATAGCCATGCTTTTTGCGTTGCTTGTGACCAATGTCAGAAATTAGGAAGCATATCTAAAAGAAACATGATGCCCTTACAACCCATTTTGATTGTTGAGCTATTTGATGTGTGGGGTATTGATTTCATGGGTCCATTTCCTAACTCTGAAGGTAAGTTGTACATTCTTGTTGATGTTGATTATGTCTCTAAGTGGGTAGAAGCCATTGCGTCCAAAACAAATGATCATAAAGTTGTTCTTTCTTTTCTTAAAGAAAACATTTTCTCTCGCTTTGGAACACCTAGAGCAATAATCAGTGATGGAGGTAGTCATTTTTGCAATAGACCCTTTGAATCACTTGTGCGCAAGTATGGAATCACTCATAAGGTAGCAACACCTTATCATCCTCGCACCAAAGGGGCCAAGTAGAAGTTTCTAATAGGGAAATTAAGCGTATCCTTGAAAAGACTGTTAATACTTCTAGGAAAGATTGGTCTTTACGTTTAAATGATGCTTTGAGGGCCTATAGAACTGCATACAAGACTCCCATTGGCATGTCCCCTTACAGACTTGTGTACGGTAAAGCTTGTCATCTTCCGGTTGAGTTAGAGCATCGGGCATATTGGGCTATAAAGAAACTCAACTTTGATCTTGATAAGGCAGGTACCCAAAGGAAACTCCAACTCAATGAGTTGGAAGAACTAAGAAATGATGCATATGATAGTGCAAATATGTACAAAGATAGGATGAAGGTATCCCATGACAAGCACATTTTGCGCAAGTCATTCACTCCAGGCCAGAAAGTTTTATTGTACAACACTCGTTTGCATTTGTTTCCGTGAAAGTTACGTTCTCGATGGTCGTGTCCATTCTTAGTACGTCGCTTTTTTTCCCATGGAGTCTGTTGAAATCGAAAACCCAGCAACCAAGAACATCTTCAAGGTCAATGGTCGAGATTGAAACCATTTCTGGAGCCTCTTCCACCAGAAGTTGAGACTCAGACTTGAAGACCCCGTCTATGTGGACTAAGCTAGTCCACCCGTGTACATACATATGGATTAATAGTCCAAAGATCTTTCCCTTTTCTTTTTATTTTTGCATAGTGTTTATGTGTGCTAACCAAACTTTTTGTCTTGTGCTCATAATGTTTGCTTTCAAAGCATTCACTCAATTATGGTTAGCACCAACCTTTTTGCATCCGGTAATCTCTTTCCTTTAAATCTGCTCTGCCTTGTTCTCTTGATATGTGTTCTTATCATCCTTTGAAACATTGAGGACAATGTTAGATTTAGGTTTGGGGGTGTGTTTTTCATATAGAGTTTTTAGTCTTTTATTAAAAAAATAAAAAATCATCAAAAAAAATTAAAAAAAAATTTCAGAAAATTCAGAAAATTTCAAAAATATCTTTTCCAAATATTTGCATAAAACCTCCAATTTTTAGAGATCTTAGAGTCACTAGCATGCTTCTAGCTATGTTTACATAGAGAGTCTGACCGAAATAGCTGAATTTGTAAGTACCGGAGAACACAATCGGGTTTCTTAGGTTATTAAAGCGTTAAAGTTGGATTTAGCCATGCCAGAGGGCAAATTAGGTGCTGAAAAGATATTCGGTAGTAGAATTGTGATCACCCATAGTGGAGACTACCCATTTTTACATCAAGCGAGGCACCGACCTTCAATTTGTGACTTTCTAAAAAATCTTTTAGAGTGTGTGTCACCGTACGTCAATTCCAGGTAGGAATGGTGAGCTACCCAACTTCGCACCACTTTCAGCACTATTTTTGATCTCTTGAGTGCTAATTTTGTCAATCATGAGGGTGACGTCTAAAGATGAAAACTCCTTCTTGTAGTTCGATGAGCAATTAACATCACTCTCTCTCAACAACATCAACAGATCCATAGAAAAACATCATCAACGAGCATAGCAGCGTCAGAATAGTCCAAGGTTTACATGCAACAATACAGTACAAAGAGCAGAATTCTATACAATATACAAATTTGAAGAGGTATTTTACAAAAGAACAAAAAAATAGATGGGAATTAGTGAAGTTTATGAAATCAAGACAATACAAGTTGTAAAGAATTGAGTGATAAAGTCCTTCATCCATGGAGTTAGTAGTTTCGTTATTTTCATATTATTGTAAAAAAAATAAAAAATAAAAAATAAAATAAAATCAGAAAAATCATATATAAAAAAATCAGAAAAATCAGAAAATCAAAATAAAAAAAATAATAATAAAAATATTTTGTAGTTTATTTTCTTAGTTTAGTTTTGATACCACCATGGTAAAGAAGAAGAATTCAAGAAGAAAATTCCAAGCAACAAGGAAATTGAAGAGAAAAGTTACAATTTGTCAAGTTTTTGAAGTTCAGAAGTTCATCATCAACAGTTGAAGACCGAAGAAATTGAAGACATTTCTATGGATGCTATGAGAGTGGTGTTGATTGCCGATCGTATGTGAAGGTAAGTGAGTACTCCCATCCTTGCTAATGGTTGATTTCCTTTCTTAGAGATCATCAGAAAAAGATTCTTTTTGTCCACAATCCTGTGGAGTCTCCAGAAATTATTTCGAAAGGTTCTCCTTCCCACCATCAACGTGTGCAGGATTTCTCTCTTTATTCCTGTCTGTACACATGAGAAACTAAAAAAGCGATCTTTTGAGTGCAATTATCATAAAACCCTATTGGTGAGGCAGAAGTCGAGGCTTGTGATTATTCTCGAACCCGAATTCTTTCATATGGTATGGTTATTTCCCGCTCAACTCTTAAGGATGAGAATGCGTTCTTTGGTAGTTCTAACTTCGTGTTACTAGCATGCAGAAACTCTATGTCCTCATAGATCCTTGGATGCTTGGGACTCTTTTACGCTCTGAATTTGGAGAGGGTTTTGTGGGTACATCTCTGATAGGCCCTCACGAGACTACAACTCGTCCACTAGGGACACCTAGGGGTTTAAAGGCTTAGTGCATACGCTAAATGCATTCGAGAGACCAGCGACAGTGGTATATCTAGGATTTCTTAATTTCTGTTTCACTTGAGGACGAGTAAAATTCAGGTTTGGGGGTATTTGATGAGTGCCAAATATTGCATATTTCTACACCTTTTTATTGGCATTTAACTCATCTTTTGAGCTTTAAAATCATATATTATCCCAGATTCTATGTTTTCTTTGTTTTCAAGAATAAATACTTGTACTAATTAATTTTGTGTTTTTAGGTACTAAATAAAGCTTAGATGAATTATGGAGCCAAAAGAGCAGAAAATTGGAGACTAGCGACTGCGGAAGAGAAGTTTCAAACCGTTTGTGCATCCGTTGCAACCTGTTTACAACTACATGGGATAATCACAACACTTATGAGAAAGAATTAATTTTGTACTTCAAGCTAGCACGTCAGTTCCCCTATAACAAGGTTTGGTGAACGAGGTGCTGTTGGGTCAAATGAGTGGTGGACGTGGCTTTGTTACATCATGAGCACATGAAGAAATCGAGAAGAAATTGAGAACGTGAAGTGATGATGGAGCTTAACGGGACTATTCAAATGCACGGGTTGTCGAGAGCTGATGACAAAGATGGCATGCACGTGAAGAAACACAAGAAGGTGGGAAGAAAAGTGAATGTTGAGCTGTTTGTTCGAAAAGAAAATAAAGAAAGAAGAAATGATGGAGCTCCACGTGAAGGTGTCGATGAAATAAAGTGGGAAGAAAAAGGACAGCAGCTCGTGAGGAGAGAAACCAGACAGCAAAACGACAAGAGAAGAAAAGAATTCGTTGAAGAAAAAGGACAGCACGTGGTAGGAGCTGATAAAATTCGTTGGAAGAAGACAACAAGGCTTGAGAAGAAGACATCACATGGAGACGCGGGAGGCAAAGGGACACAAGCTTGTGAGCGCGTGGTGAAAGAAGACAACAAAATGACAAAATCGTGGGAAGTGGAAGCAAAACAGGCGTGTGGAGAAAGGAATATTATGGGAGCAGTGTGGGCGTGTCAGAGGCATGTGCAGCAGCGTGGGACAATTAAAGAATACTAAATTTCGGCTGAAATCAGTGTTGAGAGAAGGGGGGAATTTTGTATAAAAGGGGGGAGCAGCTAGGGGTTCCAGGGGATGATAACACACACCATATTTTCTATCAGTACAATTCCATTTCCATTTTCAGTATGTTCTAAAACTCTTTGCTAGAGTTTAGATGAAGCTCTAGCCTACTGATATGTCATTCATACTTTGTGAGTTGTTCTTGAATGTTTGAAGTTGTTTAAGATATAATTTAATCCAAGTTTGTCAATATTTTGCTCTCACAATGTATGCCATGTATCCATTGTAGTTAGAATATCACTATGTTGATTATGCTGCAACTCATGCTTAAAAATATTATTGATCCTTAGATTAGTTGTGCTGTAACTAGACAGTTAATGCTTTGGAGAAATATTTTAGTTGTGATTAATTTATCCATTGAGAAACACCTTAGATACAAGGTAAACTTGAATCGCTATAAGGACAAGAATAACATCATAAATTAAATGCATATTGTAGGTTAGTAGTGGATTTGAAAGCTCTAGTATCCTCATTCTCGTGTTTACACCTCGTGTTATTTTCTTCTATTTACTTTTATTATTTCAGTCACTTGAAAGTCATTTCGTCGTATCGACAAAACAAACTCTTTTGGTTATTTTTATTTAAATCAGTTTAGAAAGAACAAAACTTCAACTTACACTCACCAAGTCTCTGTGGTTCGACCTGTATTTGCCCTGCCTGCAATAGACACTGTGCACTTGCAGTATACATAATAGTAGGTATCTTTCCGAATCTACCAGGTAGTTAATAACAAAGATAGGAATATGTCTCAGACCAATTATTTGAGGGTGAAAACGGTTTCTGCTGATTTTGGTAATTTTGGGTGTATGGGTGAGAAACAAATTTAAACCCTAAATAAAGTACTGCAAGGGAGTACTTTAGATTCGAGAGATCAATCTGTACAAATCCAGCCTAAACCAAGAAATGGCCGTTACAGACTTGCTTCGGTTGAGACCAGAATAGTAGTTTTACGACTTGTATCAGAAAGCGGGAAGCTAACAGATGGGAAAGCTAGCAAATTGTTTTCTAAGTGTTGTATGCCCATGATGAGAACTTGTTGTTCTGGTGAAATAGGTAAGACCTATTTATACAAGTTGTAACCCAAACGTACTCTGGTCTCGTAAGAAATAGAAACAGCTGAGTAAAGTTGACGGAGGTGGTAACGGGTAATATCTGGAATTGATGTTCCATAATGAGAGAAACTTTTTACCATTATTCCTTGCTTTTACTGACTGACTCATTCTTATAACACTTTCTTATAACGGGCATAGTGTACGCCGCACGCTGTAAACCGCCAATCCAAAACCCTAATGAGCATCCCCCAGTTTGTGACATATGTTGATGTCTCGAGTGTTTTTCATGGGAAAACATGTAACATGGCATTATGTGTGGCATGGTGGCATGCCAATGGCCATGGTAGAGTCGGCCTATCTTTGCCAAAGAATAGGCGCGGTCAAATTAGGTTTCAGATGCAAACCGTGGTGTTTGGCCTTGGGCCGGAAGTTTGCCATGCGTTTTGGTGGCAAACTTGGAGGGCCGAGATCTGTATCTCATGTGGAAGGGTGGACGTTGATCGTTGCAACCCTTCTGGTAGCCATCGGTATAGTTTAGGCCGTCATGGCTTTGCCATAGAGTGGGCGCGGCCAAATTAGGGTTTAGGTGCAAACCGTGTTATTTTGGCCTTGGGCTGAAAGTTTGCCATGAATTTTTGGTGGCAAACTTGGAGGGCCGAGATCTGTATCTCAGGTGGAAGGGTGGCCATTGAACGTTGCAACCCTTCTGGTAGCCAGCGGCATAGTTTAGGACGGCATGGCTTTGCCATAGAGTGGGCGCAGCCAAATTAGGGTTTAGGTGCAAACCGTGTTATTTTGGACTTGGGCCAGGAGTTAGCCATGCGTTTTTGGTGGAAAACTTGGAGGTCCGAGATCTGTATCTCAGGTGGAAGGGTGGCCGATGATCGTTGCAACTCTTCTGGTAGCCAGCGGCATAGTTTGGGCCGGCATGGCTTTCCATAGTGTAGGCGCGGCCAAATTAGGGTTTAGGTGCAAACCGTGTTATTTTGGTCTTGAGACGGAAGTTCGCCATGCGTTTTGGTGGCAAACTTGGAGGTTCGAGATCTATATCTTAGGTGGAAGGGTGGTCGTTGATCGTTGCAACCCTTATGGTAGCCAGCGGCATAGTTTAGGCCGGCATGGCTTTGGTATTGGCTCGATGGTGCGGCTGGCATGCCTTGGCGCATAGACGTGGCTGGAATGGTTTTCCATTGGCACGGTGGTGTGGCTGGCATGGTTGGCATGCCTTGGCGCAGGGATGTGGCTTGCATAGTTTTCCATTGGCACGGTGGTGCGGCTGGCAGGGTTGGCATGCCTTAGTGAAAGGACGTGGCTGGCACGGTGGTGCGGCTGGCATGGTTGGCATTCCTTGGCGCATGGACGTGGTTGGCACAGTTTTCCATTGGCACGGTGGTGCGGCTAGCATGGTTGGCATGCCTTGGGGCAGAGACGTGGCTGGCATGGTTTGCCATTGGCACGGTGAGAGAATTAGGGTGATGCATATACAGAGGTGATGTCAGTTAATACTAAGGGTTCTGCTGTGGAACATGACACGTGTATATATAAAAAAAAGGTACCCTGGTAATTCTTACGTAAGAACGTTGATTGGTTCAATAAATGCGCTATTGTTCATAGTGACGTCATATCAGGTATGCGGTTTTATGATTTTATCCCTTAGCTAAAAACCACCATCAACACCAATATACCTATTATGAATCAGAAAAGCATTCAATCCCAGCAGCGTCAGGAAAATAATAAAGGTACTTTCTCAGACATGCAAGTACCGACAGTTACTTCAGTTGAATGCAACCAACAAGGCATGATGCAGGATAATATTAGTAGGGGATGTGAGAGAGAGAGTATAATATTCAAAGACATGGAAAAAGAATAAGAACAAAAACAGGTGGTTCTAGTCATGTCAGGGAGTTAACTCAGCACAACCAGAGTTTGGATCCAGATTTTCTTATAGCCCAAAAGATGTTGGAGCAAGGAAGCGGATATGGGTCAAACATGTTAAATGCCTATTTATCTATGGGAGAGTTTGATATCTCTGTCGATGACTACAATGCTGAAAACCTAGATCCTGATAATTTTCACCCTACAAGAGCATACAAAAAACCCATTCTTTCCAATTCGTCATTTTGAAGGAAACTCACCAAGTCATAATTCAATTAGTCAAAATGATATTTCCACTGATAATGATCATGTTAATCTGGATGATAATCAAACCCCAAATTCTTATCCATCCTGTAATGGAACTGTTTCAGAGCAAAACCAATAAATGCACTCCAAAAGCAATAATCCGAGCACTTGTAATCAGGTAATTCCTATATCATTTTAATTGTTTAATTTCAATACTTTAGGTATTGTGCATTTCAATTTTAATCTTAATTGTTCTGTGTCATCTATAATTATTCACTTTTCTAGCATCAATTCTTGCATAACTCTTGTTTGGTTTTTAATCATGAAATTGTATCTTGGAATGTCCAAGGTTTAGCTGCTAAATATACTAGGGATTACTTGAATGGCATAATAAAAGAACATGATCCAGATTTTATCTTCTTAATGGAAACAAAAATTAGTGAGGATAAGGCAAAACATTTAACACAATATTTGGGTTATCCTAATTCAATATTTGTGAGTTTTGTGGGTTTGTCTAGGGGTCCTGCACTTCTTTGGAAAAATGGATTTCCTTGTGATGTGGTTTGTGTTCAAGATAATACGATTCATCTTTTGATTACGTCCAATACAGCCAAGCAAGAATGGCCTTTATCTTGTGTTTATGGTTCTACCCATTATGACACTAAAAGATTACAATGGGAGTTCTTAAAAGATCTTAGAAGTAATGTTTATCAAGATGGGTAGTCCTGGGAGATTTGAATGTTTATATAAATAAGAGAGGTCAATCTTCAGATACTCCTTCAATAAATAAATGGATTTGCAAAACTATTGACATGCCTGGTCATATATATTTGGGATACATAGGAAGTAAACACACTTGGACAAATAGATTAGATGGGAAAGTATATAAGAGAGCTATAATTTACATGGCACTTCATAATGATCAATGGCAAATAGATTATCCAGATTCAAAAGTTTATCATATTCCTTTCTTAGGATCTGATCATTGTCCTCTTTTATTCATTACTGAATCAGATGTTTATAAACCATATAATTCATGGAAATTCTATAGATGCTGGTTACAAGACCCAACTTGTAATGAACTTATTACTAAGGTTTGGAGTAATGGGGCAGAAACCAATAATATCCATCAGAAACTCTCCAAAACTAGAATTGATTTATCAAAATGGAAGAGAGAACATTTTGGGCACATTGATAATAATATTGCTCAGCCGAAGAATAAACTTTCTCATCTACAGACTCTCCCATATACTGAGTTTAACTGTCACCAAATCCAGCTTACTATTGATAGTCTGAACTATTGGAAGAAAATAGAAGCTGAATTTTGGCAACAGAAGTCTAGAGATCATTGGGTCAGAGCTGCAGATAATAATACAACTTATTTCCATGACTTAGCAAATAGGAAGAGATCCAAAAATAAGATAATTGCTTTAAGAGATTCTAATGGAAAGTGGTATCATTCCAAACATGAATTAGCAAATTTTCTCACTAAGCATTTATCTTCAATAACTACTATTTCTTCACAATTATTCAGGACTCCGCATTCTCAATTATTCAGCTAATCATAACTCAAGAGAAAAATGACAGCTTAGTCTAAATTCCTTCATCTGAAGAAATTCTTTCTGCTGTTAAGAGTCTAGCTAGTTGGAATGCTCCTGGTCCAGATGGATATTAGGTTTCTTTCAAACATAATGAAATACAGTTGGTGAGGATATAGTTTCCATGGTTCAAATTTTTTTCATCACAAAAACACATCATCCTTCAACACCCAATGATTATAGACCCATTGGTCTATGTAACAACACATATAAAATTATTTCAAAACTATTAGTTTCAAGGTTGAAACCAATCATGGAGAAGATTATATCACCAACACAAGAAACTTATGTCCCTCAAAGATACATTAACGACAACATAATAATAACACGTGAGCTTATTCATTCCATGAAAAAAATCCAAAAATGAAATTGGCCAGGTAGCAGTCAAGTTAGATATGTCGAAGGCTTTGGACAGACTTGAATGGTCTTTTTTGGATGGAATGCTGAAATCTCTAGGTTTTTCTCGGGATTGGAGGTCTCTTGTTTATGAATGCATTTCAACTACTACTTTCTCTATTAGACTAAATGGTGGCATTTGTGATTCTTACAATCCTACTAGAGGCTTAAGACAGGGGGATCACATCTCCCCCTATCTTTTTATCATTGTAATGGAATACCTAACAAGGACCTTATCAATAGAAGAAAAACACAAGCTTATTCAAGGCATTCGAGTTACCAAAACTGCTCCTTCTGTTTATTTTCTTCTCTTCGCAGACGACTGCCTACTGTTCTTTCAAGTTGATCAACATAATATAAATCACATCCTTAAAATTCTATAAGACTTTGAAGATCTCTCTGGTCAGATGATTAATTTTACAAAATCGGATGATTTTATTACAAGTGATTTGACTAAGAAGAAGAAAATAAATATAGTTCAGTCCATGGGTGTTAAACCATTATTGTAGTTCGGATAAATACTTAGGACTTCCAATCCTTTTAGGAAGATCTAAGACAAACTCATTCGCTTCCATACAAGATTCTTTTGGTAATAGACTTAAGGATGGAATTCCAAAAATCTAAATCAAGCTGTGAGACCCACCTTGATTGCATCAGTTTTAAATTCTATCCCAGCTCATTATATGAGCAATTTCAAATTACCAAAACAAACCTTGAATCAGCTTGATGATATTCAAAGATCTTTCCGGTGGGGTCATAAGAAGAATAAGGGTATTAAGATGATAGCTTGGGACTCTCTATGTGTTTTTAAAGAGGTCGGGGTCTATCTTTCAGTAATTTAGAGCAATATAATATTGCTCTAATCACTAAATTGTCATGGAAATTATGTACAAAATCTCATAGTCTTTGGGAGGAAATTATGAAATGTAAATATTCTCCCTATTGTGAATTTTTACATTTGCAGGTAAGACCAAGTAATTCCTCTTGGATTTGGAAAGGCATTGAACATGGTTTAGAAATTGTTAAGAAATTTCATAGATGAGATGTCAGGAGTGGTACTAGAATTATCATTTGGTATGATAAGTGGGTCATAGGACTTGACCAACCACCAACACCTAACTACTCATACTCTGAGCCAGCTCGATTTGTCTATGTTTCTGAACTAATGCTGCAGAACCCTAAGAGATGGAATGTTTCTCTTATTAAAGAGCTATTTCCAGAGCATATAGCTGAGCTGAATCTAAAAATGCACCTGGTACAGTATGGAGAGGACAAAATGATTTGGAAATCAAACATGACAGGGGAATTCACAGTTAAGTCTGCTTATAAAGCTTTAACTCCAGAAGCCCACCTCAGGAATCAGTCAAACCATGTAGTACCAAGTTTTGTCTGGAAACAACTTTGGAAATCAAAAGCTCCACATAAGATTAAATTATTTATCTGGAAATGTCTAAGAAATATTGTTCCCACAAATCAGAAGCTGAGCCAATACATGACATAAATAACACTTGTCCTCATTGTCATAAGCAAAATGAAACTCTGCATCACATATTGATTGATTGCGACTTTGCTAGGTGTATTTGGCTGTCTATGAATAATATTAATGTCTCAGGTGTTCAATCTCAGCACACTGATGTTCAAACTAGGATTATCAGTTGGTTCCAGCATACCAATAACATAGACACAGATTCCAAGGAATTGTGGTTACTGACTTTAATGACCACGGCTTGGTTTATATGGAAGAACGGATGTGCCAAACTCTTTGATAATAAGAAATCAAATAAATGGTTCACAGTTAGCAGCATTAAAAACATGGTGGATCAATGCTCTTCGGATGCTAAATAGTCTTCAAACACTACTTTCGTAAGTAATACACACTACTTTCACAAGTAATACAGAAGTTTGGAGGATTCCATCAAAAGATTTTAAGCCTAAACTAAACATTGATGCTTCTTATGATAATAATTACTCTGGTCATTTTGGTATTGGTCTGATATTAAGAGATTCTGCAGGTTCAAGCAGGGGAATCAGAGGAAGTTAATTCCATGGAGGATTAGATCCGGAACAAGCTGAATGTTTAGCCATGAAAGAAGCTATCCTATGGGCTGAACAGCTGAAACTGGACAACTTAATCTTTGAAACTGACCGTCAATACTTGGTTACTTCTATCAATGATGCTATTCCTGTTGTACATTGGATGAATCATGGAATTGTAGATGAAATAAAGCATCAGCTATCTACTTTGGTATCTTTCACAGTTTGTCATGTTAAAAGATCAGCAAATAATGTGGCACATATAGCAAACAAGCTAGAACTGACAAATCTTGTTTTGAATTTTGGTGTAACATCCCAGAAGTGTTTGCTTCTCATATTAGGGATGATTGGTTTGTCAGTCAGAAGTTATATAATTACCACTGATAAACCTTCCGATGTCTGAATCCCACTGGAAAAAAATATAATAAAGAAAAACATTGGGGGAAGTGGCAGGGAGCTTAAAAGAGGTCTGTCTACTTCCATAACTTCCGCAGGGACATGTTCTTATCTGTCTCTTTCTTCATTACCTTCGCCACTGCCATCTCGAAATCTTCCTGTGTTACGTGCACTCTCCTCTCCCTAAGAGCAAACATTCCTGCTTCTGTGCAAACAGCCTGAAAAGTGGAAGTAGATTAGTAAGAAGTTTATTCAACGCATATCATGAATAACGGTATCTACAAGAGATATCTTTAAAAGGATACAAATCTTGTAACAAATTATAAACTTATGTACAGTAAATATTGCCTCTTTCAAGATATAAAATTCTACTTCCGCATAGCTAAGAAGTGAATTACAAAAACAGAGAGGATCCGAGTGAACTGGTTGATACAGATAATATTTACAGGCTACAACAGTATCAAAAAAGAAAATATGGGGTAATAACAAACCTTCAGTTCTGCACCAGATGCCCCACCCATCTTCTCTGCTATCTTCTTCAGATCAATTCCACGCATCAAGTTCATTCTCCTTGAGTGGATTTTCAAAATATCCCACCGGGACTACAAGAAGCAAGAAGATGTGAAACAAAAATCATCAGACACTGGCTAGAGCAAACCATGAACACTGAATCAGAGCACATCACTTACAAGAATTTTTCAGATTTCCAGTTTCAGCTACAAAGTTTTTTTTACCAAAAAACATCTACTACAAAGTTTTTTTTACCAAAAACCATCTACTGCAAATAAGATTATCAACAACTAAATGATGGGTATAGAATCATGATAACAACTAAGAATCCCAACAGGAATACAGGATGAGATCACAATGATTCTGGAGGTGCCAAAACTACCAGTTTCACCCAGAGGTACTGAGGTGAACATATTACATACCTCCTCGTTGGGATTTGGAAACTCAATCTTCCTATCAATACGTCCAGGCCTTAGGAGTGCTGGATCCAGAATATCAATCCTATTAGTAGCCATCAGAACCTGTAAAGATCACGTACTGAGTTGTAAGAAGCAAGCACCAAGAAAAAATATCAATCTCTATGCTACAATATTATTTCCTACAAAGGCCTAATATACCTATAATTAATTATTGAGTATACCTTGATCTTGTTTGATGCTTCGAATCCATCCAGCTGATTGAGAAGCTCAAGCATGGTCCTCTGTACTTCACTATCACCATTACCAGTTCCAGATTCCATACGAGCTGATCCAATACTGTCAATTTCGTCCATGAAAATGATTGAAGGCGCATGTTCCCTGTAAAAGAGCAATAAAACACAAACCATATAAATAGAAGGTATACCAAAACCAGAAACTAATATTTCCATTTAATCATCTCAAACAGTCGGCTACAAATTGAAGTGTACAAAATAAAGGTGACTGAAAGCTTTCCACAAAAATGACGACGTACCTAGCCATAACGAAAAGCTCTCTGACCATTCTAGATCCTTCTCCAATGTATTTCTGAACCAGCTCAGAACCAGAAACTCTAATGAAGGTGCAGTCGGTATGATGAGCCACTGCCCTTGCGAGAAGTGTTTTTCCTGTTCCAGGTGGACCGTATAGCAGGACTCCCTATCAAACAAAAACGAAAGAACAGGAATAAGGAGTTGAGAAAACGTGAACAATTACAAAGCTATAATACAGCACCGAAAACCACTTCGGTACAACCGAATTACCTTTGGTTGAGCTATTCCAAGACTCTCAAAAAGCTCGGGATGCTTAATTGGCAGCTCAATGACCTGTAGAGCAGAAGAAAGCACAACTGGTTTAAGTAATTCTGATAGCAAACTCGACCAGAATGTATATAACATTAGGAAACTTCATTCTAACTTTTCAAATAGGAACCAAATCTGAAATTAGAAGTAAAAGGTTGTCCGCATAATAACCTCTTTGATCTCTTTGATTTGCTGATCAAGACCACCAATCATGTCATATGTAGAGTCTGGAACTTTTTCAACTTTCATGAGGTTGACAAGAGGATCTACTTTACTGGGCAAAACCAAGTGGAGCACATAGCTATCATTACGAAGAGCAACTCTTGTTGTGGGGGTAATTTTTGTGATATCAATGCTTTTATCAATGTCGACAACGTACTTCCCTTCTGGGTGTACCTACATTCAAGGAAGTAAATATAAAGAAGGCCATCAGAACAAAACTCTGGAGGGTGCATGCACTACAGAACAAAAATGAACAATAAATTCATGCCACATCTAGATTCCTCCACAATAAGCATGAAAGAAGCGTTTTAATTTGCATTGAATATGTAACATGCGGAAAAAAAAAATCAGTTCACCAGTAAAAGTTGTAAAAGTAAAACACAGTTGCCATGCAGAGGATGGAGAGCTGTATTGGATACCAAAAGACAAGAGACCACAAAGGAAGCCACAAAACATGTGTTGCAAGCAAAATTCATGTCAGACACGTTTGAGTTCAAATTCTGCTTTCTAACACGACAGAGGCACACTTTTTCCATACCAAATCAGAGGTTTGCATGATAACTACTTAAACATAATGGTGTAAGCTTTTCAATTAGCTGATTGAACAGGAAGAGAGAGAAACTGGAGACACTGGGTGGAAGCCACATCTACAATATTTGAATCAGAATAAAGGATTTGTTTACTTCTCTACAGCTATCCCATGCCAAATCATCTTTTTGGCTTGTCAAATACTACAAAACTATTGAGTGGTCCTGTTGTCAGCAAACTGCAACTGGTCCTAACGTACTCTCTAATTGGTTGTAGTTCTATGATCTTTACACTCTTCCGCTGATGCTTCAGAGACAATATTTGCTTTAGGGAAGGATAATAAGTTGTGGGAGACCCCAAAGTTAAAATGAAAAAAAAATCTTGTAGAATTGCACAAGCTTAACCTTTCTATGTTTTTGATGTAGGTCTCATCTGATTTGTGTATTTTAGACCTAAATATCGCGTCCAACTTTAGTAAGACTGTTATGGCTACCGTTACTACTTTAGCCTATCTTGGAGTTCTGGCTATTACTGTTTTCTAAGTCCAAACAATATACTACGCAACTTCTTATCAAGATAAACAAATGATTAACTTCTTAGAATTTAAACCACTCTATTCCCTTCTTAAATGATAGAATCCATTTTACATGCTATAACATGCCACATCCACAAACAAACAAGGGAAGCAAATAGAAGCAAAGGTGTGGTTGAGACTGAAAGATGGAGATGGATGACCATAGCAAGATGCACATCCCATACAATGAACTGATAAGGAAGAATAAAAAAACCACTAAAAAGCCAAAGAAACGCCATTCATGAACCATGCATTGCTGTGATTCATTAACTTACCTTAACTAACACCTTTGATTTCCCCATAACTTTCACCACCTCTCCAACATAAGATCCAGGCTCCTGAAGCAACTGTAACTCTTCTTTGAGCATCCTCACTGTCGTAAAAACAAACACACTCTGTAAGCCCAAATTTCAATCCAAATACTCTAAACCCCTTCCTAATAATGAATTCTAAGATCTAAACTCAATAATTACACATAATTCAGTGATAATCAAAGGATAAGATAACATATTAAACTATCAAAACCCTAATTCAACTAAAACTGAAGATGAAAAAGCGAAATCAACCACGAATCCAGTGTAAAACAAGTAAAATCACCTAAACGAAACACAAAACCACATCAATGATTCCAAACGAACTCGACAAAAAATCCAAATTAGGGTTAGGTAGTGATGTTAAAAGGAGAAGTCGGTTCGATTATTACCTCTAGAATTGAGATCATTACGCTGAGCTTCAAGACGATTCAAATTATGAGACTTCTGCCGAACTTGAAGCTGAAGATCGTGAATATGTTGAAGGAAGTATTGTCTAAGACCTTCACCTGGTTTATGCTTGGCAGTCATGGCATTCTTTAAGTTTATTGCATCGATAAATGATGAATTTCCTTCACTTGATTCTATGTGCTTCCTTTGTACTTCTACTGCCGCCATTGGAGAGCTTCAGAGATTTTGGTTTCGTGTTAACGAAGTTTATTAGATGTTTTCTTTTCTCTCCACTTCCTCTCTGCAGTGAGTTTTGTGTTGCCACCGCCTCGGTCGTCCTTTCTTTCTTTCTTTCTATCTTCCACACTCTTTTATGAGATGTTTTCCTCTTTTCCTTTTTATTTTAACTAGAAGTCCACACGTGCGTACGCACGTGCATAAAGTCTAGGTCCATTCTGAACCCAATCCACGTGAATTTCGGATACCCTGAAAAACGAATAGGATATATGTCCAACAACTTGAACATACACAAATTCAATAATATTGTGGGTGCAAAATATTGCACACTCATTAGTTGCGCGAACTAATACATTTAGTATTAATCGAACACGAACGCACATTACATATCCATGATGACTAATTTGATGATGTCACTAAGCCACGATAAAAAGTGTGAAGATCTACGCGTCAGTGAAGAAACCGTGCGGCAATATAAATGTCCAAGTGACTTTGACGCACATCAGATCCGAAAATGGGGGCTTTATTAGTTGTCCTCCACTATGTAAACTCCTATAAAAGGGACCAACCACCATTGTAAAGCGAGGGATCTTTTGGGAGAGCTGAGATAAGATATTTAGGAGAAAGAAAGTTATTTGTTTTCCAAGTTAGGGTTTTCTCACATCATCTTTGTATGTGTTTAAAGTTTTAATAAAAGATTTTAAGTATTTTCACTATGGTTTCTTAGATGATTTTTTAGATTATCATAAAGGGTGTCGTTGTAGGATTTCCTGCAACTATATTTTGGCTCTAGAATACAGCTCGGGAGAGTAAGAAGGATTGTCCCTGACTGTGAAGATTTTTTGAATAACTTTTTGTTCATCTTGTCTTAAAAAGAGAGTTTTATTGTTATTTTCATGGAGTTTTGAGAGTTTTTAGTCTTAAAATCTATTAAACAAAAAATCGAAGTTTTCATCTCAGAGACCAACTTTGTTGATAACCTTTCTCAGATCTTTGAAGGATACCTTTTACTTTACCAAAAGAAGATATTATTTCAGGAGCAAAAGATGGTGAGGCAAGCATCTGCAGGAGAGCACGTGACACCAATTAAGAGGAGCAGGAGAATCGCAGGACGAAGAAGAGGTGAAATCGCTGAATCATCAAGGATGGGCGAAAGAAACAACCAGCATCGACAAGTTAGATCTCAGATCCAGCAGGTGCAAGAGGAAAACAACCGCAAGAATTATGATGAGGTAAGCATTCATACCACAGATACAGATACATCGGAGGAAGAAGGGCAAAGAAACATGGAAGAAGGACCAATGGGAGATAATGAAGATGACATGATAATAGAACACTCAGGAAAAGAATAGCTGAATAAAGAAGAAGAGAAGAAGAGGCACGCGCGAACTTGACACAGAAGAATGACGAGTTGATAGAGGAAAAGCACAGATTACAAGAGATGAGGTCAAGAACCATATCAAGAGCAACACGTGCGAGATCAAGATCAAGAACAAGTAGGAGCACGTCCATGAGAAATGACGCACATGAATAGATTTTAAATAACAATTTTATTGAGCATTTTCATGTAGGCCATAACATGCAGGGGGAGCGCGGTCATAACCGAAGAAAACAACAACCCAATGATGACATATATATACAAGAAGGCGAAAATAACAGCGCACTAGGAAATCAAAGAGATGAACGACAAGATAGACAAGGAGAATATAACCACACCCATGATGATCAAAGAAAAGAATATGATGCAGAACAAACGAGGATGATACTGCATGGAAGGGAAATGATGCGTAACTAACACAACAAAATCGATAATGCCGCACAAATACATGCAAGACATGAAAGAAAATGACGAAGAAGAAGGAGAGAATACGCAGAAGAGCGAGAACTATAAGAAGCAATGCGACAAAATAGGCATGAAAACAGACTGAGTCAGTCAAGCATGAAAAGACTTGTGCAGCAAGATGCAGATCAAACTATGAATGAAATAATTTTAAAGAGATAGCAGAAGTAAGAGCAATGATGACAGCGCGAAGAGATGGAGGAAGGAGACAGTTAGATGAGGCAATAGAAGAAGCAGGAAAAACACCATTTTCTTGACAAATACAGCTTGATGTAGTACCATCTAAATGCACTTTTCCCGTATTTACTAATATCTTTGATGTGAGTACATGTGCAGTGTAGCATATAAGATCCTACAACAGATCTCTGTTATAATGGGAGGAAAACGATACGGTACTATGCAAATATTTCCCTTACAATGGTTTGAAGGATTGCCAGTATGGACCATTAGATCATTCCATAATGTACAAAGCATGTTTCTAGGATAATACATCAGCAACAACATGTTATGCCCAGGAATAGAGAAGGTATTCAGCTTAAGGAGAAGGATCAACGAAAGTCTACGCAACTTAACTACGCGTTGGAAAACTATGTTCAACGAAATGGCAGGGAGAGTAGATGAAAGAAATTTCATACTAGCTTTCATTAACTCGCTATTTCCTACATATTTGTTGTATACGCAGATATTCAAAATAAAGGACACCATCACAATGACAGAATTGCGCGAGTACCAGGAAGAGTACATCTCTCTTGAAGAAAAACATAGAGACATGGAATCGCACCCAATCGCAGTTGTAAACGCAAAATAAGGATATGCAAGTCTATTACCAAGAATAACAAATGCTGTGGGAAGTACCTCTCGAGGAAGTAAAGAAAAAGTGGTAGAAAAAAATAAGCAAAAGCAAGTAGCAATGAGAAGTAGAGATCAAGAAATGTACGAAAGAGATTATCGAGAGAGACAATATAACAATCATGCAAATAATAACAAAATTCCAAGGTTTGACTACCAAGGAGAAGGATATGGAGGACACAAAAGATATTATCATCAAGGACCAGGTGGAAGCAACAGAGTATACGAAGATATAAAAATGCCGCATCTAAACACAACAATAGATAAGATATGGGAGACAGTAATTTTAATGGAAGAAATACCCGTACCACCAAATCTGGGACAAGAACCACCATCAGGAAGAAGAAGCCAAGAGTTTTATGCATATCATCGCTTTTATGGAAATACCACCAATAACTGTAGAAATGTTCAAAGAATCATACTAAAAATGATAGATCAGGTAAAGTTAAACCATTTATAAGCCGCACAACAATAAAACCTGCCACCGCCACAAAAAGGTACAGATGCCAAGAATTGAGGCAGTGAAGAAAACATATTTGATTGAAGTAAGAGCGAATGCAAAAAATTTATACTGCAATTCAATAATTCATTCATTCAAAAGCATAGAGTATTTTCACGATAACGTATTAAGTCGAGTATATGCAAGAGATGATGAACGAAAAGAGATAATGAACCTGGAAAAAGTATCAAAGCTTAATGATTGGCAGAAGCAACCCATCACATTCAGTGCGGAAGAAGTTCCAGGAGGAGGAGAACAACATGAAAGTCCATTGGTAGTTAAGTTGGAAATCATACCAAAGTTAAAGATGGAAGGAGAAGAAGATAGTTATGAAGACGCGTGGGAAATAATAGGATACAGATTGATTCTGGCAGTTCAGTAGATATTCTATTTTACCACGCGTATAAGACCATGGGTGGAAAAGATGAAGACCTTATTCCTTCAACTTATAAAATTTATGGATTCAATGGGTCAGCTAACAAGCCAAAAGAATAATTCACCATGCGAATTTCACTCAAAAAAATAAAACATAAATAACCTTCTGCGTCGTTGACGTAGAGTCTCCATATAATGCCTTGATAGGCAGACCATGGCTACACAACATTCTGGGAGTGGCCTCTACCTATCACCAATGCATCAAATTCCCATTACCCCAAGGCGTAGGAATAACCAGAGGAGACGCGGCAGAAGCTCCAGTTTGTGATGAAATAGATGTCGAGAAGAGTGAAGGATGCTCTAACATAAGAAGAAACTGGAAAGACGCAACAAAGGAAAATGAGCGTAAAGAAAGATTAATGGTTGATCTAGTCACCAAGGGAGAAGATACAGATTATACTACGGCGGCAGCATTCGCATCAGTTCATAACCATAACAAGATGAATTCCAGCCAGGAGAACTGGTATTGCGAATAATACCGCACTACAAGAAGGGAAGAAATGCTAGAGGAAAGAATATATGGGATGGACCATACACGGTCAAGAAATCTATTGGGAATAGAATGTACGAGTTAATGGAAGAAAAAGAACAAGATGGGGAAGGAGAAGTCAGCCAACCATGGAACCAAGTATACTTAAAAAAGTAATATCCTTAGGCAATGCGACAATAATCTCACATTTAAAGACATGGAATCTTTATAGTAAGTATTTATTATGTAAGCAAATAAATAAAGAAAGAATAAATATGCAATGTACGAATCAAATATATGAATGAAAATGAAAGATATTACTTCTCCAAAAGTTGAATATTTCATGAAAGGATACATGTAGAAGAACGAGGAAATAATAAGACCTCACTAATAATACCTCAATAGGAGGCAATAAAGATTAAAACCTCTAACTAGAGAGGTTAGGCATCCAATTGTGGCGTGCACCCTAGTTCACGTAAAAGCAAGAGGTAACAATAAGACCTAACGCAGTTCATAGTTGGGGAAAACCTAGAATGCATGGCTCGGGTGAAAGCCATACCCTCCCTGGAACCCGAGTCATGGAGAATAGGGGAAAAACAAAAGCCTATCCGACAGAGACTCCTTGGTCGAAAGACTAAGGTACTAATCTCTCTCCCAAGGAGTGCAGAAACTCGATCAGGGAGCCGCGGTACATGGTTGAGTCAAGAGTGTCTGGGGCATCTGGAGCGTACCTGGCCATTTTTGACATGTCCTGACTATGATGCACTCGACCCTCAAGAAACCCCACTAAGGTGTGATCTCGAACGAGATCATGCAAACAGCTGATTGTCGGCATAACCGGAGGGGAAGAGCCCAACCTAACCCGTTAGGGGTAAGCTTCCGTGAAGGGGCAGTCATGGGTAATATAAGGGCGGTACCCTCCATTAGGGAGCTGAATTGTGTCAAAAGACGTCAATATCATGGGTATATAACTCAAGGGAGGGTATAGGCCTATCGTATTGATGCGTAAATATATCATACAGAGGAAACAATACGAAAGATCATAAGGCAAGATTAATGGGTCATTGCATGAAAATATAAAGGCTGCCTGCGATTTTTCCGCACACACAAAAAGAATACACTTGGGAAAATATAAGACATATCAACAAGGGGGTCCATAATAAGACCTCTATTTAGAGAGGCTCAATAAGACCTCATAATAAACACAAATAGAAAATTAAATGTTGCTAACACTATTCTGTAGGGAACCAAACTATAATAAAAAAAGAACGAAGGTGAAGTTAACGCACATGGAAAAAAAAGGAAAGGAAAATGATAAAATGCGAAGATAACAATGAAACAGAGTAACTGAGGCAAAACCAAATTAAGACGCAGGAAAATGCGAAGAAGAGGTAAACGTAGAGAAGAAGACATTCAGGTATAACAAAGAACTTATAACCTCATAAGTGCGAAAATAGACGCGTATATAATAAGGACACATATAATTAGTAACGCACGCATTGCAAAGATTAACCATATATAGGCGAATAACAGAGGCAAGAATGGGAATACAAATGTTAATATGAAATGTTATTCTCCTTCATATGATACACTCATGCAATATGTTATTATCATTGGACTAATTCTAACTGTTATAAAGAATAGAATTTTGCTTTTTATTCTTGATTAAGTGAAGAAATAACACAAAGAGAATTTACATTGAAGAAAAGATCCAAAAGACTAGGGAACATCTAGTATACAAAAGAGGAAAAAGAAGAATATAATACAAAGGACTGATAAAGAATATACAAGCGCGAAGAGGAAGAAAAAGGAAGAGGATCTTCAGAAAGTGCGGCTACTTCCCTCCCATGTCATCTTCACCATCTTTCTCAACCTCAGAGTCGTTGTTCTCTTCATCGGTTACTTCATATTCTTCATAGTCAGCTTCACTATCAGAGATTTCAGAATCTTCTTCGTTAGCGGAAACTTCGGAAAAATCATAATCTGGCATAGGAAATGTTGTGGTAGGTGCATATTTCCTCTGCATTTTTCTTGACAGACGCATCACAAACACGAAACTCATCTTTATTCAAGTTGGAAACTGTAACTACCAACTTCCTCTTAAGTATGCGGCATTTATCATTCCTGGAGTAAAGCTCCGCCTTCAAATTCTAAATCTCCTCAAGATACCTCTTTTCAGTGTCTACAAAAGGAAATAAAGAGATTAAAGGAGCATGAAAACAAAATTCAGAAAGCAACAAAAAATTGAAGACATTATATCAATGCTTATACAACAAACATGAGGGTTTGTTGTTTCACCCAGTGGCTAGGATACATAGGAAATACTTACTTGATGAGATATTCCCTCCCTTCCTAGAATAACGTACTGGATTGGTTAATCCAATGGTTATCCATCACTCAGTCCCACAATATTTATTTTTTTTGGAAACAATCCCACAATAGGTGTATTCATTCCTGACTTAAAAGCGGGTCATAAAAAATATCCTTCATCATAAGTAACGCACACCAGTACGCATACATCTTCAAGAAACGACAACAACAGTTTATTATTCTAGCTAATCAAAGGAATTGATGCTTCAAAAAAATAAAAAAAAATCAAAGAAACTGGATCTCCTCTACATGCATAAATCGTTTCTTATTCTTGACAATCAATGGAATTGAATCTCAGTTATAAACCATTTACAGAATTCCCATCACGTTAATTGTAGGTATGACTCTTTCTCTCATGGGTGATATAAAATTAGGTTTCTTATTTGTTTTTCCCAATTTTTGTTTGGATTATCTGAATTAGAGTTCTTATTCCTTCCGCCAATTTTTAGTTTGCTCATTTCTCACTGGAAATTGAATTATCGCTTCTTTGATGATGATGAATTATTTTCTTTAAAGTCTCCAAACCCATAGTATGTTTTGAAAGCTATAACTAAATAGGTTACGGTTTTTTGATCAAATTTGCAGCGATTGTTTGTTGTTAAGAAGAATCAAAATCACGGGCTGCAGCTAACATTAAAAAGATTGGAGCAGATTCTAGAGATTAAGGTACAAATTCAATACTTTTTTTTTGGAATGACTTTTGCTAATTTTAAGCTAAGTATTCGAAAATGAACTGAAAATCCCTATATTTGATTTATTGTGTTGGTTTGAGGGGAAAAAAAGATTGCCTGATCTTTGTTTACAAGTTAGGGTTGCACTTTGAATTTTTCAGCTAATTTTGTTCTATAAAGATAAATTCACCTGATTCGAATTCACAAATTGGCGTTTCTAACCTTCTGTCAATATTTCAAATAGGTAACTTTCATTCATATATGTTGGGTTCAACATGAAATTTTCTGATCCATGATTGATGTTTTCTTTGTTGTTTGGTTCTGTACTTTTTTATGATATTTTATATTACGACGAAGTCTACTATATATGGTATCTGAATTTCACACGTTTGATAGAATTCATAATTGAAAATAATTCTTAGATCATTTTGGTGGTGAGTGTGTCTCATTACAAAACCTTTTGATGATGAGACTCATTTCATACTAGAATAAAAGCTATAATTGTTTTTAAACTCACCCAAAATGTGGCTATAAATGCAGTAATGTTAACGAGAGTTGCAATATAGAAAATCATTTATTTTCGCAGTAATGTTATTGTTCTTTATTTATAAGGTTTGAGGATGGATGTCGATATAGAACTGTTTTATCTGTTTGGTTTTGTGTTAATGAGCGTTCCAATATATAATTGTTTTGTGATCTCTCCAGGTTTAACTCAGGGAAAGTCGGTATTGTTTTGTGCACGTTGAAGTTGATATTGTGATGGATGGGTTGATGTCATTTGGAATGATATTAAAAGAGATCTCCAATGTCTAGATAATGCTATCCAGATGCATTTTCATTAAGGTTTTATTTTCAATGTCTAGATAATGCTATCCGGGTGCATTTTCATTAAGGTTTTATTTTCTCGGCTTTAACTCTTGATTTTATGTTTCAATGTCTAACTTAGGAAATTTGGTTTTTTGAGTTTGTATTTTTGTTGAGAATTATGAAATCTAATTATGTGATCATAAAATTATAGGACCCATCGGTTGTTGAACACATAAACTCACGTGCTTCCAATAATTTCCAGTAATACTATAAATCCTCATGGTGAGCGGTTCTAATTAATGGCCTTAGATTTTGTTACATGGTTGTTGATGGTGGTTTTTAGCTTAGGGTTAAAATCGTAAAACACTAAATCCTAGTAGACAGTGATGCCACAATATTTAAAGTAACAAGCATTTACTAGTAACATTTACTGAAGCCTTTAATATGTCTCTAAATAATTACCAGGGTACCTTTTTTTTCTTCAAATTAGGGTTACAACAAGCAAAAACCTAATTCCCCTCCGTGCCAATATCAAATCATGCCATCCACACCGACCGCGCCAAAGCATGCCAACCATGCTAGACGCACCTTTGTGCCAATGGCAAATCATGCCAGCCACACCAACCGCGCCAAATCATGCCAACCATGCTAACCAAACCTCTGTGCCAATGGAAAATCATGCCAGCCACACCAACCGCGCCAAATCATGCCAACCATGCTAGCCGCACCTCTGTGCCAATGGAAAATCATTCCATCCACACCGACCGCGCCAAAGCATGCCAACCATGCTAGCCGCACCTCTGTGCCAATGGCAAATCATGTCAGCCACACCGACCGCGCCAAATCATGCCAACCATGCTAGACGCACCTCTGTGCCAATGGCAAATCATGACAGCCACACCGACCGCGCCAAAGCATGCCAACCATGCTAGCCGCAACTCTGTGCCAATGGAAAATCATGTCAGCCACACCGACCGCGCAAAAGCATGCCAGCCATGTTAACCGCACCTCCGTGCCAATGGAAAATCATGCCAGCCACACCTACCGCGCCATGCTAAACACATCTTGCCATGGCCCCCCATGCCGCGCCAACATGCTGGCCTTCCCCACGCGGCTACCAAAGTAAAGGCGCGCAACAATCAACGGTCGCCCTTCAATCCCATGAGAAAATCCTGGCCGTCTAAGGTCACCTCACGACCTTTGGCCCAAAACCCTAGCTTGGTCACGCACCTAGCCAAAGCTAGCCACGCCATACGCCCAAGGCAAACCCTTGGCCCCACATGCCAAGCCAAACGCCCTTGCCTTGGCCCTAGCCACGCCATGCTCCCATGGAAAACCCTTGGCCCCACATGCCAAGCCAAAACCACACCTAGCCCAACCTAGCCGCGTCATGCCAAACGCACTATGCCTTGGCCCTACCTATGCTAGTCATACCACGCCAAGCCAAACGCCCCTACCTTGGCCCTATTCATTCCATGCGCCCATGGAAAACCCTTGGCCCCACATGCCAAGCCAAACCAAACCTATCCAAGCTAGCCGCGCCATGCCAAACACATCTCTCCATGTCCCCCCATGCCGCGCCACCATGCTGGCCTTCCCCACGCAGCTACCAAAGTGAAGGCGTGCAACAATCAACGGTTTCCCTTCAATCCCAGGATCAAATCTTGGCCGTCTAAGGTCACCTCACATCCTTTGGCCAAAAACCCTAGATTGGTCACGTACCTAGTCAAATCTAGCCACGCCATACGCCCAAGGCAAACCCTTGGCTCCACATGCCAAGCCAAACACCCTTGCCTTGGACCTAGATATGACATGCGCCCATGGAAAACCCATGGCCCCACATGTCAAGCCAAAACCGCACATAGCTCAAGCTATCCGCGTCATGCCAAACGCACTCTGCCTTGGCCCTAGCTATGCTAGTCACACCACGCCAAGCCAAACACCCTTTCCTTGGCCCTATCTGCGCCACCCTGCTGGCCTCCCCTATGCGGCCACCAAACGAAGGCGTGCAACAATCAACGGTTTCCCTTCAATCACAGGAGAAAATCCTAGCCCTCCAAGGTTAACAGACAACACATGGTAACCTTTGGCCCGAAAACCTAAGTTTGGCCACGCCAAACCATGCCATGCCAACGGCATGCCAACCTAATCGCGCCACCACATTGGCCCTCACTACAAAAACGAAGGCGTGCAACGATCAATGGTTGCCCCTCCTCTCAAGATGCAAAATTTCGACCGTCGAAGGTCACCAGGCTAGCAAGTTTCCCGATCTTGACTTGCCAAGCCACAAAAACATGCTACATGTTTTCCAAAAACATTCGAGACACCAACACAAACTGGGGGATGCTCATTAGGGTTTTGGTTTGGTGGTCTATAGCGTGCGGCATACACAAATGCCCGTTTCAAGATAGTGCAATAAGAATAAGATGGTTAGTAAATGCAAGAAGCAACGGTGAAATTCTCTTTCATTATGGGACATCATTTCCATCAAATCCTATCAATACCAGGCGTTACCACCTCTTCCCATTTAACTCATCTGTTTTTTTATGAGGCCAGAGTACGTTTATTTTTTGACTTGTATAAATAGGCTTACCTATTTCCACCAGAACACAAGTTCTAGGTCAGGGGAAAACACCACACTCAGAAAGGAAACTCTTGCTAGCTATCTCAAAGCTCTCACCTTCTGATACAAGTCAAGCACTACTCTTCCAGAATTATTCTGGCCTCAACACTCTCTTCGCTTCCCTCCCTAAACCAACCCTTCTCCTCTAATTCGTGACCGAAGCAAGTCTGGAACGACCATTTCTTGGTTTAGGCCGGACTTGTACAGATTGATCACTCGAATCTAAAGTACTCCCTTGCAGTACATTGTTTAAGGTTTAAATTGTTTCTCGCCTTCACACCCGCAATTATCGAAATCAACAGAAACTATTTTCACCTATAAACAATTGGCGACCACAGCGGGAGGCTCGATCTTTCGGTTACAATATAAATTTTCTACCGTCAATTTCGTTCTTTGACCCAGACGCTAAGATGGTAGAGGAAGATGATCCACTCCACCTCAGTTACCCGGCTGTTCGATTATCAGTCATGACACGACAAGGGATGACTGGGGACTTCCCGGAGGATAAAAGCAGATGATCCGCCCAAGGATCAACGGCTCGGTTATCGGACGGCTCAGTAACGACTGGTGACTTTCCATGACGGTGTTTCCCATAAAACTCGGTCTTACGCCCGGAAGGTTCACTTTTCATCAAGAGACCCAAAAACCGTGTAAGTCTTACCTAGACAAGATACATGGTTTTCTATTTCAAGTTTTCAAGACAAGATACATAGTTTACCCCATGTCATCTACCAACACACGGTTCTAAGGTTTTTCCTAGGATGTCCGTGTCACTTTCAATCAAAACCAAAACAATCAATTCCTAAACAATTCATTCCAAAAAGAATAACCCAAAACCGTCAAGGTAACATTTATCTATCAGCCCAAGAAATCAAGGAAATCAAAAAACCATAAACCAGGCATTTAGTTTTCCTTTCAAAAAAAAAAGTCACATACCCGTGCCTACTTTTCACAACAGTGATTACCTGTCACTATTAGCAGACGTTACTATGGTGACATTCAAAGAATTGTTTATGATGAAGTATTTTCACAAGTTTATGAAAGGCATACCCATGGCTAGGGTTTACACCAGTTGATCAGAAGAAAAATGTTTCTACAGACTTATGGAAGGCATACTTATGGCTATGGTTTGCACCAGCACAAGAAAACAAGAAAATAAATTGAAAGAGAAATGCTGGAGTACATAGCTGGAATATGCTTGCCACTTTATCACTACTGCGCTACCGCTAATACCAGGACGTGATAACAAAGATACGAGGTAAAAAGGGGAGCCAACCCCCTTCATAAGCATAACACTTTTTTGAATTTGAATAACGAAAGGATTTCTTGTTTGAGATACGTATGGAAAGAGAAAACTAGGCCCGCAAGAACAAGTCCGCGCCATGCCAAGCAAGCGATGTGCCAAGCCAACAGTTTGTGCCATACCGAATCCAATGCCAGACGTGCTTACCAGACGCTCTTACCAGACAAGCTTACCAGACGCGCCTACCAGACGAGCTTACCAGATACGCTTACCAGAAGTGCATGCTAGGAACACATGCCGCACGTGCATGCTAGCTACAATACCATACCATGTGCTAACAGCTTGCATCCTTCTAGTGCTAACATCTTGCTCCCTTCCAGCGCCATCCTCTCCGCTTCGCAACCAGCCAAAGCAGCGCCATAGCTCCAGCACTCCGTGAGCAGAACAGTGTCGTTTATGCACGATACACTTACGAGCACCAGAACCAGAGCCGCTTCCACCGCCCCAACGTTTCTTCAAACATGACAGCTCCAAACATCACCAGAGGCGCTACTCCACCATCAGGGCAAGATATTGGAAGAGCCGGAAGAAGTCGACCTCCTTTTACCACTATTGATTTGATTAAAAGACAAAAGGCACGCAGGACGTGCATTTATAGATGAAGAGGCTCGCGTTTCTCTTGAACGACTAGTAGAAAGGGGGTCAGTAATCCAATTACATCACACGTAAAGATCAAGAACGACTTCTCCCAAATCGAAAGCAAAGGAAATCATCAACCCTCCTGAGTTCACAGAGACCCTCTTCTCGTCAGGACCTGCACGATGGGAACTTGGCCCACAAAGTCGTATAATCTATGAAGAAACAGTTATGTGAGATTCTATATTTCTCCAAGGCATAATATCAAGACAAATTTTTATTTCTCTACCGCACTGCATCAGGGAAAGCAGGTATTTTCAGCTAGGGAAGTCGTACCCAAACCCCAACCTCTCTTGGAAAGCACAATCGATAGATGAAACATGGGACCCCAAACCTCTGTACACTTGAGGGATGTCGATTTTGACAAAATAGCCTCCGGCTTCAACATGGTAACCGTCAATTCTCTGAGTGTTGCAAGGCATCATTTCAACGTTCTCTCCAGAAGTGGCTTCGCTTCAACGTTCTCCAGCAGCGGCTCCGCTTCAACGTTCGCTTCAACACCACTCCTTCCTGCAAAGGATCATGCTACCACGCTCCCCATGTCAAGGATCATGATCACATCCAGCCAATCTTCGTAGCCATGGCCTCCCTCTGATCCATCCCTCCAAAGCTCGTGATCACGGACATCTTGCTCGCTTACTCATCCAGCCAATCCTTTTACTTTCATGGATTCCCATATAATTCCAACTAACCTACTTCGTTACCTCGACAATATAGTCTCTTCTGATTACATCCACTACCAAGAGATGTTGCTAATCATTTGTTGATACCGGTCAGAGCTTCACCATAACAATAATCATTACAAAGGTAACCCATACTCCTTCATGTTATAAGTTCCACGTGGAAGAAGTAACAAAATCACCAGTACGAACGCACGATGGTGGCGTCTTTAACATGGTCAACCCACTGACCATGCAATATGGAAACATGTAAACCATACTTGGGGACTGAGGGTATGCACAGAATCCTTTCACTGTCAAATCTCAGAAGACACAGTCAACCAAAAGCCGTACCCACAACAAAGTCATTTACTCTTCACGGGTGCATCGTAAGAATATCATTACCTCTCTGTTTAGAAGACGCCTTCAACACTTTACGAAAACGCGGAGGATGCAAGCCCGCACTATCCAGAATATTTCATCATGTTATTTATGAGCATCCCAGTGTCACATTAAAAAGAGTACGTTAGGCTTATATCAAACCCAGTGGACAAGGATTCAAGGAAATATAATGAAAGAAGGTTACACATGGGGACTACCAACATGAGACTCTTTCACTCCCCTCAACCAGGTTATTAGTGATCTCAACATCATCACTGTCGAGGTTTTACGAGCCACGGGAATTTCTCAACATGAAGCCGTACATGTGCACCGAAGACTCCAAAAGCACGCTAGAAGGTTACATTCATGTATTCATCCATGCCATCATATCAAACCTAAGTATGACCGGGGACTTCTCACCGCATCCCATTTCGTACGATAGTCCAAGATTCATAAGATGGTTTAACTTGGAACAAAGTCCCGGAAGACTTGATAGCAGCGCATCGGCAATGGAACGTCTCCCTATTTCATCCCCGGGCGCCAGAAGTTTTCGACCATGCAAGCATTCATAACACATCATCATCACGATCAGAGGGTCCACTGAACAACCTAAGGTCGTGGATGGACCGACGACGCAACCACAATCTCCAAGATTATCCCTGACATGATCGTTTCCGAGCATACATTTCATCCATCCGTCCCAAGAATACAACAGAGTTTTGGTAAATTTTTGGAATCCACTGGAGAGACACTGCAGACGAAAACACGGATCTCGACGAACAACAGAAAAATAGAAGAGAGTCGATACCTCTTTTCATGAGGACATAGTTTTGAGAGCTTGAACAGAATAAATATTCCTTCTTGCTCCATGAACGGGAATAGGTGACTGGCACGCGATTGTGCCACCCCGGGCCTGCAACATCCCTCTTGACTTCTTCATGATTTTCACTGTCGAGCCATTTTCACCTCCCAAGCGAGCTCAAAACCTAAATATTCTCGCGTGGGGAGATACAGAATTCTTTTTCGTGTCCGATAAAGGGGCGGACTATCAAAATCCGAGTCCGTACGTGGATTCTACATCGATTCTAATCAAGGGCGCTAATTAAGGTTTCGACTTGTCAAACACTAAACCGCAAGCGCTTCCCTTACCAGCATCATGCCTTTCCAAGCGCTTTACAGAGCGGACCACACCCGTTCCATGCCTGTCAGTGCTAATGGGTCCCCTTCATGCCAAGTCCATGCTAGCAGCTCCGCCTCGCATTCCAAAGCCTAGATCTGAAGACACCCAATCATATCGGGATATGTGCAAAGCTACTAGATGAAAGGATTGCGGATGCTACCTACCTCTCGAAAAAGATTTTTGATAAAGGAAAGAATTCCATGTTAAAGCCACGCATGAAGAAAGGAAATTGTTCCCACAAGAGAAAGCCTTGCCACTCCCAATACATCAGTGCTTTCCTCGCCAATGCCAGCCAGCGCCAAAGCTCCGCGCCAGCCAGGATAATCCGCGCTTTCCATGCCAATGCCCTTCCAGTGGACCATGACAGAGCCTTGCCAGCAACTTGCGTTTCCCCTTGTCGCGCTTCCATTACCGACGCCATGCTTAGCCAAGCCGCCTACGCCCATTCCAAGCCCATTGGTGCTGAAAAATCCCTTTCGTGCCAAGTCTATGCTAGCAGATCCGCCTCGTGTTCCAAAGCCTGGCCCCAAAGACACCTAGTCATACTGGGATTTGTGCAAAGTTACCGGATGCAAGGATTGCAGATTCTACTTACATCTCGAAAAAGGTCAGAAAAATCTCCTTGGCCCTCTTTCATGACTTATTGTATCAGTTCAATCCTCTTCTGTCACCATTTTCTACCCCCTTGGCCCCATGAGCCAAGCCGTCCGCTTTCTTTGCCTTCCAAGATCGCACCCGCTGTGCCTCGGTGATGTACAACCATACCAAGCCGGCAACTTTCGTCTCACCACTCACGGTCTGCATCCTCAGTACAACTCATGCAAGGCTACCAGCACGGGAAGCCAAAACTCTCTTTACCACTCAAAAAGGTTAGTCGGATTCTCCTGACCATCTTTGCAATGATTTACACCTCGATTCCTTCCTTGTCTGTCACCATCATATGCTTACCTCGCAACAAGGCACCTATTCCGAGCTAAGCAGGGGACTTAATGTTGATGGTTGTTTTTAGCTTAGGGTTAAAATTGTAAAACACTAAACCCTAGCAGACAGTGATGTCACAACATTTAAAGTAACAAGCATTTACTAGGCACATTTACGGAAGCCTTTAATATGTCTCTAAATAATTACCGGGGTACTTTGTTTTTCAAATTAGGGTTACAACAAGCAAAACCCTAATTCCCCTCCGTGCCAATGGCAAATCATGCTAGCCACACCGACCGCGCCAAAGCATGCCAACCATGCTAGCTGTCACACCTTCAAACTCACCAAGAATTTTCTGCGAAAGTGTAACCCTAAGCAGCACAATGGTCTTGTGAATCGAACTTCACCACTTGCACTTCAGCCTTATAAGTTTGCACCTATGCAAACAGCCAACACATCAGGTCAATCAGCGGAAGTCTTTTATTGCCTTCTTTCTCTTCTCTAAGCTCATCAAATGCACCCCATAATGCACTCAATTCATGCCATACTTTACCAATAACAATCAGCCAACCAAGAACACTTAGAACATGACACAATCAACTCTTTTATTGCATCAAAGGGAAGAAATACAAAACTTGCAAACTTGGGGACTTACACAGACTTGTTCACTCCTTGAACCAAGTCTAAGTCTTACAAAAACTCTCCTATTCACTCACACATATGCAAACTTCACTCTCACATATGTTAGGCTAACTCTCACACAGTCTAGCTTAACTCTCACACAGGCTAGGCTGCCGAATTTCCCATTCCTTAGGACTATTTATACAGCATCTTTGCTTGGCCAAACCGTGCATAACCGTTACACACGCTAGAGACAGCTATCTGTCTCGGGAGCAGCTTCATAACCGCCAACTACTATGCCAATCGCGCTTTTCCTTTAACTTGCTCCAATCGTCCAACACCTGTTCTCTTGGAAGTTAAAACTCTTCTCCCACGATTATAAACTCCTTTATAACCGCTCCTCTTCATCACGCGTCATTGGCATGCTTGTGAAGCTCGTAACCAACTTGTAACCGTCACTTGAGCCTTATTGCGCCACTTGTCTTGGCCTACTGGATTCTGCCTTGTTCTAACGTACAACCCTCTTGTCCCTGCATTTTTATTACTCTAAGTTAATGCACGGACACTCTTTAGGCTTTACTTGTCTAGGCCAACTCCTTAAGCTCACTCTAGTTACTCATGCGTCACATATGCTTCATTTCTCCAATTAGCTTGACAATATCAATGCAACTCTTGTATTGCCAACTTGTTTACATTGTTCAAGCTTTGTCCAGCCTTAAACTAATGCCATAGACCAACTCTTGATCTATTCTACACTCTTGCATCATCCTTGAGTTTGGGCCAACTCAATTCCACGGATATGCCTTAATGCCAACATCACATGTTGCATATGTCACTTTGGCTTTGTCTTGCCTTCTCCTTAATGAAGCTTCATTGTGTCGGCCAATAAGCTTCATTCCTTAGCCAAATATCTTTACAATGTAGCGCCACTCTTGTGCTTCATTGGCCCTGTAGGGTCATGTCATTATCGACACTTAACGGTCTATACAGTATACCGCTATTATGGCTTCGCAATGCGCCATTACGGCGGAACTCTGACATGGCCTGCAACTCTGTAACGCGTCATCATTATGCGTCACTTGCAGCACCGTAATAGACCTCCCCCACCTAATCTGTTCAACGCCCTCGTTGAACGTAAGCAAGTATACTCAACATACTTGTTCTTCAGCCTTGTACACTTCTGAGCCACTCAGAATTCAACAAACTTATTTAGCATTCCTTCTTGCCAAAACTTTATGCCTAGTACCACATGCCACAACTTAGCTTTATTGCTTTGCTATTGATCCTAATGACTTGTACTGTTGTTTTCACGTTGCGCATACGCTCCAACTCCCACTACAACCGTATATCAACACCCAAATGCTACTTGGAAATTCTTTTTGCCAATTCCCTGAATTGTACTTGAATTTCGCATGAATCATTTGCGCCTAAGTGTACGCACTGAGTGATTCTTCTCAATTTGATCATCATGATCATTGCCATCGCTTTCCGACTTCGCCTCTTGCATCTCACTCAACGTGATAAGGACTTATAAACGACTTGGCTTCATTTTCAATCAATTTTGTTAGGAACTTTCCGTTGAACTGTTGTTCTCCGCGCTCTTCATTAAGCACGTCACAAAGTGAATAGGGGTTCTCTTCGCATTAGACACCCGAATTCAACACTTCATGTCTCTCCAAACTCTGATTATGCAAACAACATTCAAGAACTCATTTCTATGAATGTGGCCACCAAGTATAAACTCTATACTTATGCCATTTTGCATACCCGAACTGAAATGGTGAGTTTTCTTTGCTTAACTTCCATGCAACAAAACTATTGAGTTTCACAACCCATTTAAAACTGTGACTAACTATCTCTTTGGACATATCATTAGCTAACCCTTTAGCTGTCCATATGCTATGCCTTCAAAGCCAATATGTCTCCAAATACTTCTTTGAACTGCATTGCGAATTGCCTGGAAAGTGTGTGTGTCTTTCTTTAAGTCCATGAGTTCTACCCAACTCATGCTTGCTAATGAAGTGATTTCTTACTTGCTGTATTGCTTGCACCGTCGCTGCCCATCTGCCGTCGTGCTTTTCTGCAATTCCCAAACAACAACATCACTTTTCCACCAACTAGGACCCTTGTCCTATGCTTTGCTTATTAGCTTTCAACTTGTCTTGCTATTGCATACGTTAGGCTAAGTATGCTACTTGCAGCATCTTCCCATGAACTAGCTTTACATCGTAAATAAAGAGGCAATGCTTTATAAACGAAAACACCCTCGTTCATGACTGCTCTTACACAACAAGACCATGTACCATTACATGATTGATCATCAACTGATCTCTTCTGGAAAGCTAAAACTTCATTAACAAAGCAACTTGCTTACACCAAAGCAAAGTATGTACAAACTTGAAGACTCAAATAAAAGTCTGTACAACCAAACTCTACACACAAAGTTTGCATCAATCAACAACTAAAGCTACATAGAACAAGGCCAAGAACACTCTTTGTTCTGGCATCAAAGTGTCGCCAATGGAGACAGCAACACTTACTCTTGTTCTTAGCTTAGTTTCTTTCTTTGTCGAAGTGAGCGACAACTTCGCTGCGTGGTCTCTTCCTTGAACCATCACTTCGGCCTCCATGAGTCTTGCTAGAATGACCCCCATAGTCATTCCCAACTGATACATTAAGTTGTGCTTTGAGTGGACAGCTTCTAGCGAAGTGTAAACCTTTGCAAATGAAACATCCCCTATACTTCCGGGCTAAAGGGAATAATTCATCTTCCTTCGGTTCATGCTTGCGCTTACTGCCTCTGATTTTCCTTCCTTTTGGCTTCACCTTCACAGCTTTGCACATCTTCAGTCGTTTTGCAACTAGTAAGCCCTCTTACCGCTGGAATAGCCATCTGGATACTCTGGATTTTGCGCCTCTTAAGTTCAACAATCACACTCGAACTTGAGCCAGCCAGAAATTGGAACATCTGATCTTCTTCACTCATGCCACGCACTTCTTGCACCAATGCAAGGAAGTTTTCAGCATAGGCCTGTGGTGTACTCGTCATTTTTAGCCTACATAAACTTTCTCTTGCATACCAAGCACCATTGCTCGGCCAGAACTGACATCTCAGTCCCTCTTTCATGTCATCCCATGACATAGGATTGGTATAACCATCCGCTTCATCTTCTTGCAGCATAGTTCTCCACCAAACCTTTGCATCACCACCAAGGTAATTGCCTGCGAGAGTTACTTTTTGTTCTTCCCTAATTCCATTCGCTTCAAAGTATGTCTCAACGTCATACAATAAATTCTCAATTTCTCTAGTATTTCTGGAACCTACGTAAATTCTTGGCTCGGAGACTCGATTTGAGCTTTCTCCATGCACGTTTGCCCCTACAAACATGCCGTTACTGATTAACCCGCGAATGCCTGCCACTTCCTCTGACATTTGCTTCACATGGCTTGTTAGTATGGTCTTTATGTCACTGAATTGCACCTTCAATTCAGTCACTTCAGCATTGGTTTCGCAATTCAACAAGGTTTCATCAGACACCTTGTCCTCGATTGCACCTACCCTTTCGTCAAATTCTTTAAACCAATCTGATGTTCTTCCTTCAAGTAGGTCTAGCCTGCCCTTATCTTCAGAAACAAGAGGATTTTCAAGTCTATCACATCCCATGTCTATGACAAAATCATCAAGATTACTTCCATACTCCTCAAGTTGATCAAACGTACCCGGTAGTTCTTCGTCGATCATCATGCCATTAGAACTCATTTCTAATGCAATATTCTGAAAATAATGCGCCACTTACTTGCTCACAGGAAAATATCTTTATAGGGAAAGAGTCACTAGTGTATTATCCAACAAATACACTCGAACTGTGCACCAAACAAAGCTCTGATACCCGAAACTGTCACACCTTCAAACTCACCAAGAATTTTCTGCGAAAGTGTAACCCGGCAGCACAATGGTCTTGTGAATCGAACTTCACCACTTTCACTTCAGACTTATAAGTTTGCACCTATGCAAACAGCCAACACATCAGGTCAATCAGCGGAAGTCTTTTATAGCCTTCTTTCTCTTCTCTAAGCTCATCAAATGCACCCCATAATGCACTCAATTCATGCCATACTTTACCAACAACAATCAGCCAACCAAGAACACTTAGAACATGACACAATCAACTCTTTTATTGCATCAAAGGGAAGAAATACAAAACTTGCCCACTTGGGGACTTACACAGACTTGTTCACTCCTTGAACCAAGTCTAAGTCTTACAAAAACTCTCATATTCACTCACACATATGCAAACTTCACTCTCACATATGTTAGGATAACTCTCACACAGGCTAGGCTGCCGAATTTCCCATGCCTTAGGACTATTTATACAGTATCTTTGCTTGGCCAAACCGTGCATAACCGTTACACACGCTAGAGACAGCCATCTGTCTCGGGGAGCAGTTTCATAACCGCCAACTACTATGCCAACTGGCCAGTTTTCCTTTAACTTGCGCCAATCGTCCAACACCTGTTCTCTTGGAAGTTAAAACTCTTCTCCCACGATTATAAACTCCTTTATAACCGCTCCTCTTCATCACGCGTCATTGGCATGCTTGTGAAGCTCGTAACCAACTTGTAACCTTACTTGAGCCTTATTGCGCCACTTGTCTTGGCCTCTCTGGATTCTGCCTTGTTCCAACGTACATCCCTCTTGTCCCTGCATTTTTATTACTCTAAGTTAATGCACGGACACTCTTTAGGCTTTACTTGTCGAGGCCAACTCCTTAAGCTCACTCTAGTTACTCATGCGTCACATATGCTTCATTTCGCCAATTAGCTTGACAATAGCAATGCAACTCTTGTATTGCCAACTTGTTTGCATTGTTCAAGATTTGGCCAGCCTTAAACTAATGCCATAGACCAACTCTTGATCTATTCTACACTCTTGCATCATCCTTGAGTTTGGGCCAACTCAATTCCATGGATATGCCTTAATGCCAACATCACATGTTGCATCTGTCACTTTGGCTTCGTCTTTCCTTCTCCTTAATGAAGCTTCATTGTGTCGGCCAATAAGCTTTATTCCTTAGAAAAATATCTTTACAATGTAGCGCTACTCTTGTGCTTCATTGGCCCTGTAGGGTCATGTAATTATCGACACTTAACGGTCTATACAGTATACCTCTATTATGGCTTCGCAATGCGCCATTACGGCGGAACTCTGACTTGGCCTGCAACTCTGTAACGCGTCATCATTATGCGTCACTTGCAGCACTGTAATACTAGCCGCACCTCTGTGCCAATGGAAAATCATGCCAGCCACACCAACCGCGCCAAAGCATGCTAACCATGCTAGCCGCACCTCTGTGCCAATGGCAAATCATGCCAACCACACCAACCGCGCCAAAGCATGCCAACCATGCTAGCCTCACCTCTGTGCCAATGGCAAATCATGCCATCCATACCAACCATGCCAAAGCATGACAACCATGCTAGTCGCACCTCTATGTCAATGGCAAATCATGCCAGCCACACCGACCGCGCCAAAGCATGCCAACCATGCTAGCCGCACCTCTGTGCCAATGGCAAATCATGTCAGCCACACCGACCGTGCCAAAGAATGCCAACCATGCTAGCCGCACCTCCGTGCCAATGGAAAATCATGCCAGCCACACCGACTGCGCCATGCCAAACACATATCGACATGGCCCCCCATGTCGCGCCACCATGCTGGCCTTTCCCACGTGGATACCAAAGTGAAGGCGTGCAACAATCAATGGTTTCCCTTCAATCCCAGGAGCAAATCCTGGCCGTCAAAGGTCACCTCACGACCTTTGGCCCAAAACCCTAGCTTGGTCACGTACCTAGCCAAATCTAGCTATGTCATACGCCCAAGGAAAACCCTTGGCCCCACATGCCAAGCCAAAACCGCACCTATCCCAAGCTAGCTGCGTCATGCCAAACACACTTTGCCTTGGCCCTAGCTATGCTAGTCACACCACGCCAAGCCAAATGACCTTTCCTTTGCCCTAGCCGCGCCACCCTACTGGCCTCCTCTATGCGGCCACCAAACGAAGGCGTGCAATAATCAACGGTTTCCCTTCAATCACAAGAGCAAATCCTAGCCATCCAAGGTTACCAGACAACACATGGGGTAACCTTTGGCCCGAAAACCTAAGTTTGGCCACGCCAAAGCATGCCATGCCAATGTCATGCCATCCTAATCGCGCCACCACGTTGGCCCTCACTACCAAAACGAAGGCGTGCAACGATCAACGGTTGACCCTCCTCTCAAGATGCAAAATCTCGACCGTCGAAGGTCACCAGACTAGCAAGTTTCTCGAGCTTGACTTTCCAAGCCACAACAACATGCTACATGTTTTCCAAAAACATTCGATACATCAACACAAACTGAGGGATGCTCATTAGGGTTTTGGTTTGGTGGTCTATAGCGTGCGTCATACGAAAATGCCCATTTCAAGATAGTGCAATAGGAATAAGACGGTTAGTAAATGTAAGAAGCAACGGTGAAATGATCTTTCATTATGGGACATCAATTCCATTAAATCCCATCAATACCAGGCGCTACCACCTCTTCCCATTTAACTCATCCGTTTTATTTTCTTATGAGGCCAGAGTACGTTTCTTTTTTGACTTGTATAAATAGGCTTACATATTTCCACCAGAACACAAGTTCTAGGTTAAGGGAAAACACCACACTCAGAAAGGAAACTCTTTCTAGCTTTCTCAAAGCTCTCACCTTCTGACACAAGTCAACTACTACTCTTCCATAATTATTCTGGCCTCAACACTCTCTTCGCTTCCCTCCCTAAACCAAGATCTCCTCCACTTCGTCACCGAAGCAAGTATGAAACGACCATTTCTTGGTTTAGGCCGGACTTGTACAGATTGATCTCTCGAATCTAAAGTACTCCCTTACAATACATTGTTTAGGGTTTAAATTATTTCTCGCCTTCACACCCGCAATTACCGAAATTAGCAGAAACTATTTTCACATATAAACAATGGTGTACCATGTATTCTATAACGATTCAACATTTTCCGATTATGGCCTTGTTTGGAAAAATTTATGATTATCTATTTATGATTATAGATAATCATAAATTGATAAATGATTTTGATATAATCATCTTAAAAATAAATTTTTCCAAACACTTTTTTCTCTTCAGATAATTGATTATCTTAGAATGATGATTTCAAAAAGGAGAGGAAAGAACAATGATCTAGGATATTTTTTAGTCATATGTTGTTTTTTTTATCTCTCTCTTAATAGTTTAGAGAAAATAACAACAAAAAGTTCAATTTGAGTTCCTTAGAAAAAATAATTGATTATAATAAATTTTCAAAACAACTTTTTCCTGTTTATGAAAATAATGGATTTTTTCAATTATGATTAAAATAAATAATTATTATAACATATCATTAATAAAAATAGAAATAATTACATCACAAAACGGAATCAAACACTGCCCTTGGTTGGTATCCTAGCAACAAGCTGAGCTCCAACACCTCTCTGAATAGCAATGCCTAATCTATGAAAAATAAATCTACCAAAACCACTACTAGCATCATTATGAACTATACAATTCTTAAGACGCTTGAAAAAAATACAAAGTATCATCACCAAGCTCACCTAAAGTGGTAAAGGCCTGAACACCCAGACCATAACCCAAAGAAGCACACTTGTCCAAATACTTAGTGCGCTTTCTTGAAACTTCCTTAGAAATTGCCTTCCCTGGGACAAATGAGCACACTCCATCACCAGTAAAGGGCGAGACACCAGTGGCATCCATACAAACATCTCGGCCATTTTCCCAATTAAGAACAGGAATGTCCGCAGGTCTAAAGTCTATGTCATCATCTGAATGAATACCAAGAGACACTTCCTTACGTGCATGAACATTAGCCTTGTAACAAATGTCAAACACCGCATCACGAACAACATCATGTCGAAACTTGCTCCCAATGTCTTTAGAAAAATGTAGCGCATGGTCTCCAAAGATGTCTATGGATCGGTTACAGCTAGAACATAAACCATTCTCATCAAACAAAGGGATACGAAGTCTATAACACAGCACAACTCAGAACTGTCTAGGCCCGAGACACTGATTAAGCCCAATAATAGGTACCGCTAGAAAATAATCTTGAGCATGCCTGATACGGTTACACTGCCACAATATGGAATCTCTTGCAGATATTTGAAATTGGTCTGGGATTTGCTTCTTGATTGTATCAAAATAAGTAACTTCCAGGGTGTGCATGGAAGGGGGGTAGTATCATCAATACAATAAGAAGAAAGTAATCCGCATACCTGGATAAAGTTTTGAAGAACCAACTGGTAAGCAGAGCATGTGCTTGCAGAGAATAGGTTCCCAAGGATCAACTTCTGTACAGAAGCTGTCTGACTCTGAGAAGCAAGGTAGCAGTAAGCACGAGTATTTGTCAT
The DNA here is from genome assembly GCA_023529315.1 of Papaver bracteatum. Classification (NCBI taxonomy): domain Eukaryota; kingdom Viridiplantae; phylum Streptophyta; class Magnoliopsida; order Ranunculales; family Papaveraceae; genus Papaver; species Papaver bracteatum. Next base: position 559,616 of record JAJJWX010004332.1, on the reverse strand, counting down.
GGTATAAATGCCAAGACCACCATCTTTGATGGGCAATGTGGCTAATCTCTGCTGATAATCCATTAAAATAATGGTTACCAAACACATATAAAATCCATTATAATCTGCATAATGGATTATAAGATGATAATCCATTAAAATAATGGTTACCAAACATCCCCTATAGCTTCTTTTTATTTTCGATAAATTGTATGAATGCCCCTATTACTTTTCATTGTGCAACATGCAACATTAACGAGAGATATCAAGGAGCAGAATTTAATAAGATAAGACGTCAGCGAATAGTTGAGCATGTGATAAGTCTAAAGTAAAATGTGCTTATGCTTTCTATTCTATATCCAAGCAAAAGCTTTAGCAGAAAACAAATGCGAGATCTTCTTGCTCACACAAAGTAAGCAGAGAGAAATGTAAATAGTTCTTTCACACTCTAAAGAATATCTTCTTAATTTTTTAATTTTTTTAGGTTATTTGGTATATTTCAGTTGAGTTTGATGGGTTTGCTTCAATCTTTTCATTTTACAGGGTATCCAGGCAAAATATTTAGCAGAAAATAAATGCGAGATCTTCTTGCTCACAGAAAGTAAGCAGAGAGAAATGTGAATAGTTCTTTCACACTCTTAAGAATATCTTCAAAACTTTTTTTTTTAAAGGTTATGTTGGTATATTTCAGTTGCGTCTGATGGGTTTGCTTCAATCTTTACATTTTACAGGGTATTTAGAGGATAAACATAAGTTGAGACACCACCAACCAATCAATTTTCTACAGTGGCACAAACTTTTATATGGTCAAATACATGGAAAAGTGATACAGGAAAGTACTAAAACTTTTGTCAGTTTTTTTATTCTACCGACTCATGTTGTCACTACTATTACTGTATGTTCCAACATGGATTGCAGTATTAGGATTTTACTTTAGCAAAAACATGTGTTACAATTGGGCCGTAAACTTCATCACTGTATGTGATGGTTATACGGTCGAGCCTTTTGTCGCTGAAATTCTTTGTTTTCTATGAAATTTATCTAGCACAATTACTTCTTTCATAGACCGTATTCTTAAGTTAGTTTTACTTTTCTTTTACACAGATTCATACCTTATAGTCTCTCTTCACCATATTTAGTTGGTGAGCTTCCAAGGCACTTAAGCTGACCAATTTAATAATTTAACTGCGACTAGCTATCTTGATATACAAGTTGTCAATTACTATTAGTTTGTGCCATTGGGTGCACTTCATCATTTCCATATTTTAATATATGCGCTAAAGTATCATTATTAAAATGATTTTGTTTAATATTAAACATGGATTTAAACTACCGACAGAAATTTGCTTTACTGAGATCATGGGTATTAAGGCTTAACTGCAAAGTCACTTTCCTTATTTTTTGTTTTGTATTGAAGAAATTAGTATTTTCTTTCTTTAGATGAGCCATAAGAAATCTATCATATGCTTTGTAAAGCTTCCCAAGTTAGGTGTGCCTTTTTTATTAGAAGAATAGTGGAATAATAGATAAGGAACTGTAAACCATATTCACAAATTGTTGTAGTTTTTTTTTTTTTTTTTTTTTTAAGGGCTCCTTTTGTAAGTGAAAAAGCGGGGATCTAACAACCACATCCAATATTTCGCTTAGAAATCTGTATGGACAAACTCCAATATACTTTTAAGAAAATCAACTAGACAGTCAGACTCAATCTTAATAAAAGTATATTAAAGAGTTATATCTCACTTTCTTGATTCAATACTTACTCAAGCAAATACAAATCTGCGAGTCTAATTGAATACAAGAGAAATCACTTGAACGGTACCAAAGACCAATGTTCAAGGATCAATCAATTTCAATTAACAACCAAAGGTTGGATTTCCCAATTGATCGATTCAACGCACAACCTGTGATATTTCAATTATATAACAAAATATAATGCGGAAAAGAAATAACACAGACACCAGAAGTTTTGTTAGCGAGGAAACCGCAAATGCTTAAAAACCCCGGGACCTAGTCCAGACTGAACACATACTGTATTAAGCCGCTACAGACACTAGCCTACTACAAACTAACTTTAGTCTGGACTGTAGTTGAACCCCAATCAATCTCACACTGATCCAAGGTACAGTTGTGCTCCTTATGTCTCTGATCCCAACATGATACTACGCACTTGATTCCCTTAGATGATCTCACCCACAACTAAGAGTTTCTATGACCCAAAGTAGAAGACTTTAATAAACAAATCTGTATCACATATAAAAGTCTACAGTAATAGATAAATATGTCTCCTACAGAAATACATACAAGTTTTGTTCCGTCTTTTGATAAATCAAGGTGAAGATGAACCAATTGATAACCCGGACTTATATTCCCGAAGAACATCCTAGAATTATCAAATCACCTCACAATAATCTTAATCGACTAGCGAAAGAAGATATCGCGGAATCACAAACAATGAGATGAAGATATTTGTGACTTCTTATATCCTGCCTATCGGAGAAATCAATCTCAAGCAAATCTAACGATTGTACTTAATACGATAGAAACAACAAGATCAGATCACGCAACTATAAAGAAAATAGTTGAGTTTGGCTTCACAATCCCAATGAAGTCTTCAAGTCATTAACCTATAGGGTCTTGATAGAAACCTAAGGTTAAAGGAGAATCGACTCTAGATTATACAACTAGTATCACACAGAAGGTGTCGGGATTATATTTCCCAGTTTCTAGAGTTCTCTTTTATATATTCTTTCAAATCGGGGTTTGCAATCTAAGTTACCTTGGTAACAAAGCATTCAATATTCACCGTTAGATGAAAACCTGATTAGATTCAAGCTAATATCTTTCATCCGTTAGATCGAACTTAACTTGTTACACACAAATAAAATGCACGTTTATTTAGGTTTGTGTAATCATACCTAAACATGTACACTTAGTTGTTTCAACAATAGTTAACCAAATGGTTATCCATATGAGCACTTTCATATCAACCATATTCATCTTCACCATAACTAGTTCAAATGACTCAAGAGAACTAGTTAGAGAGTAGTCCAATTGCTTAGATCTCTTAGAAATATATAAGACACATTCGAAGCAAAAATGATTTGATTCACTCGAATTAATTCATGAACTTTATAGCCACAGTTTGCAAATATGCATTCCTTAGTTTATATAAGTTTAGGTTCACGAATAATCGTTTTTAGAAAATAACCCACTTAAGTGCGCATACTGGTACGCGGACTAAAGTACCCAGATTGAGATTGTTTTTCAGTTTACAAACTCCAGCAGAAATCCACGGGACGTGAACTTCCGACAGTGCGCGTACTGGTACGCGGACTTCGGTTCCGTTTTTCCTGAGCAACAAAGTATGCATACTTTGGTTCAAGGAATATAGACTTACACACGTATGAGTTATCACACAATGTTTATATCCATTTAAGGTTATATATTCTAAACTCTCATTTCAATCATTGAAACATTCTTAGAGGATGTCAAATAGAGGTTACTCACACACTATTCTTCATCAAAGTGATTTTCAAAATATTGAAATAATCAACATGACTTTCGTCACTTGTAAAGATGAACTTGGCCAAAACTAAAGCTTACCAACACATATTTCGAGAAATAGATAAGCGAGATAAACTCGGCTCGAAATAGCAAATGTGTATAATCAAAGTCTATATAGCAATATGGCTTTTGTCTCAAGATAGGATATATAGTAGATTGACTTTTGAGTGATAGATAAGTTCAAGTCTCCACATACCTTTTAGTCGATGAAGTTCCACCAGTTGCTTGAGTAGTTCTTCGTCTTTATATGATGATCGCCATGGAGTCTATAGATCAACTACACTTTTCTATCCTAGTCCGAGACTTAGATATAAGTAGACGAGAAATCAAAACTTATAGTTTTGGAAACAAAACATGACAACAAGCTTGAGATAGCAACGCTTGCGAGTTCGACCGAGCAGTGCTCTAACAGTAAGATTCTCATTTTCTAATCTTGCATAAAAATAGTAGCGAATTATGATCTGCTAACGTTTGAAAGCCCAGTATGACATATGGCTTATTTGCAGATCCTTGCTATTAAGTTGGTGAACAAATGAGTTTTGCTTCAAAAGTATGGAGTTCTGAACTGGCTTACTTGCTTTTAAGTTCTTTGTACCTTATGTTTCATGAGTTTCAGAGATTTGAGTCATTAGATTTGGCCAAATCAGTACTGTTTTTTAACAAAATTCGAAAGTTTTTATCCATTTATATGGATAGAGTGCCATGGTTTTATTTCACTTTTATCTATTTATCTATGTTCCTCAAACTACATAGATGCTCTCGCTGGAGTAAAGACAATTCAATTACTAAACTTATCTTGCTTTAGATGATATTCAACTGCCTAATGATCAATACAACAGAGTTCTTTCCAGGTCTTTTAGAAAAAATTAAGGTGCTTCTCAGGGATTTAAGGTAACATTTTCTAATTACAATGGTAGGTGAACAATTTGAATCAAATCTTTATGGAAATTAGTTGTCGAAAACAATATTGGTAACTGCTTACAAAATGAATCTTTCATTATATAATGCCTTGATGATGTGGACTTATTTATTTTAACTTTCCAGGAGTTATTCACACTTCTATAAAAGCAGAACTGTGTACAAAGCGGAGCTACCATTATCTATAGATATCACCAATAGCATCAAAGGCTATAATTTCGACTGCTGAGACACCACAGAAATGTCGATTTGCTTGTGTATATATGTAACAACTTCTCAGCTGAAATATCGATTTCTAGGACAGTCTCCAGTATAGAAGTTCAATTACCCTCATCACTTCGAAAAGCAATCGATTACCAATTTACCACGCATGTGCCTGCAAGAAATGAACTAGGGTAACTGAACGATAGTTTTTTCTATAAACCTATCATGTGAGCGTAAAAGTTCTTTTCATGCCTGATTCATATTGTGGCTTCTGTGCTAAATGGATTTGGAAAAAACACTTGGATGACAATGCAATATAGTTTCTTAAGATAATCACTTATGAAATTCATTTTTTACCCGATTGCATAAATTTTTGGATACCAATATTTAATTTACCCGATTGCATAAAGTTTTGGATACCAATATCTAAGGGAAATTCATTCCATCCTGCGAAAGCATTTGTTACAGATGAACTATTACTCATGTATCGCAGCTAAAGTATGATTCAATGTTGATTCCCAAGAACAATTTATTGATTAGAATTTTAGTATACCTTTATTGAATATCTCAGCTGATGTTTCTGGAATTGGGGATTGAAAAGAAAGAGCCTTTAGAATCAGATTGTTTACGACGATCATGAATAGAAGAAATGTCTCCAACTCTTTGATTAAATTAGTATCGTGTACAACTCATGTAACCTTTAATGGTCATTACTGCAAACTTATTTCCGTAATTGTTTAAGAATCGAAAATTTGAAAGAAAAAAAGAAAAAGTGTTTTAAATGAGTACACAGATCTTCCTGTCTTGCACATATCAATAAAATTTAGTGGTTGCTATCGGTTTGCAGAAAAAAATATAAATTTTCAATAATAGACATCTTTAATGGAGAAAGAAATGATCATTTCCAACAATAGACATCTTCAATGGAGCTTCGATATGTATCCGGTTTCTTTTATACACACTCGTTGAAATCAATTAAAATAAAAAATATCAATTTTTGGTAAAGTGAATTTTACAGGCAAAATTCGTATCCAAATTAAAGTTGTCAAATCAAAATAATTTTTCTATCAATACAACTATTAGACCTTTGGAAAATTATACATGGAACAAATTTTAATTCGCGCACCAGAACTATTGCATACCTTTGGCTTTCCCAACATACGCCACTGTGAAATAGCCCATGCCGTTACGGCACGGGTGATTCCTTAGTAAGAATTGTAAGCAACCTTATTTTTCAGAAAGGATAGTCTTAACCAATGTCGCATTGTCATATTATACACTAATATTTGTAGCTAAGCCAGTTCTAGCATTGTCAATAATCCTAGCAACCCACTCAAATTCGGCATCATTTTCTATGAGAAGTTGAGAATGGATTGTGTTCTCTCGGTCAATCAAGGCGTTCTTTTCGCTTATAGCCCGATCCCTCTCCATTTGAACCTAAAGCTTAGCCTCATGAAATTCCTTTAAAGATTTCGCACCTTTAATAACATCATTATCCTTCTCAGTTATAAGGGCGTTCTTTTTCGTCTCCAAAGCTTTAATTGTCTTCTTATTATTATGAAGGCGTCGTTGAAAATTGTTTACAAATAACAGGGATTTATGTTCATATTTAAGGATCTCATATTTTGACCTTAGATCCTCCAGGATAAGATTCTATAATCCATCATCAGGAGTATTATTCAAAGCAAAATTAAGGTGCTCTAAAAGAATCTCATCATCAACACGGTGATGAATTGCTTCATCGGCCAAATTATAAATTTATGCAAACACAGAAAATTAAAAGAAGACGAAGGTAATGCAAAAGTATTAAAATGATAAGGAGCAAAAAATACGTACCCACTAGATGATTGTCCCTCTCACGAAGTTCAACCACCTTTTTCGTATAAGTGGAAAGATCATCCTTGAGTTTCTGTTTCTCAGTCTCAAGATTGCGAACCTTCATATGAAAATCATTGGTGACTGCATAGGATATATGAGCACTCTATATCAACATGAAACAAGCGAAAAATTGAGTAAGAAATATGAAACATTAGCGATAATTAACGTATAAGAAGAAAACTCACCAAAGACCCAAACACGAATTGGAAATTCAGAGTCAAGCCAAAGGCAACACCACAGAGAGAATCGTGGATTAAAGAAGGAGCATCACAAATTTTAACAACCACACCCATGCTCGACCTAGTGTGTCATTGTCGATCGTTGTTATCGGATCAGAAAAGATGCTTGAAAAATCCCCCATGGAAGATGAAGACGAAGAATTATCAAGAGGAAGTGAATTATCATCATGGGAATATGAGTTTGAGGGAACTGGAGAAGATGTATTCATTTTCTTGGATTGATTTTATGCAGAAGACTTGAAAATGACTGTTGTACCCTTCAATTTCAAAGGAATGTCTCCATTATCAGAACCATCAACGTCTCCAGTCTCCACCTTCGCACACAGAAAGAAATAAGAAACAGAGGCAAGAATATTGTTAAAGTTTAAAAGAAAGTATTTCTTACTCCATCAGCTCGCGAATTTGACACCTTCGACGCATCCTTCTTAGCCTTCTTAGTTTTCTTAGATTTCTTATTCAGCTTTTCAACCTAAGAATCAATGAAAATAATGAGAGAAGTGAAAGGAAAAAGAAAGGAAACAAATGAACAAGCAAGATCAAAATAAACATACCACAATAAATTACTCCGGCCACTTAAATTCCCAGGGTTTGTAAGCAGAAAACTCCGCAGGGAGAGGAAGAATTGAACCATCAGGACCCTTACCGGTAATGTAAGGACCATCAAAAACGATAGGATATTCAACCCAACGAATATCCTTTGATAGACACGCAGAGGTGTTAGTGTTGTTAAGAAAATCAACATCCTGCATGATCCTTTTGTCCTCTGCGATGCCATCCGCTCTAGACAAACGAATCCCCCAGCGATATTGATCATTTTTCATGATGACAACATCATAATGAAGGAAAAAAAAATCCACTGTATACTCCTCTTTCTTGTAGGGTTTCTTCCACTTTGGATAGGAAGATTCCAATCCAGACGTGAGACGAGCATATTCTACCATTATTCTAATGCAATCACCGCTCAATTGGAATATTCCACGCGAAAACCTCGCATCAGATAGAAATTCGTAAAATAGAGGAATTTGAGGATTATAAATGGGGATGGGAAACCAGCAAGAAGTTTCCCAACCTAAATAACGATCTTCCGGTTGCTCCATTGATCAAGCAAAAACCATTCAGGTCCAACTGCAAATGAAGGTTCTGATCCAAAAGGAACTGATAAGATGAAGCCCCTTTATTCGAATTCGACTTTCAATCTGTGAAAATCTCTAGCATTCTTCCATCCAGGTTTAAAAGGAATTTTCAGAATGGGAATAAAAACAAGAGAAAGATCAAGAATGATCAAAATGATCAAGGTGATGATAAAGAATAGAGTTTGAAACTGAGAAAAGTGAGAAAGGAATAGATAGAATGATTGGAAGAACAGAGACAATTGAACAGAGACATATGAATGACGGCAGAAGAAGAAATTCACAGAGAAGGGAAAAAAAGCAGAGAAGAAAAAAGGATAAAAGGGAGAAAAAAAGCGTATCCGAGTATATAAAGGATTCTATTTCCTTTTCCCAAGATATCCCCTTTAGAGACGCATTAATGATGAGACAGATACGAAGAGACAATTATTATATTCTACTAGAGACATGTCGAATGATAAGTTGTGAAGTCAACGTGCGGAAGGAACCATGCCGAGATTCCGGAAAAGGTGACAACTTAAAGGAATACGAAAAGATGAATGGGTGCGGTAAAAGGAAAAGTCTTACCGCTCATTCTTTGAAAGAACGATAAGAGAAGATGCAAAATATGGGTGCAAAATACCGCATACTCATTAGTTGTGCGAACTAATACATTTAGTATTAAGCGAACACGAACGCACATTACATATCCAGGATGACAAATTTGATGATGTCACTAAGTCACGATAAAAGTGTGAAAATCTACGCGTCAGTGAAGAAACCGTACGGCAATATAAATGTCCAAGCTACTTTTACGCACATCAGATCCAAAAATGGGGGCTTTATTAGCTATCCCCCACTATGTAAACTCATATAAAAGGGACCAACCACCATTATAAAGCGAGGGATCTTTTGGGAGAGCTGAGATAAGATATTTATGAGAAAGAAAGTTATTTGTTTTCCAAGTTAGGGTTTTCTCACATCATCTTTGTATCTTTTTTAAGTTTTAATAAAAGATTTTGAGTATTTCATTATGGTTTCTTAGATTATCATAAAGGGTGTGGTTGTAGGATTTCCTGCAACTACAAATATCACCAAACCATATCATTCATCTCACAAAACTAACGACAATATCTCTCCACAAATTGGCAGAACCCCGAATGATCGATTGAAATTGAAATTGAAATACATGAAATGCATAAATTAGAAGCAACCCATAATTAATCTCAAATCGAAAGGATTTGCAGATAATAGTTTCAAAGTTATGATGCCGTCATAATCATGGTTGTCTGTATTAAACTATTATTCTTCCTCCTCATACGTCTGTTTTTTAAATCCATCATTTCATTAAATCATCTAACTGATCTATAATTCCAAATATATAAGAAGAGGATTTGAGCATACATAAGGATATAAAGAGAGACAACTTGTATATACAGAAGAACGAAAAAAGAGAATGGTTTGACAGGGATGAGATCGAGATTTTTTTTCTTGGGAAGTATAAATTGTTAGATAATAATTAGGTAATGATATCATACTCGTTGGACTTTGTCAATGCTAAATGATTGATTTAATAGGCCCTCACAGAATAGTTAACGTGCGTGGCATTTTATATATTTTGAAAAAAATGGTGGCATTTTATTAAATCGAAAATTAGAAATGTGGCATTTTCTCAAAATTTCCCTTTTTTTTTACGAGCCGGGATATGCCGACCCTGACTAGTCCTTTAAGTTTTGTTTTTAGTTTTTTTCATCTTTTTTTCTTTTACAAGCAGGGATATTCCAACCCTAACTAGTCCTTAAGGCAGAGATGTATCTTGACCTGATCGAGTTGAGGCAGATTAACAGGGGTTAGTCAAATGAGACTTCTAAAGACTTCCATGGATTTTTTTATTTGAGTGACTCTCGAATATTTTCTGAAATTATCGAGACTTCTAGTTATTTTGGAAAATATTTTTGGGAGTCTTCGTGACTTATAGAGACAAAAAATGATACTTGTAAAGAGTCTTTGTGATTGTAGAGACAAAAAATTATATAATATCTAACTAAAGATTTTAAATCTACGATTTATTTTGCACATTATAACATTATAAAAATACCATGATACCTATTAAAACTAGATTGGTGCCCGGTGTGCGCGGGGCTTCACCCCCCATGGCTAGGCATTTTCGATTTGTTGTGTGCGAGTCTTCGCCCCGCCCAGCCCAACGTCGATGTATTTTTGATTCGGTGTGGCGGGTAAAATACATTAAATAAGTGGAGAAAAGATAGGAAATACGTGCGGATTTTATTAAATTTTTCCTTTTATTTTTGCAGATATTTATTTTTTTTCTTTTATTTTCGCATAAAATATGTGGATTTTTTTCCCTTCTAATTTGGAAAAAAGAGTGATAATATGGCAGGTATTCGACTTCCTAATCGAATTTGGACTTGCATAAAATTCCAAACACGTTAAGTTAAGTTTTCCTTTTAAGTTTGTAATTGTTAACCAATTATACGTTGTCAGGTGTCCTCGCCAAAATGCTCGTTTCACAAAACTCAAAAAAAAAAACAAACTATTTCAACCAATAACAAGCGAGGGTTTCCTCACCGTTCAATGTGAGAGCTTTATTTTTCTATGCCTTTAAGTCTTTACATATGTTTTCATTGTCAAAATAAATCTCACGCCTATTAAAATATGTGTTCATTGTTAAAATAAATCTAACTGTTATTTTATGCCTAACTTATCATTATCTTTATTCCACCCATCCCACATTATATTTTTTATGTTATCTCGCCACTGGTAAGAAGAAAATAAAGGAGATGTCCAATATATTCAGATGAGGTCAGCTGGATTACTATGCAAATGACTCGTTCCCTGGTCATCAACTCAAACAAAGAAAAGAGGGGGGGGGGGGGGGGGGGGGGGGGGGGGGGGGGTGGTTTTACTCTTAAATAACAAATATTCTCCAAATTTCCAAGTCTCCAAAATATCATCTATTGGGGAGATATTTCTACCATGCCCGTTTTCCTAAAAAAGTCTCTCCAAATCTCTAAAAACAACAAATCAATGACTTTCAATTCTCTTTTGAATAATAGGGGTGTTGGAGTGACTCTTACGAAATCCTAATCCAATAACATTGATTTTCAGAAAATTTAATTTTTTTTAAAAAATAATCTTTAACCAATAACAAGAAACATTAAGAGATTCTCCAGAAATCTTTATGGACTAACAATAGATTTGGAAACTTTTTGGAAGTCATTTGATATCTCATTTGAATAACATGAACCTCTTCATCCATCCGAGTTAGAAGTGATCGAGTTGAAACGGACTAAGAATTCCAGACTACCACCATAAATGTAAAGGACAAAGTAGTGAGACCCACTAGGGTGTTGGTAATACATCACCCTGTTAATTTTAAGAATTCATGGTCAGGCTTCTTCTTCTATTTCTACTACTGTGTGGAATGCTCAATGGACAAAGTAGTGGGATCCAACAGGGTGTTGGAATTTCACACAACACCCTATTAATTTCAAGAAGTCATAGTCAAGCTTATTCTTCTTTTATTTCTACTACTGTGTGGAATGCTCAATGTAAAACCAAATTGACGCATAGAACAAAACTATTCGTCTGTAAATTCCTAAAGATATAGTCCTTACTAGAGATAAACTAGGAGGATATAAATATGACATTGAGCGCCATTGTAGCATATGTAATGAGATGTGGAAACTGTTGAACACTTGTTTTTTGATTTCCCTTATGCACCGTCAGTTTGGTTATATGTTGGTGTTTCAATTGCTATTCATAATCATTCTTTTTTCCATAAGTTGGCCCTCTATAGGTACATCTTATGTTAATGGATCCTCTCGTTGATCTGAGTATAATCTTTACCTGGTAACGATATCTACTTTGATGATCAGGAAAGACAGATGTAATGTAATTTTCAAGAACTTAAAGCCTAACATATTAAGAACAATAGATAAAATCAAATTGCTTAGTTTGGAGTTCCTAACTGCGGTGTCAAAATGGACTATTTGTCTTTATACTTCCACTAATTGAGCATTCTAGGAAAACATATCTAGTGATAGGTAATCACTATACGGAGACTCTGAATCGATACATAGCTCCATAATAGTTTTTCATCTATCTTGTTTGCCAATATTAAAAAGTGATTTTTTTTCCAATTTCATGGCTTTCAAAACCTACACTTGCTGGACCTTCTGCCAATTGTCATAGTAACCCAAAAATTTAAAAAAATAATCATCAAAATCAAAGACATAATAAGAGAACCCTAAAGGTAAACTTCTAGAACTACAATACCAAAATGTGTAGGGAGTTTGTTGTTTGTGCAACATTGTAAACAAAATGTATTTCAAATTCAGACTACCATTGAAGTTAAACATATGCATTTTATTACGATTTATCAAGCGTAATTTATGTCCAAATAACGAGATCTACGTAAAAACTTGAATGATCAAATGGAAAGACATTGTTACTGCTGTAATAAACCCTTAAAATAGATTAATGTTTTTGATAAATCACAATCAAAATGTGTGCAATCGACTTGCTACAATCTAAAATAAATAAAAAAACAAATAAAAAAACAATCCCCAATCATTAAAACAAACCAAGAAAATATACGACATAATTGCTTAAGGAAATCAATTTTATACATGTTATCATAAGAATATTATTACTTCTTTTTGTATGAAATAGAGAAATATTAAATCCCGATTATAGGTTTTGAATCGATAACATCAGGAACCTTAGTTTTAATTCACAGTGAATATTAAACAAATTGAGTTATTTTATTCTCTTAGATTAATGGAATTATAAAGATACGAAAGGGTTACACTTACAGTAGGGGTGTAATCCATAAGATAAGTAAGAAAGTCTGAGAGTGCGTCATCATCATGTCTTACTTGACTTGATTGATTTTGATTACTCATCATCTCTTCTCTTTGTATGTAGAATTTTGGGAATTAGGGTTTGTAGTTCCTCACCTCTTTCTTGATTTTCTCTTTCTTTCCCACATTCTTCAACTTTCGATTTCTCACTAAATTAAATCCCAAAACTAAACCTAGATTTCCATTCGTCTCTCTATATTTTTATGATTTAGGAGAGAAGAGAGAAGAATTTTTGGTGGGGATGAATATGGGTTTAACTGCTGATAAAAGGAAGGACCGAATGACAGAATTTCAATTTGATTTAACGACCGATATTAATGATGCGGACATTTAAATGAGACACGTTGAGCGAAAGAAAAGGTTAACGATTTTGGACTTTCCCTGCTATCATTAAAAGGAGGGGTGTGTGGGTGGGGGTGGGGTAGGGGGGATATATAGGTGGTTATTAAGTTAGGGGTAGGTTAGTCATTTCCACTCTTTAAGAGACCCTTATAACTGTAGGTAGATATTCTTATCACATAATAGCCCCCACCAAAAAAGAGAAGAAAAGGGTGGTGCCCAAAAAAAACAGGTCGTTTTATTCCTTGTAATTTCTACAGGAGCTATACAGAGTATTTTATCTAGTGGACATCATCGGGAGGGTGTTTTCATATATGACGTGTAGGATTGCCCTCGTTTTAGGGGTTTCGCTTATAAGAAAGACAAGGCCGTCGAAAGAAGATGCCTCGTTTCTTATCTCAAATAACTTTGTATCTGTAATCTTTTAAGTTTCCAGACATAATCTCAGTTTCCAATTGAATCATGAGGTAATTTCTACATATTTAAATTTGTTTCGAATTTGGTTTCAATCCTAAATGACTAGGGCCGGCCCTGAGATTTTGCTGCCCCCAAGGGAAAGTAAAAATGTTTCCCCCTCGTAACAGTGGAGGAAAATCTCAAACTTACCCTCTATAATTATAACTCTATAATCAAAAAATTCTTTGGATCATTTAAATATGATACATATGCATGATCGTTGGATTTTCACTGCAAAACAATTGATTGAATTGGGGATTTTAAGGTAGGGTAGGAAATTGGAAACCAGAAGAAAGAAGGGGACGAATTGAATAGGGACTCCGATGGAAGAAAAATATTGGTCTCTGATTCTCTGAAACATATATGAGACTTATTATATATTTAGCACTAGATCATTAAAGTAACTTTTATTTACAATATATATGCCCTTATATTTCTTAGGATTATGTCTTTTATTATTTTAGTAATAACGATTTGAACCTTGCTTTTTTACTTTTAATACAAAACCACCCCGACTTATTATATATTTAGCATTAACACTAGATCATTAAAGTAATTTTTATTTACAATATGCCCTTATATTTCTTAGAATTATGTCCTTCATTATTTTAGTAATGACAATTTGAACCTTGTTTTTTACTTTTAATACAAAACCACCCTAACGCTAAAAATGATTTTGCCGCCCCTATTTCCGTGCTGCCCCAAAGTCAACCTTCGTTGACCTTGCTTCAGGGCCGGCCGACAATTGGATTACTGGTCGATTTAAAGTCAATTTTTTTTTTTGATCCGTATTTTAGGTCAAATATCCTGCTACGATAGGGTTTTTAAAATTTAATCTCGTAAAAGATGGGCTGGGGATTGTTTCTTTTTTGCTAATTTGTTTGTTGTTTTTGATGTTTCCATTTTTTTTATCACATTTTCTTACTCTCATGTGAATCTCATCTCCTGACCTAACTTGATGTTTCAAGTATGACGTTTGAAGAGGAGATGAAGCTGTCTCCAAGAAAAAGTCCCAAACTGATGGCAGAAGATACGGAAAATACGGTGATGTTAGAAGATTTGGAGAAGACGATGCGAGGGAAGGAGCGGACCTTTGTTTTGTGCTTTCCCAACCCCGTGGTTTTTAAAGATGTTGGCGAGATCTTGATGGAATTTGAGAACATCAGTTTGAAATTAATAAGTACACCATTCGTTATCTTTTATTTCAGTGCTGTTTTTTTTTATGCATTGTTAATGGTTTCATCTTTATCTAGTGCATTATTGATTCGAATTCATTTGATTTTGTTTGTGTTTTTAGGGATCAGATTAGTATGCGCCACAGAGAAGTTTCTTACTCAATTCTTCGCCATGGAAGGTAGAAACATTTTGCCCGATGTAGTAACAGCAGAGTTTTGTCCGTATCCTTTTGTAGCTATGGTAGTGGAAGGTGACGACGCTATTAGTAAAGTTCATCAGCTAACATCAATGACCGAGAGATATCCCTTTCGGATGCCTGCTGTGTAATGTTCTTGACTGCATTGTTATCTCTCATTTGAATTTATATTTATCATTTAAGTAGTGGTAGATAACACTACTATACAGTCAGTGAAGTTGAGTCTTACTTTGTCCCAATGAATGGATCGAAAATTTTGTGTTACAGGCGTGCTTATAGCAGTGTCACACCTGGTAGTGCGGAAGAAGATTGTAGATTGTGGTTTTGTATCGACTCTGCAAACTGGATAGAAGAAGCAAAAGAAAGTAATCTTCTGGCAGTCGCACTCCCAGGTGGCCAAACATTTGGCCCTGTTGACACAGTGTTGGAGAAGTTATCTGAACGGTGTCTCCTTAAGTACAGGTAAGCTGCAGTCTCTAGTTCGTTGCTCTTTATCTTTACTCCTGTTGAATATTCTCAATACGTTGTAAGAGGGAATTCGTCTCCTTTTAGGTACTTCAAGAAAGAGACTTTATCCAGCAGTTCCAATTTCTACAGCAATTTCTACAATGAAGATCTGACATTCGTCTTAATCAGGCCTATGGCTTTCGAAAAGCGATGTGTGGGTTGTTGGAAAATTATGGGTAAAAACAGAGGATGATAACACTAAAAGAAATTGTTGTTGTACTCAAAAGCTTTCAAGGCTCGGGTGATTTCTTTTAGACGATTATTTCTACCCTCCCAATATAAATTGGCGATTGCAACATGTATGCGAAATAATGCCTTCAGGATACAATGAAATCCCTACAACAGGAAATTGGATTCAAGGTTTGCACCCCTTAAAGGATTCCGAACTTCTAATACATTTATTAGATATCTCATGCTATCATAAAAAAAAAATATATGGCATTACTAACCCCAATCAAGAGGACTAAGCATTACTGTGAAAACCAATCATGTCACAGATGAATATGTGGATGTAAAAATCACAGTTGCAAGTTTATGATATGCTTTACGAACATAACAGAGCATTAACAAAGGCTAGACGATAATATGCACAGATTGTGATTATAATGGCTCATCCACATAACATAGACATGCCGTAACTATTTCTAAGAAACCGAGATACTAAGGATGTATTAGTCTTTAAGATTGTTGGAAATATTATACTTATCTGATTTCATGGAAGTTTCCCTTGACCACAACCCTTGAGAGTTTGCGCGCCAATGATTGAATCAAATTCCCATAAACAACATCATGTTCCCGAACACGGTTTCCACTATAAATTTGAAGCTTGTTTTCCAACTTCCCTTATTCTCGTTTCCTCTGTCTTGTCTGAATTTAATCATTTAAAAATGTTGGAAAGTTATGGGTAAAAACAGAGGATGATAACACTAAAAGAAATTGTTGTTGTACTCAAAAGCTTTCAAGGCTCGGGTGATGAAATTGGCATGTCTTAAATGACATCGAAAGGAAAGTGGAATACCGGTGAATATGTAACATATTGGAAGATTGGGCGGCCGACCAAATATCCAACGTTGAGGTGTTACGATATTACCGATGCATAAATTATGAACATTTGCATTAATGTGAAATGTTAAATAGACATTGTCTATGTTTTTGGGTATAAATTTGTAGATGATTGGGCATGAGTAGAGGAGTTACTCATCGTAATAATGTGCTTGTTGAAATAGCAAGTTGCCTACAAATTTTCTATGCCTCTAGTGTATGCAAGTCTGTAATGACTTCTTGTGAATTAACGGTAAATGTTAATTAGGATCACTAGAGAAGTTACAATTATTTTGTAAAATAAAATAGGAACATTTTTAGTAATGTTTTCAGAATTGATTGCATTAGTAGATGCAATTAATGAGAAGAAATGGCTTAAAACCTAACTTGTAGAGATCCTATTTTGGAAGAAGCCATCTCAGGAGGTCTTGATTAATTGTGAATCAGGATATGATCTATAACGTCTTTAACAAGACTTATAATGAAAAGTCAAGACATACAAGTCTTAGACAAGGAACGGTAAGTCAATTACTCAAGAAAGGAGTAATTGCAGTTAACCATTGAAACGGAGAAAATCTTGGTAGACCTACTTATGAAGAGTCTCCCAAAGGAATTAATTTCAATGAAGTATATAGAAATGGGACTAAGGTCTGTGATGGAAGGTTGATCTCCCATAACAGAAACCCAACCTATGTTTTGAAAAAGATAAACAAGGTTCAATGTGGTACCAACAAGTTATGGCTGTAGATTATGGAGAACTAACATAAAACTTCCCATTTCAAGTTAGTGTTGGTTTTTCTGCAAGAAAATAGGATGGATGTAAATCCTTAATGAGTCTGTGATTAGTAAAAGGTGTCTCGCAGAAACACCTTCGAGACTTACCTATATGAGTATGGAAATGTGGGCCGTTTCCTAAGAGAAGAAGACCGTTCTCTAAAGAAGACTCATGAATAAGGATATAAGCACAAGGCCTTTATAGTGCTTGGCTACAAAACACATGATTTATGGAATCAATATGTGTGGAGACTACGGTTTTATCATAAGGGATACTTGGTTCAAGACTGGTTTCACCATAGAATCTCGATAAGGATTTGAGTTTCTTACACTAAGTGAAGGTTCAAACCCAGAAGGTACCTATCATTTATGTATTGATTTCAGCGATGATGCTTAGTCCCAATTGTGCTTGAACTACGTTGGCTTGATCCCACTCGGGTACGTAGGCAGTCACTTGAGTGATGCAGCCACTCCGGTTTTATAAGTTTTATTTTATTTTATGTTTTTGGTTTTTGAAAATAGGGGGAGATTGTTGGATATTTTCAATAACTTAGAAAATAAAACTGTTTTCGTTTTTGGTTTGTCACTATGATGGGGAAGTGTTCTGTGTTGGATAAACACAATGGATGTTAGTTGGAGATGAAGGGACACCTCTAATAGGTGTGATGGTTCATAAAGGACACAACCATTCCAAACAGACACCTTATGTGTCTTTTGGAAGTGAAGAGGCATCTCCAATAGGCATGAATAACCCTATAAGTAGTGAAGGAATTCTCCCATTATTGAGAATGAATTCAACCTATTTTCTCTCCATCTAAAGCATCATAAGAAATCTCTCTCATGTGTTCTTGGTTGGGTCAAGGGGTGCAAACCTTGAATCCAATTTCCTGTTGTAGGGCTTTAATTGTATCCTGAAGGCATTATTTCGCATACCTGTTGCAATCGCCAATTTATATTGGGAGGGTAGAAATAATCGTCTAAAAGAAATCACCCGAGCCTTGAAAGATTTTGAGTACAACAACAATTTCTTTTAGTGTTATCATCCTCTGTTTTTACCCATAACTTTCCAACATGGGTCATCTGCTATCCATTATTGAGAACATGGGTTCTTGCTTCAGAGGTTCGCTAACGTCTTTGATTTCATCTTGTTTATTGTTTGTTTAGGTTGATAACATATTTAAGAGCTGATTTATACAATCTTTTAATGTTAGATATGGATTTGGTAAAGAAACCCGAAAATACTATTGGCGATGCATGGCCTGCTGATTCTTGTTCCTCACATGAAACGGATGAATATGGTATTTCCTTGCTGATTGAACATTTTTACCATAAGTGTGTACAAATAAACACGAGTTGCAGCGATGCTGGTCGGATGATTGACACAAACAAAGAGAAGGTTGAAATTTGCAGGTAAATATGTTATACCTTCTAGGAGGTTTAAGTCAACTGTTTTTTTTTATAAGTTTTATAAAGAAAATCGATTATTACTTGAAAATATACGGTTGGTATAATGCTTGCCTGTGTTTCTGGTTTACTTGTGGAGACTCATTTTACCTTATGTTTTTTGGAAGCGACTTAATTCACATAGGCAAGCCTGGTGACACTAGCATGATTGGTGATTATTTCAAATTCGGTACTGTTTCCTGGGTGGATTCCAGCACTGGTGCTATCTGTGGTGGTTATTTTTTGGCAACCTTGTCGAGCCTCCAATTTTAAGATGACTAAGCATGATGTGTTCTTATCTGGTATATCAATTGTATCTGAATCATTTTCTCTATGTTTGGAACGAACTTACTCATTTTCTCTATGTTTGGAACGAACACAAATTCCGAGCACGATTAAATAAATAGACTTTTTTTTTTTTTGGTCTGTAAAGAATTGTGTGTGATGAGTTTCGAACTCAGGTCACTTATATAGTCACACAATGGCTAACCTTTGAATTTCATTGATAAGTAAGATTTCTTACATCAAGTGTTGATACATCAAAGATGAAAAACATGATAAAATACAAATATGTTATATCACAATTAAAAGTAAATTGTAATACATCATATAAACTAAAAAACATGAATTTCACCAACGAATTTGATGATATTTGAGGAATGACTAGTGAATTAAAATTCTGCCATTTTGATTTGAAGAATTTATCTTCTTCATTGTCTTCTTCAATAAGATAAATTTGTCCCAAAAGGGAGTAGTACGCACACAACATCAAAATCACGATCACTTCGGGTAGCCATGGATCTTTATAGAAATGTAGTATCCCTTCATGCCGATATGAATCGCCGTTGTTGATGTAATTGAAACGATTATAGCAATTGAATGAGCCTTCAAAGCTATTAGAAACTACTTCACAAACATCTAAAAAGCATACGGAAGCCATTAGAGAGGGAAGCATATGAGAAAAAAAAACCTGTATCGCTCAGAATAGCGAATTTTATTTATACTAATACTATTTACAACCAAATCTGTTGAGAATATCTGAAAATTTCAGACCAAACTCAACAAATTTGGGAAATCAGGGAGGAAGATTTGGAAACCCATAGAAAAAACGGTTACAAAGGAGAGAGAAACCCGTGTTAAACAATTATAAGCCTCTCATTATTTTTAATCGATTATATTGTCCACGAGATTATTAACCATTTTCGTGGTTCCCTCTAAACATATTAATTGATGTGTAATTCGTGGGAGTTCCTTAGCGACCCTTCATTTCGCAATTTGGTTTAAGTCATATGCTTTTTGTCAAATCAATGATTCATCTACTATTTTTGTTTTCCCTCTTTTTCGTTTTGAAACATGTAATTTATTAAGAGAACTAGAAGGGTGTTATATGTGGGTATGTTACCCATGGAATCATAATTTGCAATTTTGTTTTTATATCTTTTTTTTTTGGAGTTACTTATATTGAAACAAAAGAAAAGGAAAATTATACAGAGTTCTTGGTTTCTCTTATCTCATCTAACTGATGTGAGATATTAAATGTTGGTTTCCCTTGTTTTATCTAACTGATGTGAGAGATATTGGTGCCAACCAACGTATTGTTAACACTAGTTCCTAGGCTAGAAATTACAACTGAATTTGAAAAACTTAAATCCGACATCAAAATCGGGTGTAAGAAGTTTGGCCTTATCAACCATTGTTGTTTATGTATTCTTCTTTTGCGCTTTTTTTTTGCCAAGGTACTTTGCACTTCCTATTCTTAAATAAATACCTTAAGAAATATTCTTAATTAAAAACCCTAAGAAATATTCATATGTCTGCAGAATTCACACTACTTCAGAAACTATAGCTTGATTTCTTCAAAAAATGTTATTTTTCTTAGCCCGAGCATATAAAATTAATCTCTGAGAATCACCTTTCACCCAGAAGTTCTTTATATCCATGCTCTTTTCCCAAACTGTAGTCTCCAACGTACTCAGAGCCTTTGTTTCTTCTGCCGTGGAAGCACCGAATAACCCAGCTATCGCTTGGACTTCCTATATCATAACAAGGTAGTTTTGCTGGATCTAAGGATTAGTTTGCTTGAAATGCAAACTTCAATATTTATAGACGAAGGAAGTTTAGACACCAAGGAATTTCCAAAACGAAAATATTCTCAAGATATTCATTAATGCTCAAATTCGGTTTCCATAATTCCTGGAAATGCTTTGTCCAAATATTGACCGAAATCTCTAAATAAAATATCAATTAGTAAATGCACATTACTAATTTTAACTTTCTAAAGATATGCATTTATTTGCTGGAAAATAAAAGCATATAAAACTAAAAACCTTAAATTAAAGATTATCAAATTATTTCGATCCGGGATTATCCTTTAGCTATTAAGGAATATCTTTGAACAATAAAAGATAAGAGTTACTGTACATGTTCAAAGTATGTCGACATCTTAACTTTGTAAATCCTTTTTCATATTTACAATCTTGGAACCGATTTTCCACACTTCCAAACAAGTTTATAATTGGTTCATCTGACTTCCAAGAACTATATGATTGATCAAGAACACTCAATCACAAATCATGGGTTTCACGGTTATACCAAAACAAGTTTCGGTTCTACCTCCATATGAGTACTAGGTACAGTCACACTAGCTTTCCAAAATTCGGCTGACTAGGTACTAGGATCGATTCCCACATATATATGGTATCTAACTTGTATTTGGTGCACATGTCCATAGAATCGGTTCCCAATAACTAAAAATATGTTGCACATGTTCATAGGATCGATTCCCAATAACTAGAAACTTGTTGCATCTCTTACAAGGATTGATTCCCTTTTTGTGATCGGTTTCACCTCTTCATATGATCGGTTCCACAATGACTAGAGTTGGTCATACAAATTACAATAAATCGATCATACCATTTCAGGTTATTACTTAATATCAGTTTCACTAATAAAAGTCATACCAATACAAAAGTCAGGCCTTGTGAATAGTTTTACCAAGAACATAAACAAGTCATGAGCGGTTATACTAATCACACATATTGGTAATCCAAATATTTGTAATAAATAACAAATACCAATAAGCCTAGCGATTTACCTTTAGAATCACAAAACAATTTTATTAACTTACTTCCTTTAAACGATTGTAAAACATTGTTTCTTAGGATGAAATCTTCACCTTTACCCATAGACATAATCACAATAGCATTCATACGATTATTTCGATGTCTTATATACGAAGTTCAAAAGATAAGCGTTATACTTCGTATTGTATTCCTTAATACTACGTCTAACTAGAGTATAATCATTCATAGCTTCACAGTTATGTTTTCAATATGCACAACTTAGAAGATACGTTAGGTAATGAAACAATTCAAATCAAATATTACTAACCTCAAGAGGAAGGATGATGTCGTCGTTGTAGCTCCTTACTTCTTCGCTTCTTCAAGTCTTCATGTAATATTTGTAATGTCTCATATCCTAATACTTTCAATCTAACCTATACAAAGTTGACTCTAGTACATAATCAAGGGACTCTTTAAATGAGTTTTGGTTCACTGAAATATGACAACCAAACTTGACATACCAATGCTTGGTGGGTCCAACCGAGCTATGCTCTAACAAAATATTCTACCATCAGTTACTAATCAAAATAACCCAAATATTACAGGGATTCTCCTAGAGAAAGAAATTCTCTCAGTTCTAAAGAAAATAAAACTTAATAAATCTCCGTGGCATGATGGCTATCTAGTAAGTTTTTTCAAAAATAATTAGGATATTATAAGCCAATAGGTAGTGCAAATAGTCCATAATTTCTTTGAAACAAAACCGATGAACCAGGATATAAAGAAACCCCATCTCTTCCTGATACCCAAAACTAAAAACCCCAAAAATCCAATTCAATTTTTCCCAATTGGCCTCTGTAACACAGTTTATAAATTAATAGCAAAAATTATAGCTAATAGAATAAAACCACTCTTAGATAAAATTATCTCACCTTTCCGGTCTGCCTCCTATCCTCTAGACAAATTTCTGATAAAATTATTGTAGCACATGAAATAGTTCACTCTTTTAAGAAAAAGAAAGTAAAAACAGGAGGATTAAGAATCAAAATTAACATGTCAAAAGATTTTGATAGTGTCAGTTAAAAACTTTAAAATCTTTTGATTTTGATCAGAAAGTGTGTGATTTAGTAGAACAATGTATCTCAACAACTTCAATAGGTGTCTTGCTAAATGGTCTACCGGGGAATTTCTTCAACCCTAAAGAGGTCTAAGACAAGGAAACCACTTCGATCTCCTTACTTTTTCATAATCTATATGGAAGTTTTTTCTATACTTCTCCTTACTTAGGAACAATCTAAGAAACTTCATGGAATTAAAATAACACCGAAGAGCGAACCTATCTCTCACCTTTTCTTTGCAGATGACTGTGTGCTTTTTGTTAAAGATGATCTAATAGAATGTAAAAACCTTTTATCAACAATTGACCTATTTTGTAAAGCATTAGGTCAGCTCGTAGATTTCGAAAAATTGGGAGTTTTTTTTTCCAGTAAAAAGGTTCCACCAAAACATCAAAGAATCATGTCAAAGCTACTAAAAATATAACATATAAATCTTAAGGATCCTTATTTAGGAACCTCTCTCTACATAGACAAATTTAAGATTAAAATTTTTGACCAATCTTAGAAAAAATGGAATCTAAGTCGCAAGGATGGAAAGGTAAAGTGTTACCTCAATCTAGCAGAATGATTCTCAATAAAGCAGTATTGGCTAGTATCCCTTCATACCAGATATGATGCTTCATTCTACCTAAGAAAATCACTAGAGGAATATATGCCATACAAAGAGAATTCTGGTGCGGAAAAAAGATTGACACTATGGGTTTTTACCCAAAAGCATGGACAAGCCTTTGTAAACCAATGCAACTAGGAGCGCTAGGATTTAGAGATTCCCGAAAATTCAATCTAGCTATGATAGCTAAAGTATCCTGGAGACCGATCCAGGAACCTAATTACCTGTGGGAAAAAACCCTAAAACCTATATACTTTAAAAGCAACAACCCTTTTAAAGTGAAAGCAACACACATAAGTTCTTGGACATGAAAATACTTATGCACAAGCTTAGAGATTATTAGGAAATATAACATATGAAAAGTTGGTAATGGACTTGCATGGTATAAATATTTATGAGGATTCCTGGGTCTTAGGCCTAAGTGAATCTCTAGTAAGTTATATAAATTCTAGCAACACCTATTTACACTTGTGAAGGATCTCATTGACCCAATCACTAAAAAGTAGAATACCCTTCTTATCAACTATTCTTTTCCCAGAAATAACAACCAAAATAAGTGGAATCTATTGACAAATCGAATGTCCAAAAACAGGATAGACTTAGATGGACACTAACCAAGTCTGGAGTTTATAATGTAAAATCAATGTATGACAAATTAAATAAGATAGGCACCGAGGCTTCCAGCCTCTCATTGCCTGAAGCCTTTTGGAAATATCTATGGAAATTGAAATATCTCACAAAGAATAATTTTTTTTTCTGGAAATGCATCCAAAACTCCCTGAAAACTAACACTAAATTACTTGGTAATGTCAAGGATATTGATACGTTTGATCTCTATACCTTGGTAGCTATTACTATAAAGGCGGAATTCAGAATAATAATAGACGAAAAACTTAGAAAACGGAGACACAAGTAGTAATTCTAAGAAAATATCTTCTCTAGATTATGAACAAGAAAACGATTACAATTCTCTCTTTGTTACGCTCACAATCTTCTCTAAACAGTGGATTAACCTTAAACTGTTTGCTAAGCATGCACAAGTATTGTTCCAAGATTTCTCTAGGTTTTCTATGCCTAGTTTCTGTGTGTAGGTGCGTCAATATCAAGAACACACTCCCTAGATGTGTTTAGTTATGAGCTAAACATCCCTATTTATAGTCTTGGTTTGGTTTCCCAAACCTCTTAGGAATCTATTTCCTTTTTTAGGACTAATTCCTTTTCTAGGTATATTACCTAAACTAAGAATACTGCTCAAAACAACACTCCTTCCTAAACTAGGAATTTATCCTAAACAAGGAATCCTTCCTAATATAGGATTTTATCCTCAATTCGTCTTGAGGATCACTAGTTCCTAGGGAAAGGAAGATACACATATATCATGCGCCCCCTCTCAAGAACTTGAACTCCTGTGAAAGTTATATTTATAGGTTAGGGAACTCGTGAGTTCCTTTCACCCTGCTGAACCATCTCTCCTTGCCGAGAACTTGACCTTGACATCTACTTAGGAAAGTCTCATTCTCTTCCTGACATGTCTTTGTTGCTCTTCGCTCCATAATGCAATCTTCTTCGAGTGATTCTTCTCTATCAAACCACAAGTCTTCCACATGCTGCAAGATCATCTTGTCATCTCCATCATAATCTAGTAATGGTGGTTCCAACATACTTAACCTTCTTAGGTCTTCTTGTTGTTTTTTGGTAATGTATTCCAAACTAACTCTCCTCGGATTCTCGTCAAGAGATTGGGTCATAAGGAGAATGAACTTCGTACTAGCATTCACCAACCGTTTAGCCTGAGTGGTTGTAATCAAGCTTGTTCCTTCAAGAGGAGAATTTGTAGCCTGAATCACAAAACTCTCTCCATTCTTGGTAAAGGTATACTTTTGATCCCTCCTGTGTAAAGTCGCATCTCGATCCCACAAGTAAGGACTACCAAGTACAAATTTGACAAATATCTAATGGAACCACGTCGTATGTAACCTCGTCAATGTATGACTCATCAAAAGAAAACTTGAACGTGCATTGCTTTGCAACCTATAGCCCACCTTTGTTTTGAAGCCACCCTAAAGGATAGGGTTTCTAAAGTCTTCAAACCCAACTTTTGTACCAAAGAATGTGAAAGTAAATTCTTATGACTTCCCGGGTCAATAACAACATCTATTAGCGTTGTCTTAAACTGCATCTTAACTATGAAGAGTCATTCTCTAGGATCATCTTTTGTAAGTTCTTTTACGCCTCCTTCCATCAGATAGAGCTTTTGACTAGGTTCTGTTAGTCCTTGGACTTATTTTGGAGCTTGTGCGACTAGTGTTTTCATCATGGCTTCTTTCTTCTGTAACCCTTTTGGTTTTAGATTAGGATACTTCATCCAACACTTGTCGATAACATGTCTTGTTTGTTTGCAATGGGTGCAAGTAAAACCTTCCTTGTTACTAAACTTCCCTTCTTCTTTGCTCCTTTAACCTCCTTTCACAATGGTACCTCCATATTTCACCTTAGTATTTCCCTTTGAATCAGATTTCTTAAGCCTTCATTCGATGGCATTTGCTTTTATGCTTGCTTCGGAGATAGTATCCACCGAAAACATCTTCAACTTCTTCCGTATATACTCATGGAACCCGGAAATATACTTCATATAGGTAGCATGATCTCCTAAGTATAAATCCAAAATCATAGCTTGATTCTGAAATTCCGAAGTATATTCTTGCATGGTTTGGTTGTAAGTATTCTTCAAGTTGTACCACTTGAACCATATTTCCTCAAGGTAGCCAACCGGATAAAACTGTTTCCTTACAACTGTATTGAATCTTCTCCACGAAAATACTCCCTTGCTTAGGTTCTTCCTTTGATAAGCTTTCCACCAGGTTAGAGCATGCTTTTGTATCTTCAATGCCGCGAAAGCAATCTTTTACTTTGAACCATAATCAAAGAAATAAAAATACGTCTCTAGAAGTTCAATCCAATCATCCAATTTTTCTACATTGACACTCCCATCGTAAAGTGGAATATCAACTCGAAAATCAATTTTCAGATTCTTACCATGAGGTTTAGTTGATGTAGGACTTTTAAGAAACCCACTTTTCTTCGTTTTTTCATCCTTATCTTCTTCCCCTTCTTCTTCCGAATCGTCTTCTTCCGATTCATCTTTTTCTGAAGATTCTGGCGAAGATGTAATCTTTTTCTTCGTCTTCGACTTTGGTGTATGAGAACGAATACATTCAGTCAATTCTTCAAGGGTGGCTTTAATCGACTTCATGGAAGAACCATATCATTCATCTCACAAAACTAACAACAATAGCTCTCCACAAATTGGCAGAACCCTGAATGATCGATTGAAATTGAAATACATCAAATACATAAATTAGCAGCAACCCATAATTAATCTCAAATCTAAAGGATTTACAGATAATAATTTCAAAGTTATGATGCTATCATAGTCATGGTTGTATGTACTAAACCATTATTCTTCCTCCTCATACGTCTATTTTTTAAATCCATCATTTCATTAAATCATATAACTAATCTATACCTGACCTATAGTTCCAAATATATAAGAAGAGGATTTGAGCATACATACAGATAGAAAGAGAGACAACTTGTGTATACATAAGAACGAAAACAGAGAATGGTTTGACAAGTATGAGATCGATATTTTTTTCTTGGGAAGTATAAGTTGTTAGATAATAATTAGGTAATGATACCATACTCGTTGGACTTTGTCAATGCTAAATGACTGAATGAATGGGCCCTCACAGAATAGTTAATGTGTGTGGCATTTTATATATTTTGAAAAAAATGGTGGCATTTTATTAAATCAAAAATTGGAAGTGTGGCATTTTATTAAAATTCCCTTTTTTATTTTACGAGCCGGGATATGCCGACCCTGACTAGTCTTTCAAGTATCTTTTTAATTATTTTTCGGCCTTTTTTCTTTTACGAGCCGGGATATCCCGACCCTAACTAGTCCTTAAGGTAGAGATGTATCTTGACCTGATCGAGTTGAGGAAGATTAACATGGGTTAGTCAAATGAGACTTCTGAAGACTTCCATGAATTTTGTTTTTTATTTGAGTGACTCTCGGATATTTTCTGAAATTATAGAGACTTCTAGTGATTTCGGAAAATATTTTTGGGAGTCTTCATGACTTATAGAGACAAAAAATGACACTTGTAAAGAGTCTTTGTGATTGTAGAGACAAAAAATTATATAATATCTAACTAAAGATTTGAAATCTACGGTTTATTTTTCACGTTATAATATTATAAAAATACCATGATACCTATTAAAACTAGATTGGTGCCCGGTGTGCGCGGGGCTTCACCCCCCTGTGGATAGGCATTTTCGATTTGTTGTGTGCGAGTCTTCGCCCCGCCCAGCCCAACGTCGATGTATTTTTGATTCGGTGTGGCGAGGCGAATACATTAAATAAGTGGAGAAAAGATAGGAAATACGTGCGGATTTTATTAAATTTTTCCTTTTATTTTTGCAGATATTTATTTTTTTTCTTTTATTTTCGCATAAAATATGTGGATATTTTCCCTTCTAATTTGGAAAAAAGAGTGATAATATGGTAGGTATTCGACTTCCTAATCGAATTTGGACTTGCATAAAATTCCAAACACGTTAAGTTTTCCTTTTAAGTTTGTAATTGTTAACCAATTATACGTTGTCAGGTGTCCTCGCCAAAACACTCGTTTCACAAAACTAAAAAAAAAAAAAACTATTTCGACCAATAACAAGCGAGGGTTTCCTCACCGTTCAACGTGAGAGCTTTATTTTTCTAGGCCTTTAAGTCTTTACATATGTGTTCATTGTCAAAGTAAATCTCACGCCTATTAAAATATGCGTTTATTGTTAAAATTAATTGAACTGTTATTCTATGCCTAACTAATCATTCTCTTTATTCCACACATCCCACATTATATTTTCTATGCTATCTCGCCACTGGTAATAAGAAGAAAAGAAAGGAGATGTACAATATATTTAGATGAGGTCAGCTGGATTACTACGCAAATGACTCGTTCCCTGGTCATCAACTCAAGCAAAGAAAAGAGGGGGAAAATGGTTCTACTCTTAAATAACAAATATTTTCCAAATTTCCAAGTCTCCAAAATATCATCTATTGGGGAAATATTTATACCATGCCTGTGTTTTCCTAAAAAAGCCTCTCCAAATCTCTGAAAACAACAAATCAATGACTTTCAATTCTCTTTTGAATAACAGGGGTGTTGGAATGACACTTACGAAATCCTAATCCAATAATATTGAGTTTCAAAGAATTTAATTGTTTTAAAAAAAATCTTTAACCAATAACAAGAGACATTAGACTCTCCAAAAATCTTTATGGACCAACAATAGATTTGGAAACTCTTTGGAAGTCATTTGAAATCTCATTTGACTAACATGAACCTCTTCATCCATACGAGTTATAAGTGATCGAGTTGAAACATACTAAGAATTCCAGACTACCACCATAAACGTAAAGGACAAAGTAGTGAGATCCACTAGGGTGTTGGTAATACAACACCCTGTTAATTTTAAGAATTCATGGTCAAGCTTATTCTTATTCTTCTTATATTTCTACTACTGTGTGAAATGCTCAATATAAAAAGTAGTGGGATCCAACAGGGTGTTGGAACTTAACATAACACCCTGTTAATTTTAAGAAGTCATAGTCAAGCTTATTCTTCTTTTATTTCTACTACTGTGTGGAATGCTCAATGTAAAACCAAATTGCCGCATAGAACAAAACTATTCGTCTGTAAATGCCTAAAGATATTGTCCTTACTAGAGATAAAATAGGAGGATATAAATATGACATTGAGCGCCATTGTAGAATATGTAATGAGATGTGGAAACTGTTGAACACTTGTTTGTTGATTTCCATTATGCACCGTCAGTTTGGTTATGTGATGGTGTTTCAATTGCTATTCATGATCATTCTTTTTTTTTTCTTCCATAAGTTGGTCCTCTGTAGGTACATCTTTTGTTAATGGATCCTCTTGTCGATCTGAGTATAATCTTTACCTAGTAATAGGTTTTCATTTATCTTGTTCGCCAACATTAAAAAGTGTTTTTTTTTCCACTTTCATGGCTTTCAAAACCTACACTTGATGGACCTTCTACCAATTGTCATAGTAACCCAAAAAATTAAAAAATTAATCATCAAAATCAACGACATAATAAGAGAACCCTAAAGGTAAACTTCTAGAACTACAATACCAAAATGTCTAGGGAGTTTGTTGTTTGTGCAACATTGTAAACAAAATGTAATTCAAATTCAGACTACCATTGAAGTTAAACGTATGCATTTTATTACGATTTATCAAGCGTAATTTATGTTCAAATAACGAGATCTACGTAAAAACTTGAATGATCAGATGGAAAGACATTGTTACTGATGTAAGAAACCCTTAAAATAGATTAATGTTTTTGATAAATCACAATCAAAACGTGTGAAATCGACTTGCTACAATCCAAAAAACAAAAACAAAAAACAATCCCCAATCATTAAACAAACCAAGAAAATATACGACATAATTGCTTAAGGAAATCAATTTTATACATGTTATCATAAGAATATTAATACTTCTTTTTGTATGAAATTAGAGAAATATTAAATCCCGATTACAGGATTTGAATTGATAACATCAGGAACCTTAGTTTTAATTCACAGTGAACATTAACAAATTGAGTTATTTCTTCTCTTAGATTAATGGAATTATAAAGATACGAAAGGGTTACACTTACGGTTGGGGTGTAATCCATAAGATAAGCAAGAAATTAAGTCTGAGAGGGCATCAACATCATTTCTTACTTGACTTGATTGATTTTGATTACCCATCATCTCTTCTCTTTGTATGTAGAATTTGGGGAATTAGGGTTTGTAGTTCCTCACCTCTCTCTTAATTTTCTCTTTCTTTTCCGCATTCTTCGACTTTCGATTTCTCACTAAATTAAATCCCAAAACTAAACCTAGATTTCCATTCGTCTTTCTATATTTTTATAATCTAGGAGAGAAGAGAGAAGAATTTTTAGTGGGGATGAATATGGGTTTAACTGTTGTAAAAAGAAGGACCGAACGACAAAATTTCAATTTGATTCAACGACCGAGATTAAAGATGCGAACATTGAAATGAGATGCGTTGAGCGAAAGAAAAGGTTAACGATTTTGAACTTTCCCTGCTATCATTAAAAGGGGGTGATATATAGGAGGTTATTAGGTTAGTGGTAGGTTAGTCATTTCCGCTCTTTAAGAGCTTCTGCAGCAGTGCGACTATGAGTAAAGAGTAAAAAAAAAGACCAAATTTGGGTTTAGTCCGTTGAGTGACGCAGTGGGAGGAAGACTAAATTTTTGGTGGAGTGTAAACTATAACAACGCCTGGTGTGGGGCGTGAAGTATCGTCACTTTGATGTGGGGCGGAGGGTATAAGTTCGCCTGTGCGAAAAACGTAAAAAGAAAAAAAAAAAACAATGGGGCGTTGGTATAAACCACGCCCCAAATTCTTATGCAAATTTTTGAGTGAGGCGTTGGTATAATCCACGCCCCACAAAAAATTAGAAAAAAAAAAATGGGGCGGGGTATAAACCACGCCTGGTGTGGGGCGTAGAGTTTACGTGCGCTCGGCGTGGGGCGTTAACTATATCTGCGCTCGGTGTGGGGCGTTAACTATATTTGCGCTCTGTGTGGGGCGTTAGCTATATCCACGCTCGACTAAATTTGGGTTTTGGTCTTAGTCGGGGACCAAATTTAGTCTGGAAATTTGGTATGGTCTGGTATTTGATCTTTACTCCGTCCCACTACGTCTCTATTTCTAACCAAATTTTTACTCTTAGTCATCCGCTGCGGACGCTCTAAGAGACCCTTATAACTATAGGCAGATATTATCACATAATAGTCCCCCACCAAAAACCAAAAAAAAAAGAAAAGAAAAAAAAGGTGGTGCCCAAAAAAAACAGGTCGTTTTATTCCCATTGGCTTTGTCTTTTATGGCTCTCGATGTTTTTCCCCCCTTTGTTTGGGAATACGGCCCCTTGTAATTTCTGCAGGGGAGATACGGAGTATTTTATCGAGTGGACTTACAAGAAAGACAAGGCCGTCCAAAGTAGATGCCTCGTTTCTCATCTCAAACAACTTTGTATCTGTAATCTTTTGAGTTTCCAGACCTAATCTCAGTTTGTTTTTTTGCTAATTTTAATTTGTTTGTTGTTTTTGATGTTTGCATTTTTTTATCATATTTTCTTACTCTCATGCGAATCTTATCTCCTGACCTAATTTGATGTTTCAAGTATGACGTTTGAAGAGGAGATGAAGCTGTCTCCAAGAAAAAGTCCCAAACTGATGGTAGAAGATACGGTGATGTTAGAAGATTTGGAGAAGACGATGCGAGGGAAGGAGCGGACCTTTGTTTTGTGCTTTCCCAACCCCGTGGTTTTTAAAGATGTTGGCGAGATCTTGATGGAATTTGAGAACATCGGTTTGAAATTAATAAGTACACCATTCGTGCATTATATGCTGTTTTTTTTTTTATGCATTGTTAATGGTTTATCTTTATTTTGATATTGACTATTTCTAGTGCATTATTGATTCGAATTCGTTTGATTTTGTTTGTGTTTTTAGGGATCAGATTAGTATGCGCCACAGAGAAGTTTCTTACTCAATTCTTCGCCATGGAAGGTAGAAACATTTTGCCCGATGTAGTAACAGCAAAGTTTTGTCCCTATCCTTTTGTAGCTATGGTAGTGGAAGGTGACGACGCTATTAGTAAAGTTCATCAGCTAACATCAATGACCGAGAGATATCCCTTTCGGATGCCTGCTGTGTAATCTTCTTGACTGCATTGTTATCTCTCATTTGAATTCATATTTATCATTTAAGTACTGGTAGATAACACTACTATACAGTTAGTGAAGTTGAGTCTTACTTTGTCCCAATGAATCCAACATTTTGTGTTGCAGGCGTGCTTATAGCAGTGTCACACCTGGTAGTGCGGAAGAAGATTGTAGATTGTGGTTTGGTATTGACTCTGCAAACTGGATAGAAGAAGCAAAAGAAAGTAATCTTCTGGCAGTCGCACTCCCAGGTGGCCAAACATTTGGCCCTGTTGACACAGCGTTGGAGAAGTTATCTGAAAAGCGTCTCCTTAAGTACAGGTAAGCTGCAGTCTCTAGTTATGAAATACATATCTAATTTACAGAGTTCGTTGCTCTTTGTTATTTTTATCTTTACTCCTGTTTAATATTCTCAATACGTTGTAAGATGGAATTCGTCTCCTGTTAGGTACTTCAAGAAAGAGACTTTATCCAGCAGTTCCAATTTCTACAATGAAGATCTGACATTCGTCTTAATCAGGCCTATGGCTTTCGAAAAGCGATGTGTCGGTCATCTGTTATCCATTATTGAGAACAATGGTCGTTGCTTCAGAGGTTCGCGAACGTCTTTGATTTCATCTTGTTTATTGTTTGTTTAGGTTGATGACATATTTAAGATCTGATTTATACAATCTTTTAATGTTAGGTATGGATTTGGTAAAGAAACCCGAAAATCCTATTGGCGATGCATGGCCTGCTGATTCTTGTTCCTCACATGAAACGGATGAATATGGTATTGCCTTGCTTATTGAACATTTTTTCCATGAGGGGGTACAAATAAACACGAATTGCAGCGATACTGATATGCTGATTGACACAAGCACAGAGAAGATTGGAATTTGCAGGTAAATATGTTATACCTTCTTGGAGGTTTAAGTCGACTGTTTTTTTTTAAAATAAATTTTATAAAATCGATTATTACTTGAACATATACGGTTGGTATAATGCTTGCCTGTGTTTCCGGTTTTCTTGTGGAGACTCATTTTACCTTTTGTTTTTTGGCAGCGACTTAATTCACATAGGCAAGCCTGGTGACACTAGCATGATTGGTGATTATTTCAAATTCGGTACTGTTTCCTGGGTTGATTCCAGCACTGGTGCTATCTGTGGTGGTTATTCTTTGTCAACCTTGTCGAGCCTCCAATTTTAAAATGACTAAGCATGATGTGTTCTTATCTGGTATATCAATTGTCTCTGAATTGGGAAATGCCAATAGACTTTTCCTTTTTTTTTGGTCTGTAAAGAATTGTGTGTGATGAGTTTCGAACTCAAGTCACTTGTAGCGTCACACAATAGCTTCTCTTTATTTTTAATCGATTATATTGTCCACAAGATTATTAACCATCTTCGTGGTTCCATCTAAACATATTAATTGATGTGTAATTCGTAAGAGTTCCTTAGTGACCCTTCATTTCGCAATTTGGTTTAAGTCACATGCTTTCGTTAAATCAATGAGTCATCTACTATTTTTTTTTCTTCCTCTTTTTCGTTTTGAAGCATGTACTCCCTCCGTCCCTATTATATAGGCGGAGTTTTGAAAATTTGTAGTCTCATTAGATAGGCGGACTTTCAATTCCAAGATGGGTTTTTCCATATTTTGCCCTTATTTATTATAGGTAGTTATCATTAAAATTAAGATAATGTTTCTAATGTTGGAAATTGTACAAAGGGTAAAACAGGAAAGATGATGGATATGTATGAAACCAAGAAAATTTCTTATTCTAAGAGAAACTCACTTCTCCGCCTATATATTAGGGACGGAGGGAGTAATTTATTAAGAGAACTAGAAGGGTGTTATATGTGGGTATGTTACCCATGGAATCATAATTTGCAATTTATTTTTTATTTTTTGTGGAAGTTACTTATATTGAAACAAAAGCAAAGGAAAATTATGTAGAGCTCTTGGTTTCTCTTATCTCATCTAAATGATGTGAGATATTAAATGTTGGTTTCCCTTGTTTTATCTAACTGATGTGAGAGATATTGGTGCCAACCAACGTATTGTTAACACTAGTTCCTAGGCTAGAAATTAAAACTGAATTTGAAAAACTTAAATCCGACATCAAAATCGGGTGTAAGAAGTTTGGCCTTATCAACCATTGTTGTTTATGTATTCTTCTTTTGCGTGCTTTTTTTGCCAAGGTACTTTGCACTTCATATTCTTAAATAAAAACCCTAAGAAATATTCTTAAATAAAAACCCTAAGAAATATTTATATGTCTGCAGAATTCGCACTGCTTCAGAAACTATAGCTGGATTTCTCCAAAAAAATATTTTTTTGCTTAGCCTGAGCATATAAAATTAATCTCTGGCAATCACCTTTCACCCAGAAGTTCTTTAAATCCATGCTCTTTGCCTAAACTGCAGTCTCCAACGTACTCAGAGCCTATGTTTCTTCTGCCGTGGAAGCACCGAATGACCCAGCTGTTGCTTGGACTTCTTGTATCAGAACAAAGAATTATACCATACCAAGCAGGAGTACAAGAATCAATCCAAGATGCATCAAAGATAATTTATATTTATTTGTTGAGGGTTTTAACCATCCACTATTATAAATGACGTTTTGGTTTTGAAGTACATGGGCGAAAGAAGAAGTTACTCCCTGGTTTAACTGTCTCAGGGAGACCAAAAATCCAGGTGTATCTGAACATCTAGAGAGAATATGATGATTGATGTTGATTTGGATTGGAAGATTTAAGACATCTTTCCTTCCAAATCAACCAGCATTTTTGTGGCCATGATTTCTATTTCAGAACTTTCATACACCTCTGCAATCCAATTAGAATACACCTGTGCAAAGGAGAAACATAAATCATTATTGGAGTTTATACCTACCATTGGGGTAGCATTGAGAAAAATTTAGCATAAGAACATTCAAAAAAACAAATGCTTCAGTGACTCACATTCATGCTCGCAAAATATGCATTTCATATCTATGTTTTTCGTGTGTTGACCTAGTTTTTTCCTAACAGGCAGGGCGCATTATGAATATATTTCCACAAGAAAATCTTAATTCTTCGAGAGACATAACTAGAGCTGCACAAGACCCGCCCACCTTAGCCGAACCCGCCCGTACCCGCTAAACCCGTGGTTTTTTATTCCGAACCCGCCCGCAGAGGGTTGGTAGTTGGTTATGAATATAAAAACCCGATATAGTTGGGTTGGTAGTTTTTATTAGCTAAAACCCGCCCGAAAAAACCCGCTAAATATACACCATTGATAAAACTAATCCTAGCCGTCCGTTATTGAAACCCTAGTGGTACTAGTAGATAGGATAACCCTCATTCTGTCCACTTTATCTAATCTTAATCCATTATTGATCATGGCTAGTTCCACCTTCCATAATTTCAATTCCAGTATTCTGCCATTTTCTTCAGTCTCGAAAGCATCTGAAGCCAGATCCTCATATGCCAGCGCCACATTACTCTGAGATTCTATGCCACCAACTTCCTGAGCTTTAAAACTTTTATTATTTTCTAATGAAGATGGATTTCCAGCGAAATAATTGGTACTAGGAACTACTTCTTCCTTTTACAAAATCTCCTCATAGTCCATCATTGCGACTTCACCTCCCTCAACAACTTGAACTTGCTCAACCACTATTTCAGTGATTGTTACCGAACTAGAATCTATTGTAACACGAACCCCCTCATTGAGATTCTCTATTATAGTGTGTGAATCAATTCTCTATTTCTCTCACACAGAAAAAATATAAAAAAAATGCATGGATCCTAAAAATAAGCGTAATAAATATTGAACTGTAACCTGAATCGGGTATAAACCCGAACACGACCGACCCATAGAGGGCGGGTAAAAAACCCGTCTGATGCTTGTATGGACGGGGTTGGTTATGAAAATAAAAACCCGCTATAGATGGGTTGATAGTTGGTATTATCTAAAATCCACGTGTTCTTATCTGGCATATCAATGCGTGTTTCTTAATTGGGAAATGTTGTGTGATACTAATTTTCTCCAATTTTAAGAAAATCACTTCAAACTTTCATTTCCTCGCGCTAATTCCCTCTCCTTCAAAGCTTCAATTTTCATACCTAATAACTATTCTAATATATGTAATTTATTTCTAATAAATTATCATCAAATGTACAAAAAGAAATTCCTCTATGGGTTTGATTTGATTTTGGAATTTAGGGTTCTTTAGAAAAAGAGTCGGGGTTTTTGGGTTCTTGTACAACTGCACAAAAAAAATGTGCTCCTGTTTTATTGTGCTTTTCCCATCCATGATTAAGAGCACGAAAGAGGATGAGAGTGCACAATTTTGATACAACTAAGTTGTATCGGAGTAAGCCCCTTTTTGCTTACAGTAAGTATCAGAAACATGGTTCATGTTTCTCATCGGGAATTTCTTCCAAAAATATTTTCTCCCAAGATGATGATCTTTTCTAACTCTAGAGATATGATCATGTGGAGACACTGTACTGACGTGTGAATCTTCAGAGATGGTTAAATCTCTCTTAATTCTTTCAATGAGATTTTCATATTATTTTATCATTCTAAGGACTTCCTTATGATGCACATCAGTATGATTATCTGAAACAATTATCGAAAATTCCAGATTGTTTCTTTTGGCAGAGATTCTCTATTTCCCTTCCTTCTGGAGTCGTTCTTCATCAAAACAAGAATTTTTTCGATATGGGTGCGGAGGAACCTTTTTCCAGAGGTGATTATCAACTCTTACTTTTGATCCTTTTGAGTTGATCTCGTAGGGTTGTGGTATAATCCGTCTTTCTGCCGAGGAATGATATTTAAGTTTTTTAAGATAAGAAACTTCCTTCAAAAATTTTACCACCGTATTTTGAAGAAGTATAAGTTTCCTGTCAAGTGACTGAAAATGGTATTCCTTAAGATCCCCATCACGGAATCGGTTCAAAGTTTCCTTTGCACAAGATTTTGTTTGATTATCAGTAGACCTAGAAGCTGGTTTCTCATCCTCTTCTGAGTTGATGTAGTTAGGAAAACTACCATCATCTTGATCTATTTCAGATGTGACTAAACCGGTTTTATCATAGTCTGTAAAAGTCGAGAAAGGACTTTTAGTTTCCTCATTATCAGAAGAAATCGCAACAACATCATTAGTCAGAGTCATAAGACATGTCTCTTTATCTTGAGTAAGAGATTTACCAAGAGCTTCTAGTTTGACAGTGAGATCTATATTCTTTTTGGATAGACAATTCAGTTGAATATCTTTATCTCTGATCTCCCTTTTAAGAAGATTTGACTCTGTCTTTAATATTATCACTCTTGAAGACAAATATTTTATAGGCTTTAGGAGTTTTACCAACTCTGAAAAAGCGGGGGTCTAACAACCTCACCCAATATTTTGATTAGTAATCTGTATGGACTAACTCAAATATACTTTTAAGAGAATCAACTAGACAGTCAGACTCAATCATAATAAAAAGTATATCAAGGAGTTAATATCTCCATCTCTCGATTTGATCTATACTCAAGCAAATAGAAATTCTCGAGTCTTTATCAAATACAAGAGAGATATAAACTTGGATGGTTCCAAAGACCAATATCCAAGGATCAATCAATTTCCAATCAATAACCAAAGGTTGGATTTCACAATTGATCGATACAACGCACAACTTGTGATATTTTAATTATATAACAAAATATAATGTGGAATAGAAATAAGACAGACGCCAGAAATTTTGTTAACGAGGAAACAACAAATGCAGAAAACCCGTGGGACCTAGTCCATATTGAACACCACACTATATTAAGCCACTACAGACACTAGCCTACTACAAACTAACTTCGGTCTGGACTATAGTTGAACCCCAATCAATATCACACTGATTTAAGGTACAGTTGCGCTCCTTACGTCTCTGATCCCAACTGGATACTACGCACTTGATTCCCTTATATGATCTCACCCACAACCAAGAGTTTCTACGACCCAAAGTCGAAGACTTGAATAAATAAATCTGTATCATACAGAAAAGTCTATGATAATAGATAAATCTGTCTCCCACAGATAAACCTACGAGTTTTGTCCTGTCTTTTGATAAAATCAAGGTGAACATGAACCAATTGATAAACCAAACTTATATTTCCGAAGAACAACTCAGTATTATCAATCACCTCATAATAATCTAAATCATATGGTAGCAAAACTAGATATTGCGGAATCACAAACGATGATATGAAGATGTTTGTGATTTCTTTTTATATTGCCCTATCGGAGATATAATCTCAAGCTAATTATTCAATTAAACTTGTACGATAGAAAATGGAAAGATCAGATCGCTCAATTACAAGAGAAGTAGTTTTGTCTGGCTTCACAATCCAAATGAAGTCTTTAAGTCGTTAATCTACAGGGTCTCGAGAAGAAACCTAAGATTAAAGGAGAATCGACTCTAGCAAACCAACAAGTATCACACAGGAGGTGTGGGGATTAGTTTTTCCAATTGCTCGATGTCTTCTTTATATAGTTTTCAAATCGGGGTTTGAAATCTAAGTTACCTTGGTAACAAAGCATTCAATATTCACCGTTAGATGAAAAACCTGACTTATCCAAGCTAATATCTTTCAACCGTTAGATCTAAAGTTAGCTTGTCACATACACGTGAAATGTATTTCATTTAGGTTTGAGTAGCCATACATAAACGTGTACATTTGGTTGGTTCACGAATAGTTAACCAATTGTTAGCCATATGAGCACTTTCATATCAACCATATTCATCTTTCTCATAACTAGTTCAATTGACTCATAAGAACTAGTTCAAGAGTTGTTCGATTGCAAGGAATCTTATGTATTACACAAGACACAATTGAAGCAAAATCGGATTGATTCACTTGAATCAAGTCATGAAAAATATATCCACGGTTTGCAAATATTTCATTCCTTATTGATTTATTGTTCTAATTTCATGAACAACCGATTTGAGAAATAACCAACTTGGGTACGCATACGGGTATGCGTACTCTAGCTTTACCGTAATTGGGTTTGAAAACCCAGCAGAAATTTTCGGTAGGAAAACTTCCGTGAGTACGTATATGGGTACGCGTACCTAAGGTGACTGGTTTGTAAGTTCGTAAACTCAAAACTCAGCAGAAATTCACGGACATGAACTTCCGTCAGTACGCGTACTCAACCTGTCTCCTTCACCAATACCGCATACATATGCATGCACTTGGTTTATGGTACATGGATTTATACACTAATGTGCGAACATACTATATATGCGTATATCCATAGGTAGTTACGTAATCTCAACTCTACATTTCAATCATTGAAACATTCTTCTATAATTTTAATAGTCGTTAGACATAAAGAATCAACTATCTTCATCAAAGCCATTTTCGATATTGTAACGTCATCATGAATTTCGTCACGGATAAAGATGAAAGTGGTTAAAGCGAAAGCTTACCAACACATATTCGAGAAAAAAGATAGGCGAGTAAACTCGGCTCGAAATAGTCAATGTGTATGTATGAAAACTATTATACTTAAACGACTATTGACTCAAGAGTAGGAGATAGATATATAGACTTTTGAGTGCTAGATGAGTTCAAGTCTCCACATACCTTTTTGGTCGGATGAAGTTCCACCGGTTCCTTGAGTAGTTCTTCGTCTTTGCAAGATAATCACCATGGAGTCTGGAGCTCAACTATACTTTACTATCCAAGACCGATACTTAGTCATAAGTAAACTAGAAATCAAGACTTATAGTTTGATCACTAATATTGACAAACATGCTTGAGATAGCAACGCATGCGAGTTCGACAGTGCAATGCTCTAACAATCTCCCCCTTTGTCAATTTCAGTGAAAAAACTATCAATACATATGGATTACAAAATAGATAAAACTTTGTAGCTTCTCGTCCACATGCTTGATCTCCTTGGTGCTTCAACATTACTCGAAAACTTTGTCTTTTCCAAGTACTCCCATGATTCCATAGATGTTCAGTTCAACATCATAGTTGTTGAAGTCCCGTAGCCATAACAATGAGAAAACAAAAGCTCTCGATCATTGTTATACAGTGTCATAGTATCATTTCACAACATCAAAGTTCTTATATCACAACTTTGACAACAATACTATGGTGATATGTATTACTCCCCCTTAGTAAATATTTTCATCTCAACATGAAAACCACTCCCCCTTACATGATGATCCGAAAACCATATGTATTTGTAGTGTAAACTACATATTAATTCTCCCCCTTTTTGTCAATAAAATTGGCAAAGGTACGAAAACGGGATCCTAATGAAATTTTCACGGAGAAACTTCAAGACCAAAGAAAATGACATATCAACTTGTTTAGATGCAATCATAAATCCAAAGCTAAATGCATTCATCAAGGAGTTTATAAAGATACAAGATAACCCCTAAAATATTCCACATCCGCACTCCCCACAAAGATATGGAAATTAAGCGCAAGTTCAAAAGAACTCTCCCCCATTTGATGTCATTCCCTAGAGAACAACAAGAGCGACCTAAATTTTACAAGAAAATAAGGATTTTATTGGACACCAAAAACCATAAGAAATGATTTTTTATATCCAAAAATTCTCAATTAAACTAACCACAAGAAAACCCATGATTAATTTAATCGGAATACACAATCAAATTAGACACAAAGGTGATATATTTAATTGAACATGCTCAACATAAGAGAACTTACGGAGCTACGACTATGTTAACCATAAGGAATGATCAACTCAATCGTTTTATGCTCAACACAAGGGACTTATGGAGCATTGCAGTATACACATAAAATATGGATCAAGGAAAGATCAATACTGCGGAATATACAAGGATTCATTCTATTTTCCATCACTATTTGCACAATGATATACAATAGACATAATCCTCATAAACAAAAATTCATCCTATCTTCCATCGATTATTTGCATAACGACACAATAGGTTCAATTTTTGTTTGTCAAAAGTTCATCTATCTTGTATCAATTATACTTGCATATCGATATATAAACGAGATAACTTTTGACATTGTATGCGATAAAAAAGTTCACGAAAGCAAACAAACATATCCCATAACATATTGCAATATATAAAATCATAAATATTAATACTACAAAAATCATCTTCCAAACAATTTTAGAGTTTAAATAAATAAATCTAAAAACAAAAAAGATGAAAATAAAATTGGACATAGCTCTTGTGTAATCACAATAATGGCTATTCCAAACTTCTAGTTATTCTTCCTAAAACACAAGAATAAAAATTCTCATAAGAAGACTTTCTAGACAAAAACTAATTTAATACCAATATTAAGAAGCACGAGAAACTACTCATCATCTTCATCTTTAGAGGTCATGAAGGTGGAACGGACCTTGTCTATGTCTTCTTTTATATCGGGATACTTGGAAGCAATTACAAGTAATTGTTCTTGAACACAACTTACTTTGGTATTCAACTTACAAATACCTTTGTAAATTTGGCGAAGAAGATTCGTAGAAGGATCATTCGAGCCATCAGTTGAGTCACACCTTTGTATTTTGTAAGCATATTCCTTCATTCGATTGAAGGTACACGGTCGAACAAGCTCGGGGGTTCCAATGGAGTTCCCAATAGGCTCAATGGAGAAGTTGTGACAAATACGCTCAATCAAGCATGGGTAGCCTAACTTCTTGTCAACGGAAGTCATATCTAACATTTGAAAAATAATGAATCCACAAATGTCAAGATTTTTGGTTTCCATATCACAAGGTAATAGACCAATTCTGCAAACTCACGACTCTTACGAGAATTCTCAACCGTGGAAGGACAAAGGTTAGAAATACCCAATTTTCCGAATGACTTCAGAGGAAAATCTAGTTGACTCCATTCCACACAACACTTTTACCACAAAGAACTTTTGAAAAATCTTCTTGTGAAGGTCGTTCATCGCTTGGTCTAGGGAGGCAAAAATCACCGAAAGGAATTTCGGTAATTTTCGAATTCAATTCTCTATTAAATAGAATCCTCACTCTTTTAACCATGGTCTTGAATTCCATGTCCTCAGGGACAACATCATGAATGTTGGCATAGAAGATTCTAGTAAGAGTACCAAAACCTTCACCAAGGCCATCAAAGATGTTTCCAAGCTTGAATTTTTCAAAACAAGATAAATCCTCCTTATACCCGCTTGTATCATCCAATTTATTTTCTAAAATAAACCCAGTAGAATAAATCTTTTCAAATACTTTGTTATATGATTCATCCACAAATCTAATCCTAATCGAATGTTGTTCAAAAGGAAGATCCATAGAAGAGGATGAAGAACCTAGGTTATTTGAAAAATCTTTTGAACCCTTAACATTCTCCATGATTCTTAGAAGGAAATAAGGGTGTGGGAAAGAGATTACTTACTTGACTTTTGTCTTGAGAAATCCTTCACAACTTGTTCTCCAACAAGCTTTAATGGAGAAAAAATATGAAACCTAAACGTTCACGAACGCCGACTGATGAGGGAGGAAGAAAGATATGTGTACCCTTACTTCTTTTATACCCATAGATGGGCTTGAACCCGTACATGAACCGCGACCCACTAAAGAAAAATAGGATTTTTAGAGGTACACATACTGGAAGAAACCAGTATTCAGGAAGAAATACCTGCAATATCTTTTTGAAAATCTTTTATCACAAAAGAAAAATAGTACATGAACAAAGTCAACCTGTTACTTGCCCTATTTCAAGTTATATACAATTAGGGTAAAGTTAATTAATCCTGAAATCAGGTGGTGTAGAATGCAGAGAATTTTTCATATAATTTCTTTGGTTGACATTTGTGGACAAAATCAGGAGTAAAATCATAATGATAAAACTCAGAATCCTTTGGGCTCTTTTTTTTTAAGACAAGAAGGTGACTTTTTCTGATAGATGGTTCCTTTACCAATCCCACAGGAAATCTTTTCATTAATTTCAAGTAAATTAGTGGTGGGAATAGTTTGTACATCATTTGAACATGATTTGACTGGTACAAAACTTTTATTAGAACAATTCAGTCTCTCTATGGAATTAATCTTTTCTAAAAACTTTAAAACATTTCCAAACGCTCTAAACAGATCCTTTACGGTAGTATTCCTCAAGGAAATTAAGAGTAATTCTTGTGAGAGTATGTTAGAGCATAGCTCGGTTGAACCCACCAAGAATTAGTATGTCAAGTTTGGTTGTCATATTTTAGTGAGCCAAAACTCATTTAAGAGTCACTTGATTTAAATGTACTAGAGTCAACTTCGTATAGGTTAGCTTGAAAGTATTAGGATGAGACATTACAACTATTACGAAGACTTGAAGAAGTGAAGAAGTACGGAGCTACAACCACAACATCATCCTTCCACTTGAGGTTAATGATATTTGACTTGAACTGTTTCATTCCCTAACGTATCTTTTAAGTCGTGCATATTGAAAACACAAAACTGCGAAGCATGAACACTCTAGATAGACATAGTATTAAGGAATACAATATGAAGTTTCTTGCTTAACCATAAAACTTTGTATATAAGACATCAACATAATTGTATGAATGCTATTGTGATTATGTATGGGTATGAGGTGAGGATTTCATCCTAGGGAACAATGTTTACATGTGTTCTAAGGAAGTAAGTTCATGATATGTGTTGTGAACAGAA
Source organism: Papaver bracteatum (assembly GCA_023529315.1). Lineage (NCBI taxonomy): Eukaryota > Viridiplantae > Streptophyta > Magnoliopsida > Ranunculales > Papaveraceae > Papaver > Papaver bracteatum. Next base: position 515,638 of record JAJJWX010004332.1, on the reverse strand, counting down.
AAGGAAATCACCAGGCGTTATTTGGGCTGTTCTTCATTCCATATCTTATGAACGAGCAATATGTGTGATTATTATAAGGGCTCATGACTTGTTTGTGTTCTTGGTAAAAATATTCACATGAGGCCTGACTTATGTATTGGTATGACTTTTATTAGTGAAACCGATCTTAAGTAATCACCTGGGGTATGATCGGGTTTGTGTGTCTTACGAAATTTGGGAAAGGGGAACCGATCCTAGTAAGAGGTGCAGAACATCACAAAGTGGAACTGATCCTTAGATGAGGTGCAGCAAGGTTTATAGAAGAAAGGGGAACCGATCCTATGAACATGTGCAACACGTTTTTAGGCAAGGGGGAACCGATCATATGGACATGTGCAACACATACAAGTTAGATACCAAATATATGTGGGGAACCTATCCTAGTCCCTAGTCAGCCGAATTTTGGTAAGCTAGTGTGACTATGCACAATACTCACATGGAAGTAGAATCAAAACTTGTTATGGTAGAACCGCTACACCCATGGTTTGTGATTGAGTGGTACTTGATCAATCGCACAGTTCTTGGAAGTTAGATGAACAAATTCTAAACTTGTTGGAAGTGTGGTAAATCGGTTTCAATTAAGCAAGTATGAAAAAAGACTTGCAAGAGAAAGATGTCGACATACTTTGAACACACGCATTAATGTGTATCTTTTGTTGTTCAAAAATATTCCTTAACAACTAAGAAGGAAGTAAATCCCAAAATCGAATTTAAATAAGTTAACAATCTTTTAATTAAGGTTTTTAATTATATATGGAAAATAATAATTAGTAATGTGTATTTGATAGTTAAAGATTTTCCAAGGAGATTTCGATCATAAATTTGGACAGTGCATTCTCAGAAATTATAAAAACCGAATCTGGGTTAATATGGAAACATCTTGAGAATATTTTCGGTTTTGGAAATTCCTTGGTGTCCAAACTTCCTTGTCTATAAATACTTTGAGTTTTCATTTCTAGCAAACTAATCCTTCGTGACAGTAAACTTCCTCTGTTGTACTGTTACTGGTGAAGCCGCCTATTCAGAGAGGAGAGTAACCTAATTAGGCGAAATCTCTTACGTCTTCTCAGTTTAAAGTCTTATTTGGGATTGAGAAGCTCTGGTGCGTACCGTTGGTGGGAAACTAGATAGTTGTAGTTTATCTTTAGTTTTTATATTGATTTGATTGACTAACGGTGGTTAAACTTTGATTTCACCTAGTTTGTTTATGCTTGATAATCTTCTCTTCTGATATAAGATTCACTCAAACTAGTTCAAGGTTTCGACATGGATTTTTATACTGTTGTTAGATCTAAAGACGATCTTGTGATAATCCATTGTTAACAGACTCCGTTTTGTGTGCGATTGATCACAAGAGATTCAAGTAGTTGTGTGCAGGTGCTTATTGAAGATCTAAGAAGAATTGAAGACAAAGAAGAGATAAAAGATTTCAGACTTGGTTTATATAATCTTTGGTGTGCACAATACTTGTTTCGGTAATAGAGGTTCCAATTAATAATCGGTTTATCCTTGGGGTAGATTGGATTGATAATTGAGAAGATCGTCATCAACACAATTCTTTGGATTAAGAGTGTTGTTGGCTTAATCTTAACGATTAACTTTTGGTGATTGAACATAAGATAGATATTGGAACCTGGCAAAGGAGTTTATGTTAAGATAAACAGAAGAGCCTTGCGCAACTCATATCACTTGGTTGAAGAGAGTTGATACCAAACAGATTGGTTGTTCCTTTACTGTTTGGAATACGGACCAAAGGAATTGGTCCAAGTACGTGGCTTGTTTACAGGTTGGAGGCATGGGAATACCGATAGAACTAGGTGATCTATAGGTTTAGTTGCTTGGTCTCAACTATATGAATTTTGTGTAATTTTGTATAGCGGCTTAATCCTGGGAGTATTCAATTCTGGACTAGGTCCTGAGTTTTTCTGCATTTGTGGTTTCCTCGTTAACAAAATCTTTCCATGTCATTTACTTTATATTTCCGCATTATAATTGTTTTATTATAATTAAAGTAAATTGCACAAACGTCAATTCCTATTTACTTGATACGCGAATCCTATTGAGTTTGGTTAAGTATGAACCTTTGTATCAAGTAAACACTCTTTGTTGTTGAATTGTCTCGATCTCGTATCCATAAACAATCACACGAAGTGTGAACCGATTTGTTGTATTGTCTCGACTCAGTCTATAGACAATCACTTTCGGAGAAAGGACTTATAGGAAGGAAAATTTATAGCTTGAGGTATATTTGGGTACCCTCGCATTTTCAGAGACCATACCTTTGAGCGTTGATCATGTTTTCTTTGCCAATTCTCTTTAAAGATCTTTTTACTTTTTCCTTTAGACTGTTTCTTCACATCTAGATTTTCCGATGTTCTAGAAGGCATAAGATTATCATGTGAGACCTTTGGTATATAAAATAATAATCTCTGAACAGCCTTTAAGGAACTCTGGTGTGCGTTACAGATGCCATGAGCAAGCCTCCCTACAAAGTTTCCCATAGGGATAGACTTTTGAGGATCCAACAAACACAAACTTATATGGTTTAGAGTGTTTGCCTGCTCTGATACCAATTGAAAAAGCGGGAGTCTAACAACCTCACCCAATATTTCGATTAGCAATCTGTATGGACCAACTCAAATATAATTTAAAGAGAATCAACTAGACAGTCAGAGTCAATCTTAATAAAAAGTATATCAAGGAGTTAATATCTCTATCTCTCGATTTGATCTATACTCAAGCAAATAGAAATTTGCGAGTCTTTATCAAATACAATAGAGATATAAACTTGGATGGTTCCAAAGACCAATATCCAAGGATCAATTAATTTCCAATCAACAACCAAAGGTTGGATTTCACAATTGATCGATATAACACACAACCTGTGATATTTCAATTATATAACAAAATATTATGCGGAATAGAAATAACACAGACACCAGAAATTTTATTAACGAGGAAATTGCAAATGCATAAAAACCCCGGGACCTAGTACAGATTGAACATCACACTGTATTAATCCGCTACAGACACTAGCCTACTACAAACTAACTTCGGCCCGGACTGTAGTTGAACCCCAATAAATATCACATTGATTCAAGGTACAGTTGCGCTCCTTACGTCTCTGATCCTAATAGGATACTATGCACTTGATTCCATTAGCTGATCTCACCCACAAACAAGAGTTGCTACGGCCCAAAGTCGAAGACTTGAATAAACAAATCTTTATCATACTAAAAGGTCTACGATAATAGATAAATCTGTCACCCACAGATAAACATACGAGTTTTGTTCCGTATTTTGATAAAATCAAGGTGAATAGGAACAAATTGATAAACTAGACTTATATTCCCGAAGAACAGCTCAGTATTATCAATCACCTCACAATAATCTAAATCGCATGGTAGAAAAACTAGATATTGCGGAATCACAAACGATGAGATGAAGATGTTTGTGATTTATTTTTATCTTGCCCTATCGGAGATATAATCTCAAGCTAATTATTCAATTAAACTCATACGATAGAAAATGGAAAGATCATATCGCTCAACTACAAGAGAAGTAGTTTTGCCTGGCTTCACAATCCCAATGAAGTCTTTAAGTCATTAATCGACAAGGTCTAGCAAACCAACTAGTATCACACAGGAGGTGGGGGGATTAGTTTTTCTACTAGATGTCTCCTTTATATAGTTTTCAAATCAGGATTTGCAATCTAAGTTACCTTGGTAACAAAGCATTCAATATTCACCGTTAGATGAAAAACCTGACTTATCCAAGCTAATATCTTTCAACAGTTAGATTGAAAGTTATCTTCTCATAAACACGTGAAATGTATTTCATTTAGGTTTAGTACCCGTACCTAAACGCGTACATTTGGTTGGTTCACGAATAGTTAACCAATGGTTATCCATATGATCACTTTCATATCAACCATATTCATCTTTCTCATAACTAGTTCAAATGACTCATAAGAACTAGTTCAAGAGTTGTTCAATTGCAAGGAAATCTTATGTCCTACACAAGACACAATTGAAGCAAAATCGGTTTGATTCACTTGAATCAAGTCATGAAAAATATAGCCACGGTTTGAAAAGATTGCATTCCTTATTGATTTATTGTTTTAAGTTCATGAATAACCGATTTGAGAAATAACCTGCTTGGGTACGCGTATGGGTATGCGTACTCTAGCTTTACCGGAATTGGGTTTGAAAATCCAGCAGAAATTTTCGGTAGGAAAACTTCCATGAGTACGCGTACCTAAGGTGACTGGTTTATAAGTTCTTAAACTCTAAACTCATCAGAAATTCACGGACATGAACTTCCGTCAGTACGTGTATGGGTACGCGTACCCAACCTGTCTCCTTCACCAATACCGTATGCATACATATGCACGCACTTGGTTTTCAGTACATGGATATATACACTAATGTGCTAACACACTATATATGCTTATATCCGTAGGTGGGTACGTAATATCAACTCTACATTTAAATAATTGAAATATTCTTCTATAATGTTAATAGTCGTTAGACATAAAGAATCAACTATCTTCATCAAAGCCATTTAGAGATTGAAATGTCATCATGACTTTTGTCACGGATAAAGATGAAAGTGGTTAAAGCGAAAGCTTACCAACACATATTTTGAGAAAAAGATAGGCGAGTAAACTCGGCTCGAAATAGTCAATGTGTATGTATGAAAACTATCATACTTATACGGATGTTGTCTCATGAGTAGGATATAGATAGATAGACTTTTGAGTGCTAGATGAGTTCAAGTATCCACATACCGTTTTGTTCGGATGAAGTTCCGCCGGTTCCTTGAGTAGTTCTTCTTCTTCGCAAGATAATTTCCATGGAGTCTGGAGATCAACTATACTTTACTATCCTAGACCGAGACTTAGTCATAAGTAAACTAGAAATCAAGACTTATAGTTTTGATCATTAATATTGACAAACATGCTTGAGATAGCAACGCATGCGAGTTCGACCGAGCAATTCTCTAACAAAATCTTTATAATCATCTTCTTTTTCATCAGAGATAGACATAGATATTTTCGCAACTCCTGGATCATGAGTCAACGAAGTAGTAACATCTTCAACTTTTGAGTATTCATACTCTTGCATAATATTAATTGAAACGGATATAGATTCAATTTCTTATCTGTTGGATCGCACCAAACACAAATTGTTAGATCTCTTCGTGTTTGCCTGCTCTGATTCCAATTGAAAAGACAATAAGTCCTTTCTCCGAAAGTGATTGTCTATAGACTGAGTCGAGACAATGCAACTAATAGGTTCACACTTTGTGTGATCGTCTATGGATACAAGATCGAGACAATACCACAACAAAATGTGTTTACTTGATAACAGGTTCAGACTTAACCAAAAATAATAGGATTGATATAAAGTAAATAGGAAATAACGTTTGTGTATTTTATTTTTAATTATAATAAAAAAAATATAATTGCGGAAATAAAAAAGTAAAAGACATATCAGGATTTTGTTAACGAGCAAACCACAAATGCAGAAAAACCCACCTTGTCCAGAATTGAATACTCTCAGGATTAAGACGTTATACAAAATCTAAACCAACTTCGTATAATTGAGACCAAGCAACTAAACCTATAGTTCACCTAGTTCCGTCTGTATCCATGCGCCTCCAACTAGTAATAAGTCACGCACTTGGAACAATTCTTTTGGTTCGTATTCCAAACAGTAAAGGAACAACAAATCTGTTCGGTAATAACTCTTTTCAATCAAGTGATATGAGTTTGACAAAAGGATCTTTCGTTTATCCCAATAAACTCCTTTGTCGGGTTCTTAGATCTATCAATCAACAATCACCGAAGTAATAGTTCATAGATTATGCAATCAATATTCTTAATTGAAAGAATGATATTGATGCCGATCTACACAACTAATCAATCAAATCTACTACAAGGATAAACCGATTATAGTTGGATCCCCAGCCGATCAAGTTTTGTGCACAACGAAGATTATGAACTCAAATAAGATATCTTCAATGTCTTCTTTATCTTCAAATCTTCTTAGATCTTCAATAAACACCTACACACCAACAACTTGAATCTCTTGTTATCAATTTCACACAAAATGGATTCTATTAACGTTGGATCATCACAAGACGTCTTTAGATCTAAAAACACTCTAAACATCCCCGTCGAAACTTCGTTCTAGTTTGAGTGAATCTTATATCGGAAGAGAAGATTCTCAAGCATAAACAAACTAGGTGCAATCAAAGTTCAACAACCGTTAGTCAATCCAATCAATCGAAAAATAATAATAAACAACAATTATCTAGTTTACCACCAACGGTACTAATAGATCTTCTCAATCCCAAAGAAGTCTTTAAACCGAGAGGCCGTAAGAGATTTCGCCTAATTAGGTTACTTTCCTCTACGAATAGGTGTCTCCACCAGTAACAACACAACAAGGTAGTTTTTCTGGCTCTAAGGATTAGTTTGCTTGAAATGAAAACTTCAATATTTATAGACCAAGGAAGTTTAGACACCAAGGAATTTCCAAAACCAAAAATATTCTAAGATATTCATTAATGCTCAAATTCAGTTTCCAAAATTCCTAGAAATGATTTGTCCAAATATTGACCGAAATATCTAAATAAAATATCAATTAGTAAATGCACATTACCAATTTTAACTTTCTAAAGATATGCATTTATTTGCTGGAAAATAAAAGCATATAAAACTAAAAACCTTAATTAAAAGATTCTTAATTTATTTCGATCTAGGATTCTCCTTTAGTTATTAATGAATATCTTTGAACAATAAAAGATAAGAGTTACTTCCCATGTTCAAAGTATGTCGACATCTTAACTTTGTAAATCGTTTTTCATATTTGTGATTGAGTAATCTTGATTAATCACATAGTTATTGGAAGTCAGATGAACCGATTTTCCACACTTCCAAACAAGTTTAGAATTGGTTCATCTGACTTCCAATAACTATGTGATTAATCAAGATTACTCAATCACAAATCATGGGTTTCACGGTTCTACCAAAACAAGTTTCGGTTCTACCTCCATGTGAGTACTAGACACAGTCACACTAGCTTTCCAAAATTCGTTTGACTAGGTACTAGGATCGATTCCCACATATATATGGCATCTAACTTGTATTTGGTTAACATGTCCATAGGATCGGTTCCCAATAACTAAAAACGTGTTGCACATGTTCATTGGATTGGTTCCCAATAACTAGAAACTTGTTGCATCTCTTACAAGGATCGATTCCCCTTTTGTTATCGGTTGCACCTCTTCATAGGATCGGTTCCCCAATGATTAGAGTTGGTCATACAAATTACAATAAATCGATCATACCATTTCAGGTGATTACTTAATATCGGTTTCACTAATAAAAGTCATACCAATACAAAAGTCAGGCTTTGTGAATAGTTTTACCAAGAACATAAACAAGTCATGAGCGGTTATACTAATCACACATATTGGCAATCCAAATATTTACAATGAATAACAAATACCAATAAGCCTAGCGATTTCCCTTTGGATTCACAAAACAAGTTTATGAACTTACTTCCTTTAAACGAATGTAAAACATTATTTCCTAGGATGAAATCTTCACCTTTACCCATAGACATAATCACAATAGCATTCATACGATTATGTCGATGTCTTATATATGAAGTTCAAAATATAAGAGTTATACTTCGTAATGTATTCCTTAATACTACGTCTAACTAGAGTATAATCATTCATAGCTTCGTAGTTATGTTTTCAATATGCACGACTTGAAAGATACATTAGGGAATGAAATAGTTCAAGTCAAATATTACTAACCTCAAGATGAAGGATGATGTCGTCGTTGTAGCTCCTTACTTCTTTGCTTCTTCAAGTCTTCATGTAATACTTGTAATGTCTCATATCCTAATACTTTCAAGATAACATATACGAAGTTGACTCTAGTACATAATCAAGGGACTCTTTAAACGAGTTTTGGTTCACTAAAATATGACAACCAAACTTGACATACCAAAGCTTGGTGGGTTCATCCGAGCTATGCTCTAACAAAATGTTCTACCATCAGTTACTGATCAAGATAACCTAAATATTACAACGATTCTCCTAGAGGAAGAAATTCTCTTAGTTCTAAAGAAAATAAAACCTAATAAATCTCCGGGGCATGATGGCTATCTAGTAAGTTTTTTCAAAAATAATTAGGATATTATAAGACAACAGGTAGTGCAAACAGTCCAAAATTTCTTTGAAACAAAACCGATGAACCAGGATATAAAGAAAACCCATCTCTTCCTGATACCCAAAACTAAAAACCCCAAAAATCCAAGTCAATTTTTCCTAATTGGCCTATGTAACACAGTTTATAAATTAATAACAAAAAATATAACCAATAGAATAAAACCTCTCTTAGATAAAATTATCTCACCTTTCCGGTCCCCTCCTATCCTCTAGACAAATTTCTGATAAAATTATTATAACACATGAGATAGTTCACTCTTTTAAAGAAAAAGAAAGAAAAAACAAGTGGATTGAGAATCAAAATTGACATGTCAAAATCTTTTGGCAGTGTCAGTTGGAAGTTCCTTTTAAAAAGTTTAAAATCTTTTGATTTTGATCAGAAAGTGTGTGATGTAGTAGAACAATGTATCTCAACAACTTCAATAGGTGTCTTGCTAAATGGTCTACCGTGGAATTTCTTCAACCCTAATGAGGTCTAAGACAAGGAAGCCACTCTGATCTCCTTAATTTTTCATAATATGTTTGGAAAAATTTTCTAGACTTCTCCTTACTTAGGAACAATCCAAGAAACTTCATGAAATTAAAATAACACCGAAGAGAAAACCCATCTCTCACATTTTCTTTGCAGATGAATGTGTGCTTTTTGTTAAAGATTATTTAGTAGAATGTAAAAACCTTTTATCAACAATTGACTTATTTTATAAAGCATTAGGTCATCTCATAGATTTCGAAAAACAAGGAGTTTTTTTTTTTCCAGTAAAAAGGTTCCACCAAAACATCAAAGAATCATGTCAAAGCTACTAAAAATATAACATATAAATCTTAAGGGTCCTTATTTAGGAGCCTCTCTCTACATAGACAAATTTAAGATTAAAACTTTTGACCAATCTTAGAAAAAATGGAATCTAAGTCGCAGGAATGGAAAGGTAAAGTGTTACCTCAATCTAGCAGAATGATTCTCAATAAAGCAATATTGACTAATATCCCTTCATACCAGATATGATGCTTCATTCTACCTAAGAAAATCACTAGAAGAATATATGCCATACAAAGAGATTTCTAGTGCGAAAAAAAGATTGACACTATGGGTTTCTACCCAAAAGCATGGACAAGCCTTTGTAAACCAATGCAAGTAGGAGCGCCAGGATTTAGAGATGCCCGAAAATTCAATCTAGATATGATAGCTAAAGTATCCTGGAGACCGATCCAGGAACCTAATTACCTGCGGGGAGAAAACCTAAAAACTATATACTTTAAAAGGAAAAGTCCTTTAAAAGTGAAAGCAACAGACATACGTTCTTGGACATGAAAATACTTATGCACAAGCTTAGAGATTATTAGGAAATATAACATATGAAAAGTTGGTAATGGACTTGCATGGTATAAATATTTAGGAGGATTCCTGGGTCTCGGGCCTAAGTGAATCTCTAGTAAGTTATAGATATTCTAGCAACACCTCTTTACACTTGTGACGGATTTCATTAACCCAATCACTAAAAATTAGAATACCCTTCTTATCAACTACTCGTTTCCCAGAAATAACAACCAAAATAAGTGGAATCTATTGACAAATAGAATGTCCAAAAACATGATAGACTTAGATGGACACTAACCAAGTCTGGAATTTATAATGTAAAATCAATGTATGACAAATTAAATGAGATAGGCAGCCTCTCATTGCCTGAAGCCTTTTGGAAATATATGTGGAAATTGAAATATCTCATAAAGAATAATTTTTTTCTTCTGGAAATGTATCCAAAATGCCCTGGCAACTAACACTAAATTACTTTGTAAAGTCAAGGATATAGACCCCTCTTGTACAATGTGTGGAGTAGCAACATCACCAGAAACAACATAGCATTTGTTATTCCATTGTAGATATGATTAAACCGTATGGTACTTAGAACCAAACCCTATCAATATTCAATTTGATCAAAATACTAGTTCGCTAGATTTATGTAAAAATGAATTTCAACATACAACAATTGAACTTATGCTTACAAGAATGTGGCACATTTGGAAGGAAAGATGTAACAGAGTTTTAGAAAGTAAATCAAAATCTGCTAGTTAGGTGCCCTTTGAAATCCAAAAACATAACGTATTTTGGTCTAAGAAACCATATGCTATGAAGATCATTAGTAAAGCACAGAAGAAAATTAAGACTCCTTGGACAACACCTAATACACACTGTAGGAAAATCATCAATATAAATGCTTCATGGGTTTCTGTAAATTCCTTATCTAGTTATGCGTTAATACCACGAAATGACACAGGTGAAGTCGAAAGAGGAAGAGAAAGTCACTCATCCAGCGCATATCCACAAGAGGCAGAAGAATTAAACATTTTACATGCAGTTTTTTGGGCTAAGGAAAAAGGAATCAACAACTTCAGTATTAAGATATTGGAAATTCTTATCAACCATCTCAATGGAAGAACTACAGAGATCTCTTGACGTAGTAAAAATGTCATTGAGGAAGCGAATAAAGTAGATAGAACTTGTACTGAATTTTTAGGTTTTCATTTTGTTCCTATGACAGGAAATATGGTGGCAGATACTTTAGCAAACTTTGTTAGACCTTTAAATTCAGTTTTGGAATGGATTGACAATCCACCATCTTGTATTGCTCAAAAACTATTAGTAGATAAATCTAATATGAGGAGAAACTTGCCTTCAATATTAGATGGCTCTACTATGATTGTAACCTAGAGTCTTTTCGGATCTTTGCTTTGCTTTAGTGAAATTCGATCTTATTCACACAAAAAAGTAATTAAAACCAATAATAATCTTGTTCGAGTTGGATGCTATCCATCTTGTTTGATATTTCTTTTCTTGCCGGGAGAATATGTGATGCTCTAACTGGTGATGAACTGCATTCGTTTGAACACAACCACTAGGCTTCTAGCCCTGGAAGAAGCTTGTGATTTGCGAGCTAGCATCTCGGAAAGCTAATTATTATTTTTTTGTTTAATACTCCCTCCGTCCCAAATTAGATGAGCTAGTTGTAGTTTGCACAATTCTCAAGAGAATGAGGAAAAAAAAGTATATTTAAGTATTTTTTACAATTATTCCCTTATGGATAATAACTAGTAAAACTTAGAAATAATTTATCTCTTGAACTATACCACAGTTTTTCGTAAACTTTATACCGTTGAAAAACATTTTAAAACACCTACGCAACGAATATAAACATGACTATCAAATTATACATATTTCTTATATTAACAATAATCAATTAAAATGGTAGTTTTAGAAATATCCCCTTGATTAGAGAAATAGCTCATCTAATTTGGGACAAAACTTAAAACCAACTAGCTCATCTAATTTGGGACGGAGGGAGTACTAATTTTTGAAGTAATTTCTACTTAAAAAGGACATTAGATTTTCATTTAAGCATCACAAGGTCTTAATCCAACAACAATGAGGAAAACAAAGCACTCTCTATTCATGCAATATTATTAAGTTGAGAGTAATCCTCTCTCCCCATGAGGCCCGAATTATTGTCAAGACCTCTAGGAGCATCTGGCTAATGAGACTCTTTGCCTTTTGGACTATCCAGCTAATCTTGATCATGCCTTGATTTTAGTTGATGATGAAGAGACGGTAGCTAACCTATCTAATAACATCTGGAACTTGTCTTCTTGATCAAGCAGACTAATCCTAACATACTTCTTATTATCCATCCCGAAGTTCTTCCCTCCTCTTACTAAAATTTTCAGATTTCCCTTAATAAGGCTTTCACAATCTTCTACATTTTCAAGGTTACATTTCAACCATGCAAAACCTGGATGGGCTTCCCTTATTTCTCCGAAGTAGTTGCAGTACTGCTTTGGGTACTTAGGCAAGGAAAAAGCTCCATTTTCAGCTGCGACCTTTCGTAACCTCTCCCACCTATCTACCATGATTGTCTTACCGAACTCAAAGAAATTGCCAGCAAGCTGTAAAGATATGGATTGCCCACTCTCTGTCACAGCTCTCATGATCGTTGCAGCTCGATATTGGGAGTCCTTGGAGACTCCAATTGTACTGATCTCGATGAACTTGGTCATTTTTCTTGCTATCTTTTCATCCTTGACAATAGCCCACCTATTAACAGAAAACATACACAATTTTAAAAGGACAATTTCCTCAAAGAGTAACTAACCACTGGACATAAAGGGAGTCTTTTACGTACCCGATACGCGTGCCGGCATGACCCGTACTTTTAGAGACAGTGAACAACATGATATCATGGTCAGCTGGTTTAGTAATAGGAGTATATTGAGGCCAATAATATGCGAGATCATAGATCAATTTACATCCGTTTCCGTTCACCACTGGTTCCATGGTATGCCCATCTGGATTATTAGGGCTACATACAACTTCAATGTACGGTTCATTTTTGTCATCAAATTTGTAAGCATCACCACCCCATTTGTATAGCCTTGACTTTAGAAGATCCGTCACCGCTGGATATGACTACAATTATAAACAACAGATTCTCAATTAATCCAATGAACAAAGAGCGTTCAATCATTTGAAACATGTATAGACAGTTGAAGAACTTGATGCGCAATAGATCACGGTGAAGTAGACAATTATACAAACATAAAACATGTTACTGGCAGACCACATGGTTTTATATGATTGATTCAAGTTTAATTTTGCTGATCATTATTAGCATCAGACTGCACATGCTCAGCACGTGATTAACTTGTGCCCTGCATTAGTGACCAGGTCCACTTCATCCAAAATCACCTGCTGCAATACTCAGGGAGCCTGCCCTTCCAACTGCAGCGACATACTGAACCATATCGGCCTTATAAAGGGGTTGCGCTTTTAGGTGCAATATGGCCATTAATAATTAAACACAGCCATATAAGGATATACCAGAAATGGATATGCACTGAACCTTGCAGAATCCTAACATTTGAAGCATTAAAGGTGGTAGGATCTCTCTAATAGTACTTAATATCTGGCTAGTAGTAATTGAAATTGAATCTATACACAATGGATGAATTATCATACACCAACCAAGAATTAACGAACAAAATCTTTAACGATAAACCGTTGAAGCGATAACGATAAACCGTGCAGAATCCTAACATTTGATGCATTAAAGGTGGCATGATCTCTTTGATACTTAGTATCTAGCTAGTAGTAATTGAAATTGAAGGCATACATACACAATGGACGAATCAACCAAGAATTTAACGAACAAAATCCGTAACAATAAACCGTACGTACCGAATAATAAGGTACAGCGGAGACAACATCCATAGGTTTGGAGGAAGAATCATGCTCATTATCATCTTCAGAAGAAGTAAGAGCAAAAAGTGCAGCTTGATACAATTGGGTTGAACCAGTACCAACAACAATGTAACGATCTTTTGTAATAGCATTACCAACTGACTCATGCAGTTTCTTGACTTCATCACTAAATTCTTTTTCTAAAAACCAACAAACATTACCACCATTGTTATTTGGAAAATAACTCAAATTATGCCATCCTGGTATCATTATACTACTTTTTTCCCCTGCTTTTTTCCAATATTCAACGAACATTGTTGGATCACCCCTACAACAACAACGATAAAAACAATAAAAAAACATTAATCACTATTTTTTTTTTTTTTTTTGAAGCATAGAAGATACCGATAATAATCAAAATCATTCTTTCTAGTGAATCACTTGTTAAAAAAAATAACAACGGAAAGAAATATAATTCTTGAGATGACTTACTGATCGAGATTGATAATCTGCAATGGTTGTTGTTGTTTCTTGATTGATGAATCTTGTTTTTTCTCAGTAGTTGAAACCATATTGGCGGGACACATTTTGACAGAATTTCCTCTAAGCACAAACACAAACAACAAGAAAGGTTTCTTTCTAGGGTTTTGAATAATAATTTGTAAGTACAAAAAACACTCTGATGGAGATATATATTTATAGGGGAAGATTTTTGTGATAAGTTCAGTGTTTGTAATTAAGGAGGAGAGGAAATATTCTTTTGACCAATGAAACCGGCTATATTTTCTCTTACTTACTCTTTCTAATCTGTAATCTCCATATTGTGTCACTACTTAACCTAACCTAATCTTCTGAGATACACGTTACTTAGACCGTATTTAACGTTCTTTGTTTTCTTACTATTAATTGTGTTTTACTATTTTTAAAATGCATTTAATATATATATATATATATTTTAAATGGATTCTGTACAAGGAAGGGTGGTCGCAATGGGGTATGTGGCAAAAAAAAAAAAAAAAAAAGAGAAAAGGGTTCATGAATGGCATTATAAGAGTGGGATAGATGAGAAGCCGGAAGCAAAGTCCAGGAATCAGAAATCCTAGTGTATGTTTTTGCCAAATTTGACATCGACACGAATTGTTTAAAAGAGTTGCTGAGGGATTTTTCAGTTCCAATTCATTTGCCTTACAGGAGCATCATCCTTTTTTCCATCAAGATGTTGTATGTAAGCTGATCCATCCGATGCATGGGACGGAGCATATATCACACCACGCTGGCCCTGATTCACATTTTTATCACACCACTTTGTTTTTGTGTTTCAACTCTTTTTTTTTCTTCAAAAAAAGAGAAACCTTTATTAATCAAAAAAGAAATACAAATGTACTCGAACACAAAGATGGACCAAAATACAAAGCCCACAAAGCCCAAAGAGGCAAGAAAGCAAACTAAACTCAACCCCACAACTAAAAACAAAAATACAGGCAGCTAAGGTAAAGACTACATATACAATCATCAATCAAATATAATAGGACCTCTATATAAGAATACTCCATATAGGAATAACCTTCATATAAGAAAAAAAAAATTGGCCCCGACTTGGACCAGTTATATTTAAGAATAAACTCCATATTGATTTTTTTTACGGTCCCGTCTTAAGGAACTTACCTCCATATAAGAATATGGATGATTCTGCATAGACCGCGTGCACAAACCACATCAAAACCGTATCTAGATTTCATCTCACAATTATTATTTTTTGGTCCCGTTGGACCCCGCAGAAGCCAGCAGGGGCAAGTTGTGTGAGAGCTTTTTCACGCGGTTTTTATTGGGCGGTTTTTTTATCGGTCTGCACATCATTTTTGTAAGAATAATTAACATTATAATATAAATAATATAAGTCTTGTCATATCAAAGTTTAAGATGAACAAATTCTTGTAACCATTTTTCATGATCATTTTACTTCTAAGTGGGTTTAATGCTTCCATTTGTACAATGAAATAAAATTTTATGACGTGGTTGAGTTTTGTGTAGGTTGTGTTGTACATCAAGCTTTATATATCCCTATTTGTAAAACTTAACTAGTAATTTTAGTACCCTGATACATTATGATGTTTCCGATGCGTATGTATGTATTTTTCCTAGGTACATATATAACAGTTCTTTTTTGATATTTTCAAGGTAGACCTCTATATAAGAATAACCTCCATATAAGAATATTTTCCCGTAGTCCCAAGGATATTCTTATATAGAGGTTCTACTGTATGTAATAGGGAATGTCTAGAAATATTCCATGCATAGATACCGGTCAAGTAGAAAATTTGATTACTTGACCTCTTGGTAGATAAACCCCCATCTTCGGGAAGAAATCAACCAAGAAGTTTACTTCCTTGTAGATGTGATTAAAGTGAATCTTCTTGAACTGTCTGCAAATGAGCTTCCATATATTCCACGACAATCTATGCTTCGTAAAATACGGCAATCTATGCTTCGTAAAATAGACATTGCAGTAGTAGAATCAGTATTGAAAATTATCCGATGCTTATGGTACTCCACAACCCATTCAAGAGCACATGTATTACCATAACTTCGACAATGAAATTTCTAGTGACACCAAGTCCACCACAACGGCAACAACAAAATTTCCCGAATGATCTCTAACAATAAATCTGTAGCCAGAGATATCAGGGTTACCTCTTGAAGCCCAGTCACATTAGTATATCAAGGTAGTTGTTTCTCTTTTGGAAGATGGAAAGAAAGCACGTTGAATAGCTCTGACAAACTTCATCTTCCTATAACTGATATCAAAGAACTTCATAATGTGAAGATCATAAGTATAATCAACCATATATCCTTTTAATCTCACTTCACAGTGTGTACCATTTTAAAGATTCTTTTCTTTGCATTCCAGGATAATATTTTCAAAAAATACTTTCTTTCTAGTAAACCAAATACAGTAAAAACTCCATCTATTAATAGTCTTGGGACTTCAAAAAATTATTAATATATGGAGTTTATTAATATAGGGGGTATGCCGAAAAATGATTTTTTTAAAGTCAAAGTATGTAAATTATAATGGATATTGTGGATGTGTTCCTTTATCATCAAGATGAGCAATTAGTTGTATATGCTATAACGGAAGAAGAAATCATCGATGAAATTAGACAAGAATCGGAGGGAGATAATCCTAGTGATGATAGTACAGAGATATACAAAAAATTATGCCAAGAAACTTTAAACATGCTTGAAAAGTTGGAAATGTTTTGGCTTCAGCAAGAAGGTGCCCATGGCAATGAGGTCTTACACATCAATTAAAGGATGCGATAACAATCCAAAAAGTTACATCTTTTTCTCAAACAATTATAGATAAGTATTTTACTTAGTTTATCTTAAATTTTGATGTAACAAGATCTGTAAGTTTCCAATAATGACAATTATATTCATATATGAAGGTAAATTCCTTACGGCGGGATTAGAAAAATCTGTTAATATTGAAATATGAAGGTTATTACTACTTATAACTTGCTCAAGTCGGGAGTATGATTTTTTAATTAATATACACAGTTTATTAATATATAGAGTATCAATACATGGAGTTTTTATTATATTTAACATAACATTAAATGTTGCAATAAAGCAAATGCACCCGAACAAGAGACTTGGCATGCCTTGAAGCATAGGTTGCCTGTTAAATTGTAGTATATAAAATTATTTCTCTGGTTGTGATGATAAACATGTGAAGTTTGCAAGAGTTTTGCGCTTCTTTCCTGCCAAAGGTGATGATCCCTATAATAAAAACTAGGATATGACCCGTGCCATAACGGCACGGGATTGAGTTTATTTTGATCACTTCCAAATGTGACCTCCAACAACATAGTCATTCCGTGCTCATTACAAATGAGTAATTCTAGACACACCTAATTCATTCATGAGATTTTTCTCTTTAAGAAATTCAACGGTAGTCTACTAAACGACTCTAACCTATAGATGGTAAGAGCATCTCCAACATAAGGTGCAAAAAATCATCGTGGATTTATTATTTAGTCCTTTTATTTATGAGGTCCATTTAGAGAGTAAATTTAGGACCTTATTCCTAAAATTAATTATTAAAAGAGAAAACATGACGTGGAGGTGCATCCGAAGATGTAGTTACCACTTTATTCAAGACCTTCTTATTTAGTATGATACCCCTCCTGGTTTATAAGGCCTACTATTGGAGATGATTTTAGTAGAAACGGAGATCTAAAATCGTACATGTCATATAAAAATAAAATTATAACCTCATGTCATTTTTATTTCTTATAGTTTGTTTTTCGGGATTTATTACTTGGTGGGTAAATTATTCCGAAAAAAAAAACTGTCATTAACTTTGCAACCAATAATTTATAAATACTATAGTAATACAATGCATAGATTGAGTGCAAATTTTAAAATGTAAAATGTAAAATGTAAAAGAGATTGCAAAAAAGAAGATAGGCTTATCAATTACCGAAGTATTATGACAGTGGAAACATAGAGCCTATGTTTTAGCATTAGGTTTACCATCATCCCGGAATCAATAAAATTGCTAAAACATTGTAATATGGATGCAACTTCACATCTCAAACATGTTTCCTTCAGAGTTGTACCCAAATAAATATGCGGAATCATGCAGAATTTAAAAGAAAATAATGCGTGTGGTGACTTATCAATCTTTAACGCCCAGTCTACAAATAAGAATACAAAACCACTACACGAAAAGTTTGATTTACTTAAGGCACCGTCAGTAGAGTCGATATTGTTCATACTCTATGCTTCCTGAAACATAGATGAAAAGTATACAATAGTGGGAAATAGAAAAGAAATAAATCAAGCGATTCACACCAACTTAAGAAAATTAATGTAGAAAAAAATATAGACCTATGAAACATTAATGATGAAAAAAATATAATTAGCGACAACGTAAGCCACATGTTGTAACTAATGAATGTTTTTCGGTCTATCAAATTCCTTCTTTTAGTCCCACTTGAATAGAGGTTTGTAACTCATATCTAAATAGTCCTTCGCATTGTATAAGAAAATAACTTGAAACAAACATCTACTTACATTTCTTCACCTTGATTCTTGATTAAATAACCCACTCCTAGCTGCAACATACACGGTGTTGGCTAGAATCCAACCAATAAATGGTCAGTCTCAACATTTCTAAGAATTATAGCAAAAATTAGTTAACAAAACATTATACTTACTTCACACAATTTTTTGACCTCATTTTTATACCACTGGTTTATTATGCTATGTGATTTATGTTTATTAATATAAATAAGTTTTTGCACCTCTCCCATCACGATGACCTATGATGATGGTGCTAGGACAATTTATAGCACCTCACTATCAAGTGCAACAAAAATTAGTTGAACCGGCAGGGTCTTGGAATTCTAACCGCAGCATGAACCTAATTCAAATACAACGATGGTTGTTTGTTCAATGTCATGTTGGTCCAAGTTTCTTCTTAGCTCTCTCGTGGAGTCACCCCACAGAGTAATCTTCCCATTAACACCACTACACATAAACAATAGAAGTTCGATATTAATGGGCATCCAAATAGTTTATAGAAAATCTTGGCTATACCTCCAATATTAGAGATGTTAGATGTACAACTTATCATAATTATATGTACCTGATATTTTGGAGAGTTTCTCTCTTTGTTTGTTGTAGAGTTGTTAGGCTGGTTAGAAAACCGACCACATATGTTCCACCATAAGAAATGAATTTCTTTTTATTGAACTATTGAGGATATTTTAAGCAAAATGGGATGTTTCAAAGAGCTTATAGGTTAGATATGTGCTTGCAGTACATGACTCCAGTTCTTCAAAAGAAATGAAAGAGAACTTGTGGCAAGACATTTTCACCGTGGGTGAATCCAAAAGCCTAACCTCGGTATTCCTCTAAAAAAACGTACGGGAGTAATTCAATTTATAAGTTGTTTTGGAATATCTCCATATAACTGAAAATGTCGTCACTATCATTATCTATCGTATAGACGTAGTTCATGGAAGGAGTGTTGCTTATAGTATCATCTATCATCAAGAGATCTAAGCTGGTGACATCATTGGTCCCCATAAGGGGTATCATCTTCATTCCATGTTTCTCATGACTCAAGTCATCTATCCTTCCCTTTCCACCATTTCATTTAGCTGGTTGGAACGTCTTGTAGTACTATATTGGGACAGATTTGGAAGTGCAACATGTAATTTGGTCAACCATTGGTGGTTTCCGCATTAGTCTGTAAAAGCCATTTTAGTGAGACATACACATCGAAATAAAATCCGAGAATAGGATAAAGATCACTGACAATATTTACTGACCATATTATAATAACGAAATCAAAACAGTTAAGCCAAAATAGCTAAGGTGGAGATCAAACAAAATATATATACATATTTAAAGCAATGTTAGAAAAAAATAATACCTGAATAGTTTTGACAATAACACGATGAGTAAAGGATACGCACCAATTTAGGGTCCCAATTTGCCAACAAAAGTTCGGAGAGATTTTTTCTGGTTGATGACCTATTCTGATTAGTCATATAGGTTCAAGGGTAAGGCTTCTGGTTGAGATGGAGAGGGTTTGGTGTTAGTGAATCTTTTACGTGACATGCTAATGGTGTTGGGCGATGAAGCTCTATATATAAAAAAAGATTGTGTTGTGAGCATACCTCTCAGTAAATCTGTATCCATTAAAATTTAAAGGTATACTTATATATTCGATAAGAAAAACTAAACCGATTTAAAATTAGCATATAACTAAAACCCAAAATTTGGAGAAAGATATAAGAACCCCAACTCTAGATTCCCAAATGAGTCATGCCTGAGATTGATCGACCTGTTGAAAACAGACTTCTTGATGCTTGTGGGGTATAATATTCCATTCCTTTGATTGCAAAGAAGAGGTATAAGTTTCAATTCCATTAATTTCCAAGAACATGAAACGTCTGAGACATTTAGACCTTTGGGAGCGGTCAAGAATTGGAAGATGATATTAGGGTGGTTTTCATATTTGTAACGGCTGCATCATCTTCTCTTGAAGATTATATTTAGGGATTCATCATTAATATAAAGAAAAAAATATATTTGTTAACATTTTTCATTAAGTGCCTAAACCGTAACCGTCCTTTAAATGCCTAAATTGTGTATATCCCAAACCATCGCAAACCATAATAGCTTCTCGATCTGGACCATTTTTTATGTGTCTAAATTAAAGAGTGTCTTCGATGTAGTAAAATATCATTGTCCCTAAATAGCTGCTTGATCTGGACCGTCCTTTATGTGTCCAAACTGTAGAGAGTTGTCGATGTAGTAAAACACCGTTGTCCCTTATATTAAGTGCCTCAACCATAACCGTCCTTTAAATGCCTAAATTTTGTATATCCCAAACCATCACAAACCATAATAGGTTCTCGATCTGGACCATTCTTTATGTGTCTAAATTAAGGAGAGTCCTTGATGTAGTAAAACATCATTGTCCCTAAATAGATGCTCGATCTAGACCGTCCTTTATGTGTCCAAACTGTAGAGAGCCGTCGATGTAGTAAAACACCGTTGTCCCTTATAATATAGATGAAAAGAGTTGCAAGTATTATATACCCAACAAGTAAAGCAACACTAGATGATTACAAACCAGAAATTCAAACAAACATGGATTAGGGTAGATGGGTCATTTGCATTATGGTACAAGGACTACCATGTTCAAGACTTTGTTTGTTAGTTACAAAGACTATCAACAAACCTAACCAATTTTTTTTTTTTTGAGAAAGTTGACATGATACGACATCGCTTATAATATCATTCCAAAAGGAAAAATTGGACATAATATACAAAAAGAAAAATGAAGATGATTTGTATACTCAAGGTTATGCAATTAGCTTGAGCATATGCTTTATATTGCTGTTGATGGTGGTTTTTAGCTTAGGGTTAAAATCGTAAAACTGTACAACTGACATGATGTCACTATGACCATTAGCACATTTATTGAATCAATCAGCATGCCTACGCAAGAATTACTGGGGTACCTTTTTTTTACATGGGTCATGTTCCATGGAAGCACCCTTAATATTGACCGACATCATCTATGCCAAAACTTAATTCTCATTCTACCGTGCAAAGGCATGCCAGCCGTACCACTGTGCCAATGGCAAACCATGCCAGCCACATATCTGCATCAAGGCATGCCAACCATGCCAGCCGCACCACTGTGCCAATGGCAAACCATGCCAGCCACATCTCTGCGCCAAGGCATGACAACCATGCCAGCTGCACTACTGTGCCAATGTCAAACCATTCCATCCACATCTCCGCACCAAGGCATGCAAACCATGCCATCCACACCATTATGCCAATGACAAACCATGCCACCCACATCTCCGCGCCAAGGAATGCCAACCATGCCAGCCGCACCACTGTGCCAACGACAAACCATGCCAGTCACTTCTCCGCGCCAAGGCATGCCAACCATGCCAGCCTTACCACTGTGCCAATGTAAAACCATGTCAGCCACATCTCCGCGCCAAAGCATGCCAACCGTGCTAGCCACACCATGCGTCAATGGCATGCCAAACCATTGGCCCCACCATGCCAACAACACCTTTCCTTGACCCTAACCATGCTAGCCTCACAATGCGCCAATGGCATGCCAAAACCTTGGCCCCACCATGCCAAGCCAACCACACCTTGCCTTGGCCCCACCATGCCATGCCGTCAGTGCCAAACCCTTGGCCCCACTATGCCAAGCCATCTGCGTCATTTTTCCTTGGCCCCACCATGCCGACCTTCCCTATGCGGCTACCAAAACGAAGGCGTGCGACGATAAACGGCCACCCTTCCATCCTAGATGCAAATCCTATCCGTCCAAGGTCGCCAAACAACGCATGGTAACCTTTGGCCCAAAACCCTAGTTTTGGCCACGCCAAACCGCGCTAAGGAATGCCATGCCACATGTGCCAATGGCATGCCAACCGCCTTGCCGCGCCATACCATGCCGTCCTTTCCAATTGCGTCTACCAAAACGAAGGCGTGAGACGATCAACGACCACCTTTCCATCATAGATGCGAATCCTAGACGACCAAGGTTGCCAAACAACGCATGGTAGCCTTTGGCCCAAAATCCTAGTTTTGGCCACGCCAAACCGCGCCTAGGCATACCATACCACATGTGCCAATGGCATGCCAACCACCTTGCCGCGCCACGCCATACCGACCTTACATATGCGGCTACCAAAACGAAGGCCTGCAACAATCAACGACATTTTTTCATCTAAGGTGCAGATCTTAGCTGTCCAAGGTTACCATCCAACACATGGAAACCTTTGGCCCTAGTTTAGTCGCGACTAAACAAAGACAAAATCCTAACTTTTGTCCGCGCCTAAACTAAGCCATACTGATCATGCTTTCATGCCATTGGATACCAAACAAAGGGTTGCAATAATCAACTGCTACCTTTCCTCTTAAGATGCAAAATCTTGACCGTCGAAGGTCGCCACCGAGCCGGAAAATCTCCCAAGCTCAACTCACCGGACAACAATAACGTGCTACATGTTTTCCACGAAAACACTCGAGACATCAACACATGTCACAAACTGGGGGATGCTCATTGGGTATTGGTTTGACGGTTTATAGCATGCGGCGTACACTACGCCTATTATAAGAAAGTGTCATAAGGATGAGGCGGTTAGTAAATACAGGGAGTAATGGCGAAAGGATTTCTTTTATGGAACATCAATTCTATGCGTTACCGGTCACCACCTCCTACCATTTACTCACCCGTTTTCCATTTCTTAATGAGACCATAGTACGTTTCACTTCGACTTGCATAAATAAGTATTACCTATTTCCACTTAATAACAAGTTCAGGTCAGGAACATACAACACTCAGAAAATATTTGCTAGCTCTCCATCTGTTAGCTTCCCACTTTCTGATACAAGTCGTAAAACAACTACTCTTCCAAATCAACTATTCTGGTCTCAACACTTTCTTCGCTTCCCTCCCCAAAACCAACCCTTCTCCTTCCCTTTGTGACCGAAGCAAGTCTAGAACGGCCATTTCTTGGTTTAGTCCGGATTTGTACAGATTGATCTCTCGAATATAAATTACTCCCTTGCAGTACATTTGTTTAGGGTTTAAATTTGTTTCTCACCCACATACCCGAAATTACCGAAATCAGCAGAAACAGTTTTCACCATCAAACAATAGGCGACCACAGTGGGAGATTGATCTTTTGGTTACAATGTCAATTTTTGACCATCGATCTCATGCTTCGACCTAGACATCAAGATGGTAGAAGCAAGCGATTCTCTCAAGGATCGACGACTCAGTTATCAAACGACCCGATTATCAGTCTTGACACGGCGAGGGATGATTGGGGACTGCCTAGAGATTAAAAGCGAATGATCCAACCAGGGATCACCGACTCAATTATCAAATGAGACGACTGGGGACTTTCCACAATCACGGCGGTGCTTCCCATAAAACTCGGTCTTACACCAGGAAGGTTCCCTTTTCATCTAGAGACCTGAAAACCCGAGTAAGTCTTACCTAGACAAGATACATGGTTTTCTATTTCAAGTTTTCATGGGAATGATAAAACCGATAGCCATGTTATGTTTCACCCCATGTCATCTACCAACACACGGTTCCATGGTTTTCCTAGAATGTTTTCGTCACTTGCAATTGTAACCAAGACAACATCATTCCCAAAACAATCCATTACAAAACAATTCATTCCAAAAGAATAATCCAAAACCCTCAAGGTAACATTTGTCTATCAACCCAAGAAATCCAGGAAATCAAAACCATAAACTAGGCATTTCATTTGCCTTTTAAAAAAAAAACTAAAAATAAGAAGTTCAGATGACATAAATGCATTCAAGGAAAGTTTTTCAACAATGGCTTGCTCTTCTTAGCAAGAGCCTCCTTCGTGCTTTGGAGATCCGCCCTTTTCAACTTTAGCTTCCTGGATAATTTTTCGACTTCCGCTTCCTGCTTCTTCACCATATCCTCCGAAGGACCTTCGACTGTTTCGACCAGCAACTTTTCAACCTCAAAGAAACCTTCAACGAACCAAGGAACATTGAATTCAAAGTTTACACACATGTCACGATGGAACCTCCATCTCGAGATTACATCCTCATAAACAGTATGACCAGTCATGTTGCACATGTCGTCAATCAAAGACAAAGCTTCCTCCACCCTCTTAACCAACCCAAATCGACTAGTAATTTTCTTGGTCGTGGCGATATGTCCGTAGATTTCCCATATTTTAGCGTATAGCACCGCATGTTTGGATGGCACGCTAAATCCCCCGATCAACACATGATCTGGATAATGGACCAGGTACGGAGGGTTGAAAGTGGCGCCCGCGACCACATCAATGAACGGCAAGGGATTCCTAACGACGATTGCACTTGAGGCCATCAGAGTACTCTCCATTGTCTGAGTCACGATGACGCTTTCATCTCGATCAATATCCATTTCAAGGTCTCCCGGTGCGGCTGCAACAGTTAGAGACAAAGCTGTATCTCCACCAATCTCTGTCTCAGGGCCGTCTTCAGAAACGGTTTTTCCCCTATGACATCACAGATTAGATATTCTTTTAAAGAAAAAAAAGAATTAAAAAAAATGCAAGAGACTCACTGATTTGCTTTCAGACCGGCTAGAGGAAGATTCAGCATTGCTGTCGGAAGAACTACTCTCTCCATCACCAGACTCTAAACTTTCATCCTTCTCGGGTTCCCCATCGCCATGGATAGGCTCAGCACCGCCACCCTCCGTCTCGAGAAGCGATGTTTTCTGACTACTTGCAAGTTAGGTAAAGGAGTTCACGCTGCTGAGACCCTAGAAAAGATACGAAAGACGGATACTCATAAAAGAAACAAGGATATACACTATCCAACTAAAATCAAGAGAAAAATCATACGCATCCGCATATTAGACGAACTGAAAGTCGGTAGGACTGTCAAAGATGACTGGGAACCATCTGCACGGCTTTTAGATCTTCGCTCCTTCACTTGGGGACTATCTGCATTCGGGCTAACGGATTTTCGCTTGGGAAACAAGGATCCCTCAGCAGTGGATGCTCCGCTAAAACCGCAGGAGAAGGCTTACCGCGACGGTTTTATACTACATCATTCACGAATCCATGGATAACGAGAAACTCATCCTGCTAAAATATGTTATATTTGGAGGTTCTTGATGGATTTTTTTACGCAAGAATAAAAGAAAGACTTTTACCCGACACAAGAACACTAGCATCGAGAACAGTTGGAAACGAGACTTCTGGAACAATCGATTGACGAACGAGTGGGACCCCTCCCATATGTCGAGCCTCTCAATTGATATTGTAAGAGACTGCTTTGCAAGATCCTCGAAAGAAAGACGGACCATGACCGGGCGTGCAGCTTCGCATGAACAACATCTCTCCAACACTCATATCTTCTTTATCAGAAGACAAAGACATGCTCGGAGCATGAGCAAAGGTACTGATATGAGTTACGGACGCATGCACCGGAGCCCATGGACGAAAATTAACCATGTGCGATTTTTCAAGAAATCCAACCAGGTTAGAAACCAATCTTCGGGTGCCTATTCGACCAGGGAAGTATCCTAGAGCCACCCCAAGACTCGGGAAGTACGTCCAACGGTTTTGGAGCATACCTTTCGAAGTGCTCCCACATCCACGCTTGGAGAAAGGCGGCATGAATATACGAATCCAATTTCATGTAGCCATTTGAAGCGCACATATCCGCGACCAGCTGATCTAAGTGTGTGTACAGAGAACCAAGAAACAAGCCGCCAATAGGGAGAACGACACCTTTTGCCAATTTTATGGAAAACTTGATAAGTTCCTATCTTATCTCCTTCTTACCCGAGCCGTCATCAAAAAATATCTCTGGATAACCAAAAAGCTAAGAAAGTCGCAACATGAAGCGTACTATTCTTCTGTTTCGGCTCCAACTCACCAGGAAACCACTGAGACACCCATCATCCATAGAAGCACCTCGTCTCATTTTATTTCCGAACGAATCCTTTTGATTTCGCAACCAGAGCGGCGCGCATTTATTCTTCATCTGCAGATAATTTGACATCGATATTTCCTATTACGAGAAGTTTCAGCAATACGGCCATGCTCTCTAAGGAGATAATCATTTCACCCTACCTGCATATGGCCGTGTGGGTGTCCGGACACCATCTGGAAATAAAAGCAACCAAGCCTGGAATATCTTTCCTAATTTGAAGCACTGCGGAAGCCGCGACAGCATCAATGATCTGTGCCGTGCTCAAACTGGATTTTACACATTCCTGGCTCATCATGAATCACATCCATTTCTCAAAGGGACGCAAAGGACTCACAGAGATTTTAAAGTCGATAGGAGAAGCATGATACTATTTCCTCTGAACACAAAACCTTATTACACCTCCTAGACGAACTGATCGGGCCTCTCCTTCACTTTCCGGACCAGTCAGAAGAATCGACATATACTTGGGATGGTTTTTCCTAATCGTGGCGGATGTTGTAAACAACTTATCATATATGTTTGGATTGGAATTTCCAATGTCTTTCGGTACGGAAAGCCTTTTTTCAAATGACATCCTAACAAAAATTCTCTCATGCTACTTCTACCTTCAAAACAACTACAATGGAACAATACGGAGATAAATTATTACGGAAAGTGCATGGAAATTATTTTATCGGACATATGAGATCCATCCTGGAAGCAAGATAATTTGTTTCAAAGTCATAATACGTATAGGCAAATAAATAGGGACTGACAGACCCTACATCACCACCTCATGCCAAGGCCGTACCCTGCAGCGGGAAATTTGCGCCCGACCGAGGAGGTGCGCCCCACCATGGGAACCATACACACGGCCACACCAGGAAAAGGAGTAAACCCTAGAAGCCAGGTTTTCATGAGAAGGGAATGACAGTTACCAGCTCATACATTCCTACTTTGCACAGTATTGAGGCGGTCAACATCACTACGGTATTCACGCCTAAATGCTACTACAAGTTCGTGCAAAGCATACCTACGACTAGGATTCATACCAACACAGAAGGACGATATTTTCTACAAGATCATGAAAAGGTACGCCTACAGCTAGGGTTTGCACTAACACAAGAAAACAAGAAAAAACAAGTTAAAGAGGAAGACATACATGGGATTCGCTCGCCCGCTTTACTGTTACCACACGGTTAGAGTAGTAATAATAATAATAATAAAAAAAAAATCCCGTGTGGCATCTCTTCATAATAATAATAATAATAAAATAAAGAAGATAATAATAATAATTTATAATAATAATAATAATAATAAAAGCCTTTATGGCCCCTTTTCATAAAAATAAATAAAATAATAATAATAATAATAAAGGTGTGAAATAAAAGGAGAGGCCGACCCCTTTTATAGGCGTGATACTTGGGAGTTTGAATAAGGAAAGGACTTCCTATTTGAGTCAAGTAAGGAAAAGAGGCAACCAGGCCCGCGAAGACAAATCATCGTGCTAAGCCGTCCGCACCATGCCTTGGCCCCACCATACCAAGCCATCAGCGCATGCTTTGCCTCACCAAACCGTGCCTTGCCATGGCGGCACCATGCCAAGCCGTCTGCGCAATTGCCTTGGCCCCACCATGCCAAGCCGTCCGCGCTATGACTTGCCGCGCCAACAAATCGCCAAGCCAGCGTCATGATGTTCCCTAACCCATCCAAGATGATGTATAGCCATACTAAGCCGGCGATCTTCATTTCACCACTTCACGGTCTACACCACAAATAGAATCTATGCAAGGCCGCCTAACACGGGGATCATGAACTCTCCTTACCTCTCGAAAAAGGTTAGTCGGACCTTCCTGACCATCTTTACACGACTTGTCATTTCGATTTTTGTTTTTTCACGTCACCATCTAATACTTACCTCGCAATAATACTCATGTTCTGAGCTAAGCAGGGGACTTAATGTTGATGGTGGTTTTTAGCTTAGGGTTAAACTCGTAAAACTGTACAACTGACATGACGTCACTATGACCATTAGCACATTTATTGAATCAGTCAGCATACCTATGCAAGAATTACCGGGGTACCTTTTTTTTTATACATGGGTCAGGTTCCACGGCAGAACCTTTACCGACATCATCTATGACAAACCCTAATTCTCATGCTACCGCGCCAAGGCATGCCAACC
This sequence comes from Papaver bracteatum, assembly GCA_023529315.1. Taxonomy (NCBI): domain Eukaryota; kingdom Viridiplantae; phylum Streptophyta; class Magnoliopsida; order Ranunculales; family Papaveraceae; genus Papaver; species Papaver bracteatum. Next base: position 486,911 of record JAJJWX010004332.1, on the reverse strand, counting down.
ATGCCAGCCGCACCACTGTGTCAATGGAAAACCATGCCAGCCACATCTCCACGCTAAGGCATGCCAACCATGCCAGCCGCACAACTGTGCCAATGGAAAACCATGCTAGCCACATCTCCGTTCCAAGGAATGCCAACCGTGTTAGCCTCACCATGCGCCAAGGCCTGCCAACCATGCCAGCCGCACCAACGGAAAACCATGCCAGCCACGTCTATCGCGCCAAGGCATGCCAACCATGCTAGCGGCACCATGCGCCAATGGCATGCCAAACCCTTGGCCCCCACCATGCCAACCGAACCTTTCCTTGGCCCCAACCATGCTAGCCTCACCATGCGCCAATGGCATGCCGAACCCTTGACCCCACCATGCCAAGCCAAACGCACCTTGCCTTGGCCCCACCATGTCGAGCCGTCCGTGCCAAACCCTTGGCCCTACTATGCCAAGTCATCCGCGCCATTTTTCCTTGGCCCCACCATGCCGACCTTCCCTATGCGGCTACCAAAACGAAGGCGTGCGACGATCAACGGCCACCCTTCCATCCTAGATGCAATTCCTAGCCGTCCAAGGTCGCCAAATAATGCATGGTAACCTTTGTCCAAAAACCCTAGTTTTGGCCACGCCAAACCGCGCCAAGGAATGACATGCCACATGTGCCAATGGCATGCCATCCGCATTTCCGCGCCATACCATGCCGTTCTCCCCTATTGCGGCTACCAAAACGAAGGCGTGCGACGATCAACTGCCACCCTTCCATCCTAGATGCGAATCCTAGCCGAACAAGGTTTCCAAACAACGCATGTTAGCCTTTGGCCCAAAACCCTAGTTTTGGCAATGCCAAGGCATACCATACCACATGTGCCAATGGCATGCCAACCACCTTGCCGCGCCACGCCATACCGGCTTTCCCTATGCGGATATAAAAACGAAGGCCTGCAACAATCAACGACTACTTTTTCATCTAAGGTGCAGATCTTAGCCGTCCAAGGTTACCAGCCAACGCTTGGCAACCTTTGGCCCTAGTTTAGTCGCGCCTAAACAAAGCGAAAACCCTAAATTTTGGCCGCGCCTAAACTAAGCCATATTAAAGCCATACTGATCATGCTTTCATGCCACTGGATACCAAACGAAGGGTTGCAATAATCAACGGCTACCTTTCCTCTTAAGATGCAAAATCTCTACCATCGAAGGTCACCACCAAGCCGTCAAATCTCCCAAGCTCAACTCGCTGGACAACAACAACGTGCTACATGTTTTCCACGAAAACACTCGAGATATCAACACATGTCACAAACTTGGGGGATGCTCATTGGGTATTGGTTTGGCGGTTTACAGCGTGCGGCGTACACTACGCCCATTATAAGAAAGTGTCATAAGGATGAGGCGGTTAGTAAATACAGGGAATAATGGTGAAAGGCTTTCTTTTATGGAACATCAATTCCAGACGTTACCGGTTACCACCTCCTCTCATTTACTCACCCGTTTTACATTTCTTAATGAGACCAGAGTACGTTTCACTTCGACTTGCATAAATAGGCATTACCTATTTCCACTGAAGAACAAGTTCAGGTCAGGAACATACAACACTCATAAAATATTTGCTAGCTCTCCATCTGTTAGCTTCCCACTTTCTGATACAAGTCGTAAAACAACTACTCTTCCATAATCAACTATTTTGGTCTCAACACTTTCTTCGCTTCCCTCCCCAAAACCAACCCTTCTCATTCACTTTGTGACCGAAGCAAGTGTGGAACGGCCATTTTTTGTTTTAGGCCGGATTTGTACAGATTGATCTCTCGAATCTAAAGTACTCCCTTGCAGTACATTTGTTTAGGGTTTAAATTCGTTTCTCACACACACACCTGAAATTACCGAAATCACTAAAAACCGTTTTCACCCTCAAACAACTGTAAGGAAAATTTTTGTTGACTCTCTTTAGTGCAACTTTAGAATGTACCCCATATGCAATTTAACAAACCAAATTATTAGCGCAAAAGCGAAGAAAGTTTATAGACAACTTTTACAAAGTATTTTATTAAACAGAACACGGTATAACGACATTTTTAGTTAAGAAAGGTAACTAACATCACCTGGTCAGACTAAAGGATTTTCTTAGAATCATAGTTAGAAGGAATTTGCAAATTATGTATTCTCTTCAGGTATTTTGCTTCTCTTTGTAATGGGATCTCCACGGACATCACGTTGCATGATCGCATCATCTCATTATCTATAGTAACCATATAAAATTGTTTTCTTTAACAGCCTCAAATAAAAGCTCTCTCTTAACAGACTTGCGACCTAAAAATCAAAACTGTTTGAATAATGGTTTCCTAGCAATAGGCCAATAACTTCTGAAGCTGTACGTAGCGCTTTATAATTTGAGTCCGCATTTGGTAAATGGACCACTTCTCTATAACAACATTATGAATATCAACAAGGCAAATGTAGTCCCAAGAGATATGTATATAAATAACACGATAATCACCCCTCAATGTATCATACATATGCAAGATATATCGACTTAGTCCTCCTCATTCATTGGAAGGCAGATCAGGTCATGAACGCCAACAAATTCACCGTCACTGGAAGACAAACTTGAGTTATGCCAAAAAACCGTATTCAAACACTAGTTTTTTCTTCCACCATGGTGTACTATTGTTAAATTTCTTAATGACAGGTAGGGCTGCACAAAACCGAACCTAAACCGTGAACCGAATCGAAACAGTTGGATTATTAACCGAATCGAAGCGAAACCGAATCCCACGGTTTAGGTTTCAGTTGTCAGTTTCACAAAACCCACACCCTCAGTTTCAGTTTAGGTTGTTGTACAAAACCGTGCCGAGAAAACCGAATAACCGATTGATAAAATTGCAGTCGTTAATTATTATATTTCTGTTAAGTGCATATTTTGCATATATTTAGTGTCGAATCCATGCTAGTATTTTCTATATTTTCTTGCGAATTATTGTATATTACTCTTGTTTTCTCTTATTTATGTTTTGCTAGGTGAATCATCCAAAAGAAGTGAATTTGCACTTTATTGTGCAATAAAATAAATTAGCTAAAAGTGGAGAAGAGCCAAAAACCAAGTAGATCTCGTTCATATCTACAAGTCCTTGATATAATCTCGAAGAGGGCTAAAAGACGAATCCAATGGCGAAAGAATGGATTCGATCCGATGTCGTATGAAGAAGTTACGGGCGATTGAAGCAAAGCAAAGTTGCGAAATTATTTACGCACAGAATTTATAAGGGGCCTCCAATTTACTAAGAGGCAGACACATTTTCAAAGGGACTGCTAAAAGGAGTCTGGTCTTTTACTTAGGGGGAAGCCAGAATTCAAAACATGTTAAAGGCAATCGTCTAATTTACTAAGGGCTACCACCAGCACCTTCTTCACCAAGCATCACGACCAGTCCAGGGAGTTTTGAGTTTCGACTGTGATTGATGATCGATGGAGCAGCATGGAGGAACAAATGGTATTTTGATGCTGTTTCGATGGAATATATGGGAGCTGATGGTTGAGCTGCAAATAACGGAAGGTAAGGGTGCCGGCAGTGATGGTGGTCGATTATTGATCGGAGTTGATGGTTAATGGCAGTGATCAATGGTAAATGAGAATATGAAGCAAACTGTGGTTGCTTCCAGCGAAAGGAGAGATGGAGAGCTTGGCAGAAAACGAGATAGGTTTCGTAATGATGGAGAAGAATGATCAGTGGCTCGACAGGTTTGTGATAATGATGCTGGTGATTCTCATGCAAAGAGATAGACGAGCTCGAGAGTTTCAGGGAGAATAAGTTAGATGCGAAACAGAATGGCATGGAAGTTGTTTCTGTTAATATCGGTGAGCTTGAGTTGGAGAATGAAGAACTCGAGCATGGTGATGTCATTGTCAGGTGATGGAACTATAGAGAGAGGTTTCTGTTATGAAGTTTAGGAACGAGAAAGAATGAGGCAGAGCTGCTGGTCTCTCTGTGGTGATTATTACGATTCCGGAGTTGGACAGGGTGATAGAGAAGAAGGGCAGAGATGGAGATAGGCGTTGCTATTGGGTTCTGCCATTAATGGTTGTTGTTACTTCCGGTGTTGGCAGTTGATAGTGCTATTGATTGTCGATGGCTGTAACTCGAGAGATGGAAGTGAGGATTGTCGAGGAAGATATCTGGAGTTGAACTGTGGTTGAAGGGAGTTGTATTTTTCACGGAGTTGGAGTTAAGAAATTTCACGAATAGCCTGGTATACGTGAGTTATTGCCAGAGAAGTAGAAAAACTCAGGAAGAAATTATCTTCACAGCAACCCAGACTGTCCGTGGAAGTTATTTGCCGGAGTGAAAATCCAGGGAAAGAAATATATCACGGAGGCATGAGTATCCGTGATTCTGACGGGAGAAACCAAATCCAGCAGAAATTTTCGCTCACGGAGGGATATATGTCCGTGGTAAACTTGCGAAGTTCAGTGAAAATTTGCACTGTAAGTTTCACTAAACTGACAGGCTATTACGGTTAATCCATGACATTATGGGCTGGGCCTTTACAACTCGCGACAGTCCATTTGAAATTGGTTGAGAATTTAGTTCCGGTCAAGTATAGGATGCGACTTCTTTTGGGATTCTAGCTAGTTTTTGGCAACCATTCGACACGGGATTTGATGCACGGGCACTTCTATTTTTGGAACACCTATAAAAGAGATATTTCAATCTCTATATCTTAATCTTTTATCAAGCCATTGGAGAGAAGAACTCAAGAGAAGAAAAGCTAGGGTTTTGGAGCGATTCATCACCGTAACTATTTTTTTTACCATTTTATTATATGAAACTCATGGGTTTTGTTAGTACCATGAGTAGCTAAACTTCTTAGTGATTGGGGATGAATTCTAAGTTCTAGACATGATTTGAGTTATTATATAAATCTATTTTGAAGTTCTTCACATGATTATTGATTGTTTATACTAATTAGAATATTTATGATTAATTGATAGATTGTTTAGGTGGACAACTAAATTAATTTGTTGATTCAATCAAATGCTAGTATTGAGTTAGGAGATAAGTAATAGTCGAATAATTCATACAAAAGTAGAGAACACAATACCTTGCAGAGGGATTCTGTGTAGCGATTGTGTGTATAAACAACACTAGAAAGTGGTCCTTGAGCTAAGAGTCTAACTACTAGGATCAATCTATAATTCACAAAAGATAAAGCATTCAGAGAAATTACACCTTGAGTGAGCTACTACTAGGTGGTTTAGAAGAATAGAATCTGGTATTGGAGAGCTTCCGTACCCAGTGATATAAGGAATTTAGGGGATAGCACTAAGCTAGTTGTTATTCCACGGTTGGTAATAATCTGTGATTAATTGTATTAATGGATGAATATAATAACTTGATGACGGTTTAGTAACGAAGAAGGGTTCCCTGATCATATTTCTCTTCATTGCTTGCAACTTTATTATTTTTAATTGCTTTGATTTTACTTTGAATCTAAAACAAAATCCCCCATTGTGACACTTTTTGACAACTAAAATTCCCTGCTCTTCGTGGGAACGAACCTTATTTGCTACTATATTATTCATTATTAAAGTATAAGTGAATTAATTTGTGTACTTACGACACGCATCAAATTTTGGCGCCGTTGCCGGGGAGCAGTCGGTAGCTTTAGTTGTTGTTTCTTTTTGTTTTATTTTTCTTTTTAGTCTTATTTTTAGTTTTTGATTTAGCTTTTGAGAATTTTGTTTCAGGTACTTAATCTCTGGCATCAAAGTATTGGAATTACCCGAGGTGTGGAATTCAAACTCGCAAAGGAAAGTAACTAAAAGAACGCCCAAAGTTGCAAGAAGATATTTCTACATCAATAATGGTAGGCGGTGCAAATAATCCACCACCACCTCCACCTCCGGAGAGTAAGTTATGAGAGTTGACATCTCCATGCTTAGATTCGCAACCACTGTGCATTATAATCACTGAACCAGTAGAGCTGAAGTCGAATCTACTTCATCATCTACCAAAGTTCAAGGTACATCCAGGTGAAAATCCAAATCCACACCTTCAACAGTTCCAGAACACGATGACAAGTCTGAGGCATGCAACCGCAGACAGAGATATAGCTATGCTACAAGCCTTTTCATTCTCATTGATAGACTTAGCAGAAGAATAGTTGTATTGTCTTCCTCCAGGGAGTGTTACAACATGTACTGAGATGAAAAAGTTATTTCTGGAGAAATATTTTCCTGCTTCCAAAGCGGCATCCATTCGTAAGGAAATTAGTAGCATTCTACAGATGTCTGGGGAGTCTCTATATGAATATTGGGAGAGGTATAAGGGGTTGTTAGCAAGTGGCCCACACCATAATATATCCTCAATACTTATCATTCAATACTTCTACGAAGGATTACTTCCAGAATAGAGGAGTTTGATGTATGCAGCTGTTGGTGGTTCACTTACTGAGAAGATAATTTCGCAGGCAACCAGTTTGATTGAGAGTATGGATGTTAATGCTCAATAATTCTACACTAGAAACAACTCTAATGTCAGAAGAGTTGGCGAAATGGGAGAGTCTACATAGTCAAAGCAACGGATGAACAACATAGAAAAGGTAGTACAACGAATGGCAGCAGTGATTATTCCTTCCTATGAAGAAGAGTCTGAATTGGTGAATGTTGTGTTCCCTAATCAGAGGCCAAGGCATGATCCATACTCTAATACTTATAATCCTGGTTGGAAAAATCACCCAAATTTCAGTTATGCAAATCAGCATGCTGCAGCTCCTAATCTGTATGGGCGACAGAGTAGTTTTCAACAACCACAGTTCGGACCACAACCTCCACCTCAGCCTCAACAGCAGAATCAGAGTTCTAGTTTAGAGGAGATGATGAAAATGATGATGCAAAAGCAAGATGCAAATTCTCAGCGTCAAGATGCAATCCTGCAGAAATAAGACATGGCTATACATGACTTGCAACTTCAAATGAGGCAATTGGCTACATACATGAATGAAATAAAAGCACAGAATTCGGAAAAGTTTCCATCACAGCCTTTTGTGAATCTAAGAGCGAATGTCAATGTTGTAACTCTAAGAAGTGGGAAGCAAACAGAAAAGCCAAAACAACAAGAAAAGGGTAGTCACGACTTGGAAGAGGAAGTAGAGGTGGAAACCGTTCCAAAGGAAAATCCAACCTCAACTAGCCAACCTAAGGACACAATTCATACTTTTACCACACCACCTTCATTCCCTAGTCATTTTTCCAAATCAAAGAACCAATCTCAAGATAAGGAGATCATGGACATTTTCATCAAGATACAAATCAACATCCCATTTATTGAGGCCATCATAACCGTACCCAGGTATGCTAAGGTTTTGAAGGATTTGTGTACAATGAAGGATAGTTTGATTGCTAATGAAATTACTCAGGTGGGATAAAGTGAAGCTATGCTATTGAAGAAGATGCCTGCAAAGTGTGAAGATCCTAGGGGTTTCACCATACCAGTCATTATTGGTACCAAGAGGTTTGAGCGTGCTTTGCTTGATTTGGGAGCATCCATAAGTGTTATGTCAGCCGATGTTTATGATTCTTTGAATTTTGGACCTTTGAAAGAGGCGAAGATTACTATTCAATTGGCAAACAAGTCCAATATATATCCTAAGGGAGTCGTGGAGGACGTGTTAGTTCAAGTGAATCAATTAATCTTTCCGGTTGATTTTTACATTGTGGATATGCATAATGGAGATAATTGTTCATCTACTTCCTTACTTCTTGGGAGACCGTTTATGAAAACAACAAAGACGAAGATAAAATCTCATATTAATACCACTTAATCGGTATTAGAATTATTTCCTCACCATGTCTGCCATATTCGAGTGAGGAAGAAGAAATCAAGGAACCTTTTTGTGTAGATTATGGAAATAAAATCTAGAAATTGAAAAATAATTGATATATTCGTATATGTAAATATATTATATTTTCGGAAATATGAGAAATATAAAAATATCCTTTTCATTGTGAGATCTTTCCTTGTCTGAACCATGAGTCTGGATCAAACATCTTTGCATGAAAAGATGATAGATCAGAATGATCATCTTAAAAATAAGTCAGGGGGTTCTCTTGAGACTAGGGGTAAAATCTAAAAGGGAGATTGGCTTAGCAAGAAGGAAAGAGAGAATACGCTGAAGAAAGATCAGTGTATTGAGGCATTGACATTATTTTGTGTTCAATCAAAGATAGGACTACATACTCTTGCAGAGTCCTTCTCGAAAATTTCTCACCTGCAAGAGGTTCTAGTTAAGCAACAAGGTTTTCTACTTGAATAAATTCACAAGCTGAAGAACAAAAATAGAAACCTACCTTCATGTTGCATTGATATGAAGGATTGAGTTGTATTAGAAAAATAGACATCAATTTTTGATTGCTTTCATTGATTGTATAAGTCTATTGAATAAAACTATTATGAATAAAGTTATTTGATTTATAATTTTTCTTGTGATAGTTTTTGATTTACATAGCCGGTACTTTAATGCTTTATTTATTTACTATGTATGTGTATGAGATCTTTGATTTCGGTTTTATTACCTTGATATTCGATCTCATAATATGTTGTGAACCCTTATGGTTTGGGTGACTTTTTGATTTAGCAGGATTAAGTTCTATCCCAAGTTGGTAGGATTTATCAAAGGATCATGAGGGATTCCTGTAGAAACAATATGTGAAAAAGTCACAATATGTTGAATCGGTTTTGGTTTAGCATAAAAACATATGTGTTTCGACGGTTTTCAACTTTTGCTTGCAATTGTTAAAATCGATTTTCAACCTTTCTCTGGTAAAGGTTGGTTGTTGTTATTCTTTTGTATTTGGAATGAGAATGACAACATGATAGTGTTTCGATAACAATTCTCCCGGAAGAAGAAAGCGATGGAATCATATTTGGAGAAGTTGGATGCGAAATTTAGGTAACAATCTTGTTAGTTAATTGTTTTCCTGTTTTATGGATTAATGAATGAATATGTTAACGGGACGAGTTGTTTAGTCCAATTTGATTCCGTATAAGCTGAGCTAAGTTAATTATGATCTTAGTTAGACTTATCAAAGTGGAGGTTTCAGTTATTCAAGTCTAGCTGAAAGTATAAACAAGGAAATGCTAGTAAACTAACCTAGTATTTGGCTTGTTTGAAATCTAAATGTCTAAGTTATATGGATAATTAGAACCTGATGAGAAAAATGGAGTTTATCTTTCTTTTGGTCTTATCGAATGAAGCGGTTGTATTTATACAATTATTTTAGCAAAGGGACTAACTTGCTTAGTTGTTTTTTTTGTTTGCTAAACTAGTTGGGAAAATTGCTTCGGGCAATTATTTCCATGATAACATATCAAAACGTAATTACTTGCAGTTTCTGTTTTGATATTGGTTATAAAAAATGGTGTGTAAAACCCTCGTGCTTAACTCAACCGGTTGCAAGTCTATTTTGAGATTTGTAAGATCCTTTTCGTGTTGTCCATTATTTTTTCGTTTCTTTGTCATTTTTGTGACAAAAAGGGGGAGAAATATATGGAGTAAACAAGTGATGCTGGTATCAATTTATGGTTGATTGGTGTCACTAGGGAAGAGGACAGTGGTGCTTGAACGTTTATCTAACGAATGAGGAAAAGCATAGACTAAGGGGGAGTAACATATCATATGAATGGGATAATAAATATGTACGGATTGAAAATCTACCTAGCTCACCTTTATGGGGAGTATAATCTTTGTTATTATAGTGCAGCTTATGTATTTTTGAGATTGAATGAATGCAGTTTATGTGTTGTGGATTCGGGAATCAAGCGTATGTGTAATGAATTCTTGTAATTTGTTTATCAATATGATTGTAAGAGTTTTGTCACTAAAATTGAACAAAGGGGGAGATTGTTAGAGCATTGCTCGGCTGAACCCACCAAGCGCTGGTATGTCAAGTTTGGTTGTCATATTTTAGTGAAGTAAAACTCATTTAAGAGTTGCTTGATTTAAATGTACTAGAGTCAACTTCATATAGGTTATCTTGAAACTATTAGGATGAGACATTACAAGTATTACGAAGACTTGAAGAAGTGAAGAAGTGCGGAGCTACAACGACAACATAATTCTTCCACTTGAGGTTAGTGATATTTGATTAAACTATTTTATTCCCTAACTTATCTTTCAAGTCGTGCAAATTGAAAACATAAAACTGTGAAGCATGAACACTCTAGATAGACATAGTATTAAGGAACACAATATGAAGTTTCTTGCTTAACCATTAAACTTTGTATATAAGACATCGACATAATCGTATGAATGCTATTGTGATTATGTATGGGTATCAGGTGAGGATTTCATCCTACGGAACAATGTTTACATGTGTTCTAAGGAAGTAAGTTCATGATATGTGTGGTGAACCGAAAAGGAAATCGCTAGGCATTATTGGGGATGTTCTTCATTGCATATCTTATGAACGACCAATATGTGTGATTAGTATAACCGCTCACGACTTGTTTGTGTTCTTGGTAAAACTATTCACATGAGGCCTGAGTTATGTATTGGTATGAATTTTATTAGTGAAACCGATCTTAAGTAATCACCTGGGTATGATCGGGTTGTGTATGTCTGAATTTATTACTGGGAAGAGGGGAACCGATCCTAGTAAGAGGTGCAGTGAATCACAAGGGGAACCGATCCTTGTATGAGGTGCAACAAGGTTTATGGAAGAAAGGGGAACCGATCCTATGAACATGTGCGACATGTTTTTGGAAAGGGGTAACCGATCCTATGGACATGTGCAGTGCATACAAGTTAGATACCAAATATATGTGGGGAACCGATCCTAGTACCTATTCAGCCGTATCTTTGGTAAGCTAGTGTAACTATGCACAGTACTCACATGGAGGAAGAACCGAAACTTGTTTTGGTAGAACCGTAAACCCCTGAGTTGTGATTGAGTAGTACTTGATCAATCACATAGTTCTTGAAAGTCAGATTAACCAATTCTAAACTTGTTTGGAAGTGTGGTAAATCAATTTCAAGTGAGCAAGCATGGAAAAGACTTGCAAGAGTAAGATTTCGTCACTCTTTGAACACAGTGCATTAATGTTTATTCTATTTTGTTCAAAGATGTTCCTTAACGGCTAAGAAGGAAGTAAATCCCAAGATCGAATTTAAATAAGTTAAGAATCTTTTAAATTAAGGTTTTTTAATTATATATGTAAAATAAGAATTAGTAATGTGCATTTGCTAATTAAAGATTTTCCAAGGAGATTTCGATCATTATTTTTGGACAGTGCATTCACAGGAATTATAAAAACCGAATTTGGTGGAGTAATGAAAGATATCTTGAGAATATTTTCGATTTTGTAAATTCCTTGGTGTCCAAACTTCCTTGTCTATAAATACTTTGAGTTTGCATTTCGAGCAAACTAATCATGCGTAACCTAGACTTACTCTTTTGTGTTTGTTACTGGTGAAGCCGCCTATCGGAGAGGAGAGTAATCTAATTAGGTGAAATCTCTTACGACCCTCAATTTAAAGTCTTCTTTGGGATTGAGAAGCTCTAGCGCGACCCGTTGGTGGGAAACTAGATATTTCGGTTTATCTTTAGTTTTCGTATTGATTTGATTGACTAACGGTGGTTGAACTTTGATTGCACCTAGTTTTTTTATGCTTGAGAATCTTCTCTCCTGATATAAGATTCACTCAAACTAGTTCAAAGTTTCGACAGGGATATTTAGACTGTTGTTAGATCTAAAGACAATCTTGTAATAATCCATTGTTAACAGACCCCGTTATGTGTGTGATTGATCACAAGAGATTCAAGTAGTTGTGTGTAGGTGTTTATTGAATATCTAAGAATATTTGAAGACAAAGAAGGTATTGAAGATTTCTAACTTTCCTTTTACAATCTTTGGTGTGCACAATACTTGTTTGAGAAAAAGAGGATCCAATTAATAATTGGTTTATCCTTATGGTATATTGGATTGATTAATTGATGAAGATCGGCATCAATACATATCACTTGGTTGAAGAGTGTTGTTGGCTTAATCGTAACGATTACCTTTGGATGATTAAACATAAGATATATCTTGGAACCGGGCAAAGGAGTTTATGTTAAGATAAACAAGGGAACCTTTGTGCAACTCATATCTCTTGGTTGAAGAGAGTTCATACCAAACAGATTTGTTGTTCCTTTACTATTTGGAATACGAAACAAAGGAATTGGTCCAAGTACGTGACTTGTTTACAGGTTGGAGGCGTAGGAATATTGACAGAATTAGGTGAACTATAGGTTTAGTTGCTTGGTCTCAACTATACGAAGTTGTCTTACTTTGTATAGCGGCTTAATCCTGAGAGTATTCAATTCTGGACTAGGTCCTGGGTTTTTTTTGCATTTGCGGTTTCCTCGTTAACAAAATCTTGTTGTGTCATTTACATTATATTTCCGCATTATAATTTTTTTATTATGATTAAAGTAAATTGCACAAACGTTAATTCCTATTTACTTGATACGTGAATCCTATTGAGTTTGGTTAAGTCAGAAACTTTGTATCAAGTAAACATACTTTGTTGTTGTATTGTCTCGATCTCATATCCATAGACGATCACACAAAGTGTGAAATGATTTGTTGTATTGTCTAGACTCAGTCCATAGACAATCACTTTCGAGGAAAGGACTTATAGGAAGGAAAAGTTATAGATTGAGGTATAATTGGGGTACCCTCACCTTTTCAATTGGTATCAGAGCAGGCAAACACGAAAAGAGCTAACAATATGTGTTTGGTGCGATCCATCCTATAAGAGTGAACTCGAGTTCTCACAAATCGACTTCAATTAACGTACTGCCAAGATTTGACGGAACAAACTATCTATGGTGGAAATCTGCTATGCGATCTTTTCTTCAATCACGAGACTTTAATACTTGGGTATTAGTCGTCGATGGTTATATTCTTCCAAAGATAGAAAATTCGAATACTGAGCTTAAACGCCTAGTAGATTTTTCGAACGAAGAAAAGGCACTAGCTAAGCAGAATTCAGATGGTTTGAATGCTTTAATACATGTTGTAAGCCGTGATCTACAACATCATATATCAACATGTCAAACTTCGAAAAAAGCTTGGGATAATATTCAAATCGTGTTCGAAGGAAACACATCAGAGAAAGAAGATAAACTTCAAACTATTACGTCTGATTGGGAAAACCTTCTAATGGATGACAACGATACTTTGAAGAGTTTCATCTTAAACACTCTGAGATGATTAATACATCTTTCTCTCTAGAAAAGACAATATCTGAAAAGGATATAGTGTGCAAAATTCTCAGATTGTTTCCACCAACATATGATTCTAAGAAGCATGCAATCATAGAGGCTAATGATCTCTCAACTCTCTCACGAAGCATACTCATTGGAAAGTTAAATATCTTTCATCATGAATCACAGTCTATTCAAAATAAAGGAATTGCTTTTAAAGCTGGTAAAATTCATAAATTTCCAATGGAAAGGAATAAACAGTTGGATGATTCAGATGAACAGATTGCAGGAAACACTGATGATGAAATCGAAGAATCATTATCTTTGATTACTAGACAGTTTCGAGATCTCTTAAGGTCAAGAAATAAGAGATTCATAAAGGATACTCACCAATCATCTCGACCACATGATCGAGTTCATGTCAAAAAGGAACATGAAGAAGATGATGAATATCAGCCACAATGCTTCAAGTGTAAAGGGTTTGGTCATATTGCTAAAGACTGTCCCAATCGTAAGAAGTAGACTGGAAGTAAGGCATTGGCTGTAACTCATGATGAGACCTATGATTCATATGATTCTGAAGTAGATGAAACAACTAATTTTGAATTAGTTGTCAATCTTATTTCTTCCACCTACATTAGTGATTTACCCATTTTAAGAATGGACATGCCTTCCGATGTTATTAAATCATCTAATGGTAAAGGGAAAGATAAGATAAGATGCATAAACTGTCTCAAGAACAAAACTGCTAAGAGTTGCGTTGACAACCAAAGTCAAGACACTTTGCTAGTTCGAGGTAACAAAAGGAGAATTTCTCATATGATTCTAGATCAAGAACACTCGGGTTGTTCAAAGTTCTATAATGAGAGAAAATCTCATACTAATACCACTTAATCGGTATTAGAATTCTTTCCTCACCATGTGTGCCATATTCGAGTGAGGAAGAAGAAATCAAGGCACCTTTTTGTGTAGATTATGGAAATAAAATCTAGAAATTAAAAAATGTTTGATATATTCGTATATGTAAATATATTATATTTTCGGAAATATGAGAAATATAAACACATCCTTTTTTGTTTTGAGATATTTCCTTGTCCGGACAATGAGTCTGGATTAAACATCTTTGCATGAAAAGATGATAGATCAGAATGATCATCTTAAAAATAAGTCAGGGGGTTTTCTTGGGATTAGGGGTAAAATCTAAAAGGGAGATTGGCTTAGCAAGAAGGAAAGAGAGAATACACTGAATAAAGATCAGTATATTGAGGCATGGACACTCTTTTGTGTTTAATCAAAGACAGAACTGCATACTCTTACAGAGTCTTTCTCGAAAATTTCTCACCTGCAAGAGGTTCTAGTTAAGCAACAAGGTAAATTCACAAGATGAAGAACGAAAATAGAAACCTACCTTCATGTGGCATTGATATGAAGGATTGAGTTGTATTAAAAAAATAGACATCAATTTTTGATTGCTTTCATTGATTGTATAAGTCAATTGAATAAAACTATTATGAATAAAGTTATTTGATTTATAATTTTTATTGTGATAGTTTTTGATTTACATAGCCGATACATTAATGCTTTATTTATTTGCTATGTATGTGTATGATATGTTTGATTTCGGTTTTATTACCTTGATATTCGATCTCATAATATGTTGTGAACCCTTATGGTTTGGGTAACTTTTTGATTTAGCAGGATTAAGTTCTAGCCCAAGTTGGTAGGCTTTATCAAATGATCATGAGGGATTCCTGTATAAACAATATAGGAAAAAGTCACAATATGTTGAATCAGTTTTGGTTTAGCATAAAATCATATGTGTTTCGACGGTTTTCAACTTTTGCTTGCAATTGTTAAAACCGATTTTCAACCTTTCTCTGGTAAAGTTTGGTTGTTGTTATTCTTTTGTTTTTGGCATGAGAATGACAACATGAGGGTATTTCGATATCAATTCTCCCGGAAGAAGAAAATGATGAAATCATATTTGGAGAAGTTGGATGCGAAATTGAGGTAACAATCTTGTTAGTTAATTGTTTTCCTGTTTTAAGAAAAGCCTATTTTTATTTGATATATATATATTGCTTTTTCTTAAAATAAATTGTTGGTACAATTGATTTGTTTATTACATTATGAATGTATGGATGTGTGTGTGATTCAATTGTTTCCGGTTAAGTAAAACTTTTGTTATCTTGCTTTGTTGTGTGATATCATTAGTTTAGGCTTACAAAATTTGGTGCAATTGCGGTGCTTTAATGTCTATGTTAATTCAATTGCTTCCAGCTAAGTAAAACAATTGTTATTTTATTGTGTAGTATCAATTATTTAAGCTTACAAAATTTCGGTGCAATAGTGAAACCTTGGTTTATATATGTTGTTTCTATTGTTTCCGGTTGAGGTGAATAATTATGCAAGTTGATTTATTGTATTGTATGAATTATTTATGGATTAACGAATGAATATGTTAACGGGACGAGTTGTTTAGTCCAATTTGATTCCGTATAAGCTGAGCTAAGTTAATTATGATCTTAGTTAGACTTATCAAAGTGGAGGTTTCAGTTATTCAAGTCTAGGTGAAAGTCTAAACAAGGAAATGCTAGTAAACTAACCTAGTATTTTTCTTGTTTGAAATCTAAATGTCTAAGTTATATGGATAATTAGAACCTGATAAGAAAAATGGAGTTTATCTTTGTTTTGGTCTTATCGAATGAAGCGGTTGTATTTATACAATCGATTTAGCAGAGGGACTAACTTGCTTAGTTGGTTTTTGGTTTGCTAAACTAGTTGGGAAAATTGCTTCGGGCAATTATTTCCATGATAACATATCAAAACGTAATTACTTACAGTTTCGGTTTTGATATTGGTTATCAAAAATGGTGTGTAAAACCCTCGTGCTTGACTCAACATGTTACAAGTCTATTTTGAGATTTGTGAGATCCTTTTCGTGTTGTCCATTATTTTTTCGTTTCTTTGTCATTTTTGTGACAAAAAGGGGGAGAAATATATGGAGTAAACAAGTGATGATGGTATCAATTTATGGTTGATTGGTATCACTAGGGAAGTGGACAGTGGTGCTTGAACGTTTATCTAACGAATGAGTAAAAGCATAGACTAAGGAGGAGTAACATATCATATGAATGGGATAACAAAGATGTGCGGATTGAAAATCTACCTAGATCACCTTTAGGGGGAGTATAATCTTTGTTATTATAGTGCAGCTTCTGCATTTTTGAGATTGAATGAATGCAGGTTATGTGTTGTGGATTCGGGAATCAAACGTATGTGTAATGGATTCTTGTAATGTGTTTATCCATATAATTGTAAGAGTTTTGTCACTAAAATTGAACAAAGGGGGAGATTGTTAGAGCATTGCTCGGTTGAACCCACCAAGCATTGGTATGTCAAGTTTGGTTGTCATATTTTAGTGAAGCAAAACTCATTTAAGAGTCGCTTGATTTAAATGTACTAGAGTCAACTTCGTATAGGTTAGATTGAAAGTATTAGGATGAGACATTAATTACAAGTATTGCGAGACTTGAAGAATTGAAGAAGTGCGGAGCTACAACGACAACATAATCCTTCCACTTGAGGTTAATGATATTTGATTGAACTGTTTTATTCCCAAACGTATATTTCAAGTCGTGCATATTGAAAACATAAAACTGCGAATCATGAACACTCTAGATAGACATAGTATTAAGGAATACAATATGAAGTTTCTTGCTTAACCATTAAACTTTGTATATAAGACATCGATATAATCGTATGAATGCGGCTATTCATCATTGCATATCTTATGAACGACCAATGTGTGTGATTAATATAACCGCTCACGACTTGTTTGTGTTCTTGGTAAAACTATTCATATGAGGCCTGACTTATGTATTGGTATGACTTTTATTAGTAAATTAGATCTTAAGTAATCACCTGGGGTATGATCGGGTTTTGTATGTCTGAACTTATTACTGGGAAGAGGGGAACCGATCCTAGTAAGAGGTGCAGTAAATCACAAGGGGAACCGATCCTTGTATGAGGTGCAACAAGGTTTATGGAAGAAAGGGGAACCGATCCTATGAACATGTGCAACATGTTTTTGGAAAGGGGGAACCGATCCTATGGACATGTGCAGTGCATACAAGTTAGATACCAAATATATGTGGGGAACCGGTCCTAGTACCTAGTTAGCCGTATCTTTGGTAAGCTAGTGCAACTATGTACACTAATCATATGGAGGTAGAACCGAAACTTGTTTTGGTAGAACCGTAAACCTATGAGTTGTGATTTAGTAGTACTTGATCAATCACATAGTTCTTGAAAGTCAGATGAACCAATTCTAATATTGTTTGGAAGTGTGGTAAATCGGTTTCAAGTGATCAAGCATGGAAAGACTTGCAAGAGTAAGATTTCGTCACTCTTTGAACACGGTTCTTTAATGCTTATTCTATTTTGTTCAAAGATATTCCTTAACGGCTATGAAGGAAGTAAATCCCAAGATTGAATTTAAATAAGTTAAGAATCTTTTAAATTAAGGGTTTTTAATTATATATGGAAAATAAGAATTAGTAATGTGCATTTGCTAATTAAAGATTTTCCAAGGAGATTTCGATCATTATTTTTGGACAGTGCATTCCCAGGAATTATGAAAACCGAATTTGGTGGAGTAATGAAAAATATCTTGAGAATATTTTCGGTTTTGGAAATTCCTTGGTATCCAAACTTCCTTGTCTATAAATACTTTGAGTTTTCATTTCGATCAAACTAATCCTGCGTAACCTAGACTTACTCTTTTGTCTTTGTTACTGGTGAAGCCGCCTATCGGAGAGGAGAGTAATCTAATTAGGTGAAATCTCTTATGGCCCTCAATTTAAATTCTTCTTTGGGATTGAGAAGCCCTAGCGCGACCCAGTGGTGGTAAACTAGATATTTCGGTTTATCCTTAGTTTTCGTATTGATTTGATTGACTAACGATGGTTGAACTTTGATTGCACCTAGTTTTCTTATGCTTGAGTATCTTCTCTTCTGATATAAGATTCACTTAAACTAGTTCAAGGTTTTGACAGGGATGTTTAGACTGTTGTTAGATTTAAAGACGTTCTTGTGATAATCCATTGTTAACAGACTACGTTCTATGTGTGATTGATCACAAGAGATTCAAGTAGTTGTGTGCATGTGTTTATTGAAGATCTAAGAAGATTTGAATACAAAGAAGATATTGAAGATTTGTAACTTGGCTTTTACAATCTTTGGTGTGCACAATACTTGTTTGGGAAAAATAAAATCCAATTAATAATCGGTTTATCGTTGTGGTAGATTGGATTGATTAATTGAGGAAGATCGGCATCAACACATATCACTTGGTTGAAGAGTGTTATTAGCTTAATCGTAACGATTAACTTTGGGTGATTAAACAAAAGATAGATCTTGGAACCTGGAAAAGGAGTTTCTGTTAAGATAAACGAGGGAACCTTTGCGCAACTCATATCACTTGGTTGAAGAGAGTTGATACCAAACAAATTTGTTGTTCCTTTACTGTTTGGAATACGAACCAAAGGAATTGGTCCAAGTACGTGACTTTTTTACAGGTTGGAGGCGAGGGAATACATACGGAATTAGGTGAACTATAGGTTTAGTTTCTTGGTCTCAACTATACGAAGTTGTCTTATTTTGTATAACGTCTTAATCCTGAGAGTATTCAATTCTGGACTAGGTCCCTCGGTTTTTCTGCATTTGCGGTTTCCTCGTTAACAAAATCTTGTTGTGTCATTGTTGATGGTGGATTTTAGTTCAGGGCTAAAGTTGTAAAACCAAATTTTGTGTAATCTTCTTGCAGAGGATGAGACTATTTTTTAAGTGATGAATATTTCTTCGCTTTATTAATTCACCTAGAATGGAGCATGTAGCAACAATCCCCCGAATATTCTGTGAATTTTAACATTATTTATTAATGCTTGAAATGCCTTGTATTTCCTGTGTTGTTCCTAGCAGAATTCTCATTGTTGGTGCGGCATGATGACTGATTGTTACTCGCAGCAGAGTAGCATGAATATCCAAGTACCAACAGTGAGGCATGCACGAAATTCCCGTACAGTCTGTAAACTCTCGGTGTGTTATACTAGCCCGATTGAGCATGTAACTCTCGGTGTGTTATACTAGCCCGATTGAGTATGTAACTCTCGGTGTGTTATACTAGCCCGATTGAGCGCCTAGACTGTCCATAACAGTCTAGAAACAATCACGATCATCCAACTTCACCATCATGATTGGGTGGTCCAGATCAAATCCAATACCCCCAAGAAGGTATTGGAACATTCACTGCCTACCCAATGAGGACCCCGCATGGCCGGCCTCCCAAAAGGGGTGGCATAGCTTGCCAAACCGTACAAACCAAGAAGAATGGACAAGAAATCCTAAATTAGGGTTTGCGGCACATTACATGTGTCGCAAAACGATCTCAACTATCCATCTTCGCAGGCATAGATGGAAGGTGTAGATGTAAATTCCAAGGGCCCAAAGCATGTCAACACAATCACAGTGGGCCACACACATGAACAAACGGTCAGGACCAACCATGTTTGGTTGTCCTAATTCGTGCGCGCAAAACAATGCATGAAGCATGGCCGGCCAAAACCCTAATTAGGGTTTGTATCGATCACGAGCGTTTGTTTTCTCCTGATCGAATGAAGGGCTTAGGAGACAACTGAGCAGGTCCAGTGAGCATCAACATGCTCACCGTGGAACCACCTATCTCCTCACCTGACCGACCAAGGCATATCATGCCTAGTTTCTCCAAAAATGCACGCCCAAACTAGCGTGGTCGCGCTTCCCAAATCACAAACTGATATCGACCACTCAACTTCGCCATACAAATTGAGTGGCTTAGATCACGTTTCCGTGGGACAGTCAGGTATAGGCGTGAATACCAGCCTGCCACCTACACGCCGGACCAAACGACTAAGAACGACCAAGCTTGGTTGTCTTGAAACGCGTGCCTTGAATATGGCATACCGCGCCTTTTAGGAATCCTTTGCGGCATAAGACTTATGTCGCAAATCGATCTCAGCCACTCAACTTCACCGGTAAATTCGAGTGGCCTAGATCAAACCTTCGTGGGAAAGTGAAGCATGGACATGGAAATCAGCATGCTGTCTACACGCATACTTGATCGGTCCTCCATGAAACGCCTCCCATGCTTGGATTCGACCAAGTTGAAAGAGTGCACTCGCACATCTTCTAAACCCTAATCCGACGGTCGCAGATGTGGGTCGCAAGTCATCTCGTCCGTCCAACTTCGCCAGCTCGGACAGATGGCCTAGGATAGGAGTTAGGCGACCAGTAAAGTATCACCGTGATCACCGTCTACCACTCTGCCACACCATATGGTCGGCCAAGAGAGGATTTGCTAGTGCATCTTACAAACCCTCACGTGAAGTAGGCAGGGAATAATGCTCAACAACGATGATTCATATATTCCGAATACATTCGATGCATAACATGCATAGAATACGCACGATACTTTACAAGTATCGACTTCTTAAATAACTTAGTTATTTAACTAGCATTACATGCTACCTTATGTGGGTCCCACGATCCACACACTCGAGACATCAATCATGTCACAAACTAGGGGATACATACTGGGGTATTGGTCTGGCGGTTTACAGCATACAGCGTGCAACGCGCCATCACAAAAACATGTCAGGAAGACATGGACGGTTAGTGATGATAGGAGAAGTGGGCAAGATTGATCGTGTGACACTAACACACAACTCCACTACTCCATCACTCTACTTCCTCCACTTCCCATGAGAGACATGAATAAGGATCAAATGACTTGTATAAATATGTTCTCCTCCCTATTTTCCAAAACAGACAAGACAACACCAAAACCAAGTGTTAATACGAGACGTATTCAAACACCCAGAGCCTGCTTACATTATTCGTAAGCCTGCTTACCTGTCTGTTACAAGTCATAAACAAGCCCACACTTTCACAATCTCAACACCTTCTTCGCTTCCCCCCTTAATATCAACCCCATCTCCTTCACTTTGTAATTGAAACAAGTATGGAACGGCCATTTCTTGGTTTAGGACAAAATTGTATAGATTGATCTCTCAAATCAAAAGCACTCATCGCGCAGTGCATTTGTTTAGGGTTTAGATTCATTCCTCATCCACACACACCAAATTACCAAATCCGGCAGGAATAGTTTTCACCCCTAAACAGTCATTTACTTTATCTTTCCGCATTATAATTGTTTTATTATAATTAAAGTAAATTGCACAAACGTTAATTCCTATTTACTTGATATGTGAATCCTATTGAGTTTGATTAAGTCCGAACCTTTGTATCAAGTAAACACACTCTATTGTTTTATTGTCTCGATATCGTATCCATAGACGATCACACAAAGTGTGAACCGATTTTTTGTATTGTCTCGACTCAGTCCATAGACAATTACTTTCGGGGAAAGGAATTATAGGAAGGAAAAGTTATAGCTTGAGGTATAATTGGGGTACCCTCGCCTTTTCAAATTCTTATCCAATAATCAAGATAGGATTTACCAATTTATTGAACTACTCATAACCTGTGATATTTCAATTATATAAAAAATATAACGTGGAATAGAAATAACACAGACACCAGAATTTTTGTTGACGAGAAAACTGCAAATGCATAAAAATCCCGGGACCTAGACCATATTTCAACACCACACTATATTAAGCAGCTAAAGACACTAGCTTACTACAAGTTAACTTCAGACTGGAATGTAGTTGATCCCTAACCAAGTCTCACACCGATTAATGTACATGCGCGTTCTTTACGCCTCTAGAACCACGCTGGATTCTGCGCACTTGATTCCCTTAGTTGATCTAACCCACAACTAAGAGTTGCTACGACCTAAAGTCGAAGACTTATAAACAAATCCATCTCCCACTGATAAGTCTATTATGATAGATAAATCTATCTCCCATAGAAGTACTTACGAAGTTTTTGTTCTGTCTTTTGATAAATCAAGGTGAACAAGAACCGATTAATAATACGGTCTTATAGTCCCGAATAACAGTCTAGAAATATTAATCTATTGATGGTGGTTTTTAGTTTAGGGCGAAAATTATAAAAGTCTATCTACCTGACCCGACATCAGAAGTAATATACCTTGATATGTTTATATTCCGCACAGAGTTTGAAGAATATATCAACATCTGATGAGTGCCTATGCCTCTCTTCATATTCTATTGAAACTCAAGCTCCTATATGAATTGTTCACTAGTATAGATCCTAATGAGTATTTAAGCTCCTAATCGCATTATTCACTAATGAAATAGAGCCATTTAAAAGTGTTGAGTACCTAAGCGTCTTCACTCATATATGTATTGAGAAATTCAATATATTTATGTATATAAAATTTACCCAGAATGGTGCATGTAGCAACAATCCCAAATATTCTATAAATTTTATCTTGCACCAGCATTATTCACTAATGCATGGCCTGCCTAGTGTTCTCCTATGCTATATTCCCAAACCGAACTCTCAATATTGTCATGACATGACGATTAATGTTCACTCGCAACGGAGTAGCATGAATCTCCCGAAGTGTCAGTATTGAGATCTGCATGAAACACTCACATAGTCCACACCACCCCCTGACAAAGAGATCAGCGCATTCGCACACCTTTTAATTAAAAGTTGGTGCGATCGAACGCGTTTAAATTTCTTAAGGAAAATCTAGACTGTCCATATCAGTTTCAGAAATGATCGCGTCCACACAAATTGGTCGCAAAATTTGACAAGCCTAGCCAAACCCTGGCAGGAATCGGCAACCATCACGATGACCAACGGTAGGCCCCCTATTGTTCCGACCAATCGGACCTTACCTGAATACCTCCCAGCACCACCAAATAGCAACCCTAAGTAGGGTTGTCGCGCTGCTTGGAAAAAGGGTCGAACGATCATGGAATGTCCACGACAGTCTTAAAAGTATCATAGTCGTCCAACTTTTCCAGCTTGGTTGGACGACTTAGATTGCTCCACGAATGATTAGGAAAGTGCTAGCATGCACACTGGCCGCCCCACTTTCCCCTCACTCAAACGGCTTGCCCACGGAAAGGTCATAGGACGATGAATCGATTGACAAAAACATGGTAGGCGTGATGCTTCTAAGACCTAATTTGGGTCACATAAGTACGTCTTAAATCGATCACGACCATCCAACTTAGCCAACCTATTTGGATGGCTTATATCACATTTTGGACAATCAAGAAGGTGCACATAAATTCACTGCCAGCCCAATATTGTCCCCACATGATCGATTTCCCCAAGGGAGCTAACAGCATGCCAAATCTCTTGGTCAAACTCGCGTGGACGTGGATATCTCAAAACCCTAATTAGGGTTTACATCAACATGCTTCTGTCGTAAATTGATCACGACCATCCATCTTCGCTAGCCTAAACGGATGGTGTAGATATAGATTCAAGTGGTCCCAAAGGTATTAACATGTCCACCATTGGCCCACCTTTATATGTGACTGTCCGGCTTGTGAAAACCATGGCCAGATGCCTCGAAACGCACGCCCAAAATGTGATAGGCCACACGGCCTTCAAACCATAAATTTTGCTTAGTGGCAATGAATCTCTGTCGCAGATTGATCGTGACCACTCATCTTTGCCGGTCGAATTGAGTGGCCTAGGTCCAATTTTTGATGGACCAATAGGTGTAGACATGCACGCCGGTAGCCTGTCTCCATGAATGCCTGATTGTCCCGTTTGGATTAACCCTCAGTGCTTGGATTAGGTTGGCCAAATTAGGGGCGCCGCATGGTCCTTAAACCCTAAATTTCATCAACGGCGATGCAAAAATTCCTTAAATCATCTTGTCCGTCCATCTTTACATGCATAGTTGGACGATATAGATTTATTTCTAGTAAATCTGCTAAGCAGCATGACAATCACCAGCCGCCTCTCTTTCACAAGGAGTGATCGATTAGGTGATGGATTGTTTACACAACCCTCAAATGATCACCTGAAGATAGTCTGGCATGCTGTCATTTTAAGACGCTCAATCCTCGACTTATCCAATCAAGCTTTAAAACAACGATGTTTCATGCATATCGACCGTTTTGAGATGCTTTCTTAAAAGCGATGCATTACATGCATCGAGCACGTACGATATTTTATGAATATCAATTTCATAAATAACTTAGTTATTTATCCTAATAGCACCGTATGCTATTTTCTGCGGCAGGTCCCACGACTTGACCCACTCATTTGAGACATAAAACATTTCACAAACTGGGGGATACTTACTAGGGTATTGGTCTGGCGGTTTACAGCGTACGGCGTGCAACATGCCCATTACGATAATGTGTCAGGAAAAGATGGACGGTTAACGGTGATGAGGGAAGTGGGCAAAGGCGTGATCGTGTGACAATCACCATCCCTACACGACCCCACTACTCCATCACTTAACTTCCTCCACTTCCTACGATATGAGGATTGCGATCAAATGACTTGTATAAATAGGTTATTCTACCTATTTTCAAACAACACAGAAAACCAAGTTGTTGTTAACAACGTATCCAGAAAACACCCAGAACTGATAGCTTATATTATGCAAGCCAGTTCAACATTCTGATACAAGTCATAAACAACCAACATCTTCACAATATCAACACCTTCTTCGCTTCCCTCCCTAAGATCAACCCCTTCTCCTTCACTGTGTGACCGAAGCAAGTCTGGAACGGCCATTTCTTGGTGTAGGCCATAATAGTACAGATTAATATTTCGAATCTAAAATACTCCTGTGCAGTGCCTTTGTTTAGGGTTTAGATTCGTTTCTCATCCACACACACCCAAATTTACCAAAACCAGGAGAAACAGTTTTTACCCCAAAACACAATCACCTCATAATAACTTAACTATATTGTAGTAGAAGAATTTATTGTGGAATCAAAAAGAATGAGACGAAGAGCTTTATGATTTTATATCTTACCTATCGGAGATAAATCTCGAGCAAATCTTAGAGAAGATAATACTCAATACGATAAAAAAAAGTAAGATCACAATACACAACTATAGAGAAAATAGTTGGATTTAGATTCACGAATCCCAAATAAAGTCTTCAAGTTGTTAACCTATAATGGTTTTGAAAAACCTAGGTTAAAGGAGAATCGACTCTAGTCACAACTAGGACACAGGAAAGTGATGGGATTAGGTTTTATAGTTGCTAGATTTCTTCCTTATATTGTCTTTCAAATTAGGATTTGCTTTCAATCAAACTAAGATAGATTAGTAGCAAAGCATTCAATATTCACCGTTAGATGAAATCCTGATTTAAGATTTAAGCTAAGTCTGCTTAAAACCAAAGCAATATCCTTCCACCGTTAGATGGTCTTTGATTGTTACACACAAATGAAATATACCCTCATTTAGATATGGGTGACCGTACCTAAACGTGTATATTGAGTTGGCTCAATAACAGTTAGCCGAAGTTAGCTATATGAACACTTTTTTATTAACCACATCACTAGTACACAGAGACCCTTTTGCCACGCCAAATTGGCGTGTCCATAGGGGTTTTGTCACGCCACTTCGGTTTGGACTAGGCGTAACTTCTGCTTGCGTGGTTTTAGGTAACATGGCGAGGTTTTAGGTAGCTTATAGCCACGCCTTCCATGCGTGTCTATTGCTGCATGAAATAGACACGCCAGAGCCATATAGGCGTTGCTATATAGGGTCTCAAAAATTAAGTACTGGTACTCTATAGACACACGATTTATTGTTTTGGCGTGGCTATTTGGCTCACTATAGACACGCAAATTTATTTTTGGCGTGTCTATTTGGTTCACTATAGACACGCAAATTTCTTTTTAGCGTGGCTATTTGGTTCACTTTAGACACGCAAAGTGATGGTTGGCGTGGCTATTTGATTCACTATAGACACACAAATTGCGTTTTGGCGTGGCTATTTTGTTCACTTTAGACACGCAAATTGCTTTTTGGCGTAGCCATTGGTTATCCAAATAGCCACGCCAAATAGGTTTAACGTGGTTATATGTTATATTTTAGCCACGCCAATTTCACTTGCCTTCATCCACATGGTGAATTAGGAACCTTTGAATACCATCCACATGTAACGTTGTGAGCCGTTCATTGGATATCTTATAGACACGCCCCATATAGCGTGGCTATATGTGATATTTAGCCACCCCAATTTACAATTACCTTGATCCACGTGGCCTATTAGGAATCGTTGGATCTCATTTTAGATGATGCAATATTGACCGTTAAATTATATGCATCCAACGCCGTCCACATGTAACGTTGTGAGACGTTCATTGAAGAACCTATAGACACGCCATATAGTGTGGATATATGTGATATTTTGCCACGCCAATTTACAATTAACTTCATCCACTTGGCTGTATTAGGTACCATTGGATCTCGTTTAAGATGATGCAATATTGACCGTTCAGATGTAACGTTGACCGTCCACATGTAACGTTGGGAGCCGTTCATCGGAGAACCTATAGACACACCATATAGCGTGGCTTTATATGATATTTAGCCATGCCAATTTATATCTTCTTAATGTGCCTTTATTGTTATGTTTAGCCATGCCAATTGATCTCGAAGCGTGTATATTACGCGGGTGACGCCTCTAAGCCGTTCAGATATGGCGCATCTAAACCATCCACCTGGCACTACCCAAATTCTCTTATATACTTTATAAATTGTGGTTAAATCTGAAATTCATTTATTCCAAAAATTCATATTATTATTAATAACACAGTAAAAAATGTTGAGCTTTGGTCTAACAGTTTCCAAGAAAAAAATATTAAAGAGAATTTATCCAAAAATCATCAGTTTTTCTTCAACTTTTTTGATGGTGGTGTCTCTGCATGCAATGGATCAGGTTGTGACATTCTCGACGCGCCAAACCTTGTCTTCCTCTGTTTCCCATCTGAAAGTTGGTATGCCTTCTACACAGTTGGTGCATATAACCTTCTTTGCGCCTTTTTAGTCTTCTGAGAAATCTTTTTAGAGGATGCATGACTCCCTGAATGTGGATTGACTGCTAGGTGCTCCTCATTCAGTTTTTCACTGTCCAATTTCTTCTCAGAATCTAAAACTGGTGTTGGTTGCTCATGAGGTTTTCCATGTTGTGGAGTTTCCTGCAGCAAGAGATTAAATGTATTATATATATAGATATATTCTAAATCCAAGGAGAATTCATCTGTCATGTGAATTCTCAACAAGAGACAAACAAAAGTCATTTTTCCAACAATGTAATAAAGCCAACTTCACTGAAGGCCGCGGCATTTTTCACAGCTGACTCCCATAATTAAATCCGTAACCAAATATCAATTTTCAAATTTACACTAGCATTCATGTTCCATTTAGGTGTTAATATATTTCTATCTCGTAATTATTCATTAATCAAACTGAATACACGATTTATGTAAAACTATTTATATACTTGATTAACAAAGCAAAAGAGCTAAGAAACTAACCTTGTCATCAGATATGGAACAGTTATCTTTCGGCCATGCCACAAAACCATCTCTAGCTTCCCCTAATAACTTAAACTCACCACTTGGTTCAGTTAACACGAACGATGGAACTATAACCTCCTGAATATTGTCAGCATAACAATTACTAGGAAGATCTTGTCCATGTATTTTCTGGTTAGGAACCATAGGTAAAATACTGCCTCTAGCAACGACGTTTCCCCTAGATCCATTCCAAAAGTCGTATTTTGCTTTCTGCGGAGATACGGCATATGAACATCATATAAAAAGAAGATGCTAGAATTAGCAATATAGATTTACGAATAAAAAAAAATCAAAAAAAAAAAAACATACTCCATTAGATGTCTTATCCAGATGTTCTGACGTAGATGTGCACGACTTCTCTAGAGATATTGAAGGATTTGGTTGAGAATTACTGGTAGAGTTATGCATAAGATTAGGAGACTTCTTATTAGATCCATCAGAAGGGTCACTACGTGAAGGAGACTTCCGCAGAGAAGTAGTTGGTTGTGAATTACTGGTAGGGTTCTGCATAAGATTAAAAGAGTTATTAGTTACTTTTGAAAGTTACACATGTTTCTATTTTTCTAGGTTCTCTAATTTACACTTGGATCGGTGATTCATATAATTGATAGACTGGTTTATGTATATTCGACTTACAAATCAAACAAGCCAAGCAACTAACCTTCTTAACAGGCTCGGTAAACTGAACACCATACTTTGTCCAAGGAATCGCTTTTCCATAAGTTTTCCCTAATGTTTCCATACCATCAAATCGTACGGGTAGACAGAAATTCGGTTTTATTACTTCATCAATCAGGATTTTGTAGCAATCAACCTCCAACCCATCCTTTCCATGTAATTGTTGTTTTCCTGTTAACCGAAAATCTCTACCTCTAGCAAGGACGTTTGCCTTTGACAGCTCGTCAAAAAGGTTGCACCTTCTACCCTGCGGAAATATATGGCATATGAACATCTTCAAGTGAAAACTTCAAAACAAATTGAGATTTAAAATGCATGTAAAATAAAACAGATACCTGAGAAACTGCTTTAGTTGTCGTGATCTCAGATTGTCTCCGACTAGGTGGATCTTTTGATGTCACATCCAGAGTATGTTTCCCCTAATTATGTTGACTTACCTGCAGCAGTAGAGTAATATTCGGGTGTCAAATATGCCAAATTCCATCGTGAATGCGAAGACACGGATGAATAGGTAACAAATATACAAGGTTCTCCAAAATACACCCTAGCATCCGTGATTCATATAGTAGTTGATAGCATATTTCAGACTCATATGGTCCTTAAGATCATGTAACTGGTTTAAAACACATACCTTCGGAACTTTTTCAGATATTGCGATACGAGATTGGATTTCGTTGAGTAGATCCGGTGATTTCATAGCCTCAAAATGTTTTGGTTGACTTACCTACATCAGAAAATTGAAATGAAAGTTGTACCTTGTTTTTGCAGTGAAACCATTTAAGCAAAATGCACAACTGACTCACAATCAAATAGCTAACCACATATCTGGTTCTATAAGGTTCTCTAAAATATACACTAACGTCCGTGATTCATATAGATGATAACATATTCGTCTCTTATATCAAACAAGATATATATATATATATATATAACTGGTTTGTGTAAAAACATATCCAATGAGTTAATAAAGCAAACAAGCATAGCAACCAACCTTTTGATCCAAGATGGTTTGATTTGATGGCCAACAAATTTCAGCATCACCAACATCTTTTAAAGTTTTTATCCCAGAAGATGTGCCAAAGGGTAATTTGATGGTTTCATTTAGTACTTCACTAACCATGACGCTATAGCATGTAACCTCACCCGTCATTCCTGACTTCATTTTATAAGATACCTTCTTTGAAGAGTAAGCTCTACCAATGGCAAAAATGTTGTCCTTTTCTCCAAACCAAAGTTTGCATCCTGTGCCCTGCAGAAACACAAGGTGCATGAGAGATAGTAAATGGAAGATTAAAAATTTAAACGCGTTGGAAAACCATACATCAATGGTAACTTTTTCAGATGGCACATTCTGAGACTCCCCAGTGGAATGAGGAGACGGAGACTTCATCTTTGATACTAAAGACGTCGGGGATTCAGTAAAAATGGTCGGCGTTTTAGTACAATTATTGACCCGCTTCGCGGA
Organism: Papaver bracteatum; assembly: GCA_023529315.1. Taxonomy (NCBI): domain Eukaryota; kingdom Viridiplantae; phylum Streptophyta; class Magnoliopsida; order Ranunculales; family Papaveraceae; genus Papaver; species Papaver bracteatum. Next base: position 456,986 of record JAJJWX010004332.1, on the reverse strand, counting down.
CCCTTTGGTGCTTTCAGATGACTTCTGCGGACCGTATTTCCCATGTTTTTTTGGAAGTTGCTTAACTGATTCTGGACCTATGTTATTCTTAGATCGATTGGAGGCGTTGCTAGGTCCTGCATCCCGTGTGACTGTAGTTGAACACATTGTTTGAAAAAATCAGATACCGTCTACCAATTTTTTCAAAAAATTACACAATCTAATCAAAACTCGGTTCACTTACCTCTCCTCCAGGCTGGCCGATACTGTTGCCCATAATTTTTGCAATGTCGACTCCTTGAGATAACAAGTTATCTTTCAATCTCTGATATGCATTTTTAGTAGACTCTAATTCTTTCTCCTTAGCTTTCAGCTTTTCACGCAGTTCATCATTCTCTTTCGAGTGTCTTGGTTTTCTTCCATTTGGAAAGTAAAGGGTTGCCGTCACTCCAAAGCCAGTCCCCTTGACACGTCCACCCTTATCCGGGCCGATCGCAACTGTTAGGGCATCCTCGTTATGACCAACCGTTAGAGTTCCCTCTTGAATCATCTTCCGCTTCTCTTCTTGTTCAAATAATGTGTTAAATTCTGATTTAAACCTTGCACAATTACTTTGCACTTACTTTGGTTAAAAACATGAGGACTGTAAAGTTTCTGTTTTCTCACAACTTCAGATGTCTTCTTCCTGACAAACTCGTCTGGAAAAATTACGTGTTTGTTTTCGTGTGCTCTTGCCCACATGAAGCACCGGTCTTCAAGATCTTCTTCGGCAACATTTCCGCTTTGGACCTAGTAGTTACCAGAAACAAGTAAGGATTTACATCCGCATAGATATTAACTGTGTCAAATAGAAAACCTATTCCAAAGCATCTAATGTGACAAAATTACAGATTGGTGTAAGAGGACACATCCCTATACCGTTATAGGTTTCTGCATATATGAGACACGCAACATGACATACAAAACAGAAGTATCTGATATTGCCGGTTTTACTGTGCAGTGTATAATAAATAAGACAACAGACTTACTAATTTTAGTTTTAATCCCGAGTATCCTCCTCGTCATGTCCGATGTGGGAACTTGGATTGTAATATTGCCTCTTTTCCCCTCTCCGAATTTTTCTTGCAGAGGAAATAAAAATAATTTCATTAGTATGCTGGGATAGACAATAAGAATGAAACAGAAAAAAAATGTGTATTACATACCTTAAATATAGGCGATTTTAGTACATGATCAAGGTAATTGTCCCAGTTTTCTTGGTCCATTACCGTTTCGTACTTTTTGGGGAAATTTCTTAGTTTCTGCGGCATTTTCAGGAAGGGTTTTACATGATTGTTGTACAATTTCCTTCTGAAGTCCCGCAGATGAACAGGTAGACGCTTCATGACCACTCGCTTCAGCTCATGGGGCACCTCAAAATGAAGCTGCAATAACATCTAATGTATGTTAATCACAGACTCGCAGTTAGACAACAAAAACGACGAATTGGTAACCGCATATGCGTACCAGAATTTTCTCCCACATATTTTCTTTTGTTGTTGGAGGGACTTCCTTCCAACATAAATGTTTTATGCCAACCATATCACGGACCAAATAGCCTAGGTAACTACTGAACTCAATTCTATGGTTACCAATAGGCCAGAACATTCTGTCAAATTCAATATCCCTTCTTTTGGTAGTTTTATTCGAGAAGTCTCTATGCATCTTCAACATTCTTGTCATTCCCCTCGCTTTTATGATCTCTTCTGTAGAGTCTTCTTGTTGTGGCTGCTCTTCTGCTTCTGGAACATGTTCCAATTCTTTTTCTTCTAACACCTCCAAATCATCATTTTCAGAATCTTCTGACTCTGGAAATAACCGAGGCAACATATGAAACCATGTGATGTTTAAGTGGAAACAAGTAAGTACAAGGTTTCGAACATTACCTGTTAAGTCTTCAAATCTAGCAGTGTGGAGCATATCTCCACCATCATTATCATCTGATTGTACAATGTTATCATGACCCTCATCTAAATCCACTATTTCTTCATCAGAATCCGCCTCAGCATCTGATTCCCTCCATTGGTCATAATCATCATCTTCTCCCATGACAAAAGTTGTGTAGGTACGTGCATCTCAGTTAGGAATTTGAGATTATTTTGGAAAATATTAGCTAAACCTAACAGGATAGGCTACATGTGTTACACCTCTTTTCTATTATATGAAAAGAAAACAAACACGAACTCATTGATGCATGTAACTTGAGGCTAAAACATCACTGCAACACACAAAATATCCTCATGAATATTGTGTTATCCACAAAGCGAAAGGTACCGGTTAAACGGTCTTATATAACTTTTTGTTACAAAAGCCAAGAGCACTAATTAAAGCACCAGATAATGAGTATCCATTTTTAGCTGGAAGATATAGTCAAATAGGCCAACCAACAACATGGTATTATTAAAAGTGGCAACTTAAAATATAGACGTTACATGATCGCCAAGTAACAGAGACTCAAATGATTCAATCTTGAGAAGCCTTGTATATAAATATGATTGACACAACATCGTCGATCAAAGTTTAGTTATTAACTCTCAATCAAAATCCAACCCAAACAATAACAAAAACCCTAGAAAAAAATTAGCATCGTTAAGTTTTTTATTTATTTTTATTTTGTAAAACCTAACTAACTAGTAAAGCCTAACTAAGTAACATGAAATAAAGATCCTTACCTAAATCTTATAATAGTTCATGCATGTAACTTAAGCCTAAAATATTATTGTTGTAACAAAATGAAATCACATCTCATCGTACAACCCGTGATTGTCATTAACTTGTTCTTTGATACAGTCGAATAAAAACCCTAATCATGCTTTAACTAGTAAACCTATAAGATCTAACATCTGATTCCATGGGATCAAACAAAAAATCTAACATAAATTTAATATTCATTCGATAATGGGTTGTAGAAATATTACCAGCAACAAAGATCGAGTTTAAAGAGGTAGATTCCTTGTAAAGATTAGAGATATATAGTAATAGAATAAAAACCCTACTCATGCTTTAACTAGTAAACCTATAAGAAGTGATAGAATAAAAACCCTAATCATGCTTTAACTAGTAAACCTATAAGATCTAACATCTGATTCCATGAGATCGAACAAAAAAATCTAACATCAATTTAATATTCATTCGATAATGGGTTGTAGAAATAATACCAACAACAAAGATCGAGTCTGAAGAGGTAGGTTCCTTGTAAAGATTAGAGATAGTAGTAGAATTATGATTTCATAGAGAGAATGAACCGAGTAATAAAAACTGAAAAAGTAGATCGAACTCATCTTTCTTTTTCTTTTTGGAATTTAACCAAACCATCATGCGGGAATTGATTTTCCTTTTGAAATCATCCCGCCCAGTAAAATTCATTTTTATCACCCGCCAAACAAAAGATTTTTGGTGTTTTTCTTTTTTTATTTCTAAATTTTAGATGTGTAACCAATATGGTTAGTTTCCTTATTTTATGAGAGAATATATCATAGACAGTTATGATAAAATTGTTTCCCAAAATTTTCGAAATTTTGTTTCCTATCTCTAACCAACTTGAGAAGAGGCTATACAAAAAAATTACTTTCCTATTTCGAATAATATTTACCTTAATAATTTTAAGATGGGTTGTCTCCTGTATTATTCTTGGTTTAGGGAGGAAACGTATGAATTATTAGTGGCACCTATGTAGGAAACTTATTATTATAATCATACAGTAAGCTAATAAAGATAAATAAACTAAACCCATCCATTTTCATGTTCATCATTTCCAGAAAACATAAAATTTCAACGTGAATCATTCATCACATAAATTTCAACCTATCTATCAGCCTAAAAAGCCTCCATCTAGTGCAGTACTTAAAAAATAAATAAAACCACCACTGAAAACAAAATGGTCATCAAAAACCCTGTTTTAAAAGCAAAGAACTTGTTAGATGAGTCTGGTTCTTTGTCGGATTAGTCTGGTTCCTCATTCTCATCCAATTCCACGCAAAGATCATTATCATTAACATCGTCGTATAGCAATACTTTACTTTCAATAGCACTTTACTTGTTCAAACTCGTATTTTTGTTAAAAGTATTGGCAAGGAGATAATAAGATCAGACCTAAAGTGATAAATTGATTCTTATTGTTTACAGGGGGGGGGGACTGTATTTTTCTACATTTCCTCCGTTCTTTCAGCTAATTATATTTATTTTTCCAAAAGAATACACACCTCATAAATAAATAAATTTGCAAGAGTATATTGCATTCTGTAAAGTCTATGAACTTGTAAATAATTATCTGATTTATTTCATAAACATCACCTTCTTCTAAATGACAAAATTAGAAAATTAAATGAAATCGATAAATCAAACCATATCATAAAAAAAAAACATATCAAATGAACCATCCCCATCTTCAAACAATTCTTCTTGCAATGCTGAGGTGAACCTGATCACTCCAACCAGTAGGCTTGGGCGCCTTGTCATCCTCAGATTTGTCATTTTCTGCTTCATCGGGCTCCACATGCTTGTTAAGATCATGCTTGTTAGCTTTTGGATTATCTACCATATCCTGAACATCGGGACGATCTTCATCAATAATTTCAATAATAGAAGCAGGAGCATCATCATTCACAGTAGGACCATCAGCATAAGCAGGAACATCAACATCCTCAATGCGACTGATTATAGCGTCCAGAGGAACACCAGGAATAACATCAGCATAAATAGGAACATCATCATTGTCAACACTACTGACAACAGAATTAATAACAACATCGAGAGGAACACCAGGAACAGTAGTTATTCCATCCACAGTAATTATAATCCTCAATTTACGAGGACCAGCCATCAGTCGAGGACATTTTTGGATCCTCTCTTCAGTTTCATCTCTATAGTCCCTCTTAGCAGAACTCATTTTCCTCTTAATACTCTATGTTAATTTTTTCTATGCTTGGTGTAATTTATATATATTTCTAAGGAAAACCCTAATTTCTTAGGTTTTCCATCATTATCTTAAATCACCTATTCTTTGGTATTAACATCGAATATTGTAGCAATATAAGGAGATATGGAATGAATATTTTCATGTTTATCTAATTTCCTTTTTAATCTAATATACCTAACGAATATAACAAACTAAAATAAATTATGATCTCATGAGATATATGGAATGAATATTTTCATATTTATCTAATTTCCTTTTTAATTTAATTACCTAGGTCGGTTGGGGTGGCCAGGCCGGCTGGACCATAGGTGTAACGCAAAAAAAAAGGAAAAAACCAACAAAGGGTTAGTCCTCCAGTGATTTGTGGGGAGTTGAGTGTATTTTAAATCTTGGGGATTTTGAGAGAGTTTGAGAGAGTGTAAGGAGTTTGAGAGAGTTTTGTGTTTTTTAGTTCAGGGAGTTTGAAAGAGTTTGTTGAGGGAGTTTGGGAGAGTTCACTCCTAACTCATTCTCTTTTAAGGAACAATAAACCCTCATTTGCAAATAAAAATGATCTTTAATGAAAAGAAAAAATAAATAAAAATGATCCCATCTCTGAAAATGCACTTGTAGGGATGCTATTGTTGAGAAACTATATGCATCTATTAGTAATATCATTGCAAGTACTACTACTGCAATGTATCTGGATGCTACTGTTGAGCAACTATATGCTCAAAACCTATTTTCAGCTCATAGAAACTCACTTGTAAGTTATTCCAACAATTCAAGATTACCAATCTAATACAAGTTTGGTTATATCTTGTCTTGGGTTGAATAGATTGTTCAATGCAGGGATAGCTTGCATCCACAGTACGCAACATTCTAAAAAAGTACCCACTATACGGCTCTACAAAAACAAAAAAGTTTATATTTTCCATGACCGGATGATCATAAGCTAAATGAAGCTCATCATGGTAATCTTTTTACAAAAGTTTCCAAGAAGAACAGGAAGTTTATATTGGACTAAGGTTATTTCCTTTAGTTTACAAGTTTGGACTTTAATGATTTCCAACTCATACTAGCTACTTGTGCAGGGTGTAACCATTGTTAGTATGCACACCTCATTTCCCTTTAAGCGGTGGCCTAACCATTTGGATTGCTAGATACATGTGAATGATGTTACGTATAGATAATTCTAATTGTAGTTAAAATAGTTAACTTGATGATACTTGACAAGTGATGCTGGACATGGGTCCATGTAAAATGATATTTCCTAGTATTTAATTTGTTGATGTCTCATGGTTCAAATGGAGGTAGTGTGATACATAATTTTGTATCCACTTAATATGAACTTAAATGCCAGAATGGGGTTCGGACAAAATAATTTTACTAGATTCCTAAATTGGTTTTGTAGATGTGGAATTATGTGTACAATTTTGGACACGCATATAATTAAATGTGTTTTGAGTATAGATAATACCATTATTATTAGGCAGGTATATAGTCACGCTTTGAAGGAAAGGCATGTGCATGGTTGTCTGACACAGTGAGCAGCTGTTGGCTTGTGGCAATGTTATTCGGCGTATATATATAAAGAACCAACAATTGTATGAATTCTTTGTATCCATTATGTTTAGTGCGAGCAGAATTAAATGGGAACTTGATCCTGGAAGGTGAATGTTGTATGATTTTGTTCTTCTATATACCTGGTGGATGGTGCAGCCACTTGTTGGGATGGATGAGCTAGTAATATAGATTTCTTAAGTCTTGGACTGCAATATAAAATTGTGTCTTCCTCTTCTAAACCTGACGTTGCTAATGTACAATAGCCTAAAGAGGCAGTTCAGAGTTGGGAGCTAATTAGTTCAGAGTTGGATAAGCATAAAAAGCATGTGACCTCTAGTTCTGTAGTTCTCAAACCATAACTTCCGGTAAGCTACTAGCCTGCTACGAAAGGTTTGACCATAAATAAACAACAGGTTAATCTGCTAGCCGTAAATCAGTTCTGACTTGATTAACTAAACACAATTTGAGATGAATATCGAAACAAAAAAGAGTTAACAGAACATGGTGAGACCTTAAACAATAAAAATAAGGTTTTTACTTTTAAAACTAATATCAAAACAATCAAAATAGTAACAATCAAACAAAACAATCGGAGATTAGAGAAGAAAAAAATAGATGAAAAAAGCATACCTGAAGCTGAAATGTTTCCTCCTTCTCCTAATATTTTTCTCTAACCAAACTCCCTCCCGAATCTCTACTCCTATGAGAGATTTGTGCACAGGAAAAAATGCACTATCAACTCTCCAGAACTCCCCAAAACAATCATGTTAATGCAAGAAATTGAACATTTCAACATAGAAAAAAATCCAAACACCAAAACAAAAACAAATACAAAAATACAAGGAAAAAAAAAGAAACATAAATAACCCAAGGAATAAATTGTACATTTCATCATAGAAAAGAATCCAAATACCAAAAAAAAAAAAACACAACTGCAAGAAAAAAAGCTACATAGATAAGCCTAGGAATGTGTTAGTGGCATGGACATCATGAGTACATGTTTCCGATTGCCCACCAAAATTCTTCAACGAGACAACGCTCCTCATGTGAGGAATAATTGCAACCCTTGTTTCCCACGGTAGTGCCCCCAAATTTCCGTCCAAGTTTTGGTGAGTGTATTGTAACGCAATAAACGCCTATTATGCCAAAATAAGAGTTCCTTGTTATTTATAAAGGCTATCGGGTTATGAGTCGGCCATTCATCCTCTTTAAAGAAAATGCTTATCTCATAATTCCAATTCCATTCCCCGCCAGGTGCCCATGTATGAATATTTTCTTTGGAAATGGGAGCCCAAAAATCTATTCGGGGCCGATCAATTCCCTCATGGATGTAGTAAAATAAAATGCGAACTCCAAACATGACCATCCCAAGTGATGGGTAAGTATTTATCCAAAATTCACTCCCAGGAATATGATGCGGAGGTGGAAAATGTTGATGGAACATCTCGGTGTCCAAATTGAAAGATATTATGCCAATATCTTGCTGACAACAATCTATCCAAAAAATACAACCATGTGCGTACACACCTGAACTCCGAAAAGTATAAGGAATCTCCCATGCTATGTTCCTCCATCCCCTCTTGTCTCCTAAAGTGTGTATTTGGACTTTACCATCCATGTGAATTCGAACTACCTTGTACTCATTGGTATGTTGACAGTATCCGAAACCCCAAATTACATTGTATCGTGGATACCACGAAAGTACTTGATCCGGTGCAATTGGGATGCATAGTTGTGGCAGATGGAGGTGGTCACCAGTTTCTGGATTCATAATATATACAGGATCTTGTACGCCGTGGTGTGAAACATAAAAATAAACCAGACCATTGCAAGATCCAACTATTGGGTGCAACATAGTCCAATCTTCATGGGTTCCATCATTCGGGGCATCATGATTGTTGGTTGTTAAGATCGGGCTGAAATCTTCCTCTCTATAAAAGAGTTTGGTAACTTTATCTTTCCCCATTCTTGGTGTGACACCAAAAAGGAATCCAATTCTTTTGTCCCCAAGGATAGTATTCCATTATTTTCATACACATTTACTTGCTAAAACGATTTCTGTAGTTTGGAGGCGCTGAAGTATCTCGGTAGTTAATTCCGGAAACATATCCATCACTATTGTACTGATGAAAGATTATCAAAAAAAAAAAATTACAAGCTTTTAGGATTTTCTTATTGTGAATGCTACAAGAAAATACGAGTATAAAGCTTATATATATAGACATCCAATATACCTATTGGTGAATGGTCACGTCAGTCTAGGACGGTTTTGGATCCTCTCGTCAATTTCATATCAACAATCCCTCTTAATACTCCATGTTAGTTTTTTTCTATGATTGGTGTAATTGAAAACTCTAATTTTTTAGGTTTTCCATCATTATCTTAAATCACGATTCTTTGGTATTTATACCGAATATTTCAATTTCCATATTACTAAAAAATGAGATATTGTAGCAAAGATAATGAGATATGGAATGAATATTTTCATGTTTATCTAATTTCCTTTTTAATCTAATATATACATTCCAAACATAACAAACTAAAATAAATCATGATCTCTTAGGAAATACCCAAATATTTTTTCCACTTTTCGACTACTTACCTAGGTGGGTTGGGGTGGCCCAGACGGCTGGACCATAGATGTAATGCAAAAAAAAGGAAAAAAACCAAAGGTTGGCTAGTTAAACAATGACCCAAACTAAATTGTACATTTCAACATAGAAAATAATCCAAACACCAAAAAAAAAACACAACTACAAGAGAAAAAAAAAGCTACATACCCAAGGAATAAATTGTACATAGAAGAAAAAAAAAACACCAAAAACAAAAAAAACAACACAACTACAAGAAATATAAGGAATCTCATATGAATGTGTTAGTGGCATGGACATCATGAGTACATGTTTCTGATTGTCCACCAAAATTCTTCAATGAGACAGCGCTCTTCATATGCGGAATAATTGCAACCTTGCTTGTTTCCCAAAATCGTGTCCCCCAAATTTCCGTCCAAGTCTTGGTGAGTGCATTGTAACGCAATAAACGCCCATTCTGCCACAATAGAAGGTCCTTGTTTTTTCCAAAAGCTATCGGGTAATAGGTCGGCCACCCTTCATCCTCATCCTTTTCCAAGAAAATGCTTATCTTATGATTCCAATTCCATTCCCCGCCAGGTCCCCATGTATGAATTTTTTTTTTTGAAATGGGTGCCCAGAAATCTATCCGGGGCTGATTAATCCCCTCATCACAGGCCTCATGGATGTAGTAAAATAAAAGGCGAACTCCGAACATAACCATCCCAACTGAAGGGAATTCACTCCTAAGAATATGATGTGGGGGTCGCGAATGTTGGTGAAATGTCTCAGTGTCCAAATTGAAAGAAACTATGCCACTATCCCACTGAAAACAATCCTTCCAAAAAATACAACCATGTGCGTACACAACTGAACTCCGAAAAATATAAGGAATCTCCCATGCTATGTTCCTCCATCCCTTCTTGTCTCCTAGAGTGTGTATTTGAACAGTACCATCCATGTGAATTCGAACTACCTTGTACTCATCGGTACGTTGGCAGTATCTGAAACCCCCAATTACAGGATACCAAGAAAGTACTTAATCTCGTTCAATAATTGGGATGCATAGTTGTGGCAAATGTAGGTGCTCACCAGTTTCTGGATTCATAACATATATAGGATCTTGTATGCTATGGTGTGAAACATAAAAACAGACCAGACCATTGCAAGATCCAACTATTGGGTGCAACTTAGTCAAATCTTCATGGGTTCCATCATTCGGGTCATCGTGATTGTTGGGTGTTACGATCGGATTGAAATCTTCCTCTCTATAAAAGAGTTGAGTAACTTCTTTCCCTATTCTTGGTGTGACACCAAAAAGGAGTCCAATTCTTTTGTCCCCGAGGATAGTATTCCACTCTTTGGAAACACATTTGCTTGCTAAAATGCTTTTTGCAGTTTGGAGGTGATGTAGTATCTCGGTAGTTAATTCCGACAACATATCCATCACTATTATACTGATGAAATATTATCAAAAAATAAAAATAAAAATTAAAGCATTTAAGATTTTCTTAATATTGTAGAATGCTACAAGCAGATATGAGTAATGCTTATATAGACATCCAATACACCTGTTGGCGAATGGTTGCGTCCTTGATGAGCAGGCATTATTTGAAAGGTCGCGCCTTTAATGAGCATGCAGACAAGTAAAGCATATTTGCATGTTTTATCTTTGAAAGGTCGCATCCTTTAATGAGCAGGCAAGTAAAGCATATTTGCCCGTTTTATCTCATAAGCGGTTATAGCTTAAACCTATAACTGAATTTTTATTTAAAAGCAAACAAAATCTAAAGGATAACCATTACGTCATGAAGTAGTTATCCAATGTGACATTCGAGAGTTCCTATATTTTAGGCCACATAGGATTTTTGTGTTTTAAGAAAAGAAACTTCTCCAATCGAAATTTCAAAGATAAATTTCTCCAAATAACCTAGAAAAATAGAGTGGTTCCAAACCATCAAAAGGCAAGACTCCAATGACAGAGGAAGAAGTTGATAAGGAGGAGTGCTTGAAGAGAAATAAAGTGATGATGAGGTTCAAATTAGCAGTATCTGAAATGGATTTGGAGTAACTAGAGAAAGCTAAGTACTATATATGCAAAGCAATAAGATTGAATAAAATGAAGAAGAAAGAAGAGGTAAGGAATATGAGAGAAGAGGATGAAGTAGGTTTTCAGAACAATAACCTATATGATGATATGGATCTGTTGTGGAATGAGTTTTTTCATGCAAACTCAGTATATGAGGCAAAAAATGAAGAGAAAAAGAAGAGAAGCAAAGAGAAAGTAAAAGATGTAGAATGCCCAGAAGAATTTTTGCAGTTGTTGCAGACCAAGAAATAGGTATCATCAAATTACAAAGAAAAATTGGAATTAAGAGTGTCTAATGGGAAATTGTGGACTGTTGACGACTAAATCTTTTTCATTCGTGTGCATTTTCAAGAATATCATCATTGATTTGTCTATCAATGCATTTTCAAGAATATCATCATTGATTTGTCTATCAATCACTTATACCCTTTGCATCTCAAATTCTTACTTCCTTTTACATTTTTGTTTTCCCCTCTCGGATTTTATTACTATAATGAACACATAAAATTCTCCCTATAGATTGAAAAAATTTATAACCATAAATACAACTGAAAATACATAAATTCCTCCCTATATACCAAATTGACCACCATAAAAAGAAAGTCCCCTCTAAATTCGTTGGGAATATGTTTAAAGCATTAACTCCATTAAATAAAATACCAACCATTATTACCCAAAATAAGACCAAGTGTGATTCTTCAGATTTCAAAAAAAAAACTTTTAGTCCAGACAAGATACCAAAAAAAAAAAAATCAAAGATGAGAAATAGTACTATTAAATATATATATATATATATTGAACACCAAACTACATTACTCTGATCAAAACAAAAACAAAAACACTACACTCGGAATATGTTTGTGGCATGGACATCATCAATACATGTTTCCGATTTTCCTCCAAAATTCCTCAACGAGACGGCACTCCTCATGTGGGGAATAACTCTAACCTTTGGCCACCTTATCTCCGCAATTTCTGTCAATGTTTTGGTGAGTTCATTATAACGCGCTAAACAGCGGTTGTTTTGTAATAGGACGTCATTTTTCTTTCCCAAGGCTATAAGCTTATAAGGCGGCCACCATAGATTCGAAGGCTCTTCCCAGACAATGCTCCTCTTAAGTTCCTAATTCCATTCTACACCGGGTGCCCGTGCATGAATATCATTATCAGAAATGGGTTCCCAAAAATCAATCCGGAGATCATAAATATCGTGAATGTTGTAAAATAAAAGGCGAACTCCAGACAAGACCATTCCAAGTTTTGGAGTACTGAAACCGCCATTCTCATAAATATGATTCGGGGGTGGAGAATGTGACTGGAATGTCTCATTGTCCAAATTGAAAGATATTATTTGAATATTGTCATAAAAATAATGATTTATCCAAAAAATGCAACCATGTGCGTACACACCTGAATCCCAAAAAGTAAAAGGAAAATCTCCGATGTTCCTCCATCCCCTATTGTTGCCTAGAGTGTGTAGTCCACTTTACCGTCCACTTGAATTCGAACTACTTTGTATTCACCGGTATGTTCACAATAGCCGAAACCCCCTACGACGAATCGTGGATCCCAACTAATTTGTGGCGTTGGTGTTGGATCGCATATTTGTGGAAAATGGAGGTGCTCACCCGTTGTTGGATTCATAATATAGATAGGATCTTGTATGTCGTGGTGTGAAACATAAAAACATACCAGACCATTACAAGATCCAACGATTGGGTGTGACATGTTTTCATCATAGGATTGGATAATATTCCAGGTACCATTGTTTCCAAATAACATCTGATAGAAATCTCCCATCATCGTGTAATAATCTTCCTCCTCAATTTGTTATATGTAGAAGAGTTGCATAACTTTTTCTTTTGTCACTTTTTGAGTGAAACCGAAAAGGAGTCCAATTCTTTTGTCTGCAAGGATAGAATTCCACTCTTTGCATACACATTTGCTTGCCAAAATACCTTCTGTACTTGGGAGGAGGTGTAGTATCTTGGGAGTTAAATCCGGCAACATTTCCATTACTATTACTGGTGAATTTTTTTATTTTTTTTAATGTAGAAGTATTTAGGATTTCGTTTTTGTTGAATGCTTATATAGACATCCAATGGATGCAATATGTGTCCCCACATAACACACCTGTTGGAATTTTCATGTCTTTTGGTGTTTCAAAATCTATTTGGTTTATGTGAAGCGTAATACGAAGGGGTGCAAACCGTTACACCGTTTGTCCAATGGTCGCATCATTAATCAGCATGCCTAATTTAAAAATACATGATCCAAACAAGAAACGGATATTTTCACGTGTTTGTGTGAGATTTATTCCATTTTATTAACATTCTATTTATGTGTCCATTGCAAATTTAAAAATTAGGGTTATGACCATAGTATATTAATCTTTTGATTTGAAGACAAGAAATTAGGGTTATGACCATAGTATATTAATCTTTGGGCATGGTTATAGCGCTTGTCCGGACGGAATTGTTGTGCATGGCTTTGAGTAGGTGTGAATTACCGAGGGAATTACACCAAAAATATAAATTTGTTCAGAGAAGATTAGGCATGGAGAATCATGGATAGAGATACTTTGGATACCTACAGATTTGGCAAGAGTGTATCCAAGGCATGCACATTAGCGAAGAGTACATGATTATGATCTACTGTAAGATAAAGCATATACTCCATGTACTCGATCAACATGGTTGTGTTTACGCAATTTTTTCGTGCTATTTTTCCATATTTAGATAAATCATACTATATATTAAAATCAATATGGTGTTGTAAGTGTATATGAGAATATATTTATGAATATTGAAACTGTTATATTTTGTTTATTTGGGAGTGATATGCGGAATACGACTAAATTAGGTAATTGGAGATAATGCTCCTAACCTAAAAAAATTTAGGGTTTTTCCTAATACATATATATATACTATATATATTAGAGGTCGTACAAACCACACTAGCATAAAAGATAGATTGATATATTAGACGAAGAAAATGAGTTCCAATAAGAACAATACCGAGAGCATTAAAACAATTCCAAAGATAGTAATGGATGTCCCTAGAAATCTAAGGATCACCATAACTATTGATGGCGTGTGTAAGGTTCCTAGCATGCCCCTGTTAGCTGAAGTTCAAGCTCATGTTGACAATCTTACTCTTCTTGCTTCTGTTGAAATGGATAGTTCCCATGCTCCCATTCCTTCGAATGAGCCTGTTGGTGAAACTGTGTCTGGCACACCAGAAATACCAAGGGAGACACCTCTAGAAGAAAAGGTACTTGAAGTTCCAGCACATCCTGCTAACACTGCAACACGAGTACCATATGCGATGGTTTTAGTTGAGCATATTATCAAAGAAACTTTCGAATAATGTGGTTTTTGTTTTTTAATACTGAGGATGTTGGTATTATTTTGCTTCGTTTAGTTTTATAATGAATAATATAAAAATATTGGTTCTTTAATATATGCCCGTGTTCAAATTCTTTGCTTGATATTTGTTTGTTAATCAATCAATTTTCATTATCTTAACTCATCGAGTCAACTCAGTTTTCCATAATATACCTTATATAAACATAATCCCTTATGACAGTTATCAGATTTTTAATTATAATTTAGGCACAACCAAAATGGAAGAAATATAGTAGCATTTATTTATGTAAAGACTGGACCACAAGGGATCTTGCCACCAATGCCAAATTTGGGTCAAGACAACCCAATGTGACAGACATTTTAGAAACAACTATATTATTTAGCAAAACAGAAGAAGAGGAGTACTGAAGAGATCTATATTTTCATTTGCATGTACCCAACAAGGACGCACAAGATACTCATTATGACTACTGTCAAATGCCCATTTTTTTCAGGACCATAACAACTACCTAGATCTTATTCTTTTGCATGCGCACAAAAAATAAGGGACTCATTGTGATTGTGTATATTAGTGGAAGTGAAATATGAGAAAATGAGGTGTAATGATGACTGACAAAATCTACTTAGGTAGTCAAAGGTGTGAGAAGCATATAACTAGGTTGTTTTCTTTTTGTGCTTTATATCTTGTTACCAAAAAAATTAAATTTAAAAAATATAAGTGAGAGAAGGCTATACCAACTTTTTATTGTTTTTGATAAGACAAAAAGTTATTAGATCTTGTGGGGTATATAAAAATTGTTAAAGTAGAAATGATCAAAGATCAAAAAATACCACTGCAAACTGAAGTATTTATTATTGTACTAGCTAATTCCTTTGTTACTGGTACCTTGGATATAGTAGTATCTTTTCTTTACTACTGAGTCAACTACATTGCACTATTTTACTCCCAATTCACATATTCTTAAACGCAAAATAATAAATGATTAACATATTCCTTGGAGTACTAGCTAGTTCCTTGGAAGATCATAAATTCTTTTTGGTGCAATTTTTTTAATTAAAATCCCTATTCATATTCTTAGAAGAAATTCTAGCTAGCTCTTACAATTAAATTTGTATTAAAAGAACCGAGATCAGTATTTATTTTTTAAAATAGTGGCCGACAATATAGGATTTTATCATGTTTGAGCCTTTAATCTGGACGAAACATGATATATCAGCGATACATATGAATATCCAATGATATCGCATTATTAGTCGTATTAGACCGATCAGCCGATAATATTGGCAAGGATGTTTGGGGATGTTAGGTTATCAGGTGAAACTATTTTATTTAATTGGTTGGCATTATGAATTCACGAACGACTATGATTGGCTTCGTCGACAAGACTCGATGTCACTCTTGGAGGAGCTTCTAAACCAATTATTATTTATTTCGATGTCACAATCTTAGCAAGAATTTTTCGTCCAAATCTAAGTTTCCGGGGAGTATTTCCACCGAGACAAATTGTTTAACGGTAATTTTCCATTTTTACCGATGTCACTCTGGGACGAGCTTGTTAACCAATTTATATTTCGATGTCAAGATCTTAGCAAGTATTATCGTCCAAATCTAAGTTTACGCGGAGTATCTCCACCAAGTGTTTGTGGGAGAAAACTACTTCTGCAGGTTTAGGTAATTTGGGTGTGTGTGAATGAGAAGTGAGTTTTATCCTTCAACAAATGTGCTGCACGGGAGAAATTTTGATTCGAGAGATAATCTATACATTTCTGGCCTAAACCAAGAAATGGCCGTTCCAGATTTGCTTCAGTCACAGATGAAGGAAATGAGGTTGATCTTAGGGAGGGAAGCGAAGAAAGTGTTGAGAGTGTGAAGGTGAAGGCTATTTGATGACTTGTTAATAGAAGGTTGAGCAGGCTAGCAAATGTTGCAGGCAGGCTCTGGGTGTTGAATACGATGGTATTAATACTTGGTTTTCTGTGTTGTTGGAAATAGGGAGGAGAACCTATTTATACAAGTCGATAAGCCTTCATCACGTCTCTCGTGGGAAAGTGGAGGAAGTGGAATGATGGAGGAAGTGGATTTGTGTGTTAGTGTCACACGGTTGCTTGCCCACTTCTCCTATCATCGCTAACCGCCCATGTTTCCCTGACACGATCTTGTGATGGCGTGTTGCACGCTGCACGCTGTAAACCGCAAGACCAATACCCTAGTTTGTATCCCCCAGTTGTGACGTGATTAACGTCTCGAGTGAGTCATGGGACCCACATAAGGTAGCAAACGGTGCTAGGTAAAATAATCAAGTTGTTTGTAGGCGCATATTGTATGCATGCGGTGCATTAAATATGCTTAACATGCTTGAAGCCTGCACAACTTTGATGAAAAGATTACAAGTTGAAGTGACTCAAGTAGCTATGTTCAGGCCTTGTTCGGAGGCCGCATGAGCGGGACCCATCTTGGCCGATTATGCCATGGGGAAGTGTGGATGATGGTGATCACGGTGATACCTTGTTTTCCACCTAACTCCCTTCCTAGGCTATTCATCCAAGCATGCGAACTTGGACGGACGAGATTGATGGAGAGATAACCGTTGGATTAGGGTTTGGAAGGCTTGCGATCTTCCTTTTTCACCCTAACGGTTTTATGCCTTAGGAGGCGTGCAAGGGAGGACCGATTGGTCCTGCAGGTAGGCAGGACGCCAATCTACACGCCCATGTAGAGCTGAATCTCATTGGAGCGATCTGGGTCGCCCGTTCTAGCCTGTGATGACGGATGGCCGAGATTAGAAGTGGCCTTACATGCCACCTTTGGGCACGCAAATCGAGACGTACAGCAACCATGGGCACCGGCCGATTGGTTCACCGTGGAGGTGGGCCCACGGTGGTCACGTAGGTGCCATCAGTTGATGACAACGCCTCCAAACCGTTCATGTACGGTGGTTCCAAGTTGCGTGGTCGCAATTGTCGGCAAACCCTAGTTTTAGGGTTTGCGGGCATGCTTCCTTTGCGCCACCGTAACTCAACGACTGTGACTCCCATAAAGAATCTGTTTGCACCAGCAGGGAGGTGGGTTGGTGGCGAGCATGTGCATGCTTGGTTTGCGACCATAGGCGCGATCTAATCCATCCAAACACGCCTGCGATGACGGATGGATTAGATTAAAAGGGATCTCGCATGCTACTTTTGGGCACAAATTTCGAGACGGATGGATGCAATCTTCAATGTCCGATTGATTGGATGTGTAGTCGATCCCACGGTGAGCACGTTGGTACTACCGGACGGTGGTTGGGACACCAAACCGTTCGTATACGCCGGTTGCAAGTTGCTTGGTCGCAACTTGTTTAGCAAACCCTAATTTTAGGGTTTGTGGGTCCGCCACTTCTCTCTAATGGTTTTGTGGTTTCTACGGCCCTCTTGGGGAAACCAATCAATCCAGGAGGAAGGTAGGCTGGCGGTGAGCATGTGCATGCATGCTACTCGGTCCCGCGTGCGATCTAGGCCGTCCAACTATGCCTGCGAAGTTGGACGGTTGAGATCTATTTTTTAAGCTTGTCTTTGCAGAACAGCTTTTCATGACTAGCATGGCTAGTATTTTTATACTCAACGGGGATAATATAACCCGCCGTGAGAGACGCTCAACGGGGATAGTATAACCTGCCGTGAGTCTTTACTCAATCGGGCTAGTATAACACCGAGAGTTTCAGCATGTACGTGTATTTCGCACATGTCTCCTTATTAATGCTTGGAGATTCGTTTTGGTCTGATAAGAGCAACACTCAGTCGTCATGACGCACAAATAATGAGAGTGGAGAAGTACAGGAAATACAAGGTTGGCCATGCATTAATCAATAATGCTGTAAATTCACAAGGTGTATGGGATTATTGCTACATGCTCCAACCTGGATGAATTTCGTGTATTTAATTCACGAATACTGAGATTGTTTCCACATGCTCCATTCTAGGTGAATTAGTAAAGTGAAGAAGTACTCATCACTTCATTAACGGCTTTATCCCTTACAGGATGTCAGCATATATTTATTTGGTTTTATAATTTTAGCCATGAACTAAAATGCACCATCAACACCAAGATAAATTAATTGATGGTAATTTTCCATTTTTACCGATGTCACTCTTGGACGAGCTTCTAAACCAATTTTTATTTATTTCCATGTCATGATTTTAGCAAGAATTTTTCGTCCAAATCTAAGTTTCCGGGGAGTATTTCCACCGAGACAAATTGCTTAATGGTAATTTTCCATTTTTACCGATGTCACTCTGGGACGAGCTTGTTAACCAATTTATATTTCGATGTCACGATCTTAGCAAGTATTATCGTCCAAATCTAAGTTTATGCGGAGTCTCTCCACCAAGATAAATTAATTGATGGTAATTTTCCATTTTTACCGATGTCACTCTTGGACGAGCTTATAAACCAAATTTTATTTATTTCCATGTCATGATCTTAGCAAGAATTTTCATCCAAATCTAAGTTTCCGGGGAGTATTTCCACGGCGAGACAAATTGCTTAATGGTAATTTTCCATTTTTACCGATGTCACTCTTGGACGAGATTGTTAAACAATTTATATTTCGATGACATGATTCTTAGCAAGTATTTATCGTCCAAATCTAAATTTACGGGGAGTATATCCACCCAGATAAATTCCTTGATTTTAATTTTCCATCCAATATTTTTATTTTTATATTACTTTTTATTTATTTTCCAAAGCCGCATACTTGTTCACTAGCACGTGGCTAAGCTAGAGGTAAAGTGAAAATGTGTGTCACGGTAAGGAATGGAGACTGGACAGTACCGATTTTTCGTTTCCAAGTCTCTCTCTAAACTAGGTTTCATTATTAGGGTTTCAGTATCAAAAACTAAAAAATTTAGTATCAAACCAGACAAAATGACTGCTCTTCTAGTAACTTCCTTCCGATTTCTTCTTCTTGATGGAGACAAAGAGATTGTTGGTTATTTTGGTTGCGAGGTTGTTCCTTGTTTTGAAGATGTTTATGATTATGATGTTGTTGACGATGAAGAAAAGGAGAATGATGAAGAAGAGGAAGAGGATGATGAGTATGATGATGATGATGATGATGATGATGATGATGATGATGATGATGATGATGATGATGATGATGATGATGATGATGATGATGATGATGATGATGATGATGATGATGATGATGATGAGGATGAGGATGATGATTTAGATGATCCAGAACACTTATTTTGGTTTGGGCCAGCGCTTGAGTATGAAGATGAAGACGATGATGTTGATGATGATGATTGGCCATACAAAGATGTGGTTACCATTGTCGACAGCAGAAGTGAAGAAGAAGGGGATTATAACTGATCTAGTCCTTTGTTTTCATGGTTCTGTTATGCAAGAATGGTATTCAATCACATCTTGATCCATCATCTTTTGTTTAGTTAAATATCTTTTTAGTTTTTGTGTTATTAGTATAATCTTTTTTTTTTTTGATGTTTAATTAGTATGTTTGTAAAGATGCTTGGAAGTATAGTTTTTGTGAATGTTTAATATTTACGGATGCAACATTTTCTTTAGGTTCCTAGTGCATATGTTGTTTAATTTATGTTCATTGTTCATCTGTTGGAGTATCAATCTTTTGACAAAACAGAATGAACGAGTAATGTGTTTAAGGGGGATGGGTGTAGAGGATTGGATGTTAGGGTTAACAATGATTTTGTTGTGGCTTTGCTGTTAAAGTGATAAGATCATGAATATGATAGGGACTGTATATTGAGTCTTGTATCAGAGTTTAAAAAAAAATAGCCAAATTTTTCATAAATTGCAATGCCAAATCTGACAATCTTTACCAAAAAAAATAAATCATAATTGAGAACACAATTGAACAGTAGGCCTAGGACTGCTACATAATTGTGCTTACACATTAATAAAATTAGCATAATAAAAATAATGTAAAAAACTTGAATTTAGTCAATGCCGAGTGCTCGGACATAAATTTGTTTGTCTTGGTGGCTTCCCATGTTCTTATTCATTGTAATCATTATCCAAATGTTCACCGTAGATTTTCTCAAATGCATCCCAGGAAGCAAAACCCTTAGGAAGAGGATCATTTTCAACATGGATCATTTTCTTATTGTGAACTAATTCCCATTCTTCATCGACAAAATCTTCTAGTATATCACCAATGCTTTCCACAAATTTATCCCATGAAGCAAAGCCTTTCGTAGGAGGAGGATAATTATTAATAAGACCATTGGCAAGAACAACACATTTCTCATTAGAACTCATCCTCTCAATTCCTTCTTTCTTTTACTTACGAACGAGGTATCTAAATTCTTATTTCTAGGATCCAAATCTAGCTAAATATAGTGTTGTTTTTTTCTTTCCCTATACATATCTAGTATGCAAATCTAAATATAGTGGGTGGGTTATGTTTAACATGAATATAACAAAGGAAAATCAAGGTGATATATGGAAAGTGGGATTTTTCGGATTTTGCGAGACCGAGCAGAAAAATATTGCATTTAATTAGGATTGTAGGATTAGATTACTGATTGTTAGTTCTACTTACACGCCTATAATCTTGTCGTAACCCTAAATATATCTCTAAATATCCTGACACGTTAAGCATTCATGTCAATGATATAGATAGTACACTTGTTAAAATTAAAATTTTACATTCCTTATTTAACAAAATACTCCTTCCTTATTGAATTTCAGACGCAACTTTTCCTACTACATTATTACTACAATCATAATTGATTTTTTGAAAAATTCATAGACGCCAGCACTTGTTGATCATGCACGGTTTACCAGGGTTTACGCGTTTTTCATAGAGCCGACACCTGTTGACAGGCATTATGTGACGCTGGTGTATTGTAATATCTTGAACTGCAGCATGGTTTGGCTCATGTCTCATGCCATATCTCAAGTACCTCACCAACAATTAAAATAAAAAAATGGTCAAACAAAATAGGTCAATAAGCAAAACAAAATCAGCACACTTGTGTATATTTATTGAGTGGTACAATTTATTATTATGGTGATTATGAAGTATGAACATCTCTATATTTCATATTTTAGGTTTATTTTTATGTTTCTGTGAATTGTACCCTGATTTGAGAATATTTTGGTGATTATGAACATCTCAATTGCATGCTTTATGAACATCTCTGCATATTGTAGATTCAGACTGTAGGTGATTTAGGATTATGAACATCTTTTGGTGATTATGAACATCTCAGATTGTAGATTCAGACTAGGTGTGTATATGCCTCTCCATCAAGTGAATTAGACTGGATTGAGAATAATTCTTATTTTGTTTCAACATACCACGGTTGAAATCACAAAGAGAAACCGAAAAAAGACAATTACAATTTCATTAACCACATTTACAAACACCATCACCATTACAGATCAGACCACTAATTACTAAGTAGTTCCATTTACAATCAAACCATAAGCAAAAGAACTAGACACACTACCAATTCCAGTTCGACTTACACCTGCACAACCAACTCCGATGCCGTCCAATAAGAAAAATTCCTATAACCTCCATAACAAGTACTAGCAAAATACCTACCACTACTACTACCGAGTTTGATCTTTGTCAACACCAAAACAACACCTTTACAAGATCAAACCTTGTTCCGAAATAAAACCACCCAAAAAAAAAACACTTACCATGCATTAGAAGATGTATCATGTATTACAGAAGACTAGACCTCTCCTTTAGTTCCAACAAGACCAAAGAACTACAAGCATTAGGAAAATCTTTGTGAATTTTCACGAAGACGATCTGAAGACTTCAAGGAATGTAATCCTCCTAAGTCTTCCTCAAAAGATTTTCCCAATGCTCTTCATATGATCACCACTGATCATCATCATCGTCGGTGTTAAAGCCTTCTTCTTCATGGGAGAAGTCTACGCCGCTATCAGTGCTAGTAGAATCTGCAGGACCATAACCTCCATCTTCATCATCTTCATCATCTTCACAATCTTCTGATCCTTCATTTTCTTCTTGATGAACCTCTGATGCAATAGTATTGCCATCTACATCCATCCCTGGTATCTCCTCACCGCTTGAATCCATGTTTATGGGTTCAGACATAGTACGAGCAAATATCCTGGGTTGAGCTTTCTCTGCAAAATAGAGTAGATACATTTCTGCATCATCTCTATACTGCATTTGTCTCTCTCTAGCATCTTTTTCTGGATCATTAGATCCATGACTGCTGATATCATCCTCATCAAGTTTTACTGCTTCTCCACCTTCCTCATCACTTTCACTTTCTGTGGAACTTCTTGTCTTAATCCAACGACGTTCATATCTCTCTAGCCTTTCTCTCTTATTCCTTGCACATCTTGTCTCATATTTTATGATCCAAAACTGGTACTCTTCTTCGTTCTCAATCCTTTGCCTATCAAATTCTTCTCGTCTCCTATTTTCTTCTTCCTGAATCCTATTATTTGGAATTTCTTGTTCTAAATAAGAAATCAATCTCTCAGCCTCTTCAATTGTTAATGCATGAGTTGCTTGTTTTGCATTTTCTAATGATGGTGATTGATTTTCAACAACATCAGGTTGGTTTGGTTCAGCCATCTCTTAATCTTCTTCTCTCTGCAATTTTTTTTTTGTTTTGATTAAAAAGTAATTGCATATCAGTTTCTTATCCATTTGTAGAGTGGTTAGATTAACCATAAATGTCCATTTATGGCGCATGGTTAAACTTCTTGTCCCTTGGCAGACCACGCCTCTTCAGTGTCAAGAGTCAAGACACAAATTTTCAAAATACATTGTAGTTGCAGGAATTCCCACACTACACCCTACTCAAGAATTTATCAATATTTATGACACAATTTGAAGATTAAGGACCCTTTTTATTAATATGATCTTAAAAGAATTACAGTAATCAAGAATACAATTCACTTAATAAGATTTTCTCTCTCATAAAAACTTTTTTAGCACTCAAAAATTCATCTCTCCCTCTGGAACTATTCATTTCCTTTATATAGGCATTTACATAGTGGATTACAGCTCATTTACAGCTAAGATCCCCTTTAATTTCGGACCTGGGTTCTTGCGATAAATTGCAGTTAGCACCGCCTTAATCATTCGCAGATTTTATTGATTCGTCGCAAAAATGTCACACTTTTCTCATGTTTCTGTCGTTCTCATCTGATATGTCATTCCTTACGTCACTTTGAGATGTATCGCAGAATATCATTGATGTATCGTAGAACTGCTGTTTATTTCGCAGGAATATTGTTGTGACAATATTCTGATCCTACATCTTTCCTCTTCTCATATCTTTTCTGCGAAGAAGATAAAGATCATTAGAATTTAAGTTTCTTGATTTTCCGCAACTCCTTATCTTTTACCCGACAAAATTCCCTATTTTACGTTTTTACCGTTGACACATGTCAATCCTTACTTCTTTACCGATTATCCCGGTTACCCATTCTTCATCTATAAATAGATGTCCCACTCGAGAATATGTCTTCTTTCACCTTCTCTCTTTTCTTTAATTTTTTTTTTTTGTCTGCAACTTTTTCTTTCCTGTTATCCTTCCTGCTGCTGCTCTAATGGAAACTCAAAGGTAGGTTTTTATCTTGAATCTTATTTTGTTCGTGTTACATCATTTCTATCGCCCGATTTTCTTTATAATCCCCATATTTTATTATCTTTTTCAGTAACACTACTTCTCAGACTAAGATTACTATCAAGAACCCTAACCCTAAGGGTGCTCAGAAAAAGCGTGTTGGGAAGGCGAAGAGATCTGAGAATGATAAGGTAGTAAGAAACATCTATTTCTTTAAAATAACAATATTGTTGCCTCTTTTTCTTATCTATGTTATTATTCGCAGAGTGAAGAGAATATTTCTAGACCTCTTAAGCGTTCTCGTCAAGTTAAAGCTCTTTCAGATGAAGTGGATATTCTTGATTTTTTGCCTAAAAACCCTGTTCCGCCGCAAGATAAATCTTTTCCTTCTCCTTGCGTGAATTCCAATATTAATAACCATACTACTTCTTCATCAATTCCAAATGAAGTTATTGATGCTAATATTTCCATCTCTAATAATCCCAATATTTTAAAAGTTACGATAGATGAATCTATGATAGTTGGAACTATGATAAATGAATCAACAGCAAATAAACCTGTGATGAATGAAGTCGTGGTGAATGAAACTACGGTAAATGAAGCTGCGGTGAATGATACTTCGGATAAATGAGACTACGGTAAATGAGACTAGAATCGAGACTAATCAAGTTCCTTTTTCCACTCCTACTACCACGAATGATTCTAATCAAATTCCTGCGATAAATGATATTGCCAAAACCTCTTCCTCTACTTCTCTTCCTTCTTCCCAAGAAATAGCAACAGGGGTTAAAGCTGTTTTCCAAATATTATCTGAAGTTTTGAACGATGCTATGAAATCTTCTACAGATCCTGCGTGACAGGATGTTTATATGATTCTAAACAAGCATCTCGGATCTTGCGGTTCTTCATCTTCGTTAACTGCTTTAGAAAGTGAGGTTGAAACCTTGAAGAAGAACCTTCAAGCAAAAACTTTAGAATGTGAACTTCTCGATCATAAGCTTTGCAATTCTGAATTGGACTGCAAAAATCTTCGCAGCAGAAATGATGATTTGAAAGGTATAACTTTCTTGCCTCTGCTTTTGCCTCAGTAAATCTTTGTTTTCTATGTACTCAATTTTTCTTTATTTATTTGTTGATGCATATTTAGCTTCAAAACATAACCAATTAATGAAGATACTTGAATGGGAAACCATCGCCGATGAAGCCCGCATTGAGAAAGAGTCTTGGAAAAATCAATTTGATAGATTGAATATTCTTCACACATATTCAATTGACGAGATAAATAATCTTAAGAATGAGAATACCCAACTAATTTGCGAACAAGATCGCCTAAGTAATAAAGCCGCTCAACTTTTATATTCGCTAAATCAGACTAATTTGAAGGTGGAAACTTTATCAGATGAAAACAAAACTTTGTCTCAAGAGAAACGTAGCTTTGTGAATAAAACAATGGTTTATTCGCAGCAATTGGGCAATCTTCAAAAATTGTGTGACAGCTAAGAGAAATCTCTTCGTGTATTGAAAGATGACATTAAAAAGATAACCGAGTCATCTACCGCTGAACAAGAAAAACTTATAAAAGGTAGATTAGCTCTAAGCGTAAAAGTCAACAATCTCAAAGATGACTATGCTCAACTGAAGAAATCCCATTCCTCTTTAAAAGAAGAAAAAGCTTATCTTCTTTCTAAAGATAAAAGTGTAAAATCTCGTTTGAAAGGTAAAGTTGGTGATACTTTCGATGATACCATGAATCAATGGAAGAATTGCTTCCTTAACATAATTCAAACTTTATCCTCGCAAAAGGAAGGTAGTCATTTTGACTACCTTATCTATTAATTATTTCATTGTATTTTCCCATCTTATTTCTTGCGAGAATTCCATCTAATATGAAACTTTTCTTCCGCAGAATCTGAGAAGCATCTTCAAGCTTCTATCTCTGATCTGTCTACGAAGTTGGACAAACTTCTCAAAAAGAATACCGCGCTTTCTAACTCTCGCAACAGAGCATTGAGAAGATTTGACTACCTTGAATACTTCAAGGATATAGAGATCAGAAACCGAGAAAAGAATTTCCTCCGCAAGGATCATTTAGGCGCTGAGGTTCTCATAAACAATGTTCTTTTCTCTCATTCTTTACCTCCTATAAAGATCAAACCCTTGGAGATAAATAATAATGAAGTTCCTCGTCTCATTGATGAAGATCTAAATTATTCAAGTGATGAAGAAGATTTTTCCGAAGATGAACAAAATCCAACTAAAGAAATAGAAGAAGAAGAAAACCTTCCCAATGAAGCAGAATAACAAAATCCTCTTCAAAGGGAAAACACTAGTGATGGAGAAATAGAAGAAGAAGAAAACCCTCATAAGGAAGCAGAAGAACAAAATCCTCCTCAAAAATCAATCGCTGGTGATGGAGAAACTCAAACTGAAAAAGATATTGCTGGTAAAGATAATAGTAGCAAACAAGAATGATGAAATTAAAGAAGATTATTCTTTTGAAGTTTTAAATCTTGTTTTATCATGTCTTCCTGCGAAATATCTTGTTCTTTTCCTTGTCCTACGAATGATTGTAATTTCTGAATCTTTCTTCTTCCTGCTTCTTTTGCGAAATATTGCAATTTTTGTAACTCAATCATCTTCTGCTGATTATATATTTTTATTTACTTGAATCTCCTATCGTAAATTCTTGTAACTTGATTGTCTTCTTTTTATTATCTTGACCCTTCACAAGGAAGATAATGAAATATTGTTTTATAATCCCCATATTTGCCCCTCATAATCTTCCTTGTGAAGTACTAATATATTACCATTGTAAGAAATCCTAAACTTGCCTCTTGTTGTTAATCTGCAATATGATAAATGAAGTATCGCAAATAATTCTACGATGTATAAATGAAGTATCGCAAAAATCTGTTATATGCTTCGTAGATATAACCGCTCTTGTGGTCTTATTTCGCCTTCCTAGTTAAAGGTCTTATTATGCCACTTTTATGCGACAAGATCACATGACATTCTTACTTTCACATGTAATAATCCATTGATCTTGCCTTCTCATTTATTTTGATCTCTGCGACAATATGATAAGTCTAAGCCATCTTGTGAGATTAATCTCTTTTTGCTTTTTAAGACTTATGACATTTCCGTCTTTGCGATGAAATCGCAGGACGTCTTTGCGATTTATATCCGCTTATCATTGATTTCATTTACCACATCTTTTGATATTATCGCAAAAACCCATTGATCTCATCTTAACATTTATTTTTAGGCTTTTTGGCCTGTCATGCGGCAATATGACGGGCCTAAATATTCTTGCGAATATAAAGTCCCATGACATTGTTGTCTGTGTCACGCGACAATATGACGGGCCTAAATATTCTTGCAAATATAAAGTCTCGTGACATTGCTGTCTTTGTTGATACACATCTCCCTAATGGAGGGTATCGCCATTATCTTCCCCCAGGTTGCCCCTTCAAGGATTATACATCGGCCATACAAGACTAGCACTTTCCCATCCGGTTCTGCCAACAACTAGTTGTTTTCGCAGCCTTGTCCTTTATGCCTATATGGCTTATAGTTACAAGATTGCACCCTAGTGGGGTTTTCTTCGGGCCGAACACATCGTAGCCAAGACTTTCCATGGATGTCCAGGGTAGGTTCATCCATCCCGGGAACCCACAGCTCAACCGTGTACCTCGGCACCTTGATCATACTTTGCATTCCTTAGGAGAAACTCTCGGGCGCCCAACCAGGGTATAACCTTATATAGTCGGGAATCCAAGTTATCTCTCCCGGATGGATTTTCTATAATCCCAAATCTCCATGACTAGGTTCCAGCAGCAGTATAGCCTTTCCCATATCCATGCAAAGAGATACCCCCCTTATGACGTACTTTAAGGACATTTCCTCTTACGGAATATAATCCGCGAACTAGGTTGTACGCCACAAAGGTTCGTCCCATTCTTATATGTTTTTAGGCGATTTGCGCCCGTCTCATGCATTTGCATTAAAATTCTTAATTATCTCGCAAATTATTGCGAAAAATTGCTTTGTATTTAGCCAACTTTATTCTTTTGAAACATCTCTTTTAATTCTCGCAATTGCTTGCGTATAATCCAGTCATCCTAGTCTTTCAAACCTTTATTGATAATATTTTCTTAGATATTGTCTATTCCATGGTCTGCCAAGTCTTTGACCCATGTCTCTTCCTTCTGGATCCATTAACTTATATGCTCCAGTTCCAATTATTTCTTTAATGATATATGGCCCGTCCCATTCTTTCGCTAATTTTCCTCCATTTTCTCGCTGATATTCTGGTGTTTCTCGCAGAACTAGATCTCCAACTTGGAACTCACGTTTCTTTACTCGCTTATTATATTCGCGAGCTAATCTGCGATGGTAGTTCTCCATATGTTGTAATGCTTTTTCTCTCTTCTCTTCTACTTCATCAAGTTTGTCTAGAATCATACCAGCACTAAGATTCTTTTCCCAAGCTTCTCTTTTTGTCGTAGGAATAGCAACTTCTGTTGGTAATACTGCCTCAACTCCATATGTTAAACAAAAAGGTGATACCCCAGTTTATAGGTACTGAATATCACAAGGCATTAGCTTACGAACATCGTGACAAATATAAGAGGAAAGAACTACAAAATGATGCGATGATAGAGGAAGTATGGGTAAGTATGAAGATTTGCGAAGATAGAATAATCTTGCGAAGATGAATTGCGATACTTCGCAATTCATATACAGCTGTACAAATTTCACTATAAATAGGAGTTCAAATGTAAAATTCGGGGAGGTTACGGGAAGGAATGTTAGAAATTATCTTAGGAAAGAGAATAGAGAAAGTTGTAACTATTCTAGTTCCATTTAGATACTTCTTTGTAATTAATTGAGAGAATTAATAAGAAAGTTGTCATTCATCATCAAGAACTTCTTAAGTTTTATCAATTCTACTGAGGGTTTAGTTGTAGGTTATTCTGCAACTACATAATTGGCGCTAGAAACAGAGACTTGAAGAATTCCTGTATCAGAGAAATGGCAAGAAGAAGAAATATATCCGAACCATTAACTGCAGTAAGAAGAAGTGTAAGACTCGCAGGAGGAGAAGCAAATATAACAGGAGAACCAAGTAGGAGAGGGATTAATCGAAGAAATCAAGCTCAACAAACAATAGATCATGATCGAGTGAGTATACACACTTGGAGAAATGATACACCAGCAGAAGAATATAGAGAACCACAAATCATAGAAAATGGGAGGCTAATGGGGGGAACAATTCTTGAAAGAGAAAGGGAGATGTTAGAAACATTGAGACAAGGAATTCAAGAAGAACGAAGGTTAGAAGTTGAAGAACGTGCTAACCTAACAAGACGGAATCAAGAATTAAGGATGGAGAATGAGATGTTACAAAGGAGGAAATATCAAAGTGTTTCAAGATCAAATGCCAAACCAGGGAGAGAAGGGCAGAATTCACCAACAATCAATGATAAAAGTACTATGCAAGGACAAGAACAGACTCAAGTTGAAAGAAATCAAGAGAATCGCTTCATTTTAATACCAAACCATGAACAAAACATGGAGAATTTACGAACTAGGGCAAATCCTAGAAAAAACAATCAGAATGGTGAAGAAAATCAAGAAGAAGAGTCAGCTGAGAGACAACAAGAAGTACATTAGAACAATTACGAGAGTGGAGTAAGAAGACGTGAAGAGGCTCGTAACAATCAAAATGTTGAGTATGAAAGAATTCAGAGAAGCATTGGAAATCAACGAACAGAAACAGCGAGGAATGAACCAAATTTTCGAACTAAAATACAGGCAAATTAAGAAGAAATAAATCACAGAAAAATAAATTCCCGATATTCGCATGAGAAGGATGAGAAGAATAGAAAGGGAAGAACAAGAATTTCAAGATGCTCTGCAACAAAACAATTGTGATAATTTAGAAAGAAGATATTTGCAAAATTGTGCAAATGAAAACATTAATGAAGAATATGATAGAATGCGAAGGATCGCAAGAGAAGAGACGCAAGAACGTAGAAGAAGAGAGGCTGCGCTGAATAGGCCAATGGATGATAATTCTGGAGCAAATGCACGGATCTTTCGAGAATTAGCGGAAATGAGAGGGATGATAAACAATAGAAGAGGAGGAGATAGAAGGAAATTATATGAATCAATAGAAAAAGCTGAGAGGACTCCATTTGCTAGAGAAGTACAATTGGGAGGGATTCCACCAAAATGCAATTTGCCTACACTTACCAGTATCTTTGATGGGACTTCATGTGCTATTCAACACATTAAAGCATACATAAGATGCATGTTACAATGGGAGAATCATGATGTTATATTATGCAAGTACTTCGCATCAAGTTTAACAGGGGAAGCTATAAAGTGGTTTGAAGGACTTCCTAAGAACACTATTACGTCATTTAATCATTTACAAGCAACTTTCCTTGGAGCATATATCACAAATCATTCCTCACGGCTTGGTATTGAAGATGTGTTTGGTTTAAAACAAAGAATTGGTGAAAGTTTGAAGCATTTGGTAAGAAGATGGAAGACTATGTGCAGTGATATGGCAGGGCGCGTGGATGAGAGATACTTGATTCTGTCTTTCATAAATGCGATGTTCGCAACTGAAAAACTGTATGTTCAAATCTTCAGAAGAAAGAATTCCATAATGATGACAGATTTACGAGAATTGCAAGAAGAATACATTACACTAGAGGAAAAGCAAAACAATATGGAGTCATATCCAGTAACAAACACTAACAATCAAGACGCAGGAGCAAATTTACTTCCCAAAATAATCAACGTCAGAAGGTGTACTTCGCAAACATCCTCGCAAACTTCTTCGCAAATTTCAGAAGAGAAGAAAATCAATAATAGCCAGCCAAAAATAGTAGCAATGGGTAGCAAAGATCAAGAAGAGTATGATAGAGAGAGGAATTTCTATAATCGAGGAGGAAATAACCAGATCCCAAGATTAGATCAATAGCAAGAAAATTATGGGGGACAAAGGAAAAATTATTTTGGACAAGGAAATCAAAGACAAAATTATAACAATGGTCAAGGAAGTCAAAGAATGATAATGGAAGAAATAAAATTGCCACCTTTGAATACAAGTGTAGAGAAGATATGGCAGGCAATTATGCTGATAGAACATATACCAACTCCATGGAATATGGGAAAGGAACCACCAATGGGTCCAAGAAGTCATGAATTTTGTTCATATCATCATTTTCATGGACATTCTACAAATAACTGCAATAATATCAAGAGGATAATCTTGCGAATGATTGATCAAGGAAAATTAAATCACTTTTTACTTAAGCAAACACAGTCGCAACAATTACCACAGGCTCCAGTCATAACTCGCAGGGAGAACATAGCACAAGAAAAGGGAGAAGAAACCCTACATATAGAAGTGGGATCAAAAGCAAGGAATTTTTTCTGTAATTCTATTGTTCACTCATATAAAACCATAGAGGATTTTCATGATAATGTGTTAAGCAGGGTATATGCGAGGGATGATGAAGGAAAGGAAGTAATGAACATCGCAAAAATTTCACGACTTGAAGATTGGCAGAAACGTGAAATTTCTTTTGAAGCCACTGAAATTCCAGAAGGTTGTGAAGCACATGATAATCCATTGGTAGTAAGATTAGCAATTTGTATGAATATGGAAGAAATCGAAGATGATATGGAGGAAGAATCAATTGGTCTTAACAGAATTTTGATTGATATGGGAAGTTACTCAAATATCTGTTTCTATTCTCTACAAAACTATGGGGGAAAAGACACAGATTTAATACCATCTACCTACAGGATTTATGGTTTTAATGGAACTGCTAATAAGCCTAAAGGAGAAGTAAGCATGCGAATTCCATTAAGTGGAATGCGAACTGAAATTCTGTTTTGCATTGTTGATGTCGAATCACCATATAATGCTTTGATAGGAAGACCCTGGCTCCATGGAATTCTGGGAGTAGCTTCCACTCTACATCAATGCATAAAATTTCCTCATATTAAGGGTGTTGGAGTTATCAAAGGTGATTGGGCTGAAGGAAAGAAATGTTATGATACAGAGGTAGAAGTTTGCGAAGGAAAAACTACTGAGAAAGAAAATTGGAGAAAAAGAGCAAAGGCTGTGAAAAGAAGTGAAAATTTAATGGTAGAGGATTAAGACAGGAAAGAATAAAATTACGATGTTAAATCATGCAGGAAATTTGCGATGATAACAAAGGGTTGTGATTTGCGAAGAAAGAAGAAAGAAAGTAATGAAACAAGAAGGTAATCAATATGTTTGCTCGAGAAGTATAACAAGATATCCATTCAGAAAAAAGAAGTTGAAATGAAGTATGTTACCACACAAAAAAAAATTTATGATAAATTTTACGAATATTGTTTGCTCGCAGGAAATATGCAAAAATTACGAATTTCAAAATTTTTATTGCGATTAACTTTCATTAAAGAAAGACGCACACATTAATTTGCGAATAAAAGACCGCAATCTGTGATCAGCTTTCAAAAAAGAAAGAAAGCCGCAGAAATATTACATAGGCAAACCTTTGTGGCGTACAACCTAGTTCGCGAAGCAACATTTCGTAAGAGGCAAAGTCCTAAAGTACGTCATTTAAGGGGGTACCTATAAGCATGGCTCAGGGACACCGGAACACCACCAAGGCACCTGAGTACATGGAACTTTACGGGGTATAACCCAATAACGGGGTACCTATCCGGGTTAGACACCTTGGATTCTCACCTAATCTTGCGACATTACGCAATATTATGCGGTGTAACATGATTTAGGTTGGGCGACTAAGGCATATTGTCTTTCCCAAGAAGTGCATAAAACGATCAAGGCGCCGAGGTACACGGTTGAGTCAAGAGTGCCGGGTGGGCTTGAAGCACATCTGCCATTTTTGACAAGTCTTGGAAAATGATGCACTTGGCCCAAAGATACCCCATAGGGTGCAACCTCGTAACTATAAGCCCTATAGGCAAAAAGGATAAGAGGTTGCGATCAAAAGCTGGTTGTTTGCAGAACCGGATGGGAAGAGCTAACCTTGTATGGTCGATGTACGCTTCCTTGAAGGGGCAACCAAGGGGAAGATAAAGGGCAGCACCCTCCATTAGGGAGCTGATACGTGCTATAAACGCAAATGTCATGAGGCTTATTGTTTGCAAAAACATAAAGGCTTGTCATATTTGTGCAACAATTGAATTTCTGCGAGCATTCTAAAAAAAAAAAAAAAATATATAAATATCCATATCCAAAGAGAACTCGCAGAACATAACAAAGAAGTTAAGATGAGATCAATGGGTTATTACATGAAAGTGTAAAAACGTCCTGCGATTTCATCGCAAGAAGATAATGTCACGAAGTTGCATGTTCGCAAGAATGTTCAAACTTGTCATATTATCGCAAATACAAAAATATTATCACAAAATAGGTGGCAAAATAAGACCTTTACTTAGGAAGGCATGATAAGACCACAGCAATTAATGAAATTTATTTCATCAATGTCATTGAAGAATTTTCACAAGAATATATATCATGAAGTTTTGACAAAGAAGACAGCTCCGTCAATATCATTGAAGAATTTTTACAAGAAATCCTAACAAAAAAGACAACCCCATTGAAGAATTTTCACGAAGACATAACAGAAGATGCGATTTTGCTCGCAATCAAAAGAAAACAATCCCATTGAAGAATTTTCACGAAGACATAACAGAAGATGCGATTTTGCTCGCAATCAAAAACAAATAGTGAAGAATTCATTAAATTTTACGAGAATTACATACTTCTTATACTTATTCATATATTGAATATTTCTTCACAACTTGAGTACTTCTTATAGTTCTTCAAGAACGTCTCATATTTATTATACTTCTTCAGTGGATATTTCACATTTATCAGATTTTACGAAGATTAAATACTTCTTATACTCATTCATATATTCAGGAATTCTTCACAGATTAAATACTTTT
Source organism: Papaver bracteatum (assembly GCA_023529315.1). NCBI lineage: Eukaryota > Viridiplantae > Streptophyta > Magnoliopsida > Ranunculales > Papaveraceae > Papaver > Papaver bracteatum. Next base: position 422,894 of record JAJJWX010004332.1, on the reverse strand, counting down.
TATACTTCTTCAAAGATATTGTATACTTCTTATACTTCTTAAGGATATTTCATACTTCGTATTTCTTAGGATATTTCATACCTCGTATTTTTTATATTCCAAAGGGAGGAATTATTAATCGCAACAAGTTGAAGCTTCGCAAGTTAAAATTGAAGCAGATATTCTAATACTTCCAACGATATTTGATCATCTGAAGAGCAATGATAGGGGGAAAGGAAATACTAAACTAGATCTTTAAGATATATTATTTCTCTCCACATAATCAAGCCATGCAAATAAGGGAAAAACGCAATCAAAGAAAGATCAATTCATCATCGCAAAATTAAGACATTAATACGAGTTAAGCCTCAAAAAGAAATCATTGGTTGATCAAAAATGCAAGAAAGAAGAAAATGTTGTACTCAAACAGACAATATGAAAAGAACTAGAACAGATATACAAAAAAGAATGAAGCTATTCTTCGGGGGATTTATTCCCATCAAAATGATCTTCTTTTTCTTATTCAGAGAGATCATCTTCAACTTCACTATCAGATATTTCCAGATATGGGGTATCCTCAGGAATTTCTTCAGAAAGGAGCGTATGGTAATTCTTGAGAGGAATTTGATTGTCTTCACAAATCTTGCGAGTCATCTTAGCCCGAAAACGCTTGACATATAAACTATGGTTATGCTGGGTAATTAGAAGTTGAGATCTTAAATCAGAAATCTTCTTGTTACGACTGGAAAGAGAGGTTTCCAGATCATCATTCATCTTCGCATAATTTTCTGCAGTAAAAAAAAAAGTTAAGGAATTGGTTAGCAAGTTACGAAAGAAAAGTAATCAAAATACTTACCATTACGAAGAATTTACCTTTTAATTGCTCCTTATCATTACGAAGAGAAGAATTTTCAAGCTTTAGTTGATTATTCTCCTCAAGAAGAGAAGAACTATCAGCTGCGATACTCGCAGATTGTGAATTATCTCCGTGACGAGATATTAATTCTGAATTATCAATACTTAAGTCCTCTACTTTCTGACGAAGACTTTAATTTTCAACCTCTAACTTCTTACAACGGCTTAAAGTTTTCTTCTCAGCAATAGAATGACGTCTTTCCCAATCGAAGCAATTGCAAGAATCGACTCTTCCAACCTGAACAAGCAAAAAGGGTTAGAAATTAATGAAATAAGGGAAACAAACAAGGAATAGAAAAGAAACTTACCATACTCCCTAAAGAATATAAAGTAGCAGGAGAGACAAATCTTGAAATTCCTTTGAGAGAGTTGTTATTGAGTACAGTAGGAACTTTGCAAGCCTTCGCAATAAGCTTGCGAGCATTCGCAGTAGGAGAGTTTCCTAATCCACGAGAAGAATGGAGAAAAGCCTCAGATATACGAATCATTGTTGAAGCAAAAGTTTCCGGGTTGTTATAATCTTCATCTTCACTTTCATTAGCATCATCATCATCATCATCTCCTTTATCAGAAAGGGTATCAGAATTAGAGTCAAAGTCCTTCTCAGGAAATTTATCATCTTCATCACCTTGATCTTCCTCAACATTCTCATTAGAAGATATTACATGGGAATAAGACTTGGTTGAGAACTTCTTCTGTTTCTTCCTCTCATAAGCAACATCTTCAAGTTTTCTTTTTTCTTTACGAAGAGCATCATCTTGACTACCAAAAGTTTGGGTATCCTTCGCAGAGCGAAGTGTATTTTGTCTCGCAGTTAATCTTTTGGAAGAAGTGGAACTCTTATTCTCACTCGCAACAACCTCAGGAAGATCAGAAAGAACCTTCAAATTCAAATAAGGATAAGAAACAGAGGCAACAATATATTGTTTAAAAAGCATAAAAGAATGTTTCTTACCTCATTTGAAAATAAATAGAAGAGTAACAAGAAGATAAGGTGATAGAGGTACATACATTTTTATAAACCCAAGGTTGATAATTGTGGTCACGAAGGTTCGAAGGAAGATATACTATTCCAGAAATATAAGGACCCGATAATACTAAATGGTAGTTATACCAATCTTCATCATTAGAACGACGAGGTGTTTTATTATTTCCCGAGGCATAATCAATGTCGTGCATGAGAAGGTCATCTGCTGAGATATTAGCTTTACGATGAAGACGAACAACCCAACGTTTATCTTCTTTCCTCGCAGGAATTAACGTGTAATTTTTAAAGAAACCCTCAACTGTATAGTCCGCAGCGATAATTTCCACATCTCGAAATCCATATTTCCTAAGATAAACTGAGTACAAAGATCTTCCAGTAGCAGCACGAGTTGCGAATTCAACCAGAATGCGAATGAAATCACCAGTCAATTGATAAATGTCACATGAAAAATTGGGGTGGGAAATAATTTCATAGAATAAAGGAAGATTAACATCATAAAGAGGAAGAGGAAGACCTGCGAGGATTTGACCTCGTGAAATTAAAACTTTCTGATCATTCCAAATATAATTGGTAAAGAGATTCACACAGAGAGAAGATTTATTGTCATAACCATCAATTTCAGAAAGAATGAGGTCCCTATCAGCAAGCTCTGCGTTAATTTGTTCAATAGTTTTCTTCTTTGGAGCCATTGGATACAAGATAGAAAATAGGAAAGAAAAGAGATGAAAGAGATAAGAAATCGTAGTAGCAGAAAAAGAGAATAAATTGTAGAGGCAGAAGTGATAAGGAAGACGAATAGGATAAGAGAATAAAAAGAAAAACAAAGGGTAATATTTATAAAGAAGATAGAATTCGATGAGGATAGAAACTCATCAATGCGATTAAACGTGAACGGTTGAAAAGAACGGTTACGAAGAAACGTGTCAAAAAGATAATGGAAAAGAAAAAATACGTGTTGCGAATTTAACAGGTGGTGATAACTATACTAAATGAATGAGAATAGAGGTTCTCATGACATTCCTTCTTCGTAGAATTGACATGAGAAGAGGCAAGATGTAGGTACTTAATATCACAAGGCATTAGCTTACGAACATCGTGACAAATATAAGAGGAAAGAACTACAAAATGATGCGATGATAGAGGAAGTATGGGGAAGTATGAAGATTTGCGAAGATAGAATAATCTTGCGAATATGAATTGCGATACTTCGCAATTCATATACAGCTGTACAAATTTCACTATAAATAGGAGTTCAAATGTAAAATTCAGGAGGTTCTGGGAAGGAATGTTAGAAATTATCTTAGGAAAGAGAATAGAGAAAGTTGTAACTATTCTAGTTCCATTTAGATACTTCTTTGTAATTAATTGAGAGAATTAATAAGAAAGTTGTCATTCATCATCAAGAACTTCTTAAGTTTTATCAATTCTACTGAGGGTGTAGTTGTAGGTTATTCTGCAACTACACAATTGCTTCTCTTCGTGTTGTATTATAAGCCCAAACTGCATTATGGACTTGTTGACACCATGTTCTATGATGCCCTTCTAACTTCTTCTTGAGGATATCTGCGATTGTTTTGTTAGTTGCCTCAGCTTGACCATTAGCTTGTGGGTATAAAGAAGTCGATTTTCCGCACTTTATCTTGAATGCATTAAGTAACATCTCTATATTTTGTCCTTCAAATTGTTTTCCATTATCTGACACCAACTGCACAGGAATTCCGAATTTGCAAATGATGTTTTCAAATATAAATGTAAAAATGTCTTTATCACGGATATGCTGTACTGCTTTAACTTCTGCCCATTTTGTGAAGTAATCTATTGCGACAATTAAATATCTCTTTTGCCCTGTTCCTGGTACAAATGGTCCCACAACATCTAAACCCCACTTTCCAAACGGCCAAACATTTTTTGAGGATGTTAATGTTTCACTGGGTGCATGTATTCTTTTTGCAAATCGTTGACATTCCTCGCAACTTCTTGATAAATTCTTTGCATCTTCATGCATATATGGCCAATAATAACCTTGCATTTTGGTTATGTATGCTAAAGATCTTCCGCCGCTGTGATTACCAGCATCCCCACTATGTAACATTTTTAATATTTGTTTTCCTTCTTCTTGTGTCAAACATTTGAGGGAAGGCCTATTTAAAGATTTTCGATACAATATCCCATCTCTTAACTCATAATTTGTTGCTCTACTTTTTAATTTATGTGCTTCCAATCTGTTTCTTGGTACCTCTCCCCTTGCTAGATATGAGTGAATTTCCGCATGCCAATCTGCGATAATTCTACTTGATTCTTCGCCCTTATTTTCTACTATCATTGCCTCGGCCTCCTCTTCCTCTTCTTTATTAATTGAAGGTGCTATGAGTGTTTGTATTTATATTTCTCGCAGTTGGGTCTACCATCATACTTGATATAAACGCAAAAGCATCTGCAACCTATTATCTCTTCTTGAAATATGCCTCCATTTGAGTTTTGGAATTTTTGCAGATAATTCTTCTACAAGTTTCTTATATTTTTTCAAAGATATATCATTAGTTGCATATTCCCCTTCAATTTGGCGAATAATCAATTGCGAATCACTGGTAATTCTTGCATTCTCCACCTTCATCTCTATTGCAAATCTTAGAGCATGTACTACAGCCTCATATTCTGTCTCATTATTAGTAGATTCAAATTCTAGTCGGAATGCAAATGCCATTTTTGCACCTTCTGGCGAAATAAAGACGACTCCCACTCCATTTCCTTCTCCGTTGGATGACTCATCTACCAATATCTCCCACCTATTTGGTTCTATTAAAAGATCTCTAGGATCCCCATACTCTTCTTCTATATCCATCATGTCTTCTACAGCTTCATCATCCTCCAAAGGAAATTCTGTGAGAAAATCTGCGACAATTTGAGATTTTGGCGAGGATAAAATTGCATATTGAATCTCAAAATGCCCCACTTGTGCGTTCCATCTTTCAATTCTGCCTGATCTTTTTGAATTTTTCATTACTGATTCAATTTGTACTTTTGTTAGTACTTTGATTTTATGTGCTTGGAAATATATGCGAAGTTTAGATGCCGCATAAACTAACGCTGAATTAGCTTTTCAATCTTTGAATAGTTTTTCTCCGCAACATTGAATGTTTTGTTGATGTAGTAAATTGGTTTTTCAACTCCTGCGTCATTTCGCAAAAGTACTTTTAAAGCATGTTGAGTTGTCGCAAGGTACATCAAAGAATTCTTCTCCTGGTTCAGCCTTCTGTAAAATGGATATGTTCATCAAATATTCTTTAATTCCTTGAAAAGCTTTCTCACATTCATCTGTCCATTTAAATTTTGTTCCCTTCTTTAGTATGTTGAAGAAATGTTTGCATTTATCTGATGATCGCGAAATAAATCTTCCTAGTGAGGCTAAAAGTCCATTCAATTTTTGCACATCTTTTACTGTTGCTGGAGTTGGCATATCTCGAATTGCTTGCACCTTTTCAGGATCAACTTGTATTCCTTCTTTTGATACAATATATCCCAAGAATTTCCCGAGATGATACTCCAAAGTACATTTCTCAGATTTACTTTGATATTAAAAAGCCGCATCTGATCAAAAATTTCCTTAAGTCCTGCACATAATTTTTAGCTTCTTTGCTTTTTACCAACATATCATCCACATATACCTCTAAAGTTTTATGTATCCATTTTGCGAACACCTTTTCTACCATTCTTTGGTAAGTTGCTCCCCGCATTTTGTAACCCAAAAGGAATCTTTGTGTAGCAATATAATCCTCCTGAGAGCAAAGAATGCATATGTTCTTGATCTTCTTCCTCAAGTGGGATTTGATTATAGCCCTTGTATCCATCTAACGAAGATATTCGATCATTTCATGCGGCAGATTCCACCAAATCTGCTGGGATATCTAGCAAGGGAAAACTATCTTTGGGACATGCTTTATTTAGATCAGTAAAATCGATGCAAATTCTTATCCCCTTATTTTTCTTGGGAACTACCACCATGTTGGCGATCCATTCTGGATATTTTGCTTGCCTTATAATTCTTGCCTTATAATTCCTGCATCAAGCATCTTCTGCAATTCGTCTTCTATCTTGGCATGATAAGTAGTCGCGGTCTTTCTTATTCTTTGTTTGAATGGTCTCACATTTTTGTTAATCTCCAATCTATGGCACGCAACAAATGGATCTATTCCAGGCATCTCATCCATATTCCACGCAAAAATATCTTTGTATTCTCGCAGAAGGTTTACAGTTTGTTCTTCTTCCTCCACACCCATCTTAGTTCCAATTTTCAGCATTTTTTGGTATTCTTCACTTCCAACATTTACTTCTTTTGTTGGTTCTGCTGCAGTATAACTGGCTTCATGTTCTCCCATTGGTGTTGGTGTTTTTATTACCTCCGTTGGTTCATCACCTTCTTGCGATACATCGTCAAAAATTCCTTTTCCTTCTTCTGATCTTATCATGTAAATCTTGAATTCTTCTTCTTTCCTTTCTTCTCTCCTCATTTTTCTCAACAAGTTTTTAAACAATTGAATTTGATTTTCACAATTCCTTACTTCATTCTGGAAACACAACGCTGCATAATCTGCATCTCCTCTAATCTCGCCAATTCCGCTAGGCATAGGAAACTTTATGCACTGATGTAGAGTTGATGATACATCCTTGATTGCATGTATCCATGGTCTTCCCAATAGCATATTATATGGTGATTTCACATCCACCACGCACAAAGTTATTTGCGTCTATATTTCCCCCAGCGGAATTCGCACTACAATTTCACCTTTAGGTTTTGTTAGAGATTTTCCAAATCCATGAATATGATATGTTGGACTAAGCATTTCTTCATCTTTGTATCCTATTTTCTTGAATGTGTGGTAAAACATTATATCCACAGAACTTCCTGCGTCTACCAAAGTCCTATTCACAACCCACTCTTCTGTAGATCTTACTGATTTCTCTTTTCTTGTTGGTACAACAGACACTGTGATCACCAATGGAGATGTATGACTTAAATTCTCTTTCGGAATTTCTGCTGCCGTGAATGTGATCTTCTATTTTTCCCAATCTTTTAGCGGTGATGCCTCATCTACCGTCATGATTTTCTTTCCTTCAAAATCTCGCTTGTGTATCCTTCCTTTAATATCTTCATGGAACTTATCTATCATCATATTTGTTATTACATCACACTCCAATTTCTTTTGATTATATTTGACTTCAACCATATTTTCTTCCACCAATTTTCTTTATATTCTTCTAACTCTTGAATAATTTCTTTCTTTTACCTAACTTTTGCTATGATTTTCAACTATTCATTCCTGTTTCTCGGCACCAAAATGTAGTTGCAGGAATTCCCACACTACACCCTACTCAAGAATTTATCAATATTTATGACACAATTTGAAGATTAAGGACCATTTTTATTAATATGATCTTAAAAGAATTACAATAATCAAGAATACAATTCACTTAATAAGATTTTCTCTCTCCTAAAAACTTTCTTAGCACTCAAAATTCATCTCTCCTCTATGGAACTATTCATTTCCTTTATATAGGCATTTACATAGTGGATTACAGCTCATGACAGCTCATTTACAGCTAAGATCCCCTTTAATTTCGGACCTGGGTTCTTGCGATAAATCGCAGTTAGCACCGCCTTAATCATTCGCAGATGTTATTGATTCGTCGCAGAAATGTCACACTTTTCTCATGTTTCTGTCGTTCTCATCTGATATGTCATTCCTTACGTCACTTTGAGATGTATCTCAGAATATCATTGATGTATCGTAGAACTGCTGTTTATTTCACAGGAATATTGTTGTGACAATATTCTGATCCTACATACATCATTATTAGCCGTCTCATCATCTCTTACTTGCACACAACATTATCTTTAAGAGTAAAACAAGGGGGTTTCCTAATTTGAAGGCCATAACTGTAGCATTATGGTTCACCAGGGTTTACAAGTTTGGCTCATGTATCATGCCATATCTCAAGTACTTGACCTATGGGTGGGACTTGGGTTTGTTGTGCGGGTTAGAAGGCTTACTCATCATAGATAATAATGGCTCATGATTCATGAGATAAATATAATATATATTTTCATTATTAGATTTTTGAAGATAATATCTAAAATTACTCTAAATAGATAATAATGCCAATTATAAAAATATTTTTATATAGATATATCATTGTTCTTAGGGTTGGGTGGGTTGCTTGGGCTAGAAACATTTGTGTCGACGCTTTCCCAAATTTAACTCGGGTTTATAAAATTTATGATCAAGCTTGCCCAAAGTTTTGAAATACATTTCCCATGTTCTCCTAACGATCGGGTTGGGCATGGGTTGGGTGGGTTAACCCAACCCCTAGTTAGTAATTCTCCGAATCATTCCTGAATGATTTGCGAACGTATCTGAACTAACCGAATCTGAATGATACTTCCGAACTATTTGAACTCCGAACCTAGTTCCTGGATTATATGGACCTCACAAATGATTCGTGAATGTATCCGAACTGACCGTATCCGAATGATATTTCCGAACTAGAACTCCCATAGGTAACTCTCTCACCAGAGTTCCGTTGATTGGTTTTTGTTTGATTTTGTATATACTTTATATTTAAATATAATTATTGGTAGTTGTTTAACCAGTGTTTTATGTGTTGATTTTTGTTTAAAAGTCTATAAGTTTTTTAATACATTTATGCGATTAAATTGTTTATTTCATGTTAAATAATCATGCTAAAATGTTTTTTTCCATCTTATAAATCATATACAAATCAAATTAGTCTCATAATAAGGTCATAATACTTATCAATTTATCATATATGTTAGCCTAATTTTAAGTGCCAAACTCACATTTATAAAACGAATATGCACATACGTATGCCGTTCCGAACTACTGTCAGAACAACGAACCGTTGACCGGATTTTTGATCGAATCCGATATATCCAAATCCGTATAATTCCCGTACGTATGCCGTCCCAAACTACTACTTGTACCCCTTATCCGTATAATTCCCAAAAAATGGTCAAACATAATAGGTCCCTGCACAATCTCCCTTATAAAGCATATAGTTTAGACAACTTAGGCAAGTTAAAGAGCGGCTAGGATTCATTCTTGGGAAAGCTAAATCTACGGCTGTAAGATGATCAGTTTAATTAACTTTCAATAATAAATGTTCTATTAATATTTCATAATAAATGTTTGTTTAATTAATCAAATAAATACACTTTCATTAATACAATACATAATAAATTTATTTTATGTTAAATCAGTTGACACTAATGGTGGTTGTGATGGTGGGCGGGGGTGGTGGATCAGCGGTGGGTGTTAGTGAGAATGGTGGAGTGATGACGTTAATGATGGTGGTGGTGGAAGAAGTAGTGGTATTGGGATGAGAAAGGTGTCCTATATGATAGATAAATTAATTAGTTACCCTTGGTTTATTCTTTTTATTTGATACAATATTAGTTTTTAAATTTGTTTTTATTTAATTTTTTTAAATTAAAGTAAATATTATAGGCCATATTTTTATCGGATCGGGACAGGAAAAACGATGAACGGTTGAGGACTATAAAGAAACCAGGCTCTGAATGTCAGATACCAAACCAGAACGCTCTGGATTCATTTTTGGGAAAGATAAATCTACGGCCGAACGATGATTAGTTTACTTAACTTTCAATAAAAAATGTTTTATTGTTATTTTATAATATTTTTTAGCTAACCAAATAAATATATTTCATTAATACAGTACATAATAAACTTATTTTATATTAAATCAATTAACATGTAACATTATTATGGAAGTTGTAGTTTATTTTTTTAATTTGAAAATAAGATGGTTATTAACACAAAAGAAATAATTGTACAGGCTGACCATAATTTTTTTCCAAAAAATAACCTGAAAAAACCCAACGATGATAGGGATAGTAAAGGTAATCAGTTAAACCCTTTTACCCATCCGTGGACCCTCCTTAACAACCCTGAACCAATACCCTATCAACACCTAGCATTGAGTGCTAAATAGAGCTGTGAAGGGAGCGATGAATATCATTTCCGATTAATAATATGATTTCAGGTGATTTTTCACGGCTGTGGTTGGCCCACTAGATATATTTCAACCAATAGGATTTTTCCGTTATTTCACCCCTCAAAACCTACGTCGGAAACACCACCTATTCTAATTTTCTCTTTCGCCTCCTCTCTATTCCTCGCTCTTTCTTCCCCTCACTGTTACTTCTCCATTCTCTCTTTCTATTTTGCAGATTTGAAATCGGAAAGGAAGATATTAGAGAAAGAGAAAAATCAATAAAAATATTGATTCCGGCAGGTATACTATACCATAAACCCTACCCCTTTTCTCTTACTTTTTTCCTTTTCTTTCTGAATCAATGAACCCTAACACTTTTTGGTCTATTTTGCAGATACGAGTTTTCATTTATCGTGATAAACAAAGAAATCCAATCTTTTATTGGTGTTAGGACAATGGTGGAAAAACCTCTGCCGAATCAGTCGAGTTAATCAATCGAGTTCATCTTCCTAAATCTCTAAGAAAAATCTCTTTGAACATTTTGTTCCGACAAGATAAACTCAATTAATGTTTCTCTAATCTCTTAATTTATTAACCAGGATTATAGATCAGCTTGAATCCGTCTGCAACTGTATTTTTTTTCTGTTTGCTACTCGCTTTTGGAATATTTTCTTTGTTATTGTTTCATTAATGTTTCTTTGTTTTTTTGTCACTGATTCCAATTTGTCTTATTTGTTCAAAATTTTCTACTTGGTCAAAGATTTTATGCTCTACCCGACCTATTTGGATTGTTGATGGATTGGATTGTAGATGGAGTAGTAAGTTGGTGAGGATAAAGATAATCCAGTGAACCACGATAAGGGAACTTGAATTTACTTTATACGGTTGTGTTGAGAGAACTTTAATTTTGATTTTTGAATACTCCAAGTGTATGATCATAAACCAATTTAGAGAGAGTTCATCTAGAGCATTCTCTGATAAATTCTAATAATAAGATTGTAATTTTGGGTTTGGGTTCACATGGGTGATCACGTTTCCTTATGATTTCATTACTGAATTTTGTTAGACAGTTTTAATTTTGTGACGAAAATTGTGGAATTTGGTTTAGGTTGAGTTAAATTTTGTTACTAGCGGTTTTTTTATGGATTTAGGAATTAGCTTTTGTTGCTGTAAGGAGTAAAAGTTGCATTGTAGATTAAGACGGCGTTGTTATAGAGCCGGAAAGGAGAATTTGTTGTTGTATTCTCTCGATTTTATTTTTCTTCACTTTGCAATGGTGTTCTATCATGCTAAGAAACTGGTTTAACAAGGAAGAAGACTTATTTAAAAGTCGGTGTTCGACCAGTAACGTACGTGCAATCCACTTGCATCCTATTACCGAACCTACTCATCCCTACCTCCACATACAACAAATGGCATCGTTTGACTCCGCAGAATATTTGGCAATCACCAAAGCATGGGCATCCGAAAGTCGAGTTGTAGATCGCTCCTCGGCCGAGACCTTTTGGGCAAAGATACATAACAAATTTAGCTAAGATTGTGGGAACCCGAAAAGAAGAAGTGTTCAACAAATCGAGGATAGGCACAACATCATCCTACATGCGGTAGCTGGGTTTTTTAAAATCAAACACCGGATATCGCACGCAAGCCACCATAGCTTGTCCCCTCTACAACTTGTACGTATCTTTATGGTTTATTAGGCACAATACTTTTTTCAACTTATACGTAACCAAATAAGTTTGTGTGTTGTTTTTGTAGCACGCATGAAAGCGCTACTTAGAGGAAAATGGGGAAGCATTCACATTTGATGAAATTGTTTACTTCATAGTATTCATATTTTCGGAGTACCACCACCATTTGAGTATCACCAGAACTCAATGGCGGGTGAATCGGACTTCATACTCTTATTTGGCATTGCAATCGTTTACTTCACCGCATTGCGGTTTGTGTAATCATCCTATGGAATCCAAAGAATCACCTATTCCTTGAATGTGGTTATGCTAGATCTATTTGGTTGGTTTTAAATATCAATATTACCTTTGGTGCAGAATTACTAGACATGAGATTAATAAATTGCTAATGGTTTCAGTTTGGACATTTTTTTAAGCATCGCTTTGGATTATTTGATGTTCAAAGATTTTTCAGAACATTAACTCCAAATAGGACAATGTCAATAGATGGCATTAATAAACTTGTGTCTCCTGGAACTAATCTTGTTTCTTCTACATTTTGATGCTTTTTTAAGTCAGATTCATTACAAGGTGGAATAGGGCTAATAGTGAGGAATTGTGCTGGTAGCTGCTTTCGGGTGCAAGGATAATGCTTCAATGGAAGAATGAAGATGGGAGTTGAAGCTTAGGAGTTGGAATGTAAGGCTATGCTGGCAGTTGTTACTCTGGCACCCTCTAAGAACTCTAATTATGTTATCTATGAATCAGATTGTGAGACTTTAATGAAATCCATCAATGATCAAACCTATTATGTTAATTGGGTGAATCAAGCTTTGGTTTTAGATATTAATTCTAATTGGACAGAACACACAATTAAAGCAATGTGTTTTAATTCACTTAATTCTAATTGGGGCCATAGCTTCTTCCAGTTCTTACGATTTTATTTTTCAACTGTACCAACATGTTCTCCACTTTTTACAAAGTTTAGTTTTTTACTTTAGTACCGTTATAACAACTGCAGCAACACGTACTCAGCTTTTTAGCTATCATTTTGATTTATTTTCTGAATTCGGGTATGAACAAAAAAAATCTTTAGGATGGAATGAATATTAGTTGCATTGCACTCCGGTCTTTTAGAGCCGTCAAAGCAGAAAATTATGCAGCAGGATAACAAGATTTGACTGAGAAAATTCTTAACATAGAAGGATCTTTACCTTCCTGTTTTACCAAATTATTTACCATATACTAGAGGTGGAAACGGTCCGGGTTAGGGTCAACCCGTGACGGGTTACGGGTTAGCTTTGATCAACCCTAACCCGGCCCGTTCATCCCCACGGGTTCATATTTTCCAACCCTAGCCCGTAGAGGGTTAACCCGCGGGTTGACGGGTCGGACCTAAGAAATTAAATGTCCACCTAATTTGGGCTATTTTAAAGTTGAAAAAATAATAAAGCAATGAAGAGGATCGAACCTCATACCTACCACTAAGTTGGGGAGCATCGTAACCACTAGGCTATCGTTCTGTTTTTTTGTTTTTGAAATTTTATTACTAATATTTGTTTCTTTTCTTACTCGGTCAAAGCACAAATCTCTATGAGTTCTCTGCACATTTCGTCCTTATATACTTTTATCTCCGTTTTAATTTCATCTCTATAAACGAGTCTTTTTGCTTCCAAATAAAAACAAAGTAGTCTTCAAGGCTCATACCAATTCTTCAAGGCTCATACCAATGAAACGATCATCATCTGCATCTCATGATCTTTTTCCTTTAGAATGTCATGATCTATCCTTCTCTCTTAACTATATATATCTCTACAAAGTATACTGTTTTAATTTATTCAGATGATGAATTAATTGATTATGATATGAGATTTGATCTTTTGGATTCACTGATATGGGTATTTATTAAAAATGGAAAGCATTATATGAATGAATCTAAGTAAGGGTTGATCACTTCTTTCTTTTTTTTTTGAATGTATGGATTAATGGAATGTAACTAATCATTTTTCTAGGTTTTAGATCTGAATTTTTGGGATTTTGAGCATTGAAATTATAGATATTAGTTGTTATTGATGGTTAGATTAAATTGATATTGATGTTGTTTGAACTGATATAGGGAGGATCAGTAATGGTTTTTCCCCTAAATCAGTAACCTTCAGAACTAAAGTTTTCTTATGAAGATTGGGGTACTCTGAAGATGAAATTACAAGTTGTTCATGGGTATTATTGAATATAAAATCAATTTAATTTCTGATAATTTTTGTGATACACGGGGAAATCGGTTCCTAATTCAATGGAACCCTAAAATTAACGAAATTAAATTGATTGGACGGGTTGACGGGTTAACCCGCGGGTATGACGGGTCATCCCGTTTATGGACGGGTCCTTTAAATCCCAACCCTAACCCGGCTTGTTTAGTCAACGGGTTACAACGGGCCGGGTTTACACGGTCCGGGTTAGGGTTAACCCGCGGGTTATGGCCCTAATTGCCAGGTCTACCATATACACTTAAATATTTTGCCAAATTATTTATTATGAAAAATATTGCCAAATTTCCATTTACCCTCTGTGTTCATCTCTCTCGTCTTAAATCATTTTATGTTTCTACTCTTAGATCTTCTAACCTCCCCCTAGAAAACGAAACAAGTGGTTTACTTTGATCATTTGATTCATCTCTGGATAAACCATATATTCCCCTGTCAGTTTTGCTTTGCGGAATAATCGGATCGACCGTGTAAGTAATTATTTTCAGTACTGCTTTGTTAACTGAGATTGTAACTCTAATGATCATAATAGGGTAAATATTGTCTTCACATGCAACTGTATGTAGGTAGCTAACCTCTGATTACTTTTATGATTCATATATGATAACTTAACTCACATTGTGATTTGTGATTACTCTTTGTGTACGTATTACTCTTTGCAATGATATTTCGTAGTTTTGTTCGGACCACAATAGCATTTTCACAAGATGTTCACAAGTTTTTTCTTCGTCCAGGTATCTGAGAATTCATAATGGATCCTAGAGTAATGGATAAATCTTGGATGTATACCGATAGAACCAAACCGCGTTATTAAGACGGAGTCGATGCATTTATAAAGTTTGTTACGCATACATACCAACAGGATATTGCGAATGGGAAACGGAAACCATACGACAAGGGCAAAGTTAAGTTTCTATGTCCATGTGTGAAATGTCTCAACCTCTACGCACACAAGGCAAGTAAAGTTAAGTATCATTTATTTTCTTCTGGATTCATTCAAAATTATGCGGTATGGACTAAGCACGGAGAAGGAGATGAGTCATCAAGGTGGACACTTCTGGATGGTAATGGCAGTGATGGTCCGCACTCTGATGAACCAACACATGCTGCAGAGACTAGAGAAATGGTTAGTGCTTTATTAAGAGACAACTTTTCAAAGGATTCTGAGAAGATGCAACGGATACTCGAAGATGCTGGGAAACCCCTATACGAAGGATGTGCCGATTTTACAAAGATATCTGCAATGTGTGAACTATTTAACCTGAAGAGCAAGCACGGAGCTTCCGACAAGTTATTTAATGAACTTCTACCACTGCTAAAATCCATGCTCCCTCCAGGAAATGAGATGATGAAAAGTACATATGAAGCTAAGAAGGTGATGAGAGATTTGGGTTCAGGTTACGAAAAGATACATGTATGCATCAATGACTGCATTCTCTATAGTTAGGATTATGAGGATCACATCAAGTGTCCCACATGTGGGGAATCAATATGGAAAGTTGACGACACCACCCACGAGGTTTATGAAAAAATTCCGGCAAAAGTCTTGTGGTATTTCCCAATTATCCCAAGACTGAAACGGCTGTTTCAATCAAAGAGAATTGTTGAATATTTATTGTGGCACGACACCAGAAAGAAAGAAGAGGGTGTTTTACGGCATCCGGCAGACTCACCAGCATGAAAAAATATAGATGAAAGATATCCCGTAATTCGTGATGATCTTCGAAATTTGCGGCTAGGCATTTCGGCTGACGGGGTTGACGTAAACAAAGGCATGCAAAAACATCACAGTGTGTGGCCAATTCTGACAGTGATTTACAACCTTCCGTCAGAGTTGTGTATGAAGATAAAGTTCACCATGCTGTCATTAATTATCGATGGGACGCCTTGTAAGGACATTGATGTTATGTTACAACCGTTTGTCGAGGATCTCAAGGAATTGTTTGAGGGAGTGCAATGTTTTGATGCGCTGAAACAGGAGATGTTTACTCTACGTGCGGTTGTTTTATGGAAAATAAATGATTACCCTGCTCTCGGTACACTGTGTGGCTGCCCTTACCAGGGACGAGACGCATGTAAGGTATGTGGGAGAAATACTTACTATGTCAGGATAAAACATTGTAGAAAAGAGGTTTATACCGGGCATAGAAGATACCTACCATACGATCATCCATTCAGACATCATAAGGGGTTCAACGGAAAAGATGAAACTGAAGAGGCTCCGAAACTTATGACCTCGTCACAAATATACAATGAGGTAAAGTTTATAAAGAATAAATGGGGAAAGGGACGGAAGAATATTGTGGTGGAATTCGTGCAGGATAACCCTGGAAGAGGTGGAAAGATGAAGAGAAACGAAAAGACGATCGACCCAAAAAATGGGAAGGGGAAGGGGAAGGAGAAGGAGACCGATAGGCGCTACTGGAAAAAGTTCAATATATGGTTCCTGCTTCTCCCCTACTGGCGGTATCATGTTTTCCACCATTGCATAGATTTCATGCACGTCGAAAAGAATGTATGCGAGAGTATCGTTGGAACATTGTTGAACAATGAATTTAAGTCGAAAGACCACCTTGCTGCTCGAATGGACCTGAAGGAGATGGGTTTTAGAGACGAGTTGCAACCTCGGGAAAATGGCAAAGGGGGATATATACTAAAGGCATCATGTCACTCATTAAGCCCGGAGGAAAAGGACAAGTTCTGTGCAACATTATCCGAGATAAAGGTTCCACAAGGGTATTGTTCAAACTTTTCAACACTGGTGAATCGAAAAGATCGAAAGCTTATCGGACTAAAATCGCATGATTATCACATGCTAATGCAACATTTTTTGCCCATTTCGATTAAATCAATTATGCCACAGCCAACAAGATATGCTATTATCAGGTTTTGTTTCTTTTTCATGGCAATATCTAGCAAAGAAATCAAGGTGGCAGAGCTAGAAAAATTGCAGTCGGATCTCGTTGTGACATTGTGCTTGCTCGAAAAATACTTTCCTCCATCCTTTTTCGACATAATGGTTCATTTAACTGTGCATCTTACCAGGGAAGTGCAAATTTGTGGTCTTGTATTCTTTCGATGGATGTATCCGTTTGAAAGGTGCATGAAGGTCATTAAAGGGCATGTGCAAAACAGAAATAGACCTGGAGGAAGCATTGCTGAAGGGAACCTTGTGGAAGAGACAATTGAGGTTATTAGTGAGCACCAACAAAGCATGAATGATACAGTCGGAATTCCACCAGAAAAACTCAACACATCTGACACTGGCGAAGATTCTTATCCTTTCAGGGGAAACCAATGTTAAATCCTAAGTTTCCTCGTGTTGATAAGGATATGTTTGATAAAGCGCATTTCTATGTATTGCGTAATTCGCCTGAAGTTTCTCCTTACGTTGAGTAAGTATAACTAGATCTAACCAAATAACCTCATTTTTTATTTAGTTTTGATTATGTGTCCAAATTTCTGTAAAGATAATAACATTAATCATTGCACTGTCCAGCCGACACCAGAATTTTTTGAAGGATAAATATCTTGGTATGAGTGATAGACAGCTAGATCAAAAACATCGTGAAGAGTTCGCCAAATGGTTACAAAAAGTGGTAAGAGTTTGCAGAAAATGTCACTCTTGCTATGTAACTTTTGCGTTGAGACGGAGGCTAATCCTTATAATGTATTTCAGGTTGAGAGTGAGTGGGAAGACTCTAGGGAAAACTTCAATCAGGACTTAAGGTGGCTATCAATCCCACTGAATGCACAAGTAGAGACATACGAAGCATATCACATCAATGGATACCTGTTTCGCACAAAATCTCATGATGGTTCCGTTAACCAGAATAGCGGGGTTTACGTAGAGGCAACTGACACGCACATTAGAAAAGAGGGGATTAACCTTAATCTGGCGGATTATTATGGTGTTTTACAATAGATATGGGTGCTGACATATCATTCGCTGAAAGTGACACTTTTCAGGTGTAAATGGGTTACCAGAGCAGGGGTCTCAAAAGACAAACTTGGCTACATTTTGGTTGAGCTTGATAAGTTGGGACTCCAGGATGATCCTTTCGTTGTAGCCTCCCAAGATAAGCAGGTATTTTATGTGCCAGACCAGGAAAATAAAAAAAAGTCTATTGTGTTAGGTGCACCTACCCAAATCTGGAAATATGCTGGTGATGAAGTCGACGAGGAATTCAGTACACCAGTTATTTGTCGGAATGAGTATAAATTGCCAAAGGTAGATAAACTTGACCTGCAAAGGAAATCCAGGGATGATTACTATTGGGACGACATTAAGGGTAGAAATGCAAGGAAAGCACCATCACCAACATCAGTCCCTGCTTCTCAAACAACTGTATCTGAGCAACCATTTCCAAGGACTAAGCGACAAGCCAGGTGATAGAATGTAGTTGTTTGAATTTTTCTGTTAACTAGAGAATGAATGTATGGATTGTTGAAAAAAAAATTGATTCTTAAATCATGGTGGGGTTTTGTATGCAGATGGGTTTTAGCAATGTTGGATGAGTTTGGATTTGGCTATACTGATTATTGAATTAATATTCTGTCATTCTAGGATTAGTAGTAATAGTACTAGGCTGTCACATAGATTTTTTTTTGGAATTGGGGGCCTAAAATAGTCTTTGAATTAATCTTACTCCAACAACATTTTATAAACTGGAGTAATACCCACCATCTTAAATAGCATTTTATATACCCTATTGATTCATTAATTCAGTCATTCCTACCCATCTCTACTTAACAATCATTGGAATTTTAGAATCATTCACCAAGAACATTGCTTGTTTGTACTTTTACTGTATTCAATCCATTACTACTGAAATCAAAAGAGCAAGAAAAACTGACACATTATGTTCAAACCCTTCAAACATACATCCATCACAAGTTTAATACTACTGAAAATTCAAACAACTGGAAGAACACAACTAGTTTAATTACATCTGAAGAAGGAAAAAGCAAACAGAATACGACTTCTAAACACCCGACAGGCTACTAGTGCCATTACAAATTTCTTTTTACAATCAAAATTCAAAGATGCAAATTACTAATCTACCTGACATAAAAAACCGTCCGCGTCAACTTTCAAAATATAAGGAAACTTACCATATTTCGCACCAACATCATGAAGAGTAGAAGGAAAGAAAATTACCAGAAAAGTTATTTTGCAAAAAACTTGTTGATCATTTTCAGTATTTATGCAATACCTGAAAATCTAGCCTTTCCTGGTAACTCTGATGAGCTTACCACACTTCATCCTCATCAGTATCCAAACCCTCTTCACCATAGTCCTCGCTATCAGATGGTGGTGCAAGAGAAGTCCCACTGGATGATGAATCATCATCACTATCCTCATCCCCTTCTTCCCTTTATTCCTCACTTGACTCATCATCGAGATCAGCGATTCAACGGCTCACCTTCATAGCAACAGGTTCACCCTCACTCATGGTGCGAGCAAAAATCTTGGGATTGGCAAGTTCATATTCAAATCGCCTTCTCGCCTTCTCATCATGATAAGAATTCATCCTTTGCTTGTCCTCCGCAGCATCCGAATTGAGGTCACTGGTATCCACTTCCTCCACTTCATACTCATACCCTTTTGAGGCCTCGGAATCAATTTATGTTGTACTTCCATACTTTGGGGTCTTGGAATGCTTCTCAGCCTTTTCCCCATCCTTCCGTTCTTGCCATTCTAAGAACTTGGGTAGCCATGCATTGTAGAGAGCCTCAAATCTCCTTTTTTTCCGATCCTGAACAGCCTTGTCTGCCTCTCTTTGACGAGTTTGCTCTTGAATCCGATGATCAATTTCAGACTGTGCATCTTCTCTTAACTGCTGCAATTCCTCTATGCTCAAAGAAGGGAGAATTGACTTGGCTTGTGCAAATTCAGGTGTTACTGGTGGTGCATTTGGAAGATTTCTGATGGAATTGGTTGAATTCTGGGAAGGCTCAGCCATACTCTCAATTTAGTTTGCTAAACCTAAACCTTTCCTCTTCTGTGAAAGATCTCTCTGAAAATAGTAATCTCTCTTCTAATTAACCCCTCAAATACCCCATTGTGTCAATTCAATTCCATTTATGGCGCTTAGTTGGCCATCATGTCACTTAGTTAAATACGCCCATTCAAATCCATTCGTGTCCCCTTCACTCTAATAACCATCATTACCCTATGAAGACCTATATTCAACACCTAATTCCCCTTAAGACTTTTACCCTATTTGGAACTGCCATTAAGGGCGTATCTGGTAGGTCACCAAACTTTGATGAAAATCTTTGGGGTCTAATTAACTCTTTATGTTTTATGCATACTAGGCGATGGCAGCACCAGTTGGCAGGATTCATTGCAACCTACTACATGTCTTAAGGTCTTAGCTTGTATACACCACCTAGTATTACATGTCACACTACATGTAGGATGTTATGTATCAATAACACCTCTAGCTTAAAAACCATGCAATTCAACACCCACTAGCTTTAGGTGTTAATCTCATCTTAAGCTTACTATTGCTTAAGTATCTTAGCTTATACATGGTGCTTGGTGTAACAAGGTGCTTATGCAAGGTGCTTGGTGTAACTAATGGTGCTAAGTGGATAGCCACCTTATCCCATGCATATTATAACATGCCACACTTTGATTTTGCGTGTTTATTAAAATGTTAAGTAGCTGAACCAGTTTAGTTTTTTCAAAACACCTTATAGACACGTCTAAAGATGGGCATCTTGGTGGATTGATACGTTACCTAACTTTTTTGAGGTCATGCGTTCGAATATTGTGCTCGAAAGCTTTTTATTAATTTTTGGGGTGGCTTTCAATAGCTGCCAAGTGTTTGATGCCGCCTCTGAACGTCCAATAAGTTGGGGTGGCGTTCAATAGGTCTTTGCATGCATTTAGTAGGCATGTGCCTCCCTAATATCTCAACTAATGGATCTCGAGGATTGAAAAAGGATGGGTGAGATGTGCTAACTGTTGGTCTTCTCGTCCATAAGGCCTGTTTGGAAGAGATCAGTTATAATTTTCGGAAGAGATCAGTTATAATTTCCAATCCTATAACTCTTTCAACTTACACATTCCATCTCCGCAAAATCCCTTCATTGTTCCAATTGTTGAAGCTATGTCTAAGCGAGGTTATAATGCATATCTAAATCTGAATGATCGCCCAGCCATGTCTACAAATCAGGAATCCATGGGTAGACCAGAGGAAAAGAAAGCTAAGATGAATATGCAAGAAAACCAGGTATTGATTTTTGATAATCATGGAAGAATTGTTGGGTTCAAGGTGTTGAAAGTTAATAAAGGAGATAAAACACTTAATCTCTAGTTTTTTGGTTTGTGAGTTTATTCATGTAAGCCGTAATGATAATCAAGTGGCAGACACTGTTGCCAAACATGTCAGGCGGACATCAATGCCAATATTATCTGTTGAAAACTTTAACCCAGTCTTTTGTGAGCTTCAGGCAGACATCATGCATGTGTCAGATATCTGGAAAGGGAAAGAGGCCCATGTTTGATGTGCATGGGAAGCAGGTAATGATTTTTGGTAATCTTGTGATAATTTTTGGTTTCTAGGTATTGATAATAGAAATTATATCTAGAATTAGATAATTTATTAGAAGCAATTATGGTATTGATCTGAATTTCTCCAATTGTCTGAATTGGCAGGTGATAGAAATAGACAGTAGTGATGAAACATTGCCCGGCGTGCAAGCAGGTTCTGAGAGTGATGAGAACGTCAAGCAAAAAGGACAAGAAATGCATAACCGATCCAAGGCCAAGGTTTTTAGTTCTCAGATGCCTCAACTCCAAGCTGCTAAGGAGGAGTGGGTGGTGTATGCCGTTCACCCTGACAAAGGTCAATTCATCATTAAAGAGGGTGTTGTTCTTGTAGGAGAGGAGCAAGTCGTAAGTGGAGGTGCCAGTCAAGGATTCTATTCTGCGCCAATTCCTGCTGATGTCAAGGCCAAAATTCGGGAGAATGATCGTCTTGGACATCCCAATGACACTGTAGTCTTCCCCAATTGTCTCATGTTGGCACCAAAGATGCATCAATTGGCAGAAGCTGCTTATGATCTCGCCATCTTTGGCCCTAGTGAGATGACTTCTTCCAATGATGTGCCAGCTGATGTGGTTTTGCCTGTGCCTACTCCCAGAGGTAATTTTTCTGTGACAAGGCTGAAGACTGCACCATATTTGGGTGGAATTGGCAAGGAAAGTGCATCAGTTAAGGATTCTGATGCTAACCTTACAATTCCAGTTTAAGTAAGTGAAATTGAATATATTGTGTTTTGGGGTTTGATACTTTGTGTGTTTTGAAGAACAAGTAGAAGTAATATTGTTGTGTTTGTTTGGGAATGATAGGAACTTGTTGGTACTTTGGGTTTTGATTATATGACTAATGGTGGTATGAATGGAGATGATGTTTATTTTGTTTTTTATGTAGATAATGATATATTGGCTTACTTTGTTGTGTATGATTTTGTGATATGATTGCTTAATTTTGGTTCTGCTATGGAGAAACTATTTAAGAAAGGTCTCAATGGAGATTTTGACGAGGTTGAATATATAGGTATATGTGAAATTGATGTGGTTTATAATCATCTCAGGGTAGACATATGGAATTTTCCATCTGGTAGTATGGGTTTGATTTGTGACATAGCAATAAAACAATATGATATTACTTTGGTGAAATAGAAAACATAGTGATTCCTTACCATATCCATAGAGAGGTAAATGCATATCTGATTTTGCAGCATACATGTTCCAGAGATCACAAGTCCTTTCAGGAGCAACCATTAAGAACCTCAAGAACTCTAAGGTGTTCCATCTCCATTGATTACCAAAGTATAGCTGAAAACTATTGCTCAGGGTATAATAGGATAAAGTATTGAGAAATTCATAACTTTAGAAGTGAGATTTCATGACTTGGGAAGCCTGAAACATGAAATCCATCTCAGTGTGATGAAGCGGTTTAGAGTTTAACCAGTCTAGTATTTTCAAAATACTAATCATAAACATGTTAAGATGGGCAGCTTGGTGGATTGGTACGTTATCTAAATCCTTCGAGGTCATGCATTCGAATATTGGTGAAAGATTTTTATTAATTTTTCCAAAACGAACTTTTTAGCCACGCTATAAAACCGGCGTGTCTATAGAACGCACACTATGGACACACATATACTAGCGTGTCCAAAGAAGAACTTTTTGGCCACACTTTTAACTTGGCGTGTTTATTTAAATATTGAGTAGTTTAACCAATCTAGTATTTTCAAAATACTAATCATAAACATGTTAAGATGGGCAGCTTGGTGGATTGGTACGTTATCTAAATCCTTCGAGGTCAAGCGTTCGAATATGGGCGAAACAATTTTATTAATTTTTCCAAAAAGAACTTTTTAGCCACGCTATAAAACCGGCGTGTTTGTAGAACGCACACTATGGACACACATATACTAGCGTGTCCAAAGAAGAACTTTTTGGCCACACTTTCAATTTGGCGTGTCTATATATCCTACACTATGGACACGCATATACTAGCGTGTCTATAAATCGTACAATATGGACACGCATATACTGGCATGTCCAAAGAAGAACTTTTTGGCCACACTTTGAATTTGGCGTGTCAATCAATTGTACACTATAGACACGCATATACTAGCGTGTCTAATGAACCAACTTTAAAACCACACCTTAAATGGCGTGACTAACCTTTTGGACACGCCACAACTACCTAATGTGGCCATAGACTGGTCTCTAAACACGCCCAATACCTAATGTGGCCATAGACTGGTCTATAAACACGCCAAATCAAAAATTTGAAGTTAACGTGACTAAACGGTTGAAATTTTGACACGCTACTAGCCCTGGCGTGGCTGAAAGCACTTATATGCACACGCCCATTGAACATGGCGTGTCTATAGAGTAGAAGTATACCCTATAGACACGCCAAAACCAAAAAGGCGTGACAGGGAAATTTATATTTGGCGTGGCTAAAGGCCATTTATGTACTAGTGCATTCATCTAACATATCTAGATCAACTATGATGATCAATGAATCATGAAAGATAATCAAATGAATCTAATTGTGTTTCTCATAGATTTGTTCAATTGTTCACTATATTATAGAAATATATATGAACCAATTGAAACAAAATCGGATTGATTCATAATCGTACAAAGTACTTATATAAGAATCAATTCAAGAACATTAAGCCACGGTTTGTAAAGATTGCATTCCTTAATTCATAAATGTATTTTTTCATGAGTATGAAAAACATACTTAACCGATTTTAGAACTTTAACCTCTTAGTTTGCAAACAGGTACGCAAACTATAGTTTCTGGACTTTGGTCTTGTCCAGGCGTTTGCAAAGGGGTATGCAAACAGCTGTCTCGGACCTAACTCAGGTAGAACCGTTCGCATACTGGTATGCAAACACGGTTCCCAAACTTTAACAGTTAAAATTGTTCGCATACTAGGTATGCAAATACAGTTCCCGGACCTGAATCATACCAAAACAATTTGCAAGATATGCATACTATGATGTATCCACACAAAGGTTTTTGTTCTAAATTCCCAATTCAATCATTGGAACATCCTTAGAAGACGAAAATAGTTGTCTCACACAAACTATTAGCTTATAAGTAATTTTCAAGTGATCGAATGATCAATACGAAATTTTCCAAGTCAACATCAAATGATTGTCTCATACAAATCATGTAAGATGTTTCAAGACAATTTCCACATGATCATCTTTTGACTTATTATTTAGTTTCCAACAAATAAATTGTTTCCAACTAAACTCATCAAGAATATGATGATGTCGCTAAAGCAAAAAGCTTCCAACACATATCTCGAGAAATAGATAACCGAGTTAAACTCATCTCGAAATATCAAATGTGTATAATATAAAAGTCTATATAGCTATATGACTTACTCTCATTAGGAGATAAAATAGAATAGACTTTTGAGTGATAGTTAAGTTTTAGTCTCCATATACCTTTTATTGATGAAGTTCCTCTAAGCTCTCCTCAGCAGATCTTCGTCTTCAATCGATGAACGCCGTGAAGTCTAAAGCTCAACTACACATTCTGTCATAATCCGAGATATAACTATAAATCAAGACTTATATTATTGATCAACTAAACTTGACAAACAAGTTTGAGATAGCAATGCTTGATAGTTCGACCGAGCAATGTTGTAACACATGTAATGTATAAAAAAAACTTAAAACTTCAAACAAGTTGACTCTGACAATAAAAAAAAAAAAACTTCAGACAATTCTCTCTCCTCTCTCTGATTCTCTTCTAATTTCCATAAATCATAAATGACATAAACAATAATCAGAAAAATACAGATCTGAGACAACGAAATCCTGATAGGAGACCAGATAATAGAGCACCCGACGTGATCTCCCCCAGACAAAGGTCACCGTCAAGGGAATTTGTGAAGGTACTGATTTCATGTATCTTCACTGTTAGAGCATTGCTCGGTCTAACTCACATGCGTTGCTATCTCAAGCATGTTTGTCAATGTTAGTGATCGAAACTATAAAGTCTTGATTTCTAGTCTATTATATCTAAGGACTCGGAAAGGGATAGAAAGTGTAGTTGATCTCAAGAAATCCATGGCGATCATCATTCAAGACGAAGGACTACTCAAGGAACCAATGGATATTCATCGACTAAAAGGTATGTGGAGACTTAAACTTATCTATCACTCAAAATTATATCTATTCTATATCCTATCTTGAGACAAAAGTCGTTTTGCTATATAGACTTAGATTATACACATGTGATATTTCAAGCTGACTATATCTCGATTATCTATTTATCGAAATATGTGTTGGTAAAGATTTCGCTTTAGCCAAGTTCATCTTTACCTAGTGACGAAAGTTATGTTATGTTTTAATCATTTTGGAAATTTTTTTGACGAAAAATAGTTTATGAAAAAAAAAACTATATAAATCCCTCTAAGAATGTTTCAATGATTGAAATAAGAGTTTAGATAATATAACCATTGGAGGATAAAAACATTATTGTGGAAACACATATATGTATAAGTCCTTATTGCTTGAACCGAAGTTTGCGAACTTTGTTGATCAAGTGAAACCAGAGTAGTACGTGAACTTTAGTCCACGAACTTAGTCCATGAACCCAGTCCGTGAACTGGCATAGTTCTCGAACCTAAGGATTTCTGCTGGAGTTTGTGAACTCCTTCCGGGAACTTAAGTCCTCGAACTTGAGTAGGTTATGTCTAAAAACGATGTTTGTGAACTTATCTTAATAAACTAAGGAAGTCTATTGCAAACCGTGGCTTTATGGTTCATGAATCAATTTGAGTGAATCACATCATTTTTGCTTCGATTGTGTCTTGTGTAGTACATGAGATTTCCTTGCAATTGAACAACTCTCTAACTATTTTATTTGAGTCATTTGGACTAGTTATGGTGAAGAAAAATATGGTTGATATGAAAGTTATCATATGCCTAACCATTTGGTTAACTATTGTTGAACCAACTAATGTACAAGTTTGAGTACGGTTACACAAGCCTAGAAACGTGCATTACATGTGTGTGTAACAAGCTATGTTTTCGATCTAATGGTTGATAAATATTAGCTTGAATCTAATCAGGTTTTCATCTAACGGTGAATATTGAATGCTTTGTTAGTAAGCTAACATTGATTTCAAACCCTGATTTGAAGACTATATAAGGGAGAACTCTAGCAACTAGGAAACCTAATCCCCACACATTCTGTGTGATACTAGTTGTGCTAAGATAGAGTCGATTCTCCTTTAACCTTTGTTTTTCTTCTTCTAAAACCAGGTTAACGACTTAAAGATTTCATTGGGATTGTGAATCTAGACCGATACTACTTTTATAGTAGTTGCGTGATCTAATCTTGCTATTTATATCGTACGAGTGCAATTGTAATAATTGTCTTAAGATTTCTATCTCCGATAGGCAAGATATAAAAGTAGTCACAAATACTTAGTCTCATCGTTTGTCATTCCACAATATTTTTTTTCGCTGCGTCGATTAAGACTATAGTGAGGTGATTGATAAAGATGAGCTGTTCTTCGGGAATATAAGTCTGGTTTTATCAATTGTTTCCTGTTCACCTTGATTTATCAAAAGACGGAACAAAAATTTTTAGGTATATTCATGGGAGACAAATTTATCTATTACTGTAGACTTTTCTGTGTGATACATATTTGTTTATTAAATTTTTTGACTTTGGGTCGTAGCAAATCTTGGTTGTAGGTGAGATCAGCTAAGGGAATCAAGTACGTAGTATCCTGCTGGGGTCAAAGACGTAGGAGCATAAATGTACCTTGGATCAACGTGAGATTGGTTGTGGTTCAACTACAGTCCATACCGAAGTTAGCTTGGAGTAGGCTAGTGTCTGTAGCGGCTTAATACAGTGTATATTTAATCTCAACTAGGTTTCTGCATTTGCGGTTTCCTCGTTAACAAAATTCTGGTGTTTGTGTTATTTCTTTTCCGCATTATATTTTGTTATATAATTGAAATAATACAGGTTGTGCGTTGTTCAATCAATTAGAATATCCAACCTTTTGGTTGTTGATTTAAATTGATTGACACTTGGATATTGGTGTTTGGTACCATCCAAGTTATCTCTCTTTGATAAATACTCGCAGATTTCTATTTGCTTGAGTAAAGATCAAATTGAGAGATTGAGATAATAACTCTTTGATATATTTTCTATTGATTGAGTCTGGCCGTCTAGTTGATTCTCTAGAAAGTATATTGGATTTTGTCCATACAGATTGCTAATCGAAATATTGGGTGTGGTTGTTAGACCCCCGTTTTTTCATTCATTGGTTCCGACTAAGCATGGTGCAAAAAGAAACAAAGCCTTTATTGCGGTCCTAGTCTGACATGAGAAGACGAAATATCAATGAGCATATAAATCAGGTCTAAAGTATCCTTGAAAAGGTACTTAATTTTTGAAAGGAAAAATGGACAGGTGTATCATCTAGAAAAGCCCAAAATTACCAAATGTAACCCGGGAAAGAGAGTGCACCTGGAAAGGCACTTGGATATGCCACTCATATGAGGAAGTTTGGAGCATGATCTAAAAAATACCAAGATGACCCATCCAAGAAAAACTTGGGAAGAGGTGCGCACCTGAAGAGGTACCCATGTACTCCACCCTATCTGAAAAACTTAAAAGGGGAGTAGCGCCCACAAAAAGGGCCTGATACCCCATCCTGTTAAAAATACAAACCACATAATTCGTCACACTAATAAAGCCATAAACCACCAAAAAAGATAGGAATAATCTAAGACATCCAACCATCCTAGCTATCAAAGAAAAAAATGAACCGGAGTTTAATAAAAGAAGCCTACATACTTACTTTAATTAAACTGGGGGAAATATGTAGATGAAAAAAATATAGCATCTACCAAAGAACTGATAGATAAATAATAATGCAGCTGAAATACGAAATAGGATTACAGACAGACATATAAGACCTAAACCAGATACCCATTGATAAAGTCATAAGCGATCAAACAAGGAAGAGACACGACGTGGAGTGTGGAGGACCTGAGTCCATATGCGAAGTTAAATAAGATTCTCGATATTGTCAGTCATGAGAAAACCTGGAAAACAATCCCAGGTTGGTGCAAGCACAAGGTGGAAAATTCTCGAAGTCCACGCTGTCATGTACTTAGTCATCTACATGTAATTGTCGTGTTCATGTAGTGTATGAACATACATAAAGAATGATGATGTAAACAAGTTGATTTTGATAATAAAAAGTACACTTCGGACAATTCCCTCTCTCTATCTCTCTGATTCTCTTCTAACCGACATTAATCCTAACCAACTTAGAAGATAATAAGGAATACAAATATGAGACGATGAAATCTTGAAAGGATAACAGAGAAAAGAGGACCTTCCATGATCACACCCAGAACAGAGGTCACTAACAAGGGAATATGAGAAGGTACGAGTTTTACATATCTTCACAATCCCATTGATTTCTTTCAACTATGAAACAAGTTTCGCAAGTCTACTTCCTTAAACTCATGTAGTTAAACATAATTTTCTAGGTATGAAATCAATTTTAAGTTCATTACAAAATTTAGTAACAAATTACAAAGATAGTATGTACGTCGCAATCGCGAAGTTCAAACGATAAGTGATATACTTCGCAGTTCAATATACATAAGTTGTGATACAACTTGTATATTCTTCCTTGACACTTTGATCATAATAGAATGATCAAGTCTCTAATACTAGAATTTCATATATGTAACTTTGCATGTTATATTTTCAATCTAAACGAATTGAAAGCAACATAGAAAAAAATGGAAACAAGTCAAGTCTTGTATTACCAACCTCGAACAGAAGGATGATATGTTCGTTGATATCGATAGGTCTTCACATTCTCCAGGTTCTTCATAGAAATACTTGTATGTCTTAACATTTCTATACTTCCTAGTCTAACCTAACTAAGTTGACTCACGTAATCTAATCAAGGGACCTTAAGTTTTCAAACAAAAATATGACAACCAATCTTGACATACCAACGATTGGAGGGTTCAACCAAGAAATGCTCTAATGACAAGTCTCTTGGTATTAGAACTGTGTAATCATGTCATATTGATAAACAAATATTGACTTCATGCACTAATAATGGTGGTGTAAGTTATGTTAATTTCGCCAATTAAGAAGATTTGTTACATGTCTGGAGAAATGGAAGTATAATTACTTAGCGATTGATTATTGTTGAGCCATCTTAGTATATGTCAACATGACTTTAAAATTTTTCACTTACCTTTACCAGGTTATGGGTATTATAAGCGGGAAAATTATTCAAAATCTTGAAACCAAGTCATCAATCACTAGTGCCGAAGTAAGCCAGGTTGTCATTATATCACAACTCTTGATGGTTCTACTATGAAGTTTTGGGATGTGAACCAGTAAGTCCTTAATCCTATTGCTATTGTTCATTCCGTGAGACAGTTTTAGGCATGACCTATGTACAATCATTTTGGTATCTATTATAACACCACCCATTATACAAATTTTTTAAAAATAATTTAACACCATCCATTGTACAAACTTTTCAGGTAATTGGGTAAATCCATAGGTTAAAAGTGCTTAATTTGAGTCACATATATAAACCGTTGCTCTTTGATGCTCTGAAATTTATCAAAGGAAAGTTATCAAAGCTATGTTGTAGTCTTTTATTATTTGAGATAATTCCACCTCTACGACGAGGGCCTCATAACCATATTGTTCTACATCCAGAATAAGATTGAGTGTCGTCTATTCGTTAAAATATACGCTTATAAGGTTTTCACGGCTCTTATATGATTTATTGGCACGTGTACAAAGTTTTCAATTGTTAATGCAATACACTAATACCATATATGTCTTGACCAAACACTCAACTTGGATAGCTATATCGAATGAAATAAATGTGATTTGCGTTCAATGGATTTTACAATGTTGAACTTTGTATTTTTCCGTAAGATGTTTATCATTTTTTTCTTCTATACATATGGTATTTTATTGAATTCGAAATTAAACATCTTAAATGAAAATCTAAAATTTAATGTGGTATAATCCAAATTAGATTTTTTTTCACATTTTAAGTTTTATAACACAGATATAAGTTCCAACCTCCAATCATTCCATCACCATCTACAATATTCCCAAAATCTCAAAGTTTCATCTTACAACTCGGTTTGTTTTCAATTCATTTTCAGATCTATTTTTCCATATTTATAATGTCAATGAAGGGGGAATCTAGTCTCAAATATGATAAAACTTCAACAAGAAAGCGTACCAGAGTTGAGGGTGCAAATATGGATAACAATAGTGCCGAGAGAAAGCTTCAAAATAATAATATTGTACTTGGTTTACCAGACACAATTCGTAAGGAAAGTTATAAAAGGATATCTAAACAAGGAGAACAAGGTTGGTATACAGATATAAAAATATTCGAGAAGCCATTAACACCAACCGATTTAGGCTCACTTAATAGGGTTTCTATTCCAAAAAAGTATGCACTACAAGAATTTCCTCAAGTAAATCACGAGGAAAATATAGAAGGGGTGGATATCATCCCAATGAAATTCTTGGATGGCCGGTTGTCGACGAAGTCATTGAAGTTCGAGTATTCTTATAAGAAGAGAAACAAAAGTTTTGTTTTATCCACAGGATGGAAAGATTTCGTAAAAAATAAAGGCTTACAGAAAGATGATGTTATTGAGTTTTGGAAAAGGTATCATATCTTCGACTTCAATACTGAGCCTAAAATATCTTTCATAATTGAAGTCGTACGGCATTGCATGAAAGACGCTACTCGTATAGAAGAAGCAAAAGGTAAGAGTAGTGTTGGTGAAAACAAGGGAAGGAAGAAGAGAAACAATTCCATAAAATTGTTCGGCGTTGAAATTTAAACAAGCAGATAATTATTTTAAATGGGAATTATTGAATAAATAGTTAAAGTATTTCTTTTATTGTTCTATTTTAGTTGGATTTTCATTTAATTTGAGTTTTTTTTTTCCTCAAAGGGATCTGTTATGTGATACTTTTTTGCTTTTGATTCTAGAGATGTATTTTCATATTCTGAGATGTTGACACTTTACATCTAGTTGGCATATCCTTTTCGTTCTCCGACCTTTGTTTGGATATTATAAGTAGAAGTTCTTTTGTTTCTTCAGAAATAAAAGTCATAAGCCAAACCAATTTACATTACAAAAAGATGACTTTCTTGCTTATATGTATAAGATTTTTTTTTGTAGTATAAGTAATTCTAAATTGTGTACTAAAACCAACTTATGAGACAATTTCATAATAGTTTTCAAAGAACCCACAATTGGGGGATATCCAATCTAATTGGGGGATATTGATTATTTCCCCCAACCAGGGGTGGCTGATAAGGGGTAACTTTTGATTTTGAAAATACAAAAATACCTTTTCCTTAATTAAAAACCTTTATGAAAAGACTATTATACCCTTTCCCCTAAAACATTAAAATCAAAAACCAAATTCTTATATCCCCCATTTCTACTCCACTACCGGCACTCTTAGGGTTATGTTTCAATATTTTTTTTGTTCTTCTTCATCATTCTTCATCCGTTCTTCGTCGATTCAAAAATTTCTTCGTCGATTAACCTACCCGAATCATAAAAATGCCTCCACGAAAAAACCAAAAGCCCCATCGAACTCACAATCGATTAGTGAAGAGAAATTAAAACAAAGACTTGCTAAGATTGCTCAAGAGAAAGAAGAATAAGAAAAAGAAACGCTCTCGGACAATCAACCGCTCGCAAAGATGGATTTTGTGAGAAGGTAAGTGATTTTAAACTCAGTTATGAGTGATTGAATCGATTTATAGCAATGAGTTTAGGTTAGAATCGTGAAACCTAACTCAAACAGTTGAGTTTTAGTTAGTTCCGGCATTGAATTATGTATGAATACAATGACGGTTTTGAGTTACGACATTCAATCTAGGATAAATACAGTGCCGGTAATTAGTTACGGCTTAGATGTTAGCATGAATGCAATGCCGTCTACAAAACCTGAAACTGAATGTCATGTACCGACATAGAAATTGGATTCAATACTATGCCGGTTTTCGATTACGACATTCCTTAATGATAATTCATGTATGCCGGTAGTGTACTTAAAACTCACAGGAACATCTACGAATTTGTCCATAGTTCCGGCATAGAGTTTCGTTTGCATTGTATACCGGTACTAAGTTACGACATGGAATCTATTTATTTCTAGAGTGCCGGTAGTAATCTTTTCGTATCCAGGAGGATTACATATGACTACCGGCATTGTCGATATTTAATTTTCACTTCCGGAACAATGTACCGGCATGAAAGATTTACTAAGTTTCTATGCCGTAAAATGTTTACCGGTGTGGTTTGTTTAAGTGAGTCTACGCCCGTACTAAAACTAAAAATGAGATATCTTATATTCTTTTTGTGTGCTTATGATATAGGTCAAAATCCAAGGAAGCTAACAAAAGAAAAACTAAAGATGCTGTCACTAAGAGAAGGAGGAAAGACTATCTTGATACTTCTCAGTCTATGCCTCCTCGAGGGAAAGATGAAGGTCGCAAGAAGCGTTTGGGGGCTAATACAAGAGGGATAATTTGGGAGAGTGGTGGTGACCGTAGTCGACTTGTAATCCGTGAATCTCCTAGAATAGTTGAGCACTATGAGCAATATTAAGAGGAAAGTGAGGAGGAAGATAATGAAGTTCATGCAAGTCAATTAGCAATCCATCGAAAGAACACCACAACATGTATTTGTCAATTGTGAAAGCAAAGGATGCGAAATGAATATTTGAAGGGGCTTGTTGTCCGTCCCTTTTTTAACGATACGCGTGTAGTTGTGATCCCAAACTATCTTCTCAAATTCTTGCATAACGGTCCTCCCATCCCATTCCATCCTTCTAATAGTTGCTTGTGCGCTATAAATTTTACTTACAGAAGACACGTTAGTCTTATCCTTTTCCTTGAATCCTATGATAATTTGTCCCGGTTTGATAAATGCTTTGCTCAATATCTTTACATCCTCGAATTCATGAGGTTTTAGCTTCGCAACTAGGGAGTGACCAACAAAATCTTTCGGATCCCGATGGTTATGACAACCGAACCAAACCACACAATCCCATTCCTTGTTCATGTCATTTATATGGAATACAAGCTTAAAGGGGAAATTATCCTTCCTCATACAAGTCTTGTATACCTTATTAGTCTTCTTTGGATATACATAACCCTTTATCTTGTGGCTATTCTTCTCTTTGTATTGCCCACTTCTCTCACAAACCATCTCATAACGAGTCTTTGAACGTTGGGTATTCTTCACCAACACACACATGTTCTTAAGAGCCGTCTTTTTAGCCCAAGCGATTGCTTCCTTTGGATCTTTTATTCCCTACATAAGGACAACAAAGGGAGATTAGAAGGTTCATTACAAGAAATCCATTAGTAAGGTCAAGATACTAGGTGAAAAATATTCTTTGGTAACATACCAGAGGCATTTTATAGTATTCCGACGTATCCCGACCAAGCGGCTTTGCATTTGTTGGATCAATATATGTCACCACCTAAGGATCGAATGAAAATTAGTTCCAATAGAAATTAAAATCAATGCCGGAACCGTGTTCCGGCATTATCGACCTATGTCCCGGCAGGGTCGAACTAAAAGAAAATTGAAGACCAAATTCTAAACCTTTTCCGACATACATATTTTATTTGAAATCATTGCCGGAAAAGGAGATGTCGGCATGCTCGTTATCTATGGTTCCACGACGCCGGTACCTTATTCCGGCGTAACATATAATTAACAAACACTCTATGTATTTTTTTTAGTACCTACATTGTAAAGTTATAATTGAACAATGCTGGTGGTCGTGCCGGAATTATGTTTAACTAGGGTTCAACTCCGGTAGGCAGTGCCGGCGTTGTATTTAATTAACATTCGAATGCCGGTATCATATTCCGTAGAATATTCCTTGGTATGTAAAAAGTAACTTTTGTACCGGCATAGTTTTTGGTTTGGAGTTTGGACGCTATGCCGGTTTCGGTTTCAAATTGGAGGATATTGGGTGCCGGCATGGCCGAAGCATGAATACTATGCCATTTTGGAGGTTTCCGGCATTGTATTCATACTACTGCTATGCCGGTACAGAGGTTTTTCAGCTGAAAAAATGGCGGGTTCAAAGAAAAAAAATCAATATTTCACCTCTCAGCAGCTTTACCTGTGTTGGGGATGCTTGTATGCTGGGCAAGTTTACTTTGTTGTGTAGGTTCTTCAAGAAACTATTCATGCTTGTAAAAATCATCATTCAAGGGTGTTGGTTCCACAAAAACTTACAATTGTGAGTTGTTGTCATTAGCAGAAGATTGAGGATATGATCCTTGTTGTAGTTGAGCTAAAGATTCATCAGCAGCAATTCTCTCTTCACAATCATCCTCCATTTTCACCAAAAAATTCCCTCTCAAATCATTTTTCCCTCCTTCTACTCTCACCCCACTCACCCAAAAACAAATAAAAACACTAACTTAATCTTATAACAACTACTTAATATTTTCACTAATTAAAATTAATCACTAATTAGGATTAATAAAGGTTAGATTAGGAATTAAAAAAAATTGAATAACGGGTCACCCAGAATTGCTATTGGGATACCGGTTTTATCTTGTAGCTATATCTCCCAATTGGGGGTTCTTTTCAAAAGTAAAAAAGTGCTTTTATAAAATAAATTGTTTTACTTTTTTATTTCCGATAGGTTTGATTTCTAATTCTAAAGAAGTAGAACAACTATTGGGACTAGGGCAAGGCAAGTACCCATTGCCTCGTGTAACTTACAGAAGCATCATTGCAATTTAACTACCCTACAAGTAAAAGCATAGAATCATTTTAACACAGTAAGAAGAAGAAGAAGAGAAACTTAATAAGGAGAAAGCCAGTTCACACTTCCATTTCCTCGCGCCAAAGCCCCCTCTCCTTCTGAGTTTCGATTTTCATTTCTGATAATTATTTAGTAATAACAAATATGTAATTCATTTCTAATAAATTTTTATCAAATGTACAGAAAGAAAAATCCTCTCTGGGGTTGATTTGATTTAGGAATCGAGGGTTCTTGAAAAAATAATTAGGGTTTTGTGGGTTCTTGTTTTAAGAGATGGACAAGAGAAAACTGGGTGTTCCTTTAGTTTGTCATGGACATTCACGTCCTGTTGTGGATTTGTTCTATAGTCCAGTGACTCCAGATGGTTTCTTTCTCATTAGTGCAAGCAAAGGTATGTTTTTGCTTTTTAGGGTTTTTTCTGATAATTGATTTCAATGTGCGGTTTTTGATTTTTTTGGTTTTGCAGATTCTAGTCCTATGCTGAGAAATGGAGAGACTGGTGATTGGATTGGAACCTTTGAAGGTCATAAAGGTGCAGTTTGGAGTTGTTGTTTGGATACAAATGCTTTACGAGCTGCGTCTGGTTCGGCTGATTTCACTGCGTAAGTTATTGCTCTATGTGTTTAGTGTTAGATTAAGTAATCAACTATAACAAAAGAAAGGAAAGATAGAAAAACTAGTGATGTAATGTAAGCATGTGCAGGGTATGTTTTCTGTGCGGCACAGGGTGCCTACTAGTCTTTGTTTAGGGGAGTATGTTATAGGGATTAGAACTTTGGATGCTATCTATCTTATGCGATTCTTTTATTCTTTCCAGGAGAATATGGGATGCTTTGACTGGTGATGAACTGCATTCGTTTGAACACAAGCATATTGTTCGGGCATGTGCCTTCTCTGAGGTACTCATAATTTTCTTTTTCTCTTCGTATTATTATTTTACAGTTTTTGAAGGCTTAGTTATATCGGTGGTCGTTTAGAATTCACTGCATCCACTTGTTTTTATCTGTGTTCTGCTCGTTGCACTGTAGAAAAGGATCGATTGATGTTTGGCTGTGTTTTGTTTCTTTACTTACTAGATATGGTTAAAACTAAACCTTTGTTGATCGCAGAAGAACCTTAAATTTCACACGAGTAATAAGCATCAGTGCATATTTTCTCTAATGTAGTTTTCCATCCATTAATTGCTTCTGTTCACACTAATTATAAGCATCAATGGATATGTCTTAGGTCAGTGGTTGTTTATATTTCACCGCATCCACCTCCTTTCATCTGTGTTCTTCTAGTTGCACTGTAGAACAAGGATCCGTTGAAATTTTTAGGTTTGGTTGTGTTTCGTTTCTTTACAAGACTAGATATGGTTAAAACTAAACCTTTCTATTTGTGTGGAAGAATATTTACTTACACGCCAGTATTGAGCATCGTTGCATAGTTCCCTCTAATGTAGTTCTCCATCCATCAAGCCAAACAAAAATTATTAGATATGTCTGTCTTTGGTTTGAAGTTGCAAAACTGTTATTTAGCCAGTATCACAAGTATACAGTGTCTCATTCGTGTATGTATTCTATCTGCTGCTACTAGTTACGTGTGATTGAGATTTAATTGAATTTATAGCTTTGGGGAATTCTCAAAGAGTCTTTGTCTGACATAACCTTGAATGCACTTGGCTAACTCTGAGAGCTAATAGATATGTGTGAAATCATAAAATCGTCAACAGAAACTGAGGGTTTCCATAACGTTTCCATAATATCTTACAAACTAATTTCCAAGTTTGTCATTGTCGATTCAGAATACACACCGTCTTTTGACCGGAGGAATCGAGAAAGTGCTTCGTATTTTCGATTTGAATCGTCCAGATGCAACTCCAAGAGAAGTTGAAAAGTCTCCTGGTTCAATTAGAACTGCGCAATGGCTTCATAGTGATCAAACAATATTGAGTTCATGCACTGATATTGGGGGTGTGAGGTATGTTAATTTCGCCAATTATGGGGGAACTCTTTACATGTCTGGAGAATTGGGAGTGGAATCACTTTGCGGTTGATTATGGTTAGCCCCTCTCAGTATATGTCAACATGACTTTTCTGTTTTTTATCTTACCTGTACCAGATTGTGGGATGTTAGAAGCGGGAAGATTGTTCAAACTCTTGAAACCAAGTCATCTGTCACTAGTGCCGAAGTGAGCCAGGATGGTCGTTATATCACAACTGCTGATGGTACTAGTGTGAAGTTTTGGGATGCGAACCAGTAAGTCTTTAATCCTGATGCTATTATTTCATTCTTCCGTTGAGATATAATCTTAGGCATGACCTGTATACAATTTCTTTTGTTTTCTAGTTTTGGATTGGTAAGGAGCTTCAATATGCCCTGTGTTGTGGAATCTGCTTCTTTGGAACCCAAACTTGGTAACAAGTTCATTGCCGGGGGAGAAGACATGTGGATTCGATTGTTTGATTTTCATACTGGTGAAGAGATTGGTAAGTGTTCTCTGTCTATTAAGCTGCAAGTGCTGTATAAATAAATATGTGACTGGGGTGAAAGTTTTGTTTTGGTGTTACCGTGATGAGTTACCTATTTATGTATTTTCATGCAGCTTGCAACAAAGGACATCACGGACCTGTACATTGTGTTCGATTCTCACCTGGAGGGGAGTCTTATGCATCAGGATCTGAAGATGGTACCATCAGAATTTGGCAGACAACGTATCACGAAGACAATGATTCTTCTTCAACTAATGGGTTGATCACTGGCAACGGGAAAGTGAAGGTGACGGTAGACGAGGTATCTCGCAAAATCGAGGGTTTCCACGTTTCCAAAGAGAGAACTGCAACTGAAGAGAAGGAAGACGTTGTTAATTCTGCTACTACCGTGGCATGACCCTTAACTAAGTCGTACAGTTATTGGGAATTTCATCATTGTCCTTTTGTTTTTAGTATGAATTCATTGAGTTACTGATGTGGATAAGGTATTCATTTTGTTGTTATGACTTATGACATGACACTTTATAATGTTTGTTTGAATAGCTTTAGAGGCATACATTGAGTTCCATGGATTCAAGTGTTGGATTTTTCAACATCCTTGAGTGAAAATAGGAGGACACCCACAACATGGGCCCGTGGGACCTATGTGGGTTATCTCTTCAAATAAACGAACTCATTAGGGTTAAGAAATAAATCCAGAAAAACATGTACTTAGGTGATCGATTGCGCAGCTTTGGAACCAAGATCATCTTTTCATGGAGAACCTTCCCACGGATATCATAGGATGCATATTTTCTCACCTGCCCATTGAATCCACCTTACAGAGCAAACGAGTATGCAGAACATGGAGAAATCTCATCGGTAAGAAGAAAACCGGTTTCTTGTATGCAAACGTTAATAATAATCTGCCATCTGAATCAGGATTAGAAGTAGGGCTCGACTACGGAGATCAATATAATGTAAATCTCGATCAACTTGCAAAGTTTGACCGTGTAAAATACAATATCCGAATCAAAAGTTTGTTTTCTCGTTATCATCACATGGTTGGTTCATGCAATGGTTTGGTATGTCTTCGCTCATATAACCAAGTCACGGATGCTGTTTCGAATTGTATTTGCAATCCAGTAACAGGAGAATTCATTTTTCTTCCGGGAGAAACAGACCGGTACCAGGTACTTGGATTTGGATACCTTCCTAACACCAATGAGTATAAGGTTGTCAAGTGCAGTTACCGTTACTTAAAAAGGACACGTTGAAGTGTATACTATTGGCTCTCAAAATGGATGGAGAGAAAAAGGAAACATCCCTTACGAATTCTATTCGGCAGGCCTATTTGCTAATGGAGCAATTCATTGGATTGAACCAGGCGCACAACAGGTGCATAAGATTGTCGCCTACGATCTTGCGGATGAGAAGTTCAAGTCCGTCTCTTCACCACCTTTTGATTCTTTTCAGCAGTATTACAATATTAGTCTCAGGTTGTTAGGGGGGAACTTGTGTCTTATCCATTACAGAGGACACAATGATGAAATCCTAGATATATGGGCACTTCAAGAAAGGATTATGGATACAAGTTTACAGCAACCCAAAGTGACAGTACTACGATCACAATTGGAGATGGAGTAAGGAGTTTACTATGGCATGTCAGCCAGACAATATGTCCTGTTACAATTGCAACCCCGTTGCAATTACAAAGACAAGTGAAGTTCTATTATGGCATGAACATAATAATAAACTATACTGCTATGACAAGAATACATCAACTTTGACCAAGATTTGGGACGGGGATGGTAAAGGTTTTACATTCCTTCAAGCAATTCCTCACATGAATAGCCTTGTTTCGTTAAAAGACCTAGGAGAGAATGCTGCGGTAATAATGTGACTTTGGAATATGAGAGCTCGGAGAGTAAAAGGAAGAGGTTAATTCAAATTGTTCGTATTGATCGATAAGATTAATGCCTGATTGACATACTGGCCAACATTCCACAGTTTTCTCTACTCTAAGCCATTTACAAGAAACTGCCTTCCAAAAAGCTGGTGTATGTATTTGACATCGACACAGATTGTTCAAAAGAAGTGCAGAAGGACTGTAATCACTAACCACAGCTACTATTTGCCATTCGGTTCCAACTCATTTGCCTCTCATTGCCTTATTAAAGGCTTTCAGGCAAGCAGCATGTTTTTTACCATCACAATGTTGTCTGTAAGCTGATCCATCCGAGCATGGGACCGAGCAAATGTCACACCACACTGGCCCTGAATCTTTCTTATCTTCACAGATAGTTAAATGCTTCAACTCTTCTACTTCTAATTTGTTTTTCTGCATCAACTCTTCTACTTCTACTTTGCTCTTGTGCTTCCTTCCTTCACAGTGTTGCTTGAAATTGAATACACTTGTACATGGGACTTGGCATACCTCGCACCATATGTTGACTGTTTGTGTTACATAGGACTGTTGCTCTGGTTGTGGCGACGAACATATGATCTTTTCAGGAGTTTTGCGCTTCATTCCTGCCAAAGGTGATGATCCCTAGAATACAAATGAAAAGAGATGCAAGTATTATGTACCCAACAAGGGAAGCACTATAACATGATTACGAACCAGAAATTCGAACAAACCTGGATTGGGGTAGATGGTTCCTGAAACTGCAGAGGAGTCACTTCCCTTATGGTAATAGGACTCCCGTGTTCAAGGTCTATCAGCATACCTAACCAGAAAAATAAAAACTTTGAGAAAGTGGATATGATGGCATGACGCGCCAGTGCTTAAGGTATCATCCCCAAAAGGAGAAATCAGACAGAATATACAGAAAGAAAAATGAAAATGATCTGCATACTCGAGGTTATAGAATTACCTTGAGAACATGCTTCATACCGCGACGAGAATTTTTGTTGACTCTCTTCAGGTGCAACTTTAGGAGGTACTCCCTATACAATTTAACAAACCAAATTAGTGGCGTGAGAGAACAAAGGATAGAAACAAACGCCATATTTCATATCACTTTTACAAAGTATTTTATCAAACAGAAGACCGTATGATGGACACATAGTTAAGGCAGCTAATGTCACCTGGTCAGGCACAAGGATTTTCTTAGAATCATAGTCAGAAGGCTTCTGCAAATTCTGTATTCTCTTTTTGTACTCTGCTTCTCTTTGTAGTGCAATCTCCACGGACATGACATTCACTGATCTCATCCTCTCATTATCCATTTGAACCATATAGAATTTTTTGCTTTAACTGCTTCAAGTAAGAGCTCTCTCTTGACAGACTTGCAACCTAACAAGCAAAATAGTTTGAACAATAAGCCACTTTTCTGCAGCAACATTCTGAATGTCAACAAGGCAATTGTATTCCAGGGCGACATGTAGATAAACAACATAATAAACACTATCCAAAGTATCATACATACGTAAGATCTATCGACTTTCATTCGAAATATTGCATTGGTTTCCAAAAGGACAACCAACAACCAACAATCAGAACAAACAACCTTTTATCCAGATAGAGAAGCCAGGTTGATCTGGGGGTTGTACCCACCATTACAGGTTCGATTCCGTTTATCCTTTACACCCTCATCATATCTGATAATGCAGGACACGGGGCATAAGTAAAGTTTGTCGTCTAATGATGGTTAATTTAGTGGCACTCATAAGGTAAGATATGACCTGATCTGCCTTCCAATGAATGAGGGAGGACTGAGTCACTAGGACACCTGAATGTGCCTCGACAGTATTGGAATTTCAGGTACATTTATGATTCATGGACCAATGAGGTCTACGTAATTAGTGTCTTCCTTACTCTAAACAAAGACTCCCAACAAACTCGCCTCAAAATGACAAAGGGTCCTTTGAAATATGACAGCTCAATGAAGCTGAAGCCACACAGCTTCGTCTCTCCATAATCTACTTTCTTTCCCCATTCTCATCTAAGTTCTACTAATTCTTAACTCTATTGGTTTGCTCTACCACCGCCCTCCATTTCAACAAGTACAAGCTATGATAATGCACTTACTTATTCTCCTGCCAGCAAACCTAAAATTACGGCTATCAGGTTCATATGGACTAACAACATCCAACCTAAAATTATTTTCAGAATAAAGTCTATTACGTTCATATGGATCAACCCCATTTACCCAAGTTTCTTCAATTAGAGAGATGATGTCTTTCACTGTTAATGTTTGATTACCAAAAATGTAGCACCATTGGACGACATGGGTATATATACCCTAACCTAACTCTGTACTGTAGCACACCGTACTACTCATGTTTAAGGGGAATCAAAATCTAGAAGAACTAGTTCAAAGGAAGCAAATAACCATTAAAAAACAAGAAAAATGTGGGAGGGAGAGAGTCAAGTACCTTTGATCTGATAAAGCAGCGCCTTTGCTGATCCAGTAGAGATAGAAGTGAAGTGGGAAGTGGATGATTCTCTTGTTCACTTTCCCCTTTTACTGATATCAATGGACTAGAAAAGAAGAATCGTCTACACACTACACTTGGCAATGGTACTATACCAGTCTCGAGATTCCTTCAACAATTCTTCTCCCAAGTCAAAATCATTGACTATTGGGTGTATTAAGTAAACATGCTGTGCTAAGGAGGAAATAACAGGGGTGGAAATAGACCTTGAACTATGTTCTCCGTAACGCCGGTTCCCATGGACCCGATGGACCCATGGGCATGAAAAACTTATCGGTTTGCCACTTATCGTTCAGTAGAGACCGCATGATGAGTACACTGCAAAAGGCTGGATTTGGTCGCCCAGTACACTCTACGTCGTCCAACTTCTTAAAAATACGTAACTTCAACCTCATTCCAAATCACACTTTTTTTATATTTCTCAATCTCTAACTGACATTTGTTAGTCTAACACAAAATCTACCATTCTCCCATTTTCTCACAAATAGCTTAGCTTCTCAATCTGATCCTCAAACTGGTCAAAGTAACATAACAAGATGTGAGAAACATATTTCATGAATTTGATGAACATCGATAGTCGTAATCCAAATGAGTTTTCAAGTCACTTCGTTACTATTAATAAGGAAGTAGCCTTATATATTGTTGTTGTAATGCAATCCGTTTATGCCCGAGGAAGCGATGATATCGATGTTAATATGGAATGAAAGTATCGGAATGATTGGCACCACGAATATGGGAATTCTTTTACCATTTCAAAGTTGTTATCATATCTTAAAAGTGTTTCCCATATATAATCCATCCTTGTTATCGAATATGCAATATGTATCTGAAAGATCACCATACTTTTCTTCTTCATCAACACCAAGTTCCCGACCATTTCAACTATTAGAGAGCATCGCTTGGTCAAACTCACAAGTTTTGGTATATCAATCTTGTTGCCAAATTTAGTAGATCAAAACTATATCTTGATTTTTATAGTCTGTTAAAGTCAGTCTCGGACTAGGAAAAAAAACATGATAGTTGAGTATCAGAATTCACCAATTTACCTTGAAGATTGAAGATTGAAGACTGAAGAACGACGACGTCAACATAAACTTCATCAACAAAGGTGTACAAAGACTGGCAATCCTATTTACTCATATTATGTTCCATTCTATCTACTTAGACATGTCATATGACTTTAGTATTTCGACGAACATTAAAAATAAGAAATTCAGGCAATACGGAGTAGTGAAGTTAATCCTTATGTTCACAAACTGTTTTTCCCAGTTAGCTAACTTGAACTTATAAAATTAAAGACTTGATAAGTAAAATCTCAATTAACTCGCGCGTACATGAACCGGGAAATTTTGAGATCTTTCTGGATAACCTTTCTTTTAATAGTACACAAACTCATTTATGCATTTCGCAAACTAGTTGATTTTGAAAGTTTCTTGAGTTACGAGACGACTATGAGTTCACAAACTGACTTTGCCTTATGATAATTAAACTGCAGATGTCACTGTGTACAGTGGTAAAGTCGTTGGATGATGATACCAGCGACCTGAGTTCGAAACTCGTCAGTATTGGGGTGAGGGGATTTTTCTCTTTCTTTTCCTAGCTACCTGGGCTTGTAGGTAGTAGACCTCTTTGAGGTTTATGTAGTGCCCCCAAAGCTAGTAGCTGACTAATCCAAGAGATTAACTAAATAAAGAGGCACTAATAATCTTAATCATTTACTTAAATATTCAATTAAGAAAAATGCTACAAAACTTAACCAAAAAACTAGCCCCACTCAGAAATATATATATATACAAGAACTCCTCTCAAATCATTCATATACAATAGTTATTTGGTTTACAAATAAAATATACAACATAATAAACATATCCGAAATTAACCAACTAACGAACTCAACCCTTGAAGCTTTCGCTTCGCAACTCTGATCTATCTCTGAAACTGAAAGTGGGAATGGGAGAGCATATCATCCCTAAAATGGATTCCTAGTAGAAACAACATTTAACTTTCAAGTAAACACTAGAATGATTTGGAAAACAATTCATGTTTTCCCAAAACACTAAAACACTGAGAATTCCTTACAAGTA
Organism: Papaver bracteatum; assembly: GCA_023529315.1. Taxonomy (NCBI): domain Eukaryota; kingdom Viridiplantae; phylum Streptophyta; class Magnoliopsida; order Ranunculales; family Papaveraceae; genus Papaver; species Papaver bracteatum. Next base: position 378,648 of record JAJJWX010004332.1, on the reverse strand, counting down.
ATCATGATTTTCACATAGGTAAATAACACAACCAATGTATATATTGGTGTCGATTAATTCCTTACACGCCTATTAGCATATATTAATGTCGACCACAGATGAAAATTCTCATTTTCCAAACAATCAAATGGAAATTCTTTATTTCTGAAACAATTCATAAAGACAAACAAAGCATTACAATTCATTTCCAAAAAATGAAAAGATTTAAAGTATTAACAGTACTTTCGGAATTTAAAATAAAATAATGCATGGAATACACAATCAGATAATGCATGAGTTTGTTAAACAAAGACTTTTGTAAAAGAAACAACAATGGTTACAAAAGAGTTAATGTAAATTCCCACCTCTTTTGATGACAAGCCATGCCTACCTCGAGATCCACGATCCCTTGGTTCATCCTTTGAATCGATCATTGTTAATAACTAACTGTAATTTCATCTTTAAGATTTGCACAGTAACAAATAATTATAATCCTACCACTCCTATCTCAGATACACCTGTAACAAATTTCAACTCTCACTTTAACTACATACCACCATCACCATTCACCTGCACCTCCACAGAACAACAACATTCTAAACACTCGTTCTCATAATATACATTCAACACTTCATTCACACCACCACTAGTCACTCATATTCATTATAAAATTTCAATTCCAGTTACCCTGTATAACCAAACCGTGCCTCTACCAAATACAACAACTTCAATTGCATCTCAAATACTGGTAGTAACGTTGTAACTTAACTCAGTTGTAATGACAATTTTTCTTCTTTTCTACACTACATAACCATTCATATTGAATTATCAATTCTAAAATAATCATCAATTCATCTATTAAACACTTTAACTCAATTATATTAACTCATCAAACCACCACTAGGTACATCTTCACAAGAAATACTCAAATAATCTCTAATACAGACTAACTACAACCTCAGTTACTCAATCCCATCTCTTGGAATCACTCACTCATCCAAATATAACAAAAACAATATTAACATCTTCCTTAAACTCATCCCCTTCTTCAACTATATCAGATTATACACAATCCAACACTAAATACGGAATTTAAACAACATAGAAACTTACCCATTCACTAGATTCCCTTGAATTGCTAGTTCACCAAACCACTTCCGCTGAAACCCTAATTATAATTTGGGGAAGAACAAAAGAACCCTAACCCCTTCAATTTCTCAAATCGAATTCCCAATTAACACAATAAACTTCTTTTTCATGATCTGTTCCTGAAAGCCATCCTTAATTTCATCTTGATCATCACCAATCGAACTCTTAATTCTTCTCTGAGGTTGTCCTAAGAAATCCTAACTCTAACTTCTTTGATTCATCATCAACACAAATTCAGAACCTTGATTCAACAACAACCCTTTCGTTCTTTATCTCTTATCAACACTATGTCATCATCAAATCCACACAAACTCTAACTTCGATTTACAGAAAAAACAATATCATCTTCTTCTCATGGTCAATCAACCACCGCATAATCACTTACTCCTTCGAACCCTCAAGGTACAATTCCTAATAATCATTCATCTCAAATTTTCGCTCAACTCAAATCGACAAAAAGAGAAGAAGAGGAAGAACAATGAGAAGAAGAAAGAAGAAGATAAGAATTAACTCTTATCGATCGGTTTGGTGGAGATATGGCCAACCAAATTTAACTGAGGCACCCACGTTCTGGATAATGGATGCCAAAGAGGCTAACTGCAAATTAACTAATTTGCCCTTCATAAAAATATGATGATTCCTTCTTCGTCCGGTGTCCAAATAACACGTTCGAGTAGTCCATTCTGCATAAATTTTCGAGATCTATCCAATGGTACTAGTTTCAAATCTAACTTGTTGTTATATTAGTTCCTATGAATTAACGTTCGTGTTAAACTAATCAAGTTATTATCGGCTAATTCGTCACTTGACTATCGCTAGACCAGTCAAATAGCATTGACGAGCTTGAGGGTCTTTACAGTTTAAATTTTAATATAACCTTTCATTTTTAAACCCAATATTTTTTTTAAAAATAAAATTGTAGCCCAATGTAGTTAATTCTAGATTCTGATTCGTCTCGGTCGGGGCCGATACACTGGGACAACTTTATCCCGGGAGGTTCTTCGTGAAATCTCAGAATAACTACCGAAATTTTGTTTTTGAATTTTATACATATAGTATGTATACCAAGCATTTTTCACACATAATTGTGTCTAAATACCACAAATTTTAAAATAGTAACAAGTCTTTATTTAAAATAATAGAAAACTCTAGATACGTACGAATTTCAAATACTTTAACCAAGATTTTGATATATTCTGGTCAATTCCGGCCGAGTGGGTCGAGATTCAATTAAAAATTACGGCCAAATTTCGTTTCGGCGGAATTACACATTTCGCTACCTTGAGAGCCGAAACGGGAATTTTCGGCGAGATCTCTTTATCTCGGCTGAGATTGACTACATTTATCTAACCTAATATTGTCCATTCCGGAATTACTCAACCATTGTTTCTTGGAAAACCACTTGGTGCATAGCTGTAGTTACCTAAAATTGGTGAGAGGCTATAGTGAGATTCTACGGTTTTTGAAAGTGAGTTATGGGAGGTTGAGCACGAACAATCTTAGCCTAAACCACACACAATGGCCATTCAATGGCTGATTCAGTCACATGAAAGGTTAGGGCTAGTCCTATGGAAGGAAGCAAATGAAGAGAGAGATCAGAGCATTCTAGGATTTCAAGAAGAATTTCTCTGAGAACTTGTGAGAATTTTTTTTGTTAGTTTGGAGAAATAAATGAACTATTCATATCCAAATTCTCTAATCTCAGGTCGGTGAAAATAGGAATTGCTCTAATCTCGGGTATTTCTCACATGTGTTGTAGACCGTCAGACCTAAGACCTAATTGATATCCCCTCATTTTTCTGAAGCTGAGTCATCCTTTAATGATGATGTTTTGAAAGATAGAAATATTCTCTTTAGCCGAGTTAGCCAAGATAGAGAGATATTTTCGGATTCGTGAGAATGACTAGAATGAGTCGCGTGAAAAGATATCGAATGCCTCAGAAATCGTGTGTAGAATGTGAGAGGATCTTAGGTTGAACTCCCTCTCTCCATGGCTGGTCGTATATGTCATGTGGACACCATATTATTGATTTTGGGTCCCTTTGTTGATCATGCAGAGCTCAAGGGAGCTTATCCACGTTTTTGGATAGACATATAGAGTTCATGCCAAATTTACTAGTCGTGAGAGTGTTTGAGACACTGATAAATAGGCTTGAGACCTAGGTGAGACTTTTGCCCAAGTATGATGATTGTATAAAACTCTTCAGATGAGATGGCTCAGTTCGTATGAGGCAATCTGAGGTTTAGCCGACGCGACTGAGGCTGTCAGAGATTCTGCCGATGGGTTTAAAGCCATCTGATATCTGACCGATGAGTTTAGAGCCGTTTGATATTTGGCCAACGGATTTGGAGCCGATCGAGAGTTGGCTAACGCGATAGAGTCTGTTTGAGACTTGGCCAACACGATGGAATCTCTCCGAAGTTAGCTGGGACATGTTTGGGAGATAAAGAAGGCTTGCATGCTAGATAATGTCTCTGCGAGACTTTGGCTCACTTGTCTTTGACCACCATATCTTGAAGATATATGTTAGGAATAATTGTGTCTGTATTTATGAGACCGACATGACCAGTGTATCTCGGAATGATGTTCTAAAAGTTTGTGGGAGGCGTTAAGGGAATGATAATGGAGTCTTTATGAGGCAAACTTCATGTCTCGATCGAATAGAATTATTAATTAGGTTTTACTTGGCCAAAAGCCTAATTTTCTCTATGTGTGCATCCTTGAGCTTCCGAGTTTGTATATGCGAGTATGTGGGGGAGAGAGGGGTCTGGATGATTTCTTTATGTCCTTGAGGTTGGAGAAATTCTATGATAATAAATAGGCACTTAATTTTGAAATTACGAAGTCTTGATTCCATGTAAATTCTGAATTCAGGCTTGTAATGTACCTAAACCCTAATTTCTCTTTTGTCCGCGACTGACTCCTTCAGACACTATGGATAGGCTTGACGAGGCTTGGAAGGTGTGCATCTAACTTGTGGATTCGGCACCTTGTGTGATGAAAGCATGTTTAATTCCTCGTACCAATCAGACCCCCCCTTTTTTTTATAGAGAAAATACCTACTTTTGAAACTTAAGGGTATTTTCATCAAAACCATTATAAGCTTGATTTGATTTGTCATGACAAATACCATAAGATTTCTTAGGCATGGTCAAAGATTCAGAGAGGGAGAGAGGCACGTGTCTGGTCCTGCTTTGAAATTATGAACTCGAACTTCCCTGTTTGAGATAAATTCCCTTTATTTTCTCTTAAATATTTTCTTTTATGGGTGTTGTTTCAATCTCGTTCTTCTTTCAACACTTAAAGAACTTAATATTCATGTATGTGAGTCCGTGAGGATAATTAGAGAAGCGCTTGGTTGGTTCCTAGTTGCATTAGGGCATCCCTCTTTGCAAATACTCAAAACTATGAACTAAGGGCATTTTGGTCAAAATTCCTTGTAAACTCGTTTTTGTTGAAAAGAGATGATAGATAAGGTTTAAGATACATTTATTGGATCCGGTCATGTAAGTGAGGGATCCTTGGTTCATCTCTCTTTTGGAGATATCTCTTTCACTGTCAAACCCTCGAAATTAGGGCTATTTTCGTCAAAACCTTAATTCTCTTCGACTTTGTTGCCTCCAAAAAAATTCTGAGAGAATAAGCGTTGCCCCACTATCCTAGGAAACTATTCTCACACATAGTAAGGGCTTGTCCATAGCTTAGAGAGGTTTTGGAAGAAGGGAAACCCTAGGTTTCCTTATTTGAGCCAAATCCCTTTAATTTCCTCTTTTGACTCTAATTTTTTTTCGTTTTGCTTTGAGAGCTTCCTTTTAAAAAAAAAAACTGAAAATAGAAGTATTTTGGACGTGTACTAGGTTTAGAAACCGGTCCAGTATGTTCCACGAATTTGATTCACAGTAGAATTCCTTATTTGAGTTGAATTCCTTTGCCTTCTTTTAAAACGCCTTCCCTTGCTTGGATTGAACTCCAGTTGGACGCATTGGAGGCTCAGGTAACTTGAAAACTATGTGTATGGGTTTGGTTCCATGAGTGTATTGTCATCAGTTTCAAGTCTTTGCGCTGGAATGTGCAAATGTCTGTTTCGAAAGGAGTCCTTGTTGCGTTTGAACTCTTGATGTATTGAGACTCTCAGGAAATGACCTCTTGGATTTTTATGACCTAATTAACCTTCATTAGCTTGTCATATGTTTCAAATTTGATCCCCTTGTGCTGAAACGCGTATGTGGCGTTCTTATACATTTTTACCCTTAGTTACGAAAAAGCATGTCTTCTCTTGATTCTTCATGGAAAGTGTGCACCCAAACAAATATGTGAGTATATCCCATGAGATATAAGATGGATTCCTTGATAATGATAGGACTCTAGGTATGAGGTTAGGATTGAAGGGATTAGGACATGACAATGCTTGAAGGGATTTGATGAGACCAAACTTTAAGGGATTGGACTAGAGCAAACCCTAGTCGTGTGTTGTTTCTCCCTTGATTGTAACTCATGTAATTTGAACTTTGCAGCCTTATCTGATCTTTTTTTTTTGTAGAGTACTCTTCATGGTGAGTTCGACATTGGTAAAAAGTGGATGAGGCAAGCTTCGACAATTTTAGAGGATTCCAAAAAGAGATTCGGGTGTAGAGACAACTGACCGACATGAGGGTAATTGTATGATAAATGCATAATTTACTATACTTTTGTTATCAATTCCATGCTTGTATTTGCTACATTTCTTTCATATTACGTTGTATTACTCTTTTTTTCTTTTGTTTGTCTTATTTAAGTAGAATCATCCAAAATGAGCGAAAAGGGTGCTAAAGCGAACACAAACGTGAGCTTGGACTAAGGACTAGTAGGAACTCGACCAAATTCAGGAGTTTTCAACTCTATTTTTTAGATAATGAAGAGATAAAAATAACGAAAAAATAATGAGGTCATTCCGAGTTCGTATGCAAAAGTTGTAGGTAAAACCGTATGGATCAAATAAGGCTCAATTCCTACGTGTGTGACCGATCACACCAATTGCCAGGATCGGTTACACCCTCCAAGAAGTGACGAAAATACTTGACAAAATTGTTTTTCTTAGTTCTGAAGTATTTCCAAACCTAAATATTCTTAAGGATGTTTAAAGATACCACCAAATACTTTTCAAGGGAGTTCTAAGTATCGAACAGAGATTTATCAAGAGATACGGAAGTGGAGACAAGAAGACAAGGAGCGAAAGCTTGGGTTTTAGGTTCTTCTATTACCGAAACTATATATATTTGATGTTATCATTTGTATATCATGGGTTTTACTCTGAAGTTCGACATTCACAAAGCTTTTGATACCCTGAACTGGGACTTTATATTAAAATGCCTTCAAGGCTATGGTTTTGATGATAGGGTGGTAGGGTGGATAAGTTCAATCTTACACTCTGCGAATCTTTCTGTTGTGATAAATGGGAAAGCTATGGGTTACTTCAAATGCAAAAGAGGTTTGCGTCAGGGAGATCCGCTATCTCCGATTCTTTTTTGCTTGGCGGAGGAGGTGCTCAGCAATGCTATTGCTATGGGGTTTAGGCAGGGGGAAATCCACCGTATATCTTCCCCTCGAGGTACGATATTCCCTTCTCATGTCCTTTATGCGGATGATATTATGGTCTTCTGTAGAGGCACTAAGATAGATGTACAGAACCTCATGAACATTTTTGAGCAGTATGGGGAAAACTCGGGTCAGGTTATTAGTGTTGCTAAGTGCACAGTTTACTGCAGCACGTATGCTCACACTAGAATTTCTACACTTGCTGCTTTATTTAATATACCAATGGGTACCCTGCCGTTCCGGTACCTAGGAGTTCCAATCTTCAGAGGAAGGCCTAGATCGTCTCACCTAAGAGCTTTAATGGACAGTATAAAGATAAAATTTGCAACTTGGAATGGAAAATCGCTGTCGATGATGGGGAGAGTTGAGATAGTTAAGTATGTCATAGCTATCTATGCACTCTACAGTTTCCATTCTTATAAATGGCCGAGATCTTGCATTCAAAGTTTAGAGAAGTGGATTCGCAACTTCGTTTGGTCAGGGGATATCAACATCCAGAATCACAATACAGTGGCATGGGACAAGGTTTGTATGCCAAAGGCTGAAGGAGGCCTGGGGATAAAACCAAGGCAAGCTCTAAATGATGCTGCCTTAATGAAAATGACGTGGAATATCATGATGGTTGAGTCAGAATTCGGTAATTTCGTCAAGAATCGTTTCGCGGGGAGTGCCTACAAAAAGTCGTCGATCATTCATGGTTTCAGAGAGCAGTGGAACATAATAAAATCAGATTTTCTTTGGCTAGTTGGCAAGGGGGAGAGGATTGACTTCTGGAACGACATCTGGTTCACTGGGATGGACAACTCAATTGCTGAGTACCTGGAGTTAGATCTCTCCAATGTGCAAAATGTGGTAGCGGATTTTATTAAGGAGGGTAAGTGGGACTTGCCGACTTATATGCCAGAGCTGGATGGACATATTCAACAGATTATTAACGAAACCCCTTTCTCTACGCATCTGGATGACAAGCAGATCTGGAAGGAGAGTAACTCAGGTGTAGTCGACATGAGGAATGATTTTGCATTTCACAGGCGCAAGGACGAAGAACAGACGGACTTCAAGGACTTATGGGTTATCAAACTTCCCCCTCGGCGAGCCTACACGGTGTGGAAGCTGTTACACCACAGAATTCCGACAGATGACAACGTGAAGTACTACGGAGAGGACACAGTGAACTGTTGTAATATTTGTCCCAAGCCAAGCTGCGGTGAGTCCCAACAACACTTATTCTTCGACTGTATTTTTGCTTCATCTATCTGGAAGTGGTTCATGCCGATATTTAATCACAAGCTGGACTGCTCCAACATTCACTCGATATTCGACTCAGTCCGTCGCTTCCCTGGATGTTCGCAGACGAAGAACCTTCTCTGGATCGCGACGGTTAGTTCAGTTTGGATTATCTGGTCCAGCAGAAATAACCTGAGGTTTGAGCACAAAGTAACATACGTCCATCAAGCCATTTCACAGTTAGCAAACCTAATCGCCGCTTCAGCGGTGTAGAAAAACTCCTATTTGATTGAGGATGAATTCTAAGTTCTAAACATGATTTGATTTAATATATGAATCTATTTTTATTTCTTCATATGATTATCGTTTGTTTCTTCTATGATTAATATTTATGATTGATTGATTGATTTAGGAGGCCTATTAAACTAATCCCTTAATTGATATATTGCTAGTAACGGGTTAGGATATCCGTAATTGTTGAATAACCCTTACACAAGTAGAATACGTGAGACCTTGCAGAGGGATTCTGTGAGGCAATCGCGTATAGGAACAATATTAGAAAGTGAACCGATCGTACCGAGTTTAACTTATAGGTCCGAACCAAGATTCATAAACCCTAAATAATTCGGTTGAGTTACATCTTGTAACCGTACCTCAAGGTGGGTCAGACAGATAAAATCTGATAGAAAAGCATACATGTTATTCGGTGATATTAGGAGTCTTGGGGATTACAAGGATACTACGACCTAGAGTGAAAAGATGAGGGTACTACGACAATAATTGGATTTGGAGTAAGGAATTTATTATACCAATAAAACGGTAAGAGATGTTCTATTACAAGCCATTCACAATTACAAGTAGCAATGAAGTTCTATTATGGAATAAACATAAGAAACTATACTTCTATGAGAACAATACATCAACTATAACTAAGATTTTGGATGGCGATGCTAATGGTATTTCATGCCTTAAAGCAATTCCTCACATGAATACACTTGTTTCTTTAAAATACCTAGGATATAATAGCGTGAATGTACCGAGTAAAATAAGAAAGTACTAGTGCCATGCAGAATAGAAAAGAAGTCAGTTCATCTCCCCTCTTTCAATAACAACAAGCGGAACAACATTTCTGTATCTCCAACCAAGCAATATTGCACTATCAGCTGTCAGATGAACTGACTTTGAAACTCATCCATTAGATATCTAAAATATGCTGACTAAATTTGGTGTCTGCACATCAATTATCAACCGTCAGATTAACTGAATTTCAAAATCACCTGTCAGATGAGCTGACTAAATTTGGTGTCTGCATTGGGTTTTCTGTAAATGCACGCCACTTTAAGGGATCAATTTACATACTTAAAACAAAAAAGAACTGAACAGAGGAACTGGGTTTCTTTTTTTCTTCTCTTCTCCGTTCTCCCTCAGCTTCTTCTATAGATTTCCCGTTGAAACGAATATTTAATGGAGGAATTCAACATGCAGTTGTCCTGATTCATCACCAGGTTAATTTGTTCTTTTTTGGTACTAATAATTTCATGAATCAATATAATCAAAAATCAAGTTTCCATTGATAAATCTAAGGATTGAGTTTAAATTTTATTTCAAATTTGCTGACCTTAATTGTTCTGTTATACGAAAAATTAATGGAGGTTTCATCCTATTTTCGTACTGATATCATCACGATGGAGGAATTTATCATGTATTCATGATTTAGGGATTGAATCTAACAGGTAAAAAAAATTGGGAACTGGGTTTTCTGTAATCCAAATTACCAAACCAAATATTCAAAAGACCAATAAAAGTAGACCCAAATATATCATTCAACTTCAACCCACACCCATCAGTAAAACCCATAGCAAAAGTAAAATTTAAGCTAAACAAGAAAGATGGTTGATTCTCTTACTGCAGATTAAAACGAGTCTTGCTCCGAGTACCCTGACTAATGCTCCGAGATCGACTACTAGTATTGTGAATCACTGGATCGATTTTACGCCGCTTTGGAACAAGGGATTGATTCTCATTCTCAGCAGCTATTTCACTGGCCTCAGAATCTTTAGGGTAACTGATAGGTGCACTATCTTAAGTCTCTGGTACATTCATCACATGGACAAATTCTGGATAATATGGATCGGTAAATGGATCATAGTATGGATCGGTTGTTTATTTTCTCTTTCCTGCAAAAATCGCACGACCAATCTTACCAGTAGCGGGACCAAGATAATCCATCACTGGGAAGTGCATTGGCTCATATCGCCAGGGTTGACTAGATAGTTGATGAACCACAAATCTCTCCTCAGCAGACATAGTTACAGATTGAAATCCAACTCTACTCAATACAGATACCAGGAATCGGTCATCAATAACAACAACTCCCTCATGCACCTCGAATGGTCCATACTTAGGGTGAAAAAACATACAACACCCATTCCTCTTTCGAACCCATTTGAGGATGACTAGAAGACATAGGAATTCCAGTAACATACCTTTTTTCACTATATCCAACAGTAGTTTCTTTATATATAAATGTATTACTAGTGTCCTAATTGATGGGAGAAGGCTTTGGTTGATTGAAGTATTATCGAAGACGATCAACTGGAGAATCTACTAGAAACTCATGCACAACTCCTGGAGGAACATCTTGTTGCAGACACTCCTCGATATTCACATTTACATCATGTTACAGATCATCCAAATACCAAGAGAAGTTTTCTTTGAATCCAGGTGTAGATGGGGAAAAATGAGTTGCTGGTTTTTAAGGAATTGACGAGACGACCGTGCGAAGGAAACTCCTTGAACCGAGTAAACTATCTAACCTCACATAATTACACTACAAGAAGGGAGTACTTTGAATTCGAGAGATCAATCTGTAGTACTCTGGCCTAAACCAAGACAATGGCCGTTCCATAGTAAATTCGGTCACAAGAGAGGATGGGTTGATCTGTAAGAGGGAAGCTGAGAAATGTGTGAGACCAATGGTAATAGAAATTGTAGGGGTGTTATGTATTCTGCGTGAAAAAATAAGATAAGTTCTGATTTATTGAATTTGCTCTATTGAGAGTAATTGTTCAGACGTTGAGATGTTAATCTTTTGTTTTCTATTTGACAAAAGATTGTCTTGTCCTTCAATCATGATTCAAAGACTTATTTATATTTCTATAATTGTAAACACCTTGATCCCATGAAGTGTGACAATTGTTAGAGTCAAAGAGTGGGGAAGTCAAAATCGTGTTAAAACCAGTTGTTCATCGTGCGAAGACTTGGTTGATTTTTCAACCACTACTTTGCTAACTCCTTCAACTGATTGAATGATTTTCTCACATTCTCATCGTGTGTATGAAAACACGTTCCGTAGACCACCAGACCAAAATCCTAGTTAATACCCCCCATGTAACACGATTGATGTCTCGTGATTGTGGAGTCTACAAGGCATACATGTATTTAGTTAGTTAGTTGCTAACTTTATGGGACGATGAATCCTTGTATTGCTGAGTCGAATGTGATTTTCAAATATTCCGAGACTCATGAATTGAACGTGTCTGTTGAGACAGAGATATAATTCTCGAGTAAATGTTGACAGTTAAGGTAAGCAAATATTGCTCATTCGATGGATCGTTAAATATTAATTGTTGAACCAATATTCCTTAATCTGAGCAAATATTGCTCATCTGATGAATTATTGGTAGCAAGACCAAAATAAAATATTAATTTAAAATACTGAACCAAGTATAATTTATAAAAATGTTGATCATGGGATCAACGTAAAATTATTAGTATTTGAATCTGGAATTATGAACCTTGGATTCGAAACTCTGATCAATTGATGATTTATTTAAAATCAACCACTGAAGGAGGGACCGGATACATGGTATGATATGTCGACCATATACCTCCCAGATGCTCAAGTGAGCAAATACCAAAGTCTCTTGAAGACCAGTTGGTGAAAGGATGATTGAATGCTGGTTTAATCATTTATTAAAATAATGCTCGCCTGAGCCTTAGGTGATAAAACCTAATTAATTGTGAAGAGATGAGTCACCGGAAAATGGATCATGAAAGCATCCCTGGTTGGTCACGGGACCGTATGGCGATCGTTCTATGAATTTCCAAATTGTTTGGAAGAGTTTTGGACCTAATACGTGCAATTGCGCAAATTAGGTCAAATGGTGAAGATGCGTGGGACCGGCTCTCTGCAAGCCAAATAGACAACCTTGGTTGATCAAGATAATAGTATCAAGTCGCCAAAGTGTCCGTGTCTCAGTCCTGAGAATTTTGATATTTTTTGATGTGCGTTTGAGCCATCATTTGAGAAAATATGAAAAAATCAAGGTTTTTGCTCAAACTGAGGAAACTTCATAAGATGAAGAAATATGTAATAATAAAATGAAGGAATCATGAAGTATGGGACCAGCTATGGCCAAGGCATGGCCGGCCAATAATCCCGGTCCCATGTCACTTTTTCCTAATTTTATATTATTTTCATGATTTTAGGGAAATATCATAAAATCAAGGAGTTTGTTGAAACCAAGGAGTTTTCCTTAAAGTGAAGGAGTTTCCATGAGATGAAGTAAATAATAATTAATAATAATAAAATAAGGGGCGTGTGGGGCCTTCCATGACTAGGGACCGATCCCGCTAATCTTCCCTAATTTTATATTACTTTTCCATGATTTGAAGGAAATATCATGAAATTAAGGAGTTTTCATGAGATGAGGGAAATTATAATAAAATAATGAGGAATCATGAGGTGTGGGACCGGACACAACTAGGGCATAGCCGTCCCGCTAGTAGACACGGTCCCACGAAACCTTTCCCAATTTTATATTATTTCTTTGATGTGAAGGAAACACCATGAAACTGAGGAGTTTCTTTAAAACGAAGGATATTTGTTCAAATTAAGGAATTTTCATGAGATCAAGGAAAATAATAAAAATATGACAAAATATAGAATTGGGCGTGGGATTGGCTACGGCGTGACTGGCCGACTGGTGGGCCCAGCCCCCTTGTGTCTTATTTAATATTTTATTATTTATTATTTTCTTCCTATTAATCATAGGTTCATCGTTCCTTCGTGTTTGGGAATGCTCGTTCATGCATCCAGGTGCTCGTTAGTGCATTATTGATGAGTACACTTGCACCATTTTAGTCGGGGCTTACTTGATAGCGTCTCAGATGCCCGTACGTTGAATATTTATTACTAACCCATGGAATTCTGTTGGAAATTTCCATAAATTGAAGTAACGAAATATTATGAATAATGTAGAATATTTTCCAGGGATTCAGTTAATGAATCTAATTATTTAGAAATAATCAATTGATATCTCTATACTAGTACGATCGCCTAGGAGCATTAATTATTCAGGAATTGAGTGATATGAGCTTGTTTAAACATCATATTTATTTTATATAGTTAGGGAAAACATTGTTTCATCATCTTGAAGACATTATTGCTCTATATTAGCAGGCAAGCTGTCTAGGAGCCGTCCAATCTTTCGATTCTATATATAAGTACTTACTGAAATTACTCAGTATTCATGAGATATGCGGTTGCCTCAGCTGAGAGACTATACATCAACATATACTCTGAGAGACAGTATTCTCAGTCAGAGATTCTTGTGGCATGAGCTTTCATGCTTCTTGTCTACACATCAATAGACAATTATGGTTTTACGATTTTATCCCTTGTCGAAAATCCACCATCTACATTAAGTCCCCCTTCTTAGTGAGGGACAGTCATGTTCCTCAGTCAGCACTATATGGTGATTTTCTAGCTATGAACGAAATAAGTAACTGAACTTAGTCGTAATATAAGATGTTACCGGATTCGATTGCTCGAGTGAACCACGGCTTAAACGAAGATCCAAGTGGCATGATAGTGCATCGTCTAATGAGCATAAATTTGTGTAGAACCGCTGATTTGATGAAGGAACCTTGGTCGGTTTATGATTCACGGGCCGGGCCCAATTTTTTATTTTTTATAAAATCGTGGCTTGTTCACGGATTTTTTTTTTGTATGTAAAACCGTATCATATTTACGGAATTTGTTTTTTTGTGAATTGTTGCTCACATCAAAAATAATAAAAAAATTATTTTTACGTGAATAATTCACGTTATATATATATATATATATATATATATAAATATATATTTTTGAAAATCAAAGCCTGATTTTGAGTAATATTTAAAGTAAACAATTATTCATGATGAAATATTGTTTAGTTTTCATAATTCCATGGTGAATGTTCACACAGTGGAAATGTTTATGATTTTATGAAAACTTGAGTTTTGTTTGTATTTTGTAGATTCGAAGAAACGAGCAAGTTTTGAAGTGTTGAATCTTGCATTACAATCACTACTATTAATGGAATCGTAAAAGGTAAGAGTTGAGAATTACCATTTTCGTTGGAAGTTGGCATTAACATATCCATGATTCCGTGTCTCTGGTTGCAGATAATGGTGATTTACAGCAGTGATTATTCTTCTAGCTCTTCTGAGGAGGATTCCTGAATCCCCGCGGATAAAGCACGTGCTAATACGGATCATGCTAAGAAGAAGATAAATAACACGTCTCCCAATAATCTAAAAGCTGCTTGTGACGAGTTCTTGAAGAGGAAATAAAGGGAGGAGATACTTGCTGAGTATCGAGAAAAGAGATGAAGAATTCAACGGAAAAGACTAGAAGCCGAGGAGAGACTCCGATCCCTTCCTGATGGTGTAGCCTCAGACTCAGATGCTGAAGAAGAAGAACCTGTATGAGAGCCGATGGAATGCAAAAGCAAGCCATATCCACCACACAGGGAGATTGAACGACAAGTTAAGGCTGATCTCCAAGATGAACGTGATGAGGACGATTTACTGGATGCAACACATGGTGATATTAAGGAAGAATTCCCTGATGATTCGGACAGTGACTCTGAGAAAGAGTCTGAAGAGGATTCTTCAGAGGATGATGATGATGATGAATCAGATGAATCCGACGATTAGTCTTGCACACAATCTTGAACATTTGAATGTCTTATTTCTTCGTAGTAGATGTCTTTTGATTATTTGAACACCTTCACTTAAGAATTAGGATTTTCTTCTTGAATGTTAAAACTTTTATCAATATTGACTCCTTTTGATTAAATAAAATGGACCAATGTTCATGTGCAAAAATCCATCATGATCCCCTTTGATGATTTCTGAGTCTTGTGAGAAGTACCAGAGCAACATATGACGTGTGTAAAGCCAGGATATGTGGCTATTTTTTGACCATGTCTAGATTTGGTCATTGTCAGTACCCAGTACCTTATTTTCCTATGTGTCTTCAGTATTGATCTTGTTTGAAATTTAGGGTTTCAGTGAAACTCACAACTGAATTGACTATTCACAAAAGATAAGTATCCACCGTATCCAGTATATATCTTCAGGACTTTGAGTCTATCATGTATGCGAATATTTCCTATATTTCTGAGTTAGTTTCATCATACAGAGGAGATTTTAATCACCATAGCTTCATCGACATATCAGACAGTAGTTCATCTCCTCATACATATCCATTAAAGTGGGGAGCCAAGAAATCCAACCTGGTACGAGATATCCATTTTTTTATTTCTTTCATGTAATCCATGACTGACTAAAGAAAGTATTTGTTGCTGATGAATTCTTATTCTTCTCCACATAGTTCAAGGCCTAAGCGTACTATTAATATCCCTTCCCGTTTCATGTCTGCTTGTGCGGGTGCTAGAGTATCTGTTTCTGACAAATATTTTCTAGAATACAGTTTACTCAAACATCTATTTAACCTAAAACTTGTATCCATAGGTTGATGTTCATGTAGTTGAGAACATAAAGAAGAAGAAAAGACAGACAACAACAGCAGTTGATGATGATCAAGTTGATGACGACTCGATCAATCTTGTAGGTGCCGATGTCGAAGCCTTTGTTCGTGAGTATCCGACTACTGTACTTACTTTTGACATACCTATGAAAATTATTGCCCGGATAATTAGCTTGTTGGTGGGTTCATCGTAACCAAATGTTATGCATCGTTGTATACCAAAATCTGGAGAAGTTATGGGCATATCTCCACCACAGAAGCATGAAAAACTTTTATGCTAACTCTTTTGACCACAATCGCCGGCTTGCTGGCCATTATCGATAAAATGAATGAAAAGAACTTGCAGGACGTCAAAAATAAAGAACTTCATTGGTGGAATGACATGATCTCGAATTGTGAACTCTTGAAGTTCAACGTAGGCTAGCTTCGTCGTCGTATTGAGATCATCAAGATTGACAGAGATGCCGTTGTTGCTAACATGATTTCCATTTCATCTTCTATCATGGAAAAACAGAGAGCACTATATTTGGAATCAACAAGGGTTGACAAGGCAATTAAAGATCTGAGAATAAGGAATGAAAACTTCCGAACGAAATTGAAAATGATATCCAGTAAGAATTATCTATTGTTAGATGGTGTACTCTAGATGAGTATTTATGGTTATTGGATTTTTGAGTAGGTTTAGGCTTTTCTATCGGTAGAATAATTAATCATGATATGAAGGAGTTTTGTTCGATTACGAAATGTTTAATGAACGAATGAGCGTTTTACATAACATAAATTACATTTTGAAATTCACTTGAAATGATGAAAAGTAATTGTTTTTCTGTTGATCAGGCATAATATTTTTTGAGCCATTTGCCATTAATTATATTTCCTTCCACTCCTCCATCAATAGCTAAGATCTTGTAATATCCACTGGATACTGCCTTGATGACTACATACGGTCCTTCCCATTTCAGAGAGAACTTGGGAGAAGACATGTCTTGTTGAATGTGTTTTGTTGTCTTTAATACCAAATCTCCTACTTGAAATGTTCTAGGTCTTACCATTTTGTTGTAGGCTCTGGAGACCCTTTCTTTGTAGGCTTCTACGTATTTTTCCACCTTAGCCCTCCTTGACTCGAGCATGTCCAGTTCTGGGATCCTTAAATTGGACACTTCGGCTTCATTCTATTGTACTCCATTGGATGTTGCAATCCTTGTGTTTATAGGTGAAAATAGTTTTTGAGGATTTCGGTAATTGCGGGTGTGAAGGTGAGAAACATCTTAAACCCTAAACAATGTACTGCAAGGGAGTAATTTTGATTCGAGAGATCAATCTATACAAGTTCGGCCTAAACCAAGAAATGGTCGTTTCATACTTGCTTCGGTCACAAAGCGGAGGAGAATGGGTTGGTTTTGGGGATGGAAGCAAAGAAAGTGGTGAGACCAGAATAGTTGATTCTGGAAGAGTAGCTGGGTTACCATGACTTGTTATCATAAAAGGTAGGAGAGCTCATGAGGAGATCTAGCAAGTAAGTATTTCTGAGTGTTGTCTTGTCCAAATGAACTTGTGTTCAAATGGAAATAGGTAAGACCTATTTATACAAGTCAAAGTAGAAACCGTACCCTGGTCTCATTAAGGAGTGGATAAGTAAGTGGGAGGAGGTGGTAACCGTATGCATGGACTTGATGTTCCATAAAGTGGTTAACGCATTAAACTGATTTTTATGAAACTTTTAACATTATGGAATTGATGTTCCATAAAGTTGTTAATGCACGACTTTATGTCCCATGAACGTTTCCCACATACCTTCCCGTATTTACTAGGCGCCTCAACCTTATGACACTTCCTTATAAAGGGCGTAGTGTACGCCGCACGCTGTAAACCGCCAAACCAATACCCAAAGAGGATACCCCAGTTTGTGTTGATGTCTCGAATATTGTTGGAAAACATGTAACACGTTGTTGTGGCTTGGAAAGTTGATCTCAGGGAACTTGCTAGCCTGGTGACCTTCGACACTCGAGATTTTACATCTTGAGAGGAGGGGCAACTGTTGATCGTTGCACGCCTTAGTTTTGGTAGCCGTGTAGTGAGGGCCAACAGGGTGGCACGTCTAGGGTGTGTTTATACTTGGCATGAGGGGCCAAGGGTTCGCCATGGGCGCATGGCATGGCTAGGGCCAAGGCGGGGGCGATTTTCTTGGCATGACGTGACTAGCATAGCTAGGGTCAAGGAAAAGTGCGTTTGGCATGGCGTGGCTAGCTTGGCAAGGTTTGGTTTAGCTTGGCATGTGGGGCCAAGGGTTTTCCATGGTCGTATGGCATGGATAGGGCCAATGTAAGGGCGGTTGGCTAGGCATGACGTGACTAGCATGGCTAGGGCCAAGGCAAAGTGCGTTTTGCATGGCACGGCTAGCTTGGCTAGGTTTGTCTTGGCTTGGAATGTGGGGCCAAGGGGTAGCCATGGGCGCATGGCGTGACTAGCTTGGGCTAGGTGCGGTTTTGGCTTGGCATGTGGGGCCAAGGGGTATCCATGGGCGCATGGCGTGACTAGCTTGGGCTAGGTGCGGTTTCGGCTTGGCATGTGGGGCCAAGGGGTATCCATGAGCGCATGGAATGACTAGCTTGGGATAGGTGCGTGACCAAGCTAAGGTTTAGGGCCAAAGGTCGTGAGAGGATCTTAGACGGTCAAGATTTTCTCCAGGGATTGAAGGGAAACCATTGATTATTGCAAGCCTTCACTTTGGTAGCTGCATGAGGAAGGTCAGCATGGTGGACTGACATGATGTCCCATGGAGAGACATGTTTGGCATGGCGCGATCGGCGTGGCTAGCTTTGGCTAGGTGCGTGACCAAGCTAGGGTTTTGGGCCAAAGGTCGTGAGGGGACCTTAGGCGGCCAGGATTTTCTCATGGGATTGAAGGGAAACCGTTGATTGTTGCACGCCTTCACTTTAGTAGCCGCAAGGGAAAGGACATCATGGTGGCGCGGCATGAGGTGCCATGGCGAGGTGTGTTTGGCATGGCACATCAAGCTTGGCTAGGTGCGTGACCAAGCTAGGGTTTTGGGCCAAAGTCGTGAGGTGACTTTAGGCGGCCAAGATTTGCTCCTAGGATTGAATGGAAACCGTTGATTGTTGCACGCCTTCACTTTAGTAGCCGCAAGGGGACGGCCAGCATGGTGGCGCGGCGTGAGGGGCCATGGCGAGACGTTTTTTGCATGGCGCGGTCGGCGTGGCTAGCTTTGGCTAGGTGCGTTACCAAGCTAGATTTTTGGGCCAAAGGTCGTGAGGGGACCTTAAGAGGCCATGATTTTCTCCTGGGATTGAAGGGCAACCATTGATTGTTGCACGCCTTCACTTTAGTAGCCGTAAGGGGAAGGACAGCATGGTGGCGCGGTATGAGGGGCCATGGAGAGGTATGTTTGGCATGGCGCGGTCGGTGTGGCTGGCATGATTTTCCATTGGCACAGAGGTGCGACTAGCATGGTTGGCATGGCTTGGCGCAGTTGGTGTGGCTGACATGATTTTCCATTGGCACAGAGGTGCGGCTTGCATGGTTGGCATGCCTTGGCGCGGTTGGTGTGGCTGGCATGATTTGCCATTGGCACAGAGGTGCGGATAGCATGGTTGGCATACTTTGGCGCGATTGGTGTGGCTGGCATGATTTTCCATTGGCACGGAGATGCGGCTAGCATGGTTGGCATGTTTTGGCGTAGTTGGTGTGGGTGGCATGATTTGCCATTAGCACAGAGGTGGGGCTAGCATGGTTAGCATGCTTTGGCACGGTTGGTGTGGGTGCATGATTTGCCATTGGCACACGTGGGAATTAGGGTTTGGCTTATCGTAACCCTAATTTGAAAAAGATACCCCGGTAATTATCTAGAGACATATTTTAGGTTTCAGTTATGTGCCTAGTAAATGCTTGTTGCTTTAAATGTTGTGACGTCACTGTCTGCTAGGGTTTAGTGTTTTACGATTTTAACCCTAGGCTAAAAACCACCATCAACATTAAGTCCCCTGCTTAGCTCGGAACAGGTGCCTTGTTGTGAGGTAAGCATATGATGGTGACAGACGAGGACAGAATCGAGATGTAAATCATTGCAAAGATGGTCAGGAGAATCCAACTAACCTATTTGATTGGTAAAGAGAGGTTTGGCTTCCCGTGTTGGCGGCCCTGCGTAAGTTGTACTGGGAATGCAGACCTTGGAGTGGTGAGGCGAAAGTTACCGGCCTGGTTTGGTCGTACCTCTCCAAGGAAAAGAGGGCGCGGTATTGGGTGGCGACGCAAGTGGACATCTTGTCTCGAGGGGCCAAGGGGTGGCGTGGTCCTGGCCGCGGCATGGTGGAACGTGCAGGGTCGGCTAGGCGAGTTGGGGCCGTGATGATGGAGTGAGGGCTTCCCTAGGGCCGCCGCAATGGCATACATGGGCAGCTAGGTGCAGTGGGGCCGTGGTATGGCGTGAGTGGTCTTGGACATGGAAATTAGTCTTTGCGGGACCGGTTTCCTCTTTTCCCTTCTTGGCTCAAAATAGGAAATCCTTTCTTTGTTCAACTCCCACGTACCATGTATATATAAAAAAGGGGGGGCCGGCCTCTCTTTTGTTTCACGCCTATTTATTCCTCCCAGCCGTGTGAGAGCAGTAAAGCAAAGCTGACGAGCGAATCCCAGGTACGCCTTCCAACACTTCTCTTTAATTCTTTTTTTTTGCTGGTGTAAACCCTAGTTGTAGGCATACCTCTTCATGACCTTGTAGAAATGTTGGCGTGAATCTTAGGTATTTTTTGCCCTAGCTTGTAGTAACACTTAGGCATGGATACCGTAGAAATGTTTACCTCCCCTACTCACTTTGCAAGGTAGGCATGTGATAGTAATTGTCATGTCTTCTCACGAAAACCTAGCTTTTTAGGGCTTGCTCCTTGCTTTGGTGTAGCCGTGTGCATGTTCCCCCCCTTTCTTTTTAGTTGGGAACGTCTATCTGGCCGGGCGCGAGTTCTCGGGATGCATGTAGTGGTGATGTAGAGTCTTGAAACCAGTCGGTTTGTTCCCAGGGTGGCTCCCTTATGTCTGATAAAAATAATTTCTACATGCTTTATGTAATATTTCCCGCTCCTCTTGTTCCTTTGTAGTTATCGCAGCGGTGAAAAATAACGTAAGAGAATTTTTTTTAAGATGTCAACAGTTTCCTTGGTACCGAAGGATGTGAGTAATTCCAATCCAAACACAGATGATGAGTTCTTCACGTCATCGGCCAAGGTTAGGAGAAACCATCCCCAATATATACCGATCCTCCTGACCGGTTCGGAGAGTGAAGGAGAGGATCGATCAGTTCGGTCAGGAGGCGTAATAAGGTTTTTCCTCCAGAGGAAAGAATATCATGCCTCTCCCATCGACTTCAAAATCCCTGCTAGTCCGTTCCGTTCCTTAGTAAATGAGTGTGATTCATGATGGACTTGGAGCCTGTAAAGACCAATTTAACCAGGGCGCAGATTGTTGATGCTGTTATGGCTTCCGCAGTACTTCAAATTAGGAAAGACATTCCAGGCTTGGTCGATTTCGTTTCCAGATGGTGTCCAGACACCCATACGGCTGTATGCAGGTGGGGAAAAATGACTATTTCTTTGGAGAGCGTGGCTGTGTGGCTAAATCTTCCTGTAATTGGAAACCTCGACGTCAGGCTGTCTGCAGATGAAGAAGAAATGCGCGCCACCCTGGTTGCGAATTCAAATGGATTCGTTCGAAAGTAAAACGAGACGAAGTTCTTTTATGACTGGTGGGTGTCTCAGTGGTTTCCTGATGAGTTGGAGTCGGACCCGAAAAATAGTGTACTTCATGTCGCAGCGTTCTTGGCTCTTTGGATATCCAGGGATATCTTTGACGACGGATCGGGCAAGAAAGAGATAAGGTAGGAACTTATCAAGTTTTCCATAAAATTGGCAAAGGGCGTCGTTTTCCCTATCGGTGGTTTGTTTCTTGGTTCTCTGTATGCACACTTCGATCAGCTGGTTTCGGACATGCATTCCTCGAACGGGCATATGAAGGTGGATTCGTATGTTCATGACATTTTTCTCCAGGCATGGTTGTGGGATAATTTCGAGAAGTATGCCCCGAAACCATTGGCCATACTTCCCGAGTATTGGGGTGGCTCCAGGATATTGCGTTGGTCGAACAGGCACCGAAAAACTAGTCTAAAACTGATTAGGTTTCTTGATAACTCGTATGCGGTTAATTTTCATCCGTGGGCTCCGTTGCATGCGTCCATAACTCAGGTTAGTACCTTTCCTCCCGCTTCGAACATGTCTTTGTCTTCTGATGATGATGGCTGAAGCGTTGGAGAGATGGTGTTCATGCTTAGATGCATGCCTGGTCACATGCCATCTTTTTTCCGAGGAGCTTGCAAAGCGATTTCCTATAATGTTGATAGGGCTGCTCGACATATGGCTTTTGACCAAGGGGTCCCACTTGTTCGTCAGCCGGACGTTCAATATATTCCGTTGTCGACTGTTCTCGATGCTAGTGCTCTTGTGTCGGGTAAAAGTCTGCATTTTCTTGCGGAACGGAATCCATCAACGACCTCCAAATATAACACATTTTGGCAGGATGAATTCCTTGTCATCCAGGAATTTGTGAAATCCGTAGTGGAGAATACCCATGGTAGGCCTTCCGTCGAGGTTTTTAGCAAAGCATCCGTTGTTGAGGGATACTTCTTCAATTAAAAGAAAATATGTCGGTCCAGAAGCGGACAGTCCCCAGGTGAAGGTGCGAAGGTCTAAAAATCGTGCAGGAGGTTTCCGGTCAAACTCCACAGATTTACCGACTTTTAGTTCATCCAATATACGGGTATGTAGGGCTCTCCTCTTGAATTTAGCTTGGAACTTTTATATCTTTGTTCCTTTTCTGAGAATACATCCTTGTATTCCGTCCAGGGTCTCAGTAGTACGAACTCCTTTTCCAAACTCGCGAGCAGTCAAAAAGAACAATTTTTCGAGACATAGAGTGGCGTTGTCGAGCCTATCCATAGTGATGAAGAATCCGATAAGGATGAAAGTTCTGTGTCTAGCGATGGAGAGAGCTATTCTTCCGATAGCAATGTTGAATCTTCGTCTAGTCAGTCTGAAACTGAATCGATGAGTCCCCTCCATGTTTTTCTTCTTTCCCCTCTTTTTCTTTGTTTGCAGTAAAACTAAATTTTGATTTTTTTTTAGGAGGAGACCGTTCCTGGGGATGATATTGAAGTGGAAGACCATTAGGGTAAAGACGTAGACGTACTTCCCACTGCGGAAACCGTGCCAGCTAGCGACTTAGACATGGAGATTCATCATCCCGAGGGTTCTGCCGTGACTCAGGTGAAAGAGAGCACTTCGGGGGGGGGGGGGGGAATCTTAGTTCGGGATCTCCTGCCGGTTGTTGATTCAGTTTCAGGTTCCACCTTCAATCCTCCGTATCTGGCCCCTTTTCCAGGTCATATGTTGATTGGTGGATTTAGCGTGCCAGCTAAATATGCGACATTGTACACCAAGATTTGGGAAAGCTACGGTCACATTGCCACGACCAAGAAGATCATTAGTCGACATGCGTTGGTCAAGCGTGTGGAGGAAGCCTTTTCTTCGATTAATGAGATGTGCAACGTGACTGATCATACAGTTTCCGAGGATATAATCTCGAGTTGGAAGTTCCATCGTGACATGTGCATGGGCTTCGAATTCAACTTTCCTTGGTTCGTTGAAGGTCTCTCTGATGTTGAAAGGTCGTTGGCCGGAGCAGTTGAAGGTCCTTCTGCAGACATGATGAAGAAGCAGGAAGCGGAATTCAAGAAGTTGTGCAGGAAGCTGAAACTTAAGAGGGCGGCTCTACAAAGCACGAGGGAGGCCTTTGCCAAAAGGAGAAAGCCGTTGTTGGAAAACTTCCCTTGAATATATATCTGTCTTTTGGACCTCTTATCTTTAGGTTTTTTTTTTAAAGGAAAACGAGATGCCTGGTTTTTGGTTTTTGATTTTCTGGTTTCTCGGCTTAATAGACAAGTACTACCTTGAAGGTTTTGGGGTTATTCTTTTTGGAATGAATTGTTCAGGAATTGATTGTTTTGGTTATGATTGAAAGTGACATAGACATCCCAGGAAAAAACCTTAGAACCGTGTGTTGGTAGGTGACATGGGGTAAACTATGTATCTTGTCTTGAAAACTTGAAATAGGAAACCACGTATCTTGTCTAGGTAAGACTTACTTGGTTTTTAGGGCCCCTGATGAAAAGTGAACCTTCCGGGTGTAAGACCGAGTTTATAGGAAACACCTACATGGGAAGTCCCCAGTCGTTATTGAGCCGTCTAGTAACCGATCCATTGATCCTTGGGCGGATCGTCTGCTTCTATCCTCTGGGAAGTCACAGTCATCCCTTGTCGTGTCATGACTGATAATCGAGCCGCCGGGTAACTGAGTCGGAGTGGATCATCTTCCTCTACCATCTTGATGTCTGGGTCGAAGAACGAGATCATTGGTCGAAAATTGACATTGTAACTGAAAGATCGAACCTCCCACCGTGGTCTCTAATTATTTATAGGTGAAAATAGTTTCTGCTGATTTCGGTAATTACGGGTGTGAAGGTGAGAAACAGTTTAAACCCTAAACAATGTACTGCAAGGGAATACTTTAGATTCGAGAGATCAATCTTTAAAAGTCCGGCCTAAACCAAGAAATGGCCGTTCCAGACTTGTTTCAGTCACAAAGCGGAGGAGAATGGGTTGGTTTTGGGGAGGGAAGCAAAGAAAGTGGTGAGACCAGAATAGTTTATTCTGGAAGAGTAGTTGGGTTACCGCGACTTGTTATCATAAAAAGTAGGAGATCTCACGAGGAGAGCTAGCAAGTAAGTATTTCTGAGTGTTTTCTTGTCCGAATGAACTTGTGTTCAAATAGAAATAGGTAAGACCTATTTATACAAGTCAAAGTAGAAACCGTACCCTGGTTTCATTAAGGAGTGGAGAAGTAAATGGGAGGAGGTGGTAACCGTATGCATGGACTTGATGTTCCATAAAGTGTTTAACGCATGAAACTGGTTTTCATGAAACTGTTAACGTTATGGAATTAATGTTCCATAAAGTTGTTAACGCATGTCTTTATGTCCCATGAACGTTTCCCACATAACTTCCCATATTTACTAGGCGCCTGACCCTTATGAAACTTCCTTATGAAGGGCGTAGTGTACGCCGCAAGCCGTAAACCGCCAAACCAATACCCAAAGAGGATCCCCCACTTTGTGTTGAAGTCTCGAATGTTTTTGGAAAACATGTAACACATTATTGTGGCTTGTAAAGTTGAGATCGGGGAACTTGCTAGCCTGGTGACCTTCGACAGTCGAGATTTTGCATCTTGAGAGGAGGGGAAACCGTTGATCATTGTACGCCTTCGTTTTGGTAGCCGCGTAGTGAGGGCCAACAGGGTGGCACGGCTAGGGTATGTTTAGACTTGGCATGAGGGGACAAAGGTTCTCCATTGGCGTATGGCATGGATAGGGCCAAGGCGAGGGCGCTTGGCTTGGCATGACATGACTAGCATGGCTAGGGCCAAGGCAAAGTGTATTTGGCATGGCGCGGCTAGCTTGGCTAGGTTTGGTTTGGTTTGGCTTGGCATGTGGGGCCAAGGGTTTTTCATGGTCGTATGGCATGGCTAGGGCCAAGGCAAGGGCGCTTGGCTAGGCATGACGTGACTAGCATGGATAGGGCCAAGGAAAAATGTGTTTGGTATGGCGCGGATAGCTTGTCTTGGTTTGGTTTGGCTTGGCATGTGGGGCCAAGGGGTATCCATGGGAGCATAACGTGACAATCTTGGGCTAAGTGCGGTTTTGGCTTGGCATGTGGGGCCAAGGGGTAGCCATGGGCGCATGGCGTGACTAGCTTGTGCTAGGTGCAGTTTTGGCTTGGCTTGTGTGGCCAAGGGGTAGCCTTGGGCGCATGGCATGACTAGGTTGGGCTAGGTGAAGTTTTGTCTTGGCATGTGGGGCCAAGGGGTACCCATGGGCGCATGGCGTGACTAGCTTGGGCTAGGTGCGTGACCAATCTAGGGTTTTGGGCCAAAGGTCGTGAGGGGACCTTAGACGGCCATGATTTTCTCCTGGGATTAAAGGGAAACCGTTGATTGTTGCACGCCTTCGCTTTGGTAGCCGCATGGGGAAGGCCAGCATGGTGGCGGGGTATGAGGGGCCATGTCGATACGTGTTTGGAATAACGCGGTCGGCGTGGCTAGCTTTGGCTAGGTGCATGACCAAGCTAGGGTTTTGGGCCAAAGGTCATGAGGGGACCTTAGGTGGCCAGGATTTTCCCCTGGGATTGAAGGGATACCGTTGATTGTTGCATGCCTTTACTTTAGTAGCCGCAAGGGGAAGGACAGCATGGTGGCGCGGCATGAGGGGCCATGGCGAGGTGTGTTTGGCATGGCGCGGCTAGCTTGGTTAGGTGCGTGACCAAGCTAGGGTTTTGGGACAAAGTCGTGAGGTGACTTTAGGCGTACATGATTTGCTCCTGGGGTTGAAGGGAAACCGTTTATTGTTGCACGCCTTCAATTTAGTAGCCGCAAGGGTAAGGCCAGCATGGTGGCGCGGTATGAGGGGCCATGACGAGACGTGTTTGGCATGGCGCGATCGGCATGGCTAGCTTTAGCTAGGTGCGTGACCAAGATAGGGTTTTGGGCCAAAGGTCGTGAGGGGACCTCAGGCGGACAGTATTTTCTCCTGAGATTGAAGGGAAACCGTTGATTGTTGCACGCCTTCACTTTAGTATCCGCAAGGGGAAGGCAAGCATTGTGGCGCGGTGTGAGATGCCATGGCGAGATGTGTTTGGCATGACGCGGTCGGCATGGCTATCTTTGGCTAGGTGCGTGACCAATCTAGGTTTTTGGTCCAAAGGTCGTGAGGGGACCTTAGGCGGCCTGGATTTTCTCCTGGGATTGAAGGGATACCGTTGATTGTTGCACACCTTCACTTTAGTAGCCGCAAGGGGAAGGCCTTAATGGTGGCGCGGCATGAGGGGCATGGCGAGGTGTATTTGGCATGGCGCGGCTAGCTTGGCTAGGTACGTGACCAAGCTAAGGTTTTGGGCCAAAGTCGTGAGGTGACTTTAGGCGGCCAAGATTTGCTCCTAGGATTGACGGCAAACCTTTGATTGTTGCACGCCTTCACTTTAGTAGACGCAAGGGGAAGGCTAGCATGGGGGAACGGCGTGAGGGGCCATGGCGAGACGTGTTTGGCATAGCGCGGTCGGCATGGATAGCTTTGGCTAGGTGCGTTACCAAGCTAGGGTTTTGGGCCAAAGGTCGTGAGGGGACCTTAGGAGGCCAGGATTTGCTTATGGGATTGAAGGGAAACCGTTGATTGAAGCACGACTTCACTTTAGTAGCCGCAAGGGGAAGGCCAGCATGGTGGCGCGGCATGAGGGGCCATGAAGAGGTGTGTTTGGCATGGTGCAGTCAGTGTGGCTGGCATGATTTTTCATTGGCACAGAGGTGCGACTATCATGGTTGGCATGCCTTGGCGTGGTTGGTGTGGCTGACATGATTTTCCATTAGCACAGAGGTGCGGCTTGCATGGTTGGCATGCCTTGGAGCGGTTGGTGTGGCTGGCATGATTTGCCATTGGCACAGAGGTGCATCTAGCATGGTTGGCATGCTTTGGCGCGGTTGGTGTGTCTGGCATGATTTTCCATTGGAACGGAGATGCGGCTAGCATTGTTGGCATGCTTTGGCGCGGTTGGTGTGGCTGGCATGATTTGACATTGGCACAGAGGTGCGGCTAGCATGGTTAGCATGCTTTGGCACGGTTTGTGTGGCTGCATGATTTTCCAGTGGCACACGTGGGAATTAGGGTTTGGATTGTCGGAACCCTAATTTGAAAAAGATACCCCGGTAATTATCTAGAGACACATTAAAGGTTTCAGTAAATGTGCCTAGTAAATGTTTGTTGCTTTAAATGTTGTGAAGTCACTGTCTGCTAGGGTTTAGTGTTTTATGATTTTAAACCTAGGCTAAAAACCACCATCAACACCTTGCTGAAGAAATTTTAATTTCTGCAGGGGTATGACGTCGACTCCATAGACGATGGAATATGGAAAAGTCCCCATCGAGCTCCTTGGCACGGTTAGATAAGCCCATAAAGACATGGGAAATTGTTCATGCCACGTTAGAGGGTTATCATGAATTATTCGGCTGAGAATTCAGATCAAAGTTTTGTTGGTGCTCTCTGCTTGTCCGTTTCCTTGGGGGTAGTATGGTGTGGAGAAAACTTGTTTGATTCCGTAATCCTCGAGCAATTCTATCACGTGCTTGTTGGCAAAAGGAGTTCTATTATCAGTGACAATGTGTTTAGGAACACCGAATCTACATATTATGTATTCTTTGATGAAGGCTACAATCGTGACTCCAGTGGTGATTCGAAGTGCAATAGCTTCAACCCATTTGGTAAAATACTCAGTTGTAGTGATGATGTATTCATGTTGTTTCGAAGATGCTGGATTTATTTTCCCGATGATATCCAGTCCCCAGCTATAGAAATGCCGTGGACTATTCACATAATTCAATGGGAGACAAGGAGTGTGGATGAGATTACCATCGACTTGGCATTGATGACATCTCTGAACATGCGCATCTACGTCATCTTCCATGGTCGGCCAATAATATTTCTCATGAATTTGGAGAAATAATTTCCTTTTTCCTTGATGTTCTCCATCATGCTTTTCTTTTAAAATTGTTGGGATTTCATGCTCAGCTAAGCATCTCAGTAAGTTTCCACCAAAGCTTTTGCGGTATAAGATTCCATCAAGAAAGACAAACCTTTTAGCCCTCTGAATGAGTTTGATTATTTCTTTCTTTTCCAACAACAACTCATTGTCCCGAAGATACTTGATGTAAGGTTCCCTCCAGTCCCCAGTGTGATGGACTTTTAGAGCATAGTTCGGTTGAACCCACCAAGTGTTGGTATGTCAAGTTTTATTGTCATATTTTAGTGAGCCAATACTCATTTAAGAGTCGCTTGATTTAAATGTACTAGAGTCAACTTCGTATAGGTTAGCTTGAAAGTATTAGGATGAGACATTACAAGTATTGCGAAGACTTGAAGAAGTGAAGAAGTACGGAGCTACAACCACAACATCATCCTTCCACTTGAGGTTAGTGATATTTGACTTGAACTATTTCATTCCCTTACGTATCTTTCAAGTCGTGCATATTGAAAACACAGAACTGCGAAGCATTAACACTCTAGATAGACATAGTATTAAGGAATACAATATGAAGTTTCTTGCTTAACCATTAAACTTTGTATATAAGACATCGACATAATCTTATGAATGCTATTGTGATTATGTATGGGTATGAGGTGAGGATTTCATCCTAGGGAAAAT
Organism: Papaver bracteatum; assembly: GCA_023529315.1. Lineage (NCBI taxonomy): Eukaryota > Viridiplantae > Streptophyta > Magnoliopsida > Ranunculales > Papaveraceae > Papaver > Papaver bracteatum. The sequence continues at coordinate 349,535 of JAJJWX010004332.1, read as the reverse complement.
GTTACATGTGTTCTAAGTAAGTAAGTTCATGATATGTGTTGTGAACAGAAAAAGAAATCGCCAGGCGTTATTGGAACTGTTCTTCATTGCAAATCTTATGAACGACCAATATGTTTGATTAATTAACAACATGAAAAGTTACTATGATCCAAACTTTCACCTCAACCTCTATCATTTACCAAATGAACTGCTTCAAGATCCCAAAAGGTACATGTAAAGAGATAAATGATATACAAAGGGACTTTTTATGGAATAAGGAACAAGATAAATCTAAAGGCTTATTCTACATTGCTTAGGATGATGTCAACAAACCAAAGGATCTAGGGGGATTGGGATTTAAAAATATGGAGTATTTCAATCTAGCTATGATCTCAAAAATTGCATGGAGATTAATTGAGGAACCAAACTTTCTATGGAGCAGCACTATGAAGGCATCTCATTATCCAAATCAAGAAGTTATCAGAATGAACTCCAAGCCAAGGAATAATGACTCTTGGATATGGAAAGGAATTCTGGAAGGCAACTCTTGCATTCAAAAATACTATATATGGAAGATAGGGGATGGCACAAATATTCACATTTGGGAGGATAGATGGATTCATAACCTACCTGACATAATCCAAAAAAAACCCTCAATGCCCTTCAAACCTCAAAACAGTCAATTAACTATTCAATACCCTTGGAGAGTGGGACACATACATCCTAGCTCTCTGGTTTACCCAAGATATTCAAAACCTCATTCTCCAGACAAACCATAATCCTAATACTTAAGACACTATAAGGTGGAGCTTATAACTCCTACAAGGAAATTTACTGTCAAATCCTTATATGACAAGAAAATTAATGATAAATATGTTAATGATACTCTCATAGCTCCTTGGAGGAAAATATGGAAACTTGATACTACACCAGCTATTCAACTCTTCACATGGAAATGTTCCCATGGAATTCTTCCAACCAATGCCAAGTCATCTAGCATCCTAAACTACATTGATCCCATATGCATCTTCTGCAAGACTGCTCCTGAAGACATCACTCATGTTCTCTTAGCTTGCCTAGCTGCCTCTGACGTTTGGGAAAAAATCTTTGGGGAAAATCATCAACTTTTTACTGCCTACAGTTTCTTCCATGATTGGTTCAATAGTTGGTTTCATCCCAACAATCCCACTGCTAGCTGGAATGCTACATTTGCTATCTGGAAAGCTAGATGTGATTTGGTATTTAGGAGCATAAGCCCTACTACTGCTGCTACTACTTTGAAAATCACTTAACATATATGTACATTTTATAGAGTGAATCATAACCCAGGGCATATTCTAAATAACCTTTACTACCAGGAGAATTCCAATGATCAGAATCTAAGGCTTAGCAGTCTGATCAGAAACAATAAAGAAAAATTTGGAATCACTATTATCATACACATCTTGGAAGTAAACAATAACATGGCTAATAGTGATTTACCATCTTATACTAACTTTGTTTTTATGGTAATTTCATTCACAAGTCAATGTATGGGAGCAAGCAACATCAAAGACACTACAACTGGACTCAGCAGAGCAAGCAGAGGAGCTCAACTAGCACTGACATGGGGCAAGGAAATGCAACAAACCGACATTGATTTTGCATCAGAGGAAGAAGAAATATTACAAGCCATTCAGATAAGATACCAACTAGAAGTTCAGGAAATATTTCAGGGAGGTTTTACTCCAAGCAATGACAGGAATTTTGAATCAATAGACTTTGTCTTAGGCAAGCTTATCAAGCTAGCTCTACAGAAAAACATTACTGTTTCCAACTTATCTAGGCCATCTAGTCACTCTCCTTTATTTCAAAACTTTAACTGGAAAGGTCATAATCTTTAGTTACTTTTGATAGCTTTGTAGTGTATTCCAAACCATACTATTAAGGATAACTGTAATAACTCTAATCTTATTTTAAGGGGAAATCTTGGTGCTAGTCATAGCCCAGATGATCACCTTGTTGTTCCTTTGAGTATGTAGCTCATTTGAGCTTCTCTTCTCTTTTGCTATATAAAAAACATAACTAGTCATATAACACTAAGGTGAACAAAATTGTGGTACAAAACATCCAGCCATATTATTTTTAATAAATAAAAACCATTTGATTAATAATTGGCACAAAAACTCCAAATTAAATAATAATGAGTAAATTTAGTTTTTATTACTTAAAAAAAAGCTAAACATACCCTTTTTTTTTTTCTTCTTCTTCTTCTTCTTCTTCTTCTTCTTCTTCTTCTTCTTCTTCTTCTTCTTCTTCTTCTTCTTCTTCTTCTTCTTCTTCTTCTTCTTCCTTCTTCTTTTTTCTTCCGTCTCCTTTTCCCCACCACCATCACCACCAGCAGCAACAAATATCTCCACGAACACCAGCAGCAACACCTCTGTCTCCTCCACGAACGCCTCTGTCTCCTCTACAAATACCTTTGTCTTTTTTGTTTCTAATTTTATGTTTAGATCTATCACCAACAGTAGCACCGCCACTACCAAACCAACCGTTATGTACAGAACCGTCACCATCAACACCTCAATCTTCTCCACGAACACTTCCTTCTCTTTTCTTCTACTTTTATGTTCAGATCTATCACCAACAGTAGCTTTGCCACCACCAAACTATCCGCTATGTCCAGATCCGCCACCAACAACACCTCAGTTTCCTCCATTAACACCATCATCACCATATTCTCTTTATACGTCCTGATTTTCCATCAACAACAGTTCTTCCTTTTACTTATGTTTTTTCCCACCACTACATGTCAGATATGCCACCGACACTACTTCTGCCTCCTCCTTCTATCATCTAAAACTATCACCAATACCTTCAAATTGGTTTCACAAATTATGACATTTTTGGGTGGTGAAAACAATAAATTTATGATGAAACCAAATTTGGTTTCATCATAAACTTGCCTATTTTCTTTCATGAAACCAAATATTTTAATGATGAAAATTAAGTTTATGATGAAACCAAATTTTGGTTTCACCTGATTTTTGCCTAGTTTATTCGGCTTGACTTGGAAGTTAGCGTGTTTGGTTTTATCATTGATGTTATGTTGGTGAAATGACAATATATGGTGTTAGACCATTGCTCGGTCGAACTCGCATGCGTTGCTATCTCAAGCATGTTTGTCAATGTTAGTGATCAAAACTGTAAGTATTGATTTATAGTCTACTATAGCTAAGGTCTCGGACTAGGATAAAAAGTGTAGTTGATCTCAAGAACTCCTTGGAAATCATCATACAACACGAAGGACTACTTAAGGAACTGGTGGATCTTCATCGACTAAAAGTCTATTTATCACCTATCTTGAGACAAAAGTCGTTTTACTATATAGACTAAGATTATACACATTTGGTATTTAGAGTTGAGTATACCTCGCCTATCTATTTATCGAAATATGTATTGGTAAAGCTTTCGCTTTAGCCAAGTTCATCTTCACCTAGTGACGAAAGTCATGTTAAGTTTCAATCACTTTGAAAATTGCTCTGACGAAAAATGGTTTGTGAATAACAACTATATAACATCCTCTAAAAATGTTTTAATGATTGAAATGAGAGTTTAGACAATCTAACCAATGGAGGATATAAGCAGTGTTGTGGAAACACATATGTGTATAAGTCCTTATTCCTTGAACCAAAGTTTGCGAACTTTGTTGATCAAGAGAACCGGAGAAGTGCGTGAGTTCTAGTCCGCGAACTGGCGAAGTTCTCAAACCCGAGAATTTCTGCTGGAGTTTGTGAACTCCTTCCAAGAACTTAAGTCCGCGAACTTGAGTAGGTTATGTATAAAATTTATGTTTGTGAACTCATCTCTATAAACTAAGGAAGGCTATTGCAAACCATGTATATATAGTTCATGAACCGATTCGAGTGAATCAAATCATTTTTTCTTCAATTGTGTCTTGTGTAGTACATAAAGATCCAAGAAATTGAACAACTCTCTAACTATTTCATTTAACTCATTTGAACTAGTTATGGTGAAGAAGAATATGGTTCATATGAAAGTTATCATACGACTAACCATTTGGTTAACTATTGTTGAACCAAATAATGTACAAGTTTGGGTACGGTTTTCACAAGCCTAAAAACGTGCATTACATGTGTGTATATAAAGCTATATTTTTGATCTAACGGTTGATAAATATTAGCTTGAATCTAATCAGGTTTTCATCTAACGGTGAAAATTGAAAGTTTTGTTACTAAGCTAACATTGATTGCAAACCATGATTTGAAATACTATATAAGGGAGAACTCTAGCAACTGGGAAACCTAATCCCCATACCTTATGTGTGATACTAGTTGCATATCTAGAGTCAATTCTACTTTCACCTTTGGTTTCTTCTTCTAAACCAGGTTAACGACTTAAAGACTTCATTAGGATTGTGAAGCCATACCGATACTACTTTTATCGTAGTTGTGTGATCTAGTCTTGATGTTTCTATCATACGAGAACAATTGTAATAATTAGTTTGATATTTCTATCTCCGATAGACAAGATATAAAAGTAGTCACAAACATCTTCGTCTCATCGTTTGTGTTTCCATAATATATTTTTTCGTTGTGTCGATTTAGACTATTGTGAGGTGATTGATAAAGCTGAGATGTTCTTCGGGAATATAAGTCTGGTTTTATCAATTGGTTCCTGTTCACCTTGATTTATCAAAAGATGAAACAAAACTTGTAGGTATATTCGTGGGAGAAGGATTTATCTATTACCGTAGGCTTTTCTGTGTGATACATATTGGTTTATTAAAGTCTTCGACTTTGGGTCGTAGAAACTCTTAGTTGTGGGTGTAATTATCTAAGGGAATCAAGTACGTAGTATCCTACTGGGATTAGAGACGTAGGACCATATATGTACCTTGGATCAGTGTGAGATTATTTGGGGTTCAACTACAGTCCAGACCGAAGTTAGCTTGGAGTAGGCTAGTGTTTGAAGCGGCTTAATACAGTGTATGTTTAATATGGACTAGGTCCTGGGGTTTTTCTGCATTTGTGGTTTCCTCGTTAACAAAATTCTGGTATTTGTGTTATTTCATTTTCCACATGATATTATTTATCTTTATAATTGAAATAATACAAGTTGTGCATTGAAGATCAATCAATTAGAATATCCGACCTTTTGGTTGTTGATTTAAATTGATTGACACTTGGATATTGGTCTTTGGTACCATCCAAGTTTATCTCTCTTTTATTTAATCGAGACTCGTAGTTTGCTTGAGTAATATTTAAATCGAGAGATAGAGATATAAACTCTTTGATATACTTTTCTATTGATTGAGTCTAACTGTCTAGTTGATTCTATAGAAAGTATATTGGAGTCATACAGATTGCTAAGCGAAATATTGGGTGTGTTTGTTAGACCCCCGCTTTTTCAATTGGTATCAGAGCAGGAAAACACGTTCAAGACCTTACAAGTCTGTGTTTGTAGCAATCTAACTTTATGGACGAGTCTATCTCTATTAACGTACCACCAGTCTTCGATGGTTCAAACTACCCATGGTGGAAGATTTCTATGAGCACATTTCTTCAAGCTCGTGATTTTCAAACGTGGGTACATATTATTGATGGATATGATCCTCTGGTATATAGAAGGCGATGTATCTACACCTAAGGACATTGGTAGTTATAGTCCAGAAAAAATTTTTGCTGCAAGGAAAAATTCTGAAGGCTTAGATGCTATCAGACAGGCCATTATCCCTGATCTTTAGCACTATGTATATACTTTCACTAAGTCTAAAGATACCTGGGATATCTTAAAAACTATTTTTGAAGCCAAAAAACACGTTTCTAAGAAGTGTACCATCGATGGAGGAAATAGCCTTAACACCCCTTCCGAAAATACATCTTTTGGAAAGAAAAGAATTCCTGATCAAAATTCTGTTCAAGCTACTACATTCAATGGTGTTCCCATCACAAGTGAACCCTCTATATTGTCTTGGGATGATGAATGCTGTTCAAATGGTGTTTGGTTCAAAAAACCATTGATTACACAAAAGATCAAAAAATTCGTAAAAAGAAGCATTAGACGTGATAAACGTCCTCTTTCTGTCTTTGCTACTAATGATTTTGTGAAAAAAAATCATTTAAGTGTCAATACTTTTGATGCATGTGTTCATCTCTCAGCTTTTACAGCAGAAACAACCACATACTGAAGTTCTGATTCAGAATATGAATCTGACATAGAGATTTTCGATTTCTTGAATAAAGAGGTTATTCAAGAAAATCTTCAATTAAAAGCTTTATTGAAGAAACTAGAATCATTAATCCATGTGAAAAATCTTGAGATATATTGTTTTAATGATAAACTCACAAGAACCATTGATCTAAATGAGAAAGAGATTAATACTCTTAAGGATGATCTACAAAGATTGTCTGGAAGCTCTGACAAAATCTCAGCAATGCTATTTGGTCAGAAGTCCTTTGGAAACACTAATGGTTTAAGATACAAAAGCATGTGTGTAGACATTGTCAATCCCATTGCTTCTATTGATCGGGGAAAAATAAAAATTGGCAGTTGTGTTAAGCAGAAGATACCTCAACAAGACAAAGAATCCTTGATTTGCTTGTTTTGTGGAAATGCAAACCATGTTCAAAGCACGTATTGGAGATTCAAGAGGAACAACAAAATAATTACCAAACTGTATAAGAATATGCAAAAGATGAATCTGGATAATCTACATGGTTCTCCTAAAACCAATGCTTCCATAATCAGAAGAGGTAAGAAATATGTTTACACAACAAACCTTAAAATATCACTATGTGATAAACAAGGAGAGCGTTTGGCTCACAACGTCTCTATCTAATATCAGAGGCGTTCGCATCCTCATCTTTAACTTGATAAAAATGGGGTTTTGCATCTTTGTGGCTCAAGTATTGTATCTATTTTTGTTAAGTAAATATTCTCCTAACATTATAGATAACGAACCATTAAAATACAGAAGACTTTTTCTTCTAAGGTTTTGATGTTCATAAGTCTATTTAAAGTCGTTTGTAGTCGTCCTCATTCCCTGAAAAGATACAGTTCATAACTCCTGTAACTAGAGGCACCACAAGCAGGGATGCATTTGAAGTAGCTAACGTGTATCTGTGTAAAGGGATTTCTTCCTCAAGGGTGAATAAAGTGAAGACTACAAATAATGGAGAATGTTCTTCCTATAATTGGTTGTCCTTATATCATCTTGATGATAACTTCAGGGACTTGGTGAAAGATTTCATCAACAAAAGAAGCAATTTAAAATCTCAAATTGTTTCGTCTTTAGACAAGTTAATTCACTATGAACAAATGTTGTCTCAAACAACAAACACCGTGCGGGAACTAAGAAGAGAACTTAGTGAGTTAACTGATATTTTTGAAGATTTGGAGGAATTGAACGATCCCATAATCAATGGGTTTCTTAATAATGAGAAGGAATTCTCAGTAGCCACTCTGAGAAAGATCTACAACAACTAGTAAGTCTTCTGATGAGAATTTTATTTTCTTGTTTTTTTTTAGAAGAATAACTAGAGTTTGGAATAGCCATTATTGTGATTACACATAGCTATGTACGTCGTTTTCATCTTCTTGTTTTTAGATTTATTAGTTTAAATTCTAAACTTGTTTGGAAGATGATTTTTGCAGTATTAATCTTTATGATTTTATATATTGCAATATTGTTATGAGATATGTGTGTTTACATCCGTGAACTTGATTGTCCCATACTTTGTCAAAAGTAAAGTCGTTCATGAGTTGATATGCAAGTATTGATGAAAGAATGAATGGACTTTTGACAAATACAAATGTTAAGCCTATTATGTTAATCTTTGATGGAATATAGGTTAAAATCTTTTGTAATTCAAGGATTATGTCTATTTTGGAAATGGTGATGGAACATAGAATGAATCCTTGTGTATTCCACAATAATTGATCTTCCCTGATCCATGTATTACTGTGAGGCTCCGTAATGTGTCTTATGTTGAGAAATAGATAACCAAGTATTGTGATTAGCTTAGTTGTGTTCCGTAAGGTTCTTTATGTCGAGCATATTGAACTAAATTAATCATCTTGTGTGGTTATTTAGTTATGACTCCGTAAGTTTTTCTTATGTTTGAGCGTTTTTGACTGGGTTGATTTTTTTTAACTTAGTCATTGCTCCATAGATTTTCTTATGTGAATATTTTAAACGATTAAATTGATTACTTTTGTGATTAGTTTAATTGTGTATTATGATTAGATTAATTATGGGTTCTCTTATGATTAATCTAATTGAGTTTTCAAGTCTCCATAAATGTACTTGTGTTAAGCATATTCAGTTACTTTTGTAATTGAATATTTTTGGATTCAAATTCATACTTGTATGTGATTTGTTGTCCAAATAAATCCTTCTTTTCGTTTGAAATTAAGGTCGCTCTTGTTGTTCCTTAGGGAATGACATATTACGGGGGAGAGTTCTTTTCAACTTGTGCTTAACTGCCAAATCTTTGTGGGGAGTGCGGCTGTGGAATATTATAGGGGTCATCTTGTATCTTCATAGACTCCTTGATGAATGCATTTAGCTTCGGCTTTATGATTGCATCTAAATAAGATGATATATTCTTACCTTTGGTCTTGAAACGTCTCTTACGGAAATTTCATTAGGATCCCGTTCTTGTACCTTTGCCAATTTTATTGACAAAAATGGGGAGAATTAATATGTAGTTCACACTACAAATACATATGGTTTTCGGATCATTATGTAAGGGGGAGTAGTTTCCATGTGAGATGGATTATTGACTAAGGGGGAGTGACATATCACCATAGTATTGTTGTTAAAGTTGTGATGCAATTGGACTTTGACGCTGTGTAATGATACTATGACACTGTATGACAATGATTGAGAACTCTTGTTTTCTCGTTGTTATAGCTATGGATTTTCAACAACGATTATGCTAAACTTACAACCTTTGGGATCATTGGAGTACTTGGAAGTGACGAAGATTTAGAGTAATGTTGAAGATTAGACATGTGGAATAGGAGCTACAAAGTTTATTTATATATATTTTTTGTATTCCATATGTATTGATAGTTTTGTCACTAAAATTGACAAAGGGGGAGATTGTTAGAGCATTGCTCTGTCGAACTCGCATGCATTGCTATCTCAAGCATGTTTGTCAATGTTAGTGATCAAAACTATAAGTTTTGATTTCTAGTCTACTATAACTAAGGTCTCGGACTAGGATAGAAAGTGTAGTTGAGCTCAAGAACTCCATGGAAATCATCATACAAGACAAAGGGCTACTCAAGGAACTGGTGGATCTTCATCGACTAAAAGGTATGTGGACACTTGAACTTATTTATCACTCAAAAGTCTATTTATCTCCTATCTTGAGACAAAAGTTGTTTTACTATATGGACTAAGATTATACACATTTGGTATTTCGAGCCGAGTATACCTCGCCTATCTATTTATAGAAATATGTGTTGGTGAAGCTTTCACTTTAGCCAAGTTCATCTTTACCTAGTGACAAAAGTCATGTTAAGTTTCAATCACTTTGAAAATTGCTCTGACGAAAAATGGTTTGTGAATAACAACTATATAACGTCCTCTGAGAATGTTTCTATGATTGAAATGAGAGTTTAGAAAATATAACCAATGGAGGATATAAGCATTGTTGTGGAAACACATATGTGTATAAGTCATTATTCCTTGAACCAAAGTTTGTGAACTTTATTGATCAAAAGAACCGGAGAAGTGCGTGAGCTTCAGTCCGCGAACTTGCGAAGTTCTCAAACTCGAGAATTTCTGCTGGAGTTTTTGAACTCCATCTGGAACTTAAGTCTGCGAACCCAGTCCGCGAACTTAAGTAGGTTATGTCTAAAAACGATATTTTTGAACTCATATCTATAAACTAAGAAATGCTATTGCAGACCGTGGATATATAGTTCATGAACCGATTCGAGTGAATGAAATCATTTTTGCTTCAATTATGTCTTGTGTAGTAAATAAAGATCTAAGCAATTGAACAACTCTCTAACTTGTTCATTTGAGTCATTTGAACTAGTTATGGTGAAGAAGAATATGGTTGATATGAAAGTTATCATATGGCTAACCATTTGGTTAACTATTGTTGAACCAACTAATGTACAAGTTTGGGTATGGTTTTCACAAGCCTACAAACATGTATTACATGTGTGTATAACAAGCTATGTTTTCGATCTAACAGTTGATAAATATTAGCTTGAATCTAATCAGGTTACATCTAACGGTGAATATTGAATGCTTTGTTACTAAGCTAACATTGATTGCAAATCCTGATTTGAAAGACTATATAAGGGAGAACTCTAGCAACTGGGAAACCTAATCCCCATACCTTATGTGTGATACTAGTTGCATAGCTAGAGTCAATTCTACTTTCACCTTTGGTTTCTTTTTCTAAACCAGGTTAACGACTTAAAGATTTCATTACGATTGTGAAGCCATACCGATACTACTTTTATCATAGTTGTGTTATCTGGTCTTGCTGTTTCTATCGTACAAGTACAATTGTAATAATTAGCTTGAGATTTCTATCTCCGATAGGCAAGATATAAAAGTAGTCACAAACATCTTCGTCTCATCGTTTGTGATTCCAAAATATCTTTTTTCGCTGCGTCGATTAAGACTATTGTGAGGTGATTGATAAAGCTAAGCTGTTCTTCGGGGATATAAGTCTGGTTTTATCAATTGGTTCATGTTCAGCTTGATTTATCAAAATACGAAACGAAACTTGTAGGTATATTCGTGGGAGACAGATTTATCTATTACCGTAGGCTTTTCTGTGTGATACAGATTAGTTTATTAAAGTGTTCGACTTTGGGTCGTAGCAACTCTTAGTTTTGGGTGAGATCATCTAAGGGAATCAAGTATGTAGTATCCTGCTGGGATTAGAGACGTAGGACCATAAATGTACCTTGGATCTGTGTGAGTTTTATTGGGGTTCAACTACAGTCCAGACCGAAGTTAGCTTGGAGTGGGCTAGTGTCTGTAGCGGCTTAATACAGTATATGTTTAATCTGGACTAGGTCCCGGGGTTTTTATGCATTTGCGGTTTCCTCGTTAACAAAATTCTGGTGTTTGTGTTATTTCATTTTCCGCATTATATTGTTTATCTTTATAATTGAAATAATACAGGTTGTGCAATGAAGATCAATCAATTAGAATATCCTACCTTTTGGTTGTTAATTTTAATTGATTGACACTTGGATATTGGTCTTTGGTACCATCCAAGTTTATCTCTCTTGTATTTAATCGAGACTCGCAGTTTGTTTGAGTAAGATTTAAATCGAGAGATAGAGATATAAACTCTTTGAAATACTTTTCTATTGATTGAGTCTAACTGTCTAGTTTATTCTCTAGAAAGTATATTGAAGTTTGTCCATACAGATTTCTAAGCGAAATATTGGGTGTGGTTGTTAGATCCCCGCTTTTTCATGTGGAAAAATGATGAAACCTAATTAGGTTTCATCGTATTTTTTTTCATTTTGTTGAATATTGATCTCTATGAAACCAATTTTTGATGGTGAGACACTAGTGGATTGTTTTTTGTTGAAACTAGTTTTAGTTGAGGAGGTAATGGTAGTGGTGGTTATGGATGCGATGGGGGTGGTGCAGTTGACGGTGGTGGTAGGTTTCATCTTATTGTTTTTTTTTTTTTTTTGTCTTTCTTCTTTCTCCTTTCTTTTATGATGAAACCAAATTTTGGTTTCACCTGATTTTTTCCTAGTTTATTCGGCCTGACTTGGAAGTTGGCATGTTTGGTTTCATCATTGAATTTGTGTTGGTGAAATGACAATATGTGGAAAAATGATGAAACCTAATTAGGTTTCATCGTATTTTTTTCATTTTGTTGAATATTGATCTCTATGAAACCAATTTTTGATGGTGAGACACAGGTGGATTGGTTTTTGTTGAAACTAGTTTTAGTTAAGGAGGTAATGACAGTGGTGGTTGTGGAGGCGATGGGGGTGGTGCAGTTGACGGTGGTGGTAGGTTTCATCTTATTGTGTTTCATTTTTTCTTTCTTTCTTCTCTTTTTTTTTTAATGATGAAACCAAATTTTGGTAAAACCAATTTTGGTTTTATCATATTTTTAGTTTGGTTTCATCATTTTTTTCTCATTTTGCTGAATACTGATCAACGAAACTCATTTTTTGTGGAGGTGGCGGCTGGTTGGTGGTGGTGGTGGCCAATGATAATGGTGGTGTTGGTCAGTGGCGGTGGTGGTGGTCGTCGTCGGTGCTATGTGGTGGTGGTCTGCGGCAGCGATGGTGGCGCGGTGGTGGTGGCGCGATGGTGGTGGTGGACGGTGACGGTGGTTGGTGGTGCAGTGGTGGTGATGGACGACGATGGTGGTTGGTGGCGCGGTGGTGGTGGTGGACGACGATAGTGGTTGGTGGCGCGGTGGTGGCAGGCAGCGATGGTGGTGGTTGGCGGCGATGGCGACCGGTGGTGTTGGTCGGCGGCGGATGGTGGTCGGTGGTGTTGCTAGTAGCTGGTGGTGGGTTATTGTTGTTAGTGATAATATAATAAAAATTAAAAGTGGGGTTATTTTTTGTTTTTGTTGGGGTGATTTAAACTAGAAGGGTAATATAGACAGTTTATGTTTAACAAAACTAGTCATAAAAACCCAAGGTGACCAAACTTGTAGTACAAAAACTCCACTCAAATGTTGGGATCCATTAAAACTCCATCTTAAACAAAATTGATACAAAAACCCCAAATTTTTAAAAATTGATACAAAAACCCCAAATTTCAAAATTGGTTTCATCAAATTCTTTGGGGTTTCATCAAATTTTATGATGAAACCATCATCAACCGCGAGTTACTTTTGTTTTGTTGGGGTTTTTGTGTTACATTTGTTTTGATGTGGTTTTTGTGGATGGATAGTGACACCTTTGGAGTTATAACTCGCGGACCGTTATGTTAAATGGATTTTTTGTGAACAATTTGTTTTGTTGGAATTTTTGTGAATTGATAGTGACACCTTTGGGGAACTCGCAGAATATATAAAGAAAGGATAATGAATATACAAGGAGCAATATTTAAATGCCAGGGTGACGTGGACGAAGTATCTCGCGAAAATTGAAGGTTTCTACGGTTCAAAAGAGAACTGTCGCAGAAAAACACTTATTTCCTTTGTTATAAGTTAATGCTTATGAATTCAGTTCTTTTTTTTTTCATCCTGAAGTTTGATTTTTATTGCCATTAATTTGAAGGGTATTTATACAATTCTCTATATAATAATAATAGAGTTTTTTCGAGCGCTCTCATTCACCGGAGCTTCTGGTTGATTCTCTCTTTTGGTTGATTCTGGCCCCACCAAACCTTTTAAAGGAAATTTGTTTTACGTGGCCCAATTGAAAACATGAAAAATATTTTATGACCCATAAAATATATTTTTTAATGGAAATGGATTTTTTTTAACCTAAAAAAATTATATCGAAAAATATAACATTGCCCAAAATACAATATTGCCGAAAACACAGTAAATCAAAAATCATTCGCACCTTCACGATTACATTCGTAGAAGTAAAATAAAAAATATCAATCATGCATCAATCATAGAATCAATCGTGTAATTAATCAATATAAAAAATGTAAGAAAAATGTCAAATGTCCAGTTACAATTCTCAGATCATTATTTTCCTATCTCTAGCTCCATTTTATTAATTAAAACTAAAGAATAGGATTACACTTCCAAGCATAATTAGAACAAATAAAGTTGATAAAACTGGTCGTGGAAACTAACCTTTGAGTCCGACATTGTGTCTTTCTTGCAAATAATTTTTTTGGTGATCCTGTCCAAAAGTAAATAATTTTAGAAACAAAAACATAAAAATTGAAGCAAGAATTGAAATCGAAAGAAAGCCAATACAAAAACGAGAATAAAAAAATAATAAATCTTATTTTCATACATTATTTTTCTTTAATTTGTTCATACCATAAATAAAAAATAAATAAATAAGTTGATTTTTAATTTTGTTATGTCTTAGATTTGTATATAAAAATATTCGCGATAACTAATTACGGTGATATGAGAATAATGCAGGTATCCAAAATTACCAAACTTCCAAAATATTTAGGGTGTTGTTTCCTAAAAGCAAGATTTCCAATATTTCAAAATAAATTTTCCAAAATTCCGATAGATGCTAATTCGCTTATTTTTGGTAAATACAAAATATTATTTCCAAATAATTCGTTGTAATTTACTTATTTTCTATTATAAAAATATTCTTAGGCTAGACATCACTCTATAAAACGTGATATCGAAACCCAAAACTCATTGGGCGCCACTGCTCTCTTCCAGGTTGATTTTCTTTTTTCTTTTCTAGGGTTTTGTTGTCTGCATGCTTGCATAATTTTTTGTTTTATCCGTGATTTCTTTTTTTTTAAGATCAACCAACGCTCTTCTCTCCTTCGAGAACATTAAGATCAACCAACGCTCTTCTCTCCTCCGAGAACATTAAGATCAACCAACGCTCTTCTCTCCTTCGAGAACAACTAGGTAATCCCTTATATCGTTTATAATTTTTCATTCAAGAAAAAAACTATTAGGTTTTTATTACGTGATAATAAAATATCAACCGGTTTGATCGTAACTGTTTTTTGTTCTGTAGGTCTTATAAGCGCTAAAACTAATGTTTCTGTTTGATCCTTGGTTGTCGTTAGTTTTGAAGAGAAAGTGCATTCAGTTCAAATGATTTTTTCTCTAAGCTAAAATTCTTAGTTTAAGTTAAAAATTGCTAGATTTTTGCTAAACAAATCAATATGATTGTTATTTATTTTGCAGATCTTATCCAGCTAAAAAAATATGAATTGTTTAGTGTTGTGCATATCTTATTTTTCATGAGTAAACCACTTAAATTATCTTTTATATCATGTGCTGCATATCCTAATAAACATCAACTAATAATTGAGTATCTGATTTATTTGTTTTTCACATTCATTTAATTTTTGCAGTTCTAATCAATAACTTGCTGCTACTCACGGTTTACTGGTTCTTCATATTTGTCGGGAAGATGTAGATTTATTGGTTTACGTACCTTCTATTGGCATTGCTTCTAATGCTTAGACCACCATTCACGAGGTAAATACTACTTGATTCGATTTCACTACTTTGGATTTTATATTGTTGGTTTGTGTTTTTAAATCCTGTTGTGATTCAAATTTAGTTTTGTTTACTGCTAGTATCTTTTCCTTATATTATTGATGTTTAATTTTTGCTGCACTTGCCGATTGTTACTTGATTGGTATTGATTGTTTGTTTTGCATACCATTGGTGTTTGTTCTAATACATATTTTTCAAGTAATACCATTGCTATAATATTTTACTATGATTTTTTGTTTTTCACAATAAACCATTTGTCAGGTAACGTATTGCTATTCTATTTCATTTTTATAGTTTTTTACACAAACAATTTAAATCAAACATAATGTAGCAACCAATTGAGTAATATACAAAATGTGATATCCCTTCAACAATGGATGATGACTGGTAGGTTTTTTTATAAAATCGCGTCATCAGTTAAATTCACCTGTAGAGTCCACAAGAGTTGATTCCCCAGTTAAATGAAGTAGTTCCTCTTATCTATTTGTCTTTACAAGTAATATCGATCGATCTCCCAATGAGCATTAATCATTTTTTAGCTTATGGAATAAGATCAGGGATATCACTTATCAAAAGGAGGGGAGGAAGATGAAAAATAGATAAAGAAGACGAATGTGAAAAAAAAATGGGACAATCCTTCTGGATATTCAAGACATTTGGTAGCTGAAGTTTCTCATTATGTGGGATCTTACAATTGAAATGCAAGGAACATGAAGATAATTTTGAGCATTTTTTTCTTTTTTCTTCGTACAATGAGTAAACATTATATTAAGCTTTACCGTACCTCAGTAAGTATCATATTAATCTCTATAAGAAGGAAAATTTATTTACATGCTTTGAGGCTATTTGGTGCACATCATTTTTCAGATACAGGGAAGGATAATGCATATATGTTGGTTAAATGTGTTTATGAGAATGACAGGAAACAATAATACTCCATTTCTACATATTTTCCTTCCATAAAAAAAAGGAGTATTTATTTACAGTTGACAACAATGGCCTTATTAATTAGTGCCTCGCAGACTTCAGCAACATCTCTTTTCCTTCAAGTTCTATTGCATTAAAGAATTCCTACGACTGTAACTTGCATTTCTCAAGTATCAGTTCAGTTACGAAATACCCAACCAAGCACATTCTTTTCATTTTTTGTCTATGATCTCTTTTCATTGTTGTCTATAATCTCTGTTGGAAGTACGAGATGGTAACACTTGTCTAGGATCTTGCTGGAGAAAAATTCTACCAACCGGTTTTAGCTTTGTAACTGGAATTTACATAGTTTACATATTGGGTAACCCGTAAATACAAGCAAGGATAGATGACGTGAAAGAGACCAATGAGCAGCTGCAATTAAATATTTCTTCTGAACTGAGTCCTACTTGGTGTCATATGCCAAGTCTTACTTTTTTCATACATAACCAACTTAATATTAACATATTATATCAGTTGCACACAAAGTGTAGTAGGAGTATTAAAATCAGTTGTTAATTACAATTAACCACATAACATCAAGGAATTGGCTTAAATATGTAATCCTGCAGATAAAAAAAAAGAAAAAAGAAAAAAACTAGTCATTAAATGATCACACACTACGCTCTATAGGACCCACTATCAGGGCAAGTTCACAACTCCATCGCAACTATGGACATCATTTTTTTCAAATTGGTCGCCTAACTTGAAAATAATTACTCAAATCATAGAATTATTACAAATTTTGCTCAACCAAGGACAGGTGCTTTCCTAGCCAGATAGATTAGATAGGGCTTCCAATGGGTACCCGATTACCCGGAACCGAACCGGACCCGGGTGTGTCGGGTCCGGTTCCGGGTCCCAAGATTGGAACCGTTAGCAAAATCACTATCCGGCGGGTAAGACCCGTTAGGAACCGACAAGTTTTGGGTCCTAACGGGTAATACCCGACGGGAACCCGAATATCTATGTTTTACTTGTTAATTTTACATAAAATAGAAAGATTTAGTATAATTTCGTTCAAATTTTTTTCAATTATCCTTCATATTCTTATGTTTAATCCTAATTAAAAAATTTACATAGATATAATAATATTTTTATATGAAAAATTATTATATTCAAGCTAATATAACAAATATTAAAGTAAAATATCAAAAAGTTTAGTTGATTTTTAAGGACTCGATAAATACCCGGACCCGGAACCGATTAAAATTACCGGTTCCGGTTCCGGGCAGCACACTACCCAGACCCGATGGGACCCCCTAAGATTAGAGCATCAGGATTTACGACTAAAAAAGGTAAAATATTTAGTTTGACTTTGAATTGTTTCGAGGGATTCCAAAGTCAATTTTTAACAGACATGGCAAGCTGCAGCAAAAATAATGTGTGAAACAAGACCATTTAACAAACAAAAGTACTTCCAGATTAACATGATTTACTCTGCAAAAATGTAAGTGGATTCCTACGATGTTCTTAACTTGGTTATTTTGAAGGAAACTAACCAATAAACAATTACATGGAAAATTGGTATATGGGATTATCTGAAAAGGTTCGTGCATAATAATACGGAAAAATAAAAAAAATTATCATGGAAAATTGGTATATGGGATTATCTTAAAATATATTTTTGGATTTTCCCGGAGAAAATGGAAAATAAAAATCTTTAAGCTACCAAATAAAATCATTGTCCGATATTCTTTTTAAGGATATTTTGACTTTGGGTCCCGATTTTGTGACCAGAGTTCCGTTTGGGTCCTAAAAAGTTGCAAATTAGAGTTTGGGTCGGATTGACCGTCTTGACTGTTACCAAAGTCATTTTTATTTTTATTTATTTATTTATAGAGTTAACCACGTCATTTACTATTAACAACGTCGACTTAAATTAGCACGCGACTTGCACATTGTTTCTGCAACTAAAAAATTCTTCATCTGAGATTCTGAATGAGTATCCAAGAAGCGATAAAACTTCATCACTCAGATTAATTTGCTTTCACTCTTTCAGGCTCAAAGCAAAAACCGAGCATCAAATTTAATATTATATACCAACATTAAACCCGTATATCATAGACAAAAATTAAAGAAACAAAAAGACCCAAATCTTATAAATTAATCAGGCTTTTGATGATTGTTAATGGAGCAAATGACAATTTGCAAAATTAAGATGACAAAGAAACAAGATTAGATTTGGATTACTATTTCATTTAATCACCTTCTTTGCTGCATCAAGACGTGAGGAAGGATAGGGGAGAAAACCCCTTAAACTTGACATAATTCTTCCCACCAAATTCTAACAAATCAATGTCCTGATGAATCGGTTCCCCAATTTCACCAGCAGAAAAATTGAATTTGAATGTTGAATGTACCAAGTATCACATCTGGTGCATTCATACCCGGTACTTAACTGCACGATCTGTTTTCTTGCGTAATTACGAGGCATACATGTGCCAAACGGAACATACAATGGCTTGGTTAATAAACAAAGACCATACATTAATTTTGTCATTTCCATTTACAAACATATTTTGTACCGGTTAAGATGGTCAAGTCGGGTCCTGGGACCCAAACGCAATTCTGGTCACAAAATTGAGACCCAAAATCAAAACATCCCTTCTTTTTATCGTAACAAAATGCTATTAGGATCACATATGGTGGGTTTCAAAAATTGAGTTGTTGCAATTATTGCTATAAAATAGACTTTCCGATTTCATATTAATCTTACTAAAATTTTATTAATTTTATTACAATATTTTTGTTTAATGATGATTTAAAGCATTGATCCAATAATATATAATTAAGAAACAGCCCCGTGCATCGCATGGGTGCAAAACTAGGCTATCCATATGTTCACAAAAGATAATTACTCTAACATTCGCATAATAATATCCAGGGAAACAATGGGGTTGTATCATTGAATTTGTTGATGCAACAATATTGAATCAAGATATTTATGAACATGAAGATTTAGGTGCATAACCAACCTAAGAAAGTAAACAAGCTGAACATACAAGTGCTCCAACAACATTGAAATTTGATTATCTTTTTTCATTGAATTCGCCATTGTTACGCCCGAAAAACTCAGTGCCAGCATGGTAAAAGTAGAAATACCATGCCGATAGGGACCAAATCGGCATGGTATTGATACTTTCACCATGCCGATACACAATATTCCCCAATTTTGAAATTATAAATACACTACCGGCACAAAAAGTTCATTATCGAGCATGCTGGTAGTGGTGCCGGCATGGTATATTGCTTAAATTTCCATGCCGACACATAATGCAAATTTCCCAGAAACTTGAGTTTTTTTCACTTGGCTATCGGTATTGATAGATTTATATCGAGCATGCTGAAAAGTGATGATTCTGGCATGGTATTCATACTAAAAACAGTGCCGGCATAGTAAAACGGCATGGTGTTCATCCTAAAACTATGCCGGTATTAAAAAAAAATTGAAAATTTTCAGTTACGATTTTTGGTTCTAACCTAAACGAATTATTTTAAAACAATCGGTGATTAGGTTTCTTTCAAGGAGGCATATTTATATAATAAATTAATGCCCGAAGATTTTTTTTAAATAACAATGAAATCGTGTTGAAATCAATGGTCGAAAAATAAAAATCAAAGAGAGGAGCCGGCAGAGATGAGAGGAGAATAGAAGGAGAGAAGAAAACAAGATAAAATACTAACGGGTGTTTTAGTATTTTCATACCCAAAAATCACCCCTTAGCAGAAACTATTGGATGGAGATATTAATTTAAATCCCCCAATTATGCGTTCATAATTTGATGGACAAGACTTTTGTTTTATTTTTTTCTCTCTCTATGATCGTCTTTTAGGGTTCAATAAAGAAGCTAGATAAAAACAAGTTCCTAATCTTGAATCCTTACAAGTACGAACTGTTAGAGCACTTCTCGGTCAAACTCGCATGCATTGCTATCTCAAGCATTTTTTTCAATCTTAGTGTTCAAAACTATATAGTCTTGATTTCTAGTCTACCATAGCTAAGGTCTCGGACTAGGATAGAAAGTGTAGTTGAGCTCAAGAACTCCATGGCGATCATCATACAAGATGAATGACTACTCAAATAACCAGTGGATCTTTATCGACTAAAAGGTATATGGAGACTTGAACTTATCTATCACTCAAAAGTCTATCTACTCTATCTCCTATCTTGAGACAAAAGTCGTTTTACTATATAGACTAAGAATATGCACATGTGACATTTCGAGCTGAGTATATCTCGCTTATCTATTTCTCGAAATATGTGTTGGTAAAGCTTTCTCTTTAGCCAAGTTCATCTTTACCTAGTGACGAAAGTCATGTTATATTTTAATCACTTTGGAAATCGCTCTAACGAAAACTAGTTCGTGAAAACAACTATATGACGTCCTTTGAGAATGTTTCAATGATTGAAATGAGAGTTTAGACTATATAACCATTGTTTTGGAAACACATATATGTATAAGTCCTTAACACTTGAACCGAAGTTTGCGAATTTCGTTGATCAAGTGGAACCGGAACGTGAGCAGCAACTCAGTCCGCGAACTGGCGTAGTTCTCGAACCCAAGAATTTTTGCTGAAGTTGTAGCTCATGTGCAGTCCGCGAACCTAGTCCACAAACTGACGGAAGCTATCGAACTCGAGTTTTTCTGCTGGATTTTATAACTTCAACCGGTTAGCTTGAGTCCGCGAACTCAAGAGGTTATGTCTGAAAACGTTGTTCGTGAACTTTTCTTAAATTACTAAGGAATGCTTTTGCAAACCGTGGCTTTATAGTTCATGATTAATGATTCGAGTGAATCACATCATTTTTGATTCAATTGTGTCTCTTGTAGTACTTGAGATCTCATAGCAATTTAACAACTCTCTAACTAGTTCATTTGAGCCATTTGGACTAGTTATGGTGAAGAAGAATATGGTTGATATGAAAGTTATCATTTGGCTAACCATTTGGTTGACTAATATTGAACCAACCATTGTACATGTTTGGGTATGGTTACACGAACTCAAAACTTCAAGTATACGTGTGTATGACAAGCTAAGTTTTCGATCTGACGGTTGAGAGATATTAGCTTGTATCTAATCAGGTTTTCATCTAATGGTGAATATTGAATGCTTTGTTAGCAATCTAACATTGATTGCAAACCCTGATTTGAAATACTATATAAAGGGAACTCTCAATGGAAAAACTAATCCCCACACACCATTCTTGTGTGATACTAGTTTTCTCTAAGCTAGAGTCGATCTCCATTAACCCTTGAGTTTTCTCTCTAAATTTGGGTTAACGACTTAAAGAATTCATTGGGATTGTGAAGCCAGACCGATGCTACTTTTCTTGTAGTTGTGTGATCTGATATTTCTCTTTTTATCGTACGAGTACAATTATAATAATTGGCTTGAGATTTCTATCTCCGATAGGCTAGATAAAAGTAGTCACAAACATCTTCGTCTCATTGTTTGTGATTCCTCAATAATCTTCTTCGCTGCGTCGATTAAGTTTATTGTGAGGTGATTGATGAAACTGAGTTGTTATTCGGGAATATAAGTCTGGTTTTATCGATTGGTTCCTGTTCACCTTGATTTATCAAAATACGGAAGAAAACTCATAGGTTAATTCGTGAGAGACGAATTTATCTATTACCTATAGACTTTTCTGTGTGAGACACATTTGTTTGCTAAATTCTTCGACTTTGGGTCGTAGCAAATCTTGGTTGTGGGTGAGATCAGCTAAGGGAATCAAGTGCGCAGTATCCTGCTGGGATCAGAGGCGTAGGAGCATAATTGTACCTTGGATCAATATGAGATTGGTTGGGGTTTAACTACAGTCTAGACCGAAGTTAATTTGGAGTAGGATAGTGTATGTGGCGTCTTAATACAGTGTATGTTTAATTTGGACTAGGTCCCGGGGTTTTTATGCATTTGCAGTTTCCTCGTTAACAAAATTCTGGTGTCTGTGTTATTTCTTTTTCGCATTATATTTTTATATAATTGAAATAATACATGTTGTGCGTTGTTCAATTGATTAGAATATATGACCTTATTGGTAGTTGATTTAAATCAATTGACACTTGTATATTGGTCTTTGGTACCATCCAAGTTATCTATCTTTGATTAGGCTCGCGAATTATATTTGCTTGAGTAAATCAAATCGAGAGATTGAGATAATAACTCCTTGAGTATTTTCTGTTGATTGAGTCTTGTTGATTCTCTAGAAAACAACTCGGAGTTGTCCATACAGATTGCTAATCGAAATATTAGGTGAGGTTGTTAGACCCCCGCATTTTCAATTGGTATCAGAGCAGGAAAACACGTTAAAGACCTTACAAGTATGTGTTTGTTGTGATCTGACTCAATGGACAAGAGTAGTATCTCTGATAAACGCATCACCAGAAATAAGGAATATGTCATGTCAAAGTCTATTAAAGGTAAAGATTCTACAATCTCAAGTATAGACGAACATTGTGATAAAATCAGATAGGAAGATATTGACATACACCATTCTGATTTCCCTTCAAAAGAGTTTACTTCTCTAAATGAACGGGAAACAACAGAAGAGAGTAAGTTGATTCTAAATCTTAATAGAATCCAAGCTGATAGATTTAATCAGTTGAAGAAACATGTCAATGGTCTTCTTGGTGTAATTAGAGACTGCAAAATCAAAGAAAATACTGAAGACTGTACTTCATGTATGACTCTTGAAGCAAGCCTCATAAAGGATGCTTTTGAAATAGAACTTTGCTTGAATAAACTCTCCATTCAAGGATGCTCTAGGCAGTCTAAAACATCAATTATTTCTGCTACAACAGTAAATGCTCCAGTGGAAAAAACCGAGTCCCTTCCAAGCAAGGAAAATGTGTCAGTCTCCTCTGATCAAGGAAATCTCACATCACATGGAAGGAAGAAATCTCATGACGAGAATGTTAAGACTAAACTGACTAATCACGCTTATGATCAGAAAGTATGTCACTTTTACATAGCAAAAGGTTCTGCTAAATAAAAGGGAAACTCTAAGTTGAATACAAATTCTCTTGTTCAACTTCAACGCACCTTAGACTTGATCCTCCAAGGTGTAACTGACATTCGTATGTCGAAACCTATTGGTTTTCATATGAACCCTGTGTATGCTACCATGAAGGTCAGTTCAATGAGTTCCTCAAATATCAAGAAGCAGAACAGAAGTCTTGATAAGAATCGTCTAAGGAAAGATCAAGTGGTTTTCTCTGAATATAATGCTTCCCTTGATTTAAATAGAATCCCAGAAGAAAGGAGAAAAATTGATGATACAAGAAACAACCAGATAAAGATGATTCAAGGGTATAAAGAAATTTTTGTCATGTTGTCATCCTCCTCAAGTCAAGACTCTTCTGGTAAGAACTCAAACTATGTCTCTTATTTTGATGACAGTAAGTTTTATGATAATTTCTCAAATCAAAAGGAATCCCTCTCACGATTCAGGAGGAAAAGGAGACTTGATCATAAACACAATTCCTTAGATGAGCTCAAAGCTCATACTTGTGCTAATTAATCACAAGGTTAGGAACTTGCTCATAAAAATCCTGCTGAGCAAGATGTGTAAAAGTCAGGTGTACTTTGGCAATTTGTGTTTTTCCTAGTTGAGCTCTTCTCTTATCGTTTATAGCTAAACTAGTGCCAATAGACAGTATTGCCTAAAAAGTATTTGCAATGTCTTTCAGTATTTTTCTGTTTATTTGTCTCGTGTTCTTTTCTTGTAGGGTGCACTGTGTTCGAATGTGTACACGGATTACCGTTTCGAGTTTACAGCTTGGAAACCCCAAAAGTACTTCTTCTAAACTGTAGGATCAGAATATCGCAAGAGTGACACATTTGCATAGTTTGATCAACAACACATAGCGAGCGTCGCAGGATGATTTGAAGAATGACGTAACAGATGACGATAACAGAAACATGAGAAAAGTGTGATGATTCTGCGATGTTTAGAGTGCTTGCGAAGATTAACAATAGAACTCTTGCGAGAATATCGCAAGTTAGATCCTAAAATAAAGGACAGATTAGCTGTCATCCACTATGTATTCCCTATATAAAGAGTTGAACAGGCATAAGGAGGAAGAGTTCTTTTTCGATTGTTGAGCAAGTCATTAGGAGAGAGAAAGTCCAGAGCGGTTGTTAATTCTTTAGATTTATTTCCTTTTCATCTTGTAAAATTTGTGAAATTAATCAATAAAAGTTATGATTGTTGATCTAAAAATGATTTGATTGTATGAATTCTTGTGAGGGGTGTAGTGTGGGATTTACTGCTACTACATATCGGCGCTAGAAACAGGGAATTCCTTATTGATAGTGTGAATATTAATATGGTGATTTGAAAGAATTTGGAGTAGTTGGTGAAAAGTTTCATATAATTTTCAACAATTCATTAAGATTAAAGAGATGGCTAGAAGAAGAAATGCTTCAAGATAACCAACAACTGTGAGAAGGAGTAAGAGACTTGCTGTAGAAAGAAGAAAAGAAACTGGAGAACCATCAAGAATGAATACAAGAAATGATGGAGAAAATAAAATTCAACAACCAATTCAGCATACACCAGCGCAAAACAGAGCTATGGATTATGATAGAGTGAGTGTACACACTTGGCAGTCAGATTCAGCAGATGAAACGGATGAAGAATGACAATTAAGAAATGATAGACGAGTAGAGGAGGATCAAGAAGCAGTTGGAGGTATAATTCATGGAAATGAAGATATTGAAGCATTAGAAGCATTGATACAAAGAGTACACGAAGAAAGGAGAATAGAAGCAGAAGAACGTGCTAATTTGACAAGGCAAAATCATGAGTTGAGAATGGAGAATATAAGACTACAAAATAGAAGGTCAAGAATCACTACAAGATCAAGTTCAAGATTAATCCAAAGGGAAGAAAGACGAAACTCACTTGTAGAAAATGTTGATGGAAATATTCGGCAGGAGGTGCAAAATCCAGATGAAGAACGTAGCGAAAATAGAGAAATGATTGAAGATCGATACATTCCACATGGTGAAATTCCTCAAAACAGGCAGCGTCAAGAATGAAATAACCAAGGTGATGAAGAAAACCAAGAAGAAGGAAGAAGAATATTACATGGGAGAGAAAATCGCAGATATGATCAAGTAATTGAAGAAGAAATCGAGAGACATTATGCTGAACAAGCACGTTTAGCCTGCGAGAGAGAGAGAGGTTGAGAGCAGAAATGGAGGAAAAAAAACTCCAAGAAGCAATACGTCAGAACAATCATGAAAATCGAGAAAGAATACGCGAGCAAAACTGCAACAATGGTAATATCAATGAATAATATGATAAAATACAAAGGAGAATCGAAACACAATAAAGAGAGTTGATAAGGAGTGAGCAAAATCGCAGAAGAGAAAATGAGAGATATAATGGTGTACGAATTCATGAAAGAAATGAAAGAGAAGATCGTAGAGAAAGACAAGAAGAAAATGATGGGGAATAAAATCAAAATTTCGCAACACAAAATAGGCAAGAACGCAGGAGAAGAGAAGCAGAATTAAAGAGACCAATGGGAGCAGCATCCGGGGTAAATGAACAAATCTTAAGAGAACTGGCAGAAATGAGAGGAATGCTGAATAATAGGAGTGAAGGAGGTAGGAGACAATTGGATGAAGCTATAGAAGAAGCGGTGAAAACTCCATTCACACAACAAGTACAATTAGGAGGAATACCCCCAAAGTGCAATCTACCTGCATTAACTAGCATTTTTGACGGAACAACATGTGCAATTCAACACATCAAGGCGTATGTAAGGTGTATGCTACAGTGGGAAAATCATGATGATGTATTGTGCAAGTATTTCGCATCCAGTTTAACAGGGGAAGCGCTGAAGTGGTTTGAAGGTTTTCCCAAGAATACGATATCATCTTTCAACCATTTGCAGACTATACATAAGTAACAACTCTTCGCGACCCGGCATTAAAGATGTATTTGGATTAAAACAGAGAATTGGTGAAAGTTTGAAGCATCTAACCATAAGATGGAAGACAATGTGTAGTGAAATGGATGGACGTGTTGATGAGAGATATCTCATCTTATCATTCATTAACGCAATGTTCGCAACCAATCTATTGTACATTCAAATTTTCAGAATCAAGAATACAATCACAGTGACTGAATTACGGGAGATGTAGGAAGGTATATTTCCCTTGAAGAAAAACAGAATGAAATGGAATCATATTCCGTTGCGAATACAAGCTCAGCAGCAATGAATGCGAGTTTGCTACCAAAGTTGATAAACGCAGTGGCGAGCACTTCGCAGGTCCAACAATAAAAGAGTATGGAGAATAATTAGCAGAAAATAGTAGCTATGGGAAGCCGTGACCAAGAAGAATTTGAGAAAGAAAGAAACTTTTATAGTCGAGGTGGAAATAACAAAATACAAAGACTTGATCATCCGCAAGAAAGTTATGGAGGACGAAGACAAAATTATCAGAGAAGATCAGGAAGTTAAAAAATGATATGGGAGGAGATCAAGATGCCTCCTTTGAATACTAGTGTGGAAAAAAATTGGGAAGCAATAATTTTAATAGAGAATATACCAACACCCTGGAACATGGGAAAAGAACCGCTTCCAAATAGCAGGAACCAAGAATTTTGCTCTTATCATCACTTTCATGGACATTCTACAAATGACTGCAGAAACATAAAGAGAATCATTCTAAGAATGATAGACCAGGTAAAGCTAAATCATTTTCTAATAGGGCATCCTCAATCTCAACTATTACCACCACCGCCAGAAATCCACAGGGTAAACGCAACAAAAGGAGGGGAAACATTTGTCATAAAAGTTGGTGAAAATGCGAAGAATCTGTTTTGTAATTCTATTGTACATTCGTACAAAACAATTGAATACTTTCATGAAAATGTTCTAAGAAGAGTTTTCGCAAGAGATGTTGATGAAAGAGAGATAATGAACATTGCGAAAATCTCGCCACTAAAAGAATGGCAAAAGAAGACTATCTCTTTCACTGCAGAAGAAGTTCCCGCAGGAGGAGAAACACATGACAACCCATTAGTGGTAAGATTAGAGAAAAACCCAAAACCAAAAGAAGATGGAGAGGGGGATGAAGATGATGATGAGGATGAATCTGAAGATACATGGGAAATTAATAGAGTCTTCATTGACACAGGAAGTTCTGTGGATATCTTATTCTATCATACTTATAAGACTATGGGAGGTAGAGATGAGGATATAATACCTTCAACTTATAAAATCTATGGTTTTAATGGTACTGCCAATAAGCCTAAAAGGGAAATCACTATGGGAATTCCATTAAAGGGGATATCCTCTAAGATCCTATTTTGCGTAGTTGATGTAGAATCGCCTTACAAGGCTTTGATTGGCCGACCTTGGATACATGGGATTCTAGGTGAAGCATTAACTTTCCACCAATGCATTAAATTTCCTTATTTCAGTGGCATTGGAATCATAATGGGAGATTGTAATGAAGGAAAGAAGTTCTATGAAATCGATGTAGAATCCTGCGAAGAAAGAGATGCTAAGAAGGAAAATTGGAACAATAACATCATACAAAAACAAAGAAGTTAGAGATTAATGGTTGATGTAATAACAAGCAGCAAAAATGTCGCAGGAGGAATGACTGTAGCGAAAAAAAACAAAAGAACAAAGGCAGAAAATAGTAAAGGTAAAAAAATTAAATTGTGAAATGAAAGAAATATTGAGAAAAGAAAAAGAGATGTATAATTGATTTGTTGCGAAAATTTCAAAAAAATATTTCACTTAATGATAAAAATGAGATTGAGAAATTATAACAGAATTGAAATGCAAAAGAATAATCCTTAGAATGTGACGAACCTTTATGACGTACACCTTAGTTAACGAATAAAATTTCGCATGAGGAAAATGTAAGACCTAAAGTACGTCATATAAGGGGGTATCTATTGCATGGCTCTGCGATAAGGTTACACCGCTGATGGAACCTGAGTCATGGAGATTTGGGGTCAATAAAATCCCATCCAGGAGAGACACCTTGGATTCTCAACTTGAGCATATGACTTGAGTTGGGCGACAAAGGTAATAAGAGCTCTCCTAAGGGGTACAGAGTATGACCAAGGCGCCGAGGTACACGGTTGATCCAAGAGTGCCCGGGGAATATGAAACTACCCTGGACACTCTTGGAAAGTCTTGTCTATGATACACTCGGCCCGAAGAAAACCCCACTTAGGGTGCAGTCTCGTAACCATAAGCCATATATGCAAAAGGGATAAGAGTCTACGAACATAACTGGTTATTGTTAAGACTGGATTGGAGGAGATAGTATTGTATGGCAGAATTACGTCTCCTTGAAAGGGCAACCAGGGGGAAGATAAGGGCGGTACCCTCCATTAGGGAGCTGATAAGTGTCTTAAGACGCAAATGTCATGAGGCTTTTTACTCGCGGGAGTATTAATACTTTTCATATTTGTGCAACAATCCTGAAGAGGCAATAATATAAAAGAGAAGTTAAGACGAGACCAATGAGTTTCTACATGAAAGTGTAGAAACGTCTTGCGATTTCGTCGCAAGACGGCAATGTCATGGGGATTTAATTTCGCAAGAAAATCTAGGCATGTCATATTGTCACAACAAAAATTACAAAAGAACAAAAAGTTATGGCAAGATCAATGGGTTTCTTCATGAAAGTGTGGAGACGTCCTGCGATCTTGTCGCAATGAAAAAATATGGAAAAATAAGACCTTTACTTAGGAAGGAAAAATAAGACCACATCAGAATACAAGAAAGAATGCAATCTTACAATTTATGATTGCGAGATTATGCAGAGGAAATTACGATTTTATCGCAAATTATCTTACTAAACAAAGGTAACATGCTCAATTACTCATCTGAATACAAATAACAGAGGCAAGTATGGGAATGCATAGAATAAACTAAATGTTATTTGTTTTCACATGATAGATTTACGCATAAAAAGTTAATTGTATTTTGGGTAGTCATATTGCAAGAGAGAAATTTTTTCTAACACATGCAGGAAAGAACAAAATAAATAGAGCTTTTATTAAAGATGAGAGAAATTCGCAATGATAGATTATAAGTATACAAGAATGAAAGATCAAGAGCAAATATACAAGTTTTGCAAAAAATTGAACAAGAAAGCACAAGGAATCGAAAAATATTTTTTGCTTGATTCTTCATTATCATCATCAAGTTCTTCACCAGAATTTTCTTCTCTATCAGATTCTTCATCAGACTTCTCCTCTTCATTTTCTTCAGACTCCGTCTATTCATCAGCTTCACTATCAGAGATGACCAAATTAGGAATCTTGTTGTCATCACAGATCTCCTTGATGGTGTCATTACGGAAAGAGAGTTGATTTCATCATTTAGAAAGTCATTTAAAGAATCGTTAAGGTGTTTAAGAAGGGTGTCAACATCCATAAGATTGGGAAATGTATGAAGAAGAATAGCCTCATCAGAAAAACCATAAACGTCTGCGAAATGGTGAACCATATAAGAAATGGTAATGAGAAAACGAAATGAAGAAAAAGAAGGAAAAAGTTCAATACCATAGAGTTGCTTATTGGCATCTTGAAGACCAGAGATTTTATTCTTTTGGACAGCAGTCTCAGATTCTAGCTGGTTGTTCTTTTTGCGAAGATCAGCAGTCTTAGATTCCAACTGGTTGTTCTTCTCGCGAAGACTAACAGTTTCAGCTTCCAATTTCTCATTCTTCTTACGAAGTTCAAGGTACTTATTTTCAAAGGCCGCATGCCTCTTTTCAAAATCTGCAGTAATAACATAAGAAGCTTTCCCAGCCTGCGAAATAATGCAGCAAATTTTCAGAATAAATTAAGAACTCAAGACAAAAATAGAAAGAAGACAAATATAATTAAAAATTTACCAAACTATTAAGTGAATGTAAGAAACTGGGAGTTTTAGATCTTGAAACACCGCGAAGAGATTCATTATTCTCTAAGAGGGGAGCATCGCAAATAGAAGCTACGGATTGGTATGCATTAGTGAGAGGAATATCACCAATTTCCTACATAGTATTAGAAAAAATATTAGATAATTGTGCCATAAAGACTCATGAGGAAAATTTCCCTCTGCGACAGAATCATTAACATCATCATCCGAGGAACTTTCATCAAAATGAGAGTTTGAGGGAGAGTGAGATTGGATTCTTTTTTTATTTGAAGGAGATGCATCAGATTTCCTCTTGCGAGAAGCATCTTTACCTTCATTCCTGGTTTTCACAACTTTCACAGGTTCTTCTACTTCAGCGATAACCTACACACACAGATAAAGATAAGAAATAGAGGCAACAATATATTGTGAAGAACCATAAAAGAATATTTCTTACTTCATCTGTGAATGATCGAAGAGCTGATAAAGTACTGACTTTCCCAGTCTTCTTATAACTTGGTTTCCACCTTTCAATCTGATAATTTCGCAAGTGAAAACATTGGAGTGATCAGCAAAATTATATATAAGAGTGAAAATAATAACAACTCAAGCAAAATGTGGAAATATACCTCTGCTTCTCTCTCAGGTCATTTAAATACCCATGGTTGATACGCTGCGAGATTTGCAGGTAAAACGTGAGATCCGATGATGTATGGACCCTTTAGGATTAAAGGAAAGATACACCACTTATCATCGCTAGAATGACGTGGAGTTGTATTTTTTCCAGGATGTCAGTCAATGTCTTGCATTAGTATCTTGTCATCAACAACATCATCCCTTTTCTTTAAACGTACACCCCAGCAAGTATTATCTCTCTTCATGGAAATAATCTCATAATTCGCAAAGAAATTTTCTAATGTATACTTCGCTGGAATAATCGCAACATCAGCAAACTTAGGATTCTTAACTTTTGAAGGGTAAAGAGATCCCTTACTGGCACCACGATTCGCAAGCTCGAGCATTAGGCGAATGCAATCTCCACTTCATTAATTGGTATACAGCTCGCGAGAATTTTGCATGAGAAAGTATTTCATAAAATAAGGGAAGTTCATGATTATAAAGGGCAATGGGAAGGCCATCGAGGTTATGACCTCCTCATGATTGCAAGAATGATCAAAAAATAGATCAATGAAAAGCTCATATTTAAGATTTTTACCAGGAATGGGAGATAAAGTAAAACCTTTGGTTTGAAGTTTCTTTCGAGCTTCTTCAAAAGCAATCTCATTTTTACGACCAGCTAGAGGCATCTTCGGTATGGTAATGAAGGAATGAAAGTTTGCAGTAGCAGAAGCGAAATTTGCGGAAGAACAGTAAAATTGCAGAGAAGCTGAGAAGAAAGTAAAAAGAAGAGAAGGGAAGAATAAGGAGGATATATATAAAGAGTAGAAATTCTCGAGAAGATAAGTGCATTTAATGCGAAGGGTGGGCATGAGCGGTTGAAAAAGACGTGTCAAGATATGGATGGAAGAAAAGATACGTGTAGCAAAATTCACGTGAAATAAAGAATCGTGTCAATACAAAATAATATGAAAAGATGAACAGTTGCGGCATATTAAAGAATGGTTTCTCATGACATTCTCCCCTTCGCAGGGAAGACATGAGAAGAGGCAAGATGTAGGATCAGAATATCGCAATAGTGATACATTTGAGAAGTTTGATCAACAACACATAGCGAGCGTCGCAGGATAATTTGAAGAATGACGTAACTGATGACGATAACAGAAACATGATAAAATGTGATGATTCCGCGATGTTTAGAGTGTTTGTGAAGATTAACAATAGAACTCTTGCGAGAATATCGCAAGTCATATCCTAAAATAAAGGGCAGATTAGATGTTATCCACTGTGTAATTCCCTATATAAAGAGTTGAACAGGCGTAAGGAGGCAGAGATCTTTTTAGAGTGTTGAGCAAGTCATTAGGAGAGAGAAAGTCCATAGCGATTGTTAATTTTTTAGATTTATTTCCTTTTCATCTTGTAAAATTTGTGAGATTAATCAATAAAAGTTATGATTGTTGATCTAAAAATGATTTGATTGTATGAATTCTTGTGAGGGGTGTAGTGTGGGATTTCCTACTACTACATAAACAAAACCTTTAAATAACTGACCTATTGAGTTACATATATCACGTACGCATACTCTAGGTTTTTCTGGTTATCAAGAGTGTCCTCTTCTTCATCTTTTGATGGTGGTTTTGCAAAGGGATTTCTTGTGAAAGGTTTTGGTGTTGAATCAAAAGGAAGAAAGAAAAGAACTCTTGTGGAAGATGGAGCACCTAATGCCTCATGCTTTTATGCCTACTCACATCAAGATGTTGAGAGTAAGGATATGGTATCTGCTGAAGTGGTTCATGACTTTCTAAAGTACTTCGAGAAAGCTAAACTGCAACTTGTTGATATGATAAGAGATCTTGGTGTGGTTAGAAGTGAGTTGGAAAAGTTTACTGCTGACTTTGGTCTCATAAAGACACATGTTAAAGAACTTTTTAACAAGGAAATCTTCTTGGAAGAAAAAGTTGATGTGAATCACAAGCTCAAAGATGTTGAAACCCATGAAACTGTCAACCGTGAACTTTAGTTTACGATCGGGTTTTACTTATATGATTGAGCTTAGCATGTCTAGTAAATCTTCTATGTTTTATTTAGAAGAATAACTAGTGTTTTGGAATAGCAATGATTGTGATTACACATATCTATATACAATGATTTCATCTTCTTGTTTTTAGATTTATTGGTTTAATTCTAAACTGGTTTGGAAGATGATGGTTGTAGTATTAATCTTTTTGATTTTATATATTGCAATATTTTGATGGCATTTGTATGTTTACATCCATGAACTTGATTATCCCATATTTTGTCAAAAGTAAAGTCGTTCACGTATTGGTATGCAAATATTGATAAAGGAATGAATGGACTTTTGGCAAAACACAAAAGTTAAGCCTATATTGTCAATTTTTGATGTAAGATAGGTTAAAATCTTTTGTGATTCAAGAATAAAATCTATTATGTCACTTTGTGATGGAAAAATAGAATTGGTCCTTATTTTTGTTATCCACGGTATAGAGCTTAATTGTTCCATATTATTATGTATTACCGTGAAGGTTCCATTGTGTATCTCATTTTGAGCACGATACGACTAAGTCGATTTTTATTGGCATGGTTGGTTGTTCCATGAGATGCTATATGTTGAGCATGAAGAACTAAATTAATAAACTTGTGTGGTTATTTAGTTTGTATTCCATGAGTTCTCTCATGTTGAGTACATGTACGGTTAAGGTTGTCATTTCCTATGATAATCTTAGTCGGGGTTCCATAATCTCTTATGTTGAGCCCAAATGAACTAAATCCATCATCTTGTGTGATTATTTAGTTAGCACTCCATAGATTTTTCTCATGTTGAGTGTGGACAATTGAATTGATTACTTTGTGATTAGTTTAATTGTGTAATCCGGTTAGAATATTTATGAGTTCTCTTGTGAATAATCTAATCGATGAATTAAATCTCCATAAGTTTACTTGTGTTGAGCATATTTAGTCAAATTAATCATGGTTCGCTTTGGTTAATATGATTGAATATTTTGGATTCCAAATTCATACTTGTATGCAATTTGTTGAGTCTAAAGAAATCCTTCTTTTCTCTTGAAATTAAGGTCGCTCTTGTTGTTTCTTTGGGAATGACATCTTATAGGGGAGAGTTCTTTTGAACTTGCGCTTAATTTCCAAATCTTTGTGGGGAGTGCGGCTGTGGAATTTTTAGGGGTTATCTTGTATCTTTATGAACTCCTGGATGAATGCATTTAGCCTCGGCTTTATGATTGCATCTAAACAAGATGATAGAACATTTACCTTTGGTCATGAAATGTCTCTTACGAAAATTTCATTAGTATCCCGTTCTTGTACCTTTGCCAATTTTATTGACAAAAAGGGGGGAGAATTAATTGTAGTTCACACTAAAAATACATATGGTTTTCAGATCATTATGTAAGGGGGAGTGGTTTCCATGTGAGATGGAGTATTGACTAAGGGGGAGTGAAGTATCACCATAGTATTGTTGTTGAAGTTGTGATACAATTGGACTTTGACGATGTGTAATAATACTATGACATTGTATAACAATGATTGAGAACCAATGATTTTCTCATTGTTATAGCTACGGATTTTCAACAACGATGATACTAAACTTACAACCTTTGGGATCATTGGACTACTTGGAAATGACGAAGATTTCGAGTATTGTTGAAGATTAGGCATGTGGAATAAGAGCTATAAAGTTTATTTATATAATTTTTGTATTCCATATGTATTAATAGTTTTTCCACTAAAATTGACAAAGGGGGAGATTGTTAGAGCGCTGCTCGGTCAAACTCGCATGCATTGCTATCTCAAGCATGTTTGTCAATCTTAGTGATCAAAACTATATAGTCTTGATTTCTAGTCTACTATATCTAAGGTCTCAGACTAGGATAGAAAGTGTAGTTGATCTCAAGAACTCCATGGAGATCATCATACAAGAAGAAGGACTACTCAAGGAACCAGTTAATCTTCATCCACTAAAAGGTATGTGGAGACTTGAACTTATCTATAACTCAAAAGTCTATCTACTCTATCTCCTATCTTGATACAAAAGTCGTTTTACTATATAGAATAAGAATATGCACATGTTACATTTCGAGCTGAGTATATCTCGCTTATCTATTTCTCAAAATGTGTGTTGGTAAAGCTTTCGATTTAGCCAAGTTCATCTTTGCCTAGTGACGAAAGTCATGTTATGTTTCAATCACTTTGGAAATCGCTCTAACGAAAACTAATTTGTGAAAAAAACTATATGACATCCTCTAAGAATGTTTCAATGATTGAAATGAGAGTTTAGACTATATAACCATTGTGGGATATAAACATTGTTGTGGAAACACATATATGTATAAGTCCTTAACACTTGAACCGAAGTTTGTGAACTTTGTTGATCAAGTGGAACCATAACGTGACTAGAAACTCAGTCCGCGAACCCAGTCCGCGAACTGGCGTTGTTCTCGAACCCGAGAATTTCTGCTGAAGTTGTAGGTCATGTGCAGTCCGCGAACCCAGTCCGCGAACTGACGGAAGCTCTCGAACCCGAGATTTTCTGATGGAGCTTATAACTTCAACCGGTTAGCTTGAGTCCGCGAACTCAAAAGGTTATGTCTGAAAACGTTGTTCGTGAACTTATCTTAAATTACTAAGGAATTCTTTTGCAAACCGTGGCTTTATAGTTCATGATTAATGATTCGAGTGAATCACATCGTTTTTGATTCAATTGTGTCTGTTGTAGTACTTGAGATCTCATAGCA
The DNA here is from genome assembly GCA_023529315.1 of Papaver bracteatum. Classification (NCBI taxonomy): domain Eukaryota; kingdom Viridiplantae; phylum Streptophyta; class Magnoliopsida; order Ranunculales; family Papaveraceae; genus Papaver; species Papaver bracteatum. The sequence continues at coordinate 314,168 of JAJJWX010004332.1, read as the reverse complement.
ATTGAACAACTCTCTAACTAGTTCATTTGAGTCATTTGGACTAGTTATGGTGAAGAAGAATATGGTTGATATGAAAGTTATCATTTGGATAACCATTTGGTTGACTAATATTGAACCAACCATTGTACATGTTTGGGTACGGTTACACGAACTCAAAACGTCAAGTACATGTTTGTATGACAAGCTAAGTTTTCGATCTAACGGTTGAGAGATATTATCTTGTATCTAATCAGGTTTTCATCTAACGGTGAATATTGAATACTTTGTTAGCAAGCTAATATTGATTGCAAACCCTGATTTGAAAGACTATATAAGGGGAACTCTAGCCATTGGAAAACTAATCCCCACACACCTTTCTTGTGTGATATTAGTTTTATCTAAGCTAGAGTCGATCTCCATTAACCCTTGAGTTTTCTCTCTAAATTCGGGTTAACGACTTAAAGACTTCATTGGGATTGTGAAGCCAGACCGATACTACTTTTCTTGTAGTTGTGTGATCTGATCTTTCTCTTTCTATCGTTTGAGTACAATTGTAATAATTGGCTTGAGATTTCTATCTTCGATAGGCAAGATAAAAGTAGTCACAAACATCTTCGTCTCATTGTTTGTGATTCCTCAATAATCTTCTTCGCTGCGTCGATTAAGTTTATTGTGAGGTGATTGATGAAACTGAGCTGTTCTTCGGGAATATAAGTCTGGTTTTATTGATTGGTTCCTGTTCACCTTGATTTATCAAAAGACGGAACAAAACTCATAGGTTTATTCGTGGGAGACGAATTTATCTATTACATGTAGACTTTTCTATGTGAGACATATTTGTTTGCTAAAGTCTTCGACTTTGGGTCGTAGCAACTCTTGGTTGTGGGTGAGATCAGATAAGGGAATCAAGTACGCAGTATCCTGCTGGGATCAATGGTGTAGGAGCATAACTGTACCTTGGATCAGTGTGAGATTGGTTGGGGTTCAACTACAGTCCAGACCGAAGTTAATTTGGAGTAGGCTAGTGTCTGTAGCGGCTTAATGCAGTGTATGTTTAATCTGGACTAGGTCCCGGGGTTTTTCTACATTTGCGGTTTCCTCGTTAACAAAATTCCAGTGACTGTGTTATTTCTTTTTCGCATTATATTTTTATATAATTGAAATAATACAAGTTGTAAGTTTTTCAATTGATTAAAATATCCGACCTTATTGGTTGTTGATTTAAATCAATTGACACTTGGATATTGGTCTTTGGTACCATCCAAGTTATCTCTCTTTGATTAGACTCGTGAATTATATTTGCTTGAGTAAATCAAATCGAGAGATTGAGATAATAACTCCTTGAGTATTTTCTATTGATTGAGTCTTGTTGATTCTCTAGAAAATAACTCGGAGTTGTCCATACAGATTGCTAATCGAAATATTGGGTGAGGTTGTTAGACCCCCGCATTTTCACGAACGTAATTAGCTCGCTTTTTAGGACCAGAACTGAGTAATTGTGGTAAGATGAAATTCACTTTTAATTGCCTACGAGGACAGAGAGTAGGTGGTGAGATGAAATTCTTTATAATTACATTGTCTTCACGGGAGTTTATATTTATTTTTGACCTTTTTTATTCTATTTTACCGACTCAGATATTAGCTTGGATTATATTAGTTTATAGACTTCTTTTACCAATTTTCTTAATAATTTTTTTTGGTTCCGAATGAAATTAGTCTTAAAACATGGATCCAACATGTAATAAGCAAGAAACAAACCAGTGCATCACACGGGAGAAAATTTAGTTTCCAGTAATTTGTAAGAGAAGCACCAATTCTTTCTCAGCCCTGGGTTCAAATTTTTGCAGTGAAACTAACGCCGGGATTGTGCTCCCCTATGTGATCCGTTCATATTACCTTTATTGAGCCCATATATGAGAATCTAAAATCAGATTGTATAAGAACTTGGTTTCGTCTCTACCTATAAAAAGAAGACAATGCCCGTTACAATACTGTATCAAGGGACATTAACAACTCATTAGGGTTTTAATGGAGAATTTTCCCACAGATATCATAGATAACATACTTCCTCGCTTACGTAGTGAATCCACCTTACAGAGAAAACGAGTTTGCAGAACATGGAGAGACATCATCGGCAAAAATAAAACTGGTTTTCTGTTCGCATATGCAAACCTTAAATATAATAGGCCATCTGGACCAGGACTAGAAGTACAACTCCACTATGGAGATCAGTATGAAGCAGGTCTCGAGAAATCCGACTCCAACCAAACACTTGAAAAGTTAGACCGTGTACAATTGTGAAGGGGATGACAACATGGTTGGTTCATGTAACGGTTTGGTTTGTCTTCAATCATACGGAACGAAAAATATTCCGTCCGGTATTTGTAATCCATTAACAGGAGAATTTCTTTGTCTTCCGGGCTTAACAGAACGAAGAGATTCAGCGTGGCAAGAAGTAGGATTCGGATACATTCCTTCGACCAATGAGTATAAAGTTTTCAGAATCCGTGCGCATGGGGTGTGTGCACGACAGGGACAGGTGGAGGTATATACTCTAGGTTCGCAAAGTGGGTGGAGAGCGAAAGAAATAATCCCTTACGAGTTCGATTCATCTGGCATCTTTGCTAATGGAGCAATTCATTGGGTTGGCGAGAGAGGCCGACAAGCACAGCATGTGTATCAGATTGTCGCTTTCGATCTGGCAGATGAGAAGGTCAAGTACGTCTCATTACCACCTTTTAATTATGCCAAGGGACTTGACAGTTTTAGACTCATGTTGTTAGGGGTGAACTTGTGTGTCATTCATTATAGAGTCCGTGATCGTATCCAAGATATATGGGCATTAACAAGGAGGCCTACAAGGATACTGCGACCCAGAGTGACACGAGGAGAGTACTACGACCACAGTTGGAGTTGGAATAAGGACTTTAGTATAGCAATTAACCATTCGGAGGAGATGTACGATTACAAGCCATTCACAGTTACAAAGAACAATGAAGTTCTATTATGGCATCAACATAATAAGCAACTATACTTCTATGACAATAATACATCAACTTTAACTAAGCTTCGGGATGGCGGTGGTGATGGTCTTTCATGCATTCAAGTAATTCATCACATGAACTCGCTTGTTTCACTAAAAGACCTAGGAGATAATAGCTTAACTGTACGGAGTAAAAGGAGGAGTGTAGAAAAGTGGTTGTGACATCTACTTGTTTTGTGTTCTTGAAATATTGCCAGTGAATTTTCGTTCCAATATCTTTCTTGTAACGCCTAATTTCATATAAACCTTTTTATCGACCTTACTCTTGTTTGATTTCAGTAGCGACATCTAACGTTTTATTGCACTAAGAAAAGCTTTTACACAACATCTCCTTCATATGTACACAAGTTGTTCCTCTCTCCGTCAAAATGTCAAAGTGCTTATGGAATACTTTTGCGAAGTTAAATTTCTTGGGACATCTAGCTAAAAGAAACAACATGTCCGACTATGGACTCAAGAAGTCAGTGACTCGGGCTCTTCATGGCCCCGATGTGGATCCGTCTGTGTCCAAGGGTTTAACAGCTCATTAGGGTTTTTAAGTTGAGAAATAAGGTGCTGTGATCTATCGCGCAGCTTTTGAACCAAAATCATCTTCATGGAGAAACTTCCCACGGATATCATAGGCAACATACTTTCTCGCTTACCAATTGAACCCACCTTACTGAGCAAACGAGTATGCAAAACTTGGAGGAAGCTCATCGGTAATAACAAAATCGGTCTCCTGTTGGCGTTTGCAGACTTTAATTATAACATATCGGCTGAATTAGAAACAGAAGTAAAACTCTACTATGCAGATGAGTACGAAGAAAATTTCGAGAAATCCTACATCAACAAAACGCTAACGAAGTTGGGACGTGTAAAATACAATTTCCAAGCCAAATATTGGCGTAATCGCATAGTTGGTTCATGCAACGGTTTGGTTTGTCTTTATTCGTATAACACAGTCACAAAGGCTTCTTATTGTGGTATTTGCAATCCAATAACAGGAGAATTCATTTTTCTTCCTGGCGAACTTGAGCCGGAATATGATGGGTGGCTGGTATATGGATTTGGATACCTGCCTTCCACCAATGAGTATAAGGTAGTCAGACGCAGTTATAATAAGTTATTAAACGGTGTTCGGCAGGGGCATGTGGCGGTATACACTCTTGGCTCTCAAAATGGGTGGAGAGAAAAAGAAGACATCCCTTACTTCTTGTATTCGTCAGGTCTCTTTGTTAATGGAGCCATTCATTGGGTTGGCAAAAGAGGCGAATGGTGGCCTCAGATAGTTGCCTTCGATCTGGCAGATGAGAAGTTCAAGTACGTCTCAGCAATACCTTTAAATTCTTTTATGTCATCTGACACTTTTACACTCAATTTATTAGGGGGGAACTTGTGTTTTATTCACAATATATGGAGGAACCGATATGGCCGTGATGATCAAATCCAAGACATATGGGCATTAAAAAAAAGGAACACGGATACAAAATTACGACGTCCTAAAGTGACACGAGAGTACTACAGCCGCAATTGGAGATGGAGTAGGGACTTCCATATAGTATTCAAACATCCAGAGATGTACGGTTACAAGCCATTCGCAATTACAAAAAGCAATGACGTTCTATTATGGCATGAATATAAGAGACTATATATTTATGAAAAAAATACATCAACCTTAACTAAGCTTTGGGATGGCAATGGTATTGGTATTGGTTTTTCACGCCTTCAAGCAATCCCTCACATGAACACCCTTGTTTCTTTAAAAGAACTAGGAGAAATGGAGAATGATGTGGTAATAATGTGACTTTGGATAATGAGAATTCAGGGAGTAATATTTGAATATTTCAGCAACAAAGTAAAAGAGGAAGTCATACTAGTGCCATGCAGGGTAGAAAAGCGATCGAGCACCTTTTTTTAGTTAGTATCAATTGTCATATTTACTAGCAATTTTACTATGTGTTTTTGCTTTAAGCTAGTTTGTTGGTCTTTTTTGTTTTGGACAGTGACTTTTTAATATCTTAATTTCTTGGAATGCTTATTTTCTTCATGCTAATTTTACATTAACCTTTTTATTACATTAACTTTAGTTATGCCTTCAAAAGGGATCGCGGATCACCTGTAATTGGTCGTATAAGGATTTTTTTTTTTTGAAAATGGAAAGGTTATATTAAAAGAAAAACAACCAAGTACAAATTTAGTCATAACAGACTAGGTTACATATGAAGAACAGTTTCCCAGTTTCGTATGATGTGCGTACTGTCCAAAGAACGAAAAGTATCTTTCTCGCAACACCAGAAAATGAGAGTCTGTTTAATATGCATGATTATCTCATATACAGATTTATGCCTCCCTCCAGAAACTCTACTATTTCTTTCCTCCCAAACGTTCCAGATCAGCGCAAAATGCATGATTTTCCACAAATCTTTGCACCTGCCAGTTAGAGCATTCCATTCCCAAGCTTCAAAGAGTTTCAGGACTGTACCAGGAAGGGGCCAGTCAATATGAAACGCCTTTATAAAGTAATCCCATACTTTGAAAGTTGTAGGGAAATGAATGAATAAATGATCCGTTGTTTCATCCACCATGTTGCACATTACGCAAACGGCACTTTCTGTATCCACCCCTCTGTGCATCAACACATCTCTTGTTGGAAAAGAGTTATTGAAAGCAGCCCACAGAATAAAGCTAACTTTTGAAGGAATGATACTCCTCCACAAGAATTTAATAAAGTTACAAGTCTCCATAGTTCCTGCCAGGACATCATAACAAGATTTTGTTGAAAAATTACCTTCAAAAAGTTTAACCTCATCTTCTCCATCAACCAAAATAGGGACTGGTCCCAAATCTCTTCTCAACAAGTCCCATTCGAGTTGTTCATTTGCGTTCAATTGATGTCTAAACCTCCCAGACCATCTTCCTTCCACAATCATGTCTGCTATTTGCGTTCAATTGATGTCTAAACCTCCCAGTCGTATAAGGATTTGCAAGTGCCAATATGTGGATTTTTACTTACTGAAGAGAAGGAAGAGGTTATCAGTAAAGTTGTATGAACTCTCTTAACCCTAAACTGGGTTTGCGATAACTATATATATTAATCAAGAATACATGGATTGCCCTTTAGGCAAGTAAGCTATATTATACAATAGTACATACACAGACTATAGACAGCACAGTAGTCCTAGGTGACGCCAACAGAGTCTTGTGTTAACACCCCCATGCAAGCTGAACGTGGAGCATACCGAAGTGAAAGCTTGGATGTAAGAAAATGAAACCGAGACTTGAGATGTCCTTTGGTAAACAGATCTGCAAGTTGATGTTGAGTAGGCATGTAACGAACAAGCAAAGAACCTCTATTAACACGCACCCTAACAAAGTGATAATCAATATCAATGTGTTTGGCACGAGAATACATGATAGGATTAGAAGCCATGTAAGTAGCACTGATATTATATCATAGCAAAGTAGGTGGTTGATTTATGTAGACACCCAAGTCATGCAAGAGGTACAATATCCAGATAACTTCAGCAGCAGCAAGATCTAAGGCACAATATTCATCCTCTGTACTTGAACGAGAAACCGTAGGTTGTTTCTTGGACGAACAAGAGATCAAATTAGGACCAACAAAAACACAAGTCCCAGCAGTTGAACGTCGATCATCAGGGTTACCAGCCCAATCAGCATCACTGTATGCATATATATTATGAGAAGAACTTCCAGAGATATGAAAAGATGATGATGGTTGAAAAAATAAATTGTGACCTAATGTTCCCTTGAGATATAGAAGGATTCTCTTGACCACTAGAAATGAACGTCAGTAGGAGCATGCATAAACTAACAAACTTGATTAACAACATAAGTAATATCCGTCCTAGTCATTGTCAAATATTGTAATGCACCCACCAAACTGCGATATAAAGTAGCATCATGATATAAAGTACCCTCATGAGCTGACATCTTGGAACCAGCGGCAATAGGAGTAGAAACCGGTTTCGCAGTTAACAAATCAACACGTTGAAGAATATCAAGAGTATAACGCGTTTGAGATAAATGAAGACCCGAAGAAGACCGGTGTGCCTCAATTCCAAGAAAAAAATGTAAGTCACCCAAATCCGTCATAGAGAATTGTTGTTTGAGAGCTGCCAATAGATGAGAGAAATAGCCATAGTCAGACCCCGTGATAATAATATCGTCTACATAAAGGAGCAGTAGCATAACACCAGTAGAAGATCTTCGAACAAACAAAGAGGCATCAGATTTAGAAGCAATAAAATCCAATTCGGATAGGTAACACGTGAACCGCTGAAACCAAGCCCTGGGAGCTTGGTTGATCCCATATATGGCTTTATTCAATTTACAAACAAGATTTGGATATCGTTTGTCAACAAACCCTGGAGGCTGAGACATGTAAACCTATTGATCCAGAAAGCCATGCAAAAGAGCATTTTTAACATCCAATTATCGAATAGGCTAAGAGCAAGAAACAACAATGCTTAAAACCAATCGAATAGTAACCGGTTTGATAACCGGACTGAAAGTTTCATCGTAATGAATTCCAAACTGTTGAGTGTACCTCTTAGCAACTAAACGAGACTTGAAACGATTAATGGTGCCATCGGATTTGGTTACCGATGCTGCTGTGGAGATGGGTTACCGACCGAATATATTGGAGAAGAGAAGTAACCACCACGTCCACGACCACCACGATAACCACGGCCACCACGACCACCTCTGTAGGAGTTATTACCCCCACGACTTGAGTTATTGGAAAACCGAGAAGGGGAAAATTTGAGGAGGAAGAGGATGAAAAAGTAGAACCGTAAAAGGCAGTGGAAGGAGTGGAATCTGGTATGGTTTGATTGTATTGAGTAAGACGGATTTCATGGTTGAGAAGTAACGGTTTCAACTCAGAGAAAAATGGGAGAACAGAACGAGTTTCAATAGCTGTTGAGAAAGCTTGATAATCAGGCCCTAGACAGCGAAGAGTATTAAGAACGAGTTCAACATCACTCAATGGAGCAGATGATGTTAAAAGAGAATATCGAATGGAGGTTATTTTAGCAAGGTATGAAGAGATAAAAAGGTTGTCTCTCTGAAGGGTTTGCAGCTGATGACGAAGTTGAAGAGAACGAGCAGCAGTTGGGGAAGCATAGGTATTAGCTAGGTATTTCCAGAGTTCCCGGGAAGAGGTGAAATCAGGGATATCGGCAAAGACTGATTGAGTTAGGGTAGCTTGTAGCCAGCTAAGAAGATGTGTATCAACCTGAAACCAGGGAAGATACTTAGGGTTTGGAAGAGGTTCTTCAGTAGATGAACCAGGAAGAAGGGGAGAAGGAGATTCAACAGTTGGGTCTACATGACTGTAGATGTCATGAGAGCACAAGATGGGAAGTATCTGACGACGCCACTGAATATAATTGGTTTCATCAAGCTTGAAGGAGATGTAAGAAGTTTTAAGTTTCAAAGAAGAAGAGGTTGGAGAAACTGAGGAAGAGATGAGAGCAGAAGTAGTAGATGATTCCGTAGACATGATTTTAAGGGTTTGCCTGAAAAAAAAAAGGAAAAAAAAAGACAGCCCTAATGGCTCTATACCATAAAGTTGTATGAACTCTCTTAACCCTAAACTGGATTTGAGATTACTATATATATATTAATCAAGAATACATGGATTGCCCTTTAGGCAAGTAAGCTATATTATACAATAGTACATACACGGACTACACCTCTACTGCTGCTTAATTAACACTAAGAATGATTTACCACTGGCACCACCACGTTCATCTGTTCCTCTTCCCGTTTATATTTTCAGTGGTTCTCTACGGACAACAAAAAAAAAAGACAATGTTAAAACTGACTCTCACAATTATTATTTTTATTTGTGGGCCCACACCCTCGTGGGCTGTGTGTGTCGGTTTTTTTTTTTAAAAGTTTTTTTTCGTTGTCTGTTGATACTTTTCGTTATATTTTTCACATATTCATTTTTCGCTAAATTTTTGCAATAAAATAACATGGCACGTGCCCCTATGTGGATCTGTCCATAGTGTTCAACTAGAATTTGGATTTCTGTCTTTGGTCCAAAATTTGAAACTGATTTTTATTAGGAATTTAGGATCACAAACCTATGGTTTATATGATTCCCTCTCTACCACTATATAAGAAGATACAGAACACCAAAAGTTAACTCATTAGATTTCAGGTGAAGAACTCCGGAATCATCTTCATGGATAATCTTCCCACGGATATCATAGAAAACATACTTTCTCGCTTACCATTTGAATTTTCCTTACGGATCAAACGGGTATGCAAAACTTGGAGTAATCTCATCGGTAATAGTAAAACCGGTCTACTGTTCGCGTATGCAGACGTTAATGATCGGTCAGACAACTCAGAAACAGAAGTCCAGCTCTACTATGGAGATCAATATGAAGAATCTCTCGAGCAATCCCATCTCAACAAAAAACTAATAAAGTTAGACCGTGTAAAATTCCTTTTTCAAGGGTATGAATGCATGATTGGTTCATGTAATGGTTTGGTTTGTCTTCAGTCACATGACCGAGTGACACTAATTCCTTCTGGTATTTGTAATCCGGTAACAAGAGAATTCCTTTTTCTTCCGGGCTTAACGGTACCAAGAATTGCAGCGTGGCGACAAATTGGATTTGGATACCTTTCTTCCACCAATGAGTATAAAGTTGTAAGAATCAATAGCTGCTCAGACGAGGGAGAAGGATATGCAGAGATATATACTCTTGGCTCTCAGAGTGGGTGGAGAGGGAAACAATATGTTCATTGCAAATGCTGTTCCCCTGGCATCTTTGCTAATGGAGCAATTCATTGGATTGGCCAGAGAAACCAAGGAGAACGAACCTATGATCGGGTGAGGAGGTGAAGTAAATACCACCTTTTGATTATTCCTATCAATTTAAGAATTAGAAGTGATTTGAGATACTTACTACTAGATGACACTTTTCGACTCATGTTATTAGGGGGAACTTGTGTGTTATTCACTATAGAGAAGGCCGTGATCAAACCCAAGATATATGGGCACTACAGAAAAAGATTACGGATAAAAAATACTACAACCCACGGTGACTCGAGGAGAGTACTATGACGACAATTGGAATTGGAGTAAGGACTTTAGTATATCATTCAAACACCTAGAGATGCACAATTACCAACCATTTGCAATTATCTTCCGTTTCTCAATCATTCACAGGGACATTGATCATTCAACTTTAACTAAGCTTCGGGATTGCGGTGGTGATAAAGGCTTGCACACCATTTCGTGCATTCAAGCAATTATGATCTGGCGGATGAGGAGGTGAAGTACGTCTCAATACCACCTTTTGATTATTCCTATACTGATGACACTTTTCGACTCATGTTATTAGGGGGGAACTTGTGTGTTATTCACTATAGAGAAGGCCGTGATCAAACCCAAGATATATGGGCACTACAGAAAAAGATTACGGATAAAAAAATACTACAACCCACGGTGACTCGAGGAGAGTACTATGACGACAATTGGAATTGGAGTAAGGACTTAAGTATATCATTCAAACACCTAGAGATGCACAATTACCAACCATTTGCAATTACAAAGAGCAATGAAGTTCTATTATGGCATGAACATAAGACACTATACTGCTATGACAATAATACATCAACTTTAACTAAGCTTCGGGATGGCGGTGGTGATGGTCTTTCGTGCATTCAAGCAATTCCCACATGAACACGCTTGTTTCGCTAAAAGAACTAGGAGAAAAGAGCGTGGTCTACTTTGTATAATGATGAAAGTTTTGGGAATAAGAGGAAGTACTAGATGCTTTTGCTTTAATACGTCCCTCCATTAAATTGCAAAGTTAGCTCATTGGTCCAGAAACATAAATTTTCCTCGGTCAATTGAATTAGTACTCTGTACTCTGTTCTTGCAAACGTTTGGAATGCATGATTTTTTCATTCTAATAGCTTACGATGTTAGACCGTGTAAAATACAGCTTGCCAGTCAAATTTGTATAATCATCACATGGTTCATGCAACGGTTTGGTTTGTCTTCACTCGAATAAATTTGATCTTAGAATTTGTAATCCTGTAACTGGAGAAAACGTGTTTCTTCCGGGCTTAAGAGAACCAGAAAATCAATGGATACGGATTTGGATACCTTCCTTCCACAAATGAGCATAAGGTTGTCCTAGTCTCTAAGGATTACTCAAACGTGGAGGTGCACCGACATGTGGAGGTATACACTCTTGGCTCTCAAAGTGGGTGGAGAAGGAGAGATAAAATCCCTTTCAGCTTCTTTTCTTCGGGCATCTTTGCAAACGTAGCAATTCATTGGAAGGAAGTACTCCCGAAGAGAGGCTGAGGGTCACAAAAGTTTAAGATTGTCTCCTACGATTTGGCGGACGAAAAGGTCAAGTATGTCCCGTCACCACCTCTTCATTATGCAAAGACATATGACGATATTAGACTCATGCTGTTGGGGGAAACTTGTGTGTTATTCACTATAGAGGACGCTGTTATGAAACCATTGATATATGGGTATTTAAAAAAGGATTAAGAATACAAGAATACTACGGCCCAGAGTGACACGAGAAGAGTACTACGACCAGAATTGGAGTTGGAGCAAGGAGTTTAGCATAGAAAACCAGGAGAAGTGTGTTTGTCATTCCATATTGGACTTTCACATCCACAGAATCCGGATCGGTACTTCTGTGTTTGTGATCTAGTCGTTGACCGTAGCCTTTTGCTGCCCAACTCATCTTCGGTTTATCCCCTTTTCTTCGTCTATTTTTCTTGCCATCATAGTCTTCCTTGACTCCAAGCTTCATGGTGTTACTCCTTGTCACATTTCTCCATTTTTTATTTTTCACGATTTTCCTAGCTGGTTCAAAACTTGCAGTGTGACAAAATAGTGACACTGGATTTCCGTAAATCTTATTTAGACTTCTCGTTCGCAAAGGTCTCTCGCTCGATCTTCCTTCTGACGATGACGGTTCAACATGTTCCAATCTAGGAGGCGATTGAGGTGGTGAAACATCTTGAACAACTGGTTCTGGCGGCACTTGTCGTTCCTCCTCTTCTTCAAGGATCGGAAGAAAATTATACTCTTTCTCTTGAATATCAAAATCCCAGATGCCTTCTTCATCGAACTCCACATCTCTGCTTACGAAGACCTTTCGGTTGGTCGGATCATATAACTTGTATCCCCTGGATCGAGCATCGTAACCGATGAATATAAACTTCACACTCCTGTCACGAGCATATGCAATGCTTCTGAATACTCGCAAATGAGAAACGCCGGGTTTAACTCCACTCCATGATTCTTGAGGAGTCATGTTCCACACATTTTTCGTGGGACACCGGTTTATTAAATAAACCGCACAATCAACTGCTTCTTCCCAAAACTCCTTGGGCAATCTCTTACTCTTCAACATACTCCGAGCCATGTTGAGAATTGTCATGTTTCTCCTTTCAGCAACTCCATTTTGTTGAGGTGTATATGGAACCGTAAGAGGCCGACGGATTCCATTGTCTTCACAGTAAGACTCAAATCCTTCGAAGTAAATTCACCTACTCTGTCTGATCTCATAGTCACAATTTCAAAGACGCTTTATTTCTCTACAAGGGATTTAAATTTCTTGAAACATGAGAAGACCTCTGATTTTTGTTTCAAGAAATAAACCCATGTTTTTCGACTAAAATCATCCACAAATATGAGGAAATAATTATTCCCACCATATGAACTTGGCTTTAACGGTCCACAAACATCCGTGTGAACCAACTCTAGCGGTTTTGTGGCTCTCGTCAATGTTTCCTTAGGAAAACTTTTTCTAAAATGTTTCCCGAGTAAACATCCTTCACACAACTGATCTGGGTGGTCTATTCTTGGCAAACCTCTAACCATATTTTGTTTGGACAATAATTTTAATCCTCCAAAATTGAGGTGTCCATACCTAAGATGCCAGAGCCATGACGAGTCTTTCACACAAGCCGTCAAACATCTCGTGATGTCGTTTTGAATGTTCAAATAGAACATCCTATTCCCCGTCATCGGCACTTTGGCAATCAACTTTCCTCTCCTATCTCTTATAAAAAGACTAAGGTCTTCCATATTCATCCTATAGCCTTTTTCTAAGAGTTGTCCCAAACTTAATATATTCATTTTTACGTTAGGGACGTAATAAACATCGGAAATAAACTCATGATTTCCATTTTTTAACTTAATCAAAAAATTTCCAAGACCACTTACTGTAGTTTTCTCTCCATTTTCATACGTCACGTTCCCGGAAACTGATTCATCAAGCTCCACGAACTTCTCCTTCGTGCCACACATATGGTTGCTTGCTCCCGTATCAAGCACCCACGTACAATTTTCATCGTAGTCATCTCCTTTGCGTGCCACCAACAAAGTCTGGTCTCCTTCTTTTTCTTTATTAGCATAGTTAGCTTTTTCTTCGACGTTATCCGATGAAAACCAACAATCTCGAGCATAATGACCACGCTTGTGACAATTATAGCATTCAACTTGAGATTTGTTATTCCTTGGCCTATTATTGTTGTGCCATGAATTATCTCCTCTACCACGACCTCTTATGGAGCTTGACCACTGGCCCCTCTGATCATCGTCATTCTTCTTGCCTCTTCCTCTTCTGTCGTAGTAGCCGCGACCTCTTCCTCTAGCATTACTACTAGAGCTCTCTCCTTTGTCTTTTAAAGTAAGTTTAGCTTGTAGAACTTGTTCTATTGCTCCCTCATTGCTTCTCTTTCTCATTCTTTCTTCATGGGATTGTAGCGATCCCATGAGCTCATCCACGGTCATGGTTTCGACGTCTTTGGACTCCTCAATATCGACGAAAATATAATCAAATTTTGGAACGAGTGACCGTAATATTTTCTCGATCACACGACTATCACTCATGACCTCACCATTTCTTCTTAGTTGATTGACGACAACTAAAACTCTTGAAAAATAATCCGAGATTAATTCGGACTCTTTCATAGAGAGAGATTCAAACTCACCTCTTAGAGTTTGCAATCGCACCTTCTTTACTTTATCCACGCCTTTAAAGGAATTTTGCAAAATCTCCCATGCTTGATTTGCGTTAACGGCTCTTGATATCTTCTCGAAGGACGACTCATCCATGCCTTGATAAAGAAGGAAAAGAGCTCTTTTATCTCTCTTTCTAGAAATACGTAGCGTATCCTTTTCAGCTTGTGGTAGCGCCGCTTCATTTTTCGGTTCGACATAAACTTTTTCTATTATCTCCCACGCATCTTGCGAGCCTAGTAACGCCTTCATTTGAATGCTCCAGTTGTCATAGTTTTCTTTAGTGAGTTTAGGAATTTGGAAGGGAAACATTTCGGTAGCCATAGGATTTATGGCTCTGATACCACTTTGTTGTAAATATTTGGAGTTAGTGAGCTAAATGGGTATTGAAGAAAGATTGAAAATGTTTAGGATTCGCATAAGAAAGTCACTCACTCAAATGATAGTTAAAAAAAAACATATTTTTTATTATTTCTAAAACTTTTATTATACACCTCCTTATTTTCTTACACGACTTCACTTCTTTTTCTTTTTATCACGTCCTTGCTGCCCACTTTGGGTGTTCACTCAACTTTCCCACTCACTTTGTGTTTCTCTCGATTACCTCTTTCACTCATTACTTTCTTTCACTCGATTACACATTCTTTTCGTGGTATACCTGCCCTATATATAAGGATACTTCACCGACCATTAATATTCTAGATCCCATTATATAAATATTTCCTGAACCGACTTTGATTAACACTAGACTTTTCTAGAGTACTTATTCTCGACATTTTCAAATATCTTTTGGATTAATTTATCGCACTCCAACTTGCCAGAAAGTTCTTGATTTCTCAAGTGACCGACCTTTTAGATAGGTCTCTAAATTACTAGATTCTTCTTGGATTATTTAAATCAAGTTTATTCTTCCAACAAGAAGGGCATGTACCCCATGTCATTTGCAATCAGCTTTGCTACACACCGAAATTGTGTACCGTGATATGCACATCGAGGAAATCCAAGGGCTGTTAGGGGCACCCTGGGGAGGAGTTAGTATGGGTGGGGGTCATATGTGGGACCCACATTTTTTTCTCTCACACTCTCTCACCGATGGGTACACTGCACTGTGCATAAATCATTTTTGATTTGCAATTACAAAGAGCAACGAAGTTCTATTATTGAATTTCAATAAGAATCTTTACTGCTATGACAATAATACATCAACTTTTTTAACTAAGCTTTGGGACTGCAATGGAAAGGGTATTTCATACCTTCAACCAATTCCTCACATGAACAGCCTTGTTTCTATAAAAGATCTAGGAGAATGCTCTGGTAATAATGGGAATTCAGATAATGATGAAACTTCGAGGAATAAGATATCCATACCGCACTGTAAAAGGAGGAAGTACTAGCGCCATGCAGCCATGTAGTCGGTCAAACAGGTGAGGTGGATTAAGTACGGCTGATGACATTTTCTTATCGTCAAAATTTCTATTGGCAGCAAAATAACATAAATGGCTCTCACTCAGTCACTCTGGATGTGATAAATTTCAGAGATACATTAACCCAGGATCAATTACATTTAATTGCATTCGATCATGACAAACAAATTAAGGCAACTACAATATATTTCGTTTATATGGTGTTAATTGAAAGAGATCATCTTCCTGTATATAACTCTATATTCTATTGATCTCCAAAATTGTGTTACTTAGAATAGCACAAAGTTGTCTTGTTTGTCGTACTGCATGCCATGTGCATTTAGTATTTCGGTATGTAATATATATATACTAGATCTTAACCCGTGCCGCAACGGCACGGGATGTTTTGTCTCTAATACGATATTGTTCACATTCCTCTTGCTTCATTTTATTCGTGAGTAATTATTTTGATATTCAAAAAGGTTTTTGGAAACAAAATGGGTTACCTGATCTTTTTATTTTTTACTTAAGCATGTTATTCCAATTTATTATCTGGACAGAGTAATAATGTTGTGCCAACATGAAAATAAAATAAAAAATACAGTAAATAAAAAAATTCCCCATTTATTGTTCCATCATACCATAATTTCAAACTTCAAAAAGAATATTTCATCTAACAGTAGATATACCTAAACTGCCAATCCAACTCCATGATGTTTATGAATACATTTGTTCCGAAATTATTGATAACTAAGGCTCTAATGAATGAAGCAAAAACCCATAATATTTTCCCTACCATAGATAAACATTATTTATTTATTTTTTGCAAATGTGAGAATTATAAAAATGAAGAACCCTTGGCTATTGGAAGGCTGAGATATACACATGTGAGTTGAAAAAATAAACTTATAATAGTAAATCAAAACATGTGTAAGATTCTTTCTCAATCATATTGATAACATAAAATTGAAGAAATTCGTGGATAAAAAGATTTCACACCAACTATGCTAAGTAGTGCATGAATGACGTTCTCACATCTAGTGTTACTCAAGTAATTTGGAGTTTTAAAGAGCATAGTCATATTGATATTTGTATCTACATAAATTCAACTAACCTTCCGAAGAAAAAATTATTAGTTTCAAGGTAGAGCCGACACAAACTTCTGTCGCCTTCAATGTATACAATACACATTGGGTTTAATCGGCCTTGAGATTAAACAAATACCCCAACATTAGTCAAATAATGTCTACAAATACGGGATCGAAACAAAGTGCTAACGGGAAAAATGAGAGACTAACATCAGTTCTACAAAGAAAATACCCTATACGTATCAAAGTTTGTTAACCAAACATGTATTCAAATTAAAAAGTCATCAAATTAACACAAAAATATAAAAGAACCCAAGTTAAATCAATACTTGCATAAACAAAACTTATAAGAGAATTTTGTAATTATTAAATACCTTTAAAATCACTATTAGAGATTTAATTGCATGCCTCGTTAAAAACTACGGTAGGACGAAATCACCAGATTAATCTGTAGAAATTTCACTGGATATGTAGCAATTTAGAGAAGTTTACACTGGTGGTGATGCGTTCCATCTAAGTGTTGTTCGATTGATTATTTTTTTTATAAGGTTTCGGTTTTCATTGGAGAAACCGAGAGGGAGCGTTTCATTATATTCATTATCATTTAGAAATCTAAGACCAACTCGCCCTCTGCTTACGGGATCTCAATACAACCTTAGATTTATCTATTGGACGGAGAAACCTTGATACTAAATATGTAGTTTTTAGTGTTATTTATTATATAACGTGACATCCAAATGCTTTTTTCTTCTTCTTAATTTTCATGTATTTTAACCGAGTTTATATTAGCATTAAGACGATCAACCACATTTCTAATTTATAGTGTTATCCTTTTGTAGCAAAGACATAATTAACATAGTCAATTACTACTCATCAAAACCGGCCAGTACCACAAACCACCAGATATCACTTCTTTCTCCACCACCACCATTTTCCATCCCTCGTAGAATATTGGGCACACTTATAACTTTTAATCCCACACGTCATGTATAAAGTTTAGATATAACAAACTTAGGTCGTCAATTAATTTATTCAACTATATGTTTTTTGTTAATACTGAAAATCATGCGTACGAACGGTTACCAAAGATAGCAGTGGCACCAAAAACAACCATTTTGTCTTATATATGATTTGGTATCATCCCAAAAGTATTTGTTATCCGCCTTTTTTGATCGTGTCAAAAACAACCAGCTATACTTTTCACAATACAATGTTACCCGTCATGTAAATTTTTTATTATTTTTGATTCAAAAAGAAAAAACCAATACCACCGCCATTAAAACCATCCAGCGCCACTATTTCTTCCACCAAAACTAATGTTACCGCCTCCACCACTTAGTAACACCTTCCACCACTTCCATCACTTACTTCTTCCTCTACTACCACCACCACCATTAATATCTATTGAAATAATTTTTGTCAAAATTATTATTTATTGATGGAGATATGTGTTAATATTAATTAAGGGATATTTATGATGTAAAATTAATAAATCATTTATCGTGTGAAATTAATGAGACATCAATTAATAAAACACTTATACTAATTAATATTTAAGTTGAACAAACCATAACCATAGATTTATCTTTTCTCTAGACAAATCACTTATACTAATTAATAAAAATTTATACTAATTAATATTTAAGTTGAACAAACAACCACTATTGTTTTATCTTTTCTATCAATTCCAACCAAGGTGGAACAATGGTTAGAGGCCACTTTTATGACACAATAGGTCATGAGTTCGAACCTCCCTGTTATAATTTTTGAAATTCCATATATAATATTGGAATGAACACCACGTGTGCACGGAGAACCACAGCCTTTGATTTATCTTTGCCAAGGATAAATCCTGACCACCACTCAGATAGACAAAGTTAGCTAAACTCTGCTTTATACTCTTGATATATATCTATAGTATAAGGGACAACGGTGTTTTCTTACATCGACGGCTCTCAACAGTTCGGACACATAAAGGACGGTCTAGGCACTTAGTGAAATTTTTTGGAAACAATTAATTACAATTAATAAAAAATCTTAACAAATAATGCAAAATATTTGTTAATGAAATATTTGTTAATTAATCTTAACAAATAATGCAAAATATTTGTTAATGAAATATTTTGGTAAAAATTAATGGGCGGTTACGGTTTTGACCATCTGGTTTATTAAAATAAAACTTTCTATTAATAAAAAAATGTTAACGAATGTATTGTTCAAAATTTTTGCAACTAATATACGATGGATGCATTTAAAGGACGGTTACGGTTTTGACAATTAATGGATCCCTAAATATTATATATATATATATATATATACGTCTATAGCTCGAAGCAGTAGTTTCTTCAAACACAAACAAAAACCCCAATTGTAATCGATTTCAATCAATACTGCTACCATGTCAAGAGTTTTTCCTGTTGAAGAGAAGATTCTTCCCTCCTCTACGGAAAGTAGTAGTAGTATTGGAACCACGATTGATAGTTTTCCTGGAATGAAGTTTAGAATAAATTGGTTATGTTCATGTGTTTCTGAGTTGAGTAACTCAGTTCCTGATTTTGGCGATTTAAATGATTCCGAGAAAGAAAAACTCATCATCCAGAGATTTTTGTTATCTGATATGAAATTGTCTTGTGCTGGTGTGCTTCCTGAGAATGCTACTAGTTTGCATCTAGTTCATCTTCCAGGTTCATATGTTCTTCAGGTTAATAAGATAGATAATATAACTTGTCATTCACTAGATACGTTCAAGGATATACCTGCAGGGCCTAAGAGGATTCTTATGTTATCTATGACGGATGGTGTTCAATGCGTGTTCGGTGTTGAGCACAGACCTATCGAAGATCTAAAAGTATTAGCTCCTGCTGGTTTGAAGGTTGTCATTCGTAACGTAATGGTTCGGAGTGGGCGTCTATTGCTGGTGCCTGGATGCTTGAAAGTACTTGGTGGAATGGTGGAAGATCTGGAAGCTGAACGCAAGAAATTAGTTGAAGAATTTAATAATAAACGAGGGCGACCATTGTTTGATCAGATGAACAATAGAGCTACTCTTGCTGCTTGGAAAACCAAAGGAAAACCAAAGGTGTTGATGGTGCCATTTCCGCTGACAATTCAACTTTGCAGGATGTAATTCCCTCTAGATCAGTGGCTATGTCGATATTTGAAATCGCAGAAAAACAGGTTGCTGGCTCCAGTACAAAGCCAAACTTAGAACGTCATGAATCCTACTTTTCCAGAATCTTGTCAGATGGGACTGTGAAGAAGACCTATGACGTACCATTCACCCTAAGTAACTACAAGGCAGCATCACAGGATTGGGAGAAGGCAATATTGGTAGGTGCTAGGCTCCTCAAGAAGCAGAACACGGAGCTTGCAGAGAAGCAATCAGATGGTCGGCAGCAGAATGGTGGCGGTATTGGACGCAATGAACACATTTCAGGCAGAGACCACTGGTGAGCCAGATACTGACATTTTATGGAAGCAATTACAACCAACATGGGATGAGGTTGGTGAGAGTGATAATAAACGCAACATGATATCGCTTCAAATAAACCAGGAACTATTAGACATCTACAAGAGGAAAGATGATCAAGCTTCAAAGTCGAGCGCACGCCTTCCCCAGGTTTCTGACGACGCATTTTCGGCAGACACCACTTGTGAGACTTTAATGCTGCGATTAGAACAAATATGGGATGAGGATGGTGAAACAGATGATAAACGCAATATGATGTCGCGTCAGATAGATCAGGAATGCATGGACGTTTACAAGAGAAAAGTTGATCAAGCTGCAAAGTCAAGAGCACTCCGTCGCGGGAAGTTGGCAGATGCAAAAACTGAGCTTTCTATGCTTGCTTCAGCTCTTGGACAGAAAAATGTGCACGAAAAGTGGACAGGGACAATCAAGAAACAGTTAGCAGCTATAGGTATAAAACTAGAACATCTACGGGTGTTGAAAGATAAAAGAAAGGAGGATTTTGCTGATGTACAATCACAGATTCAAAACGTATATATGGAAATTGCTGGGAATCCGAGATTTACCGGACCGGAAGAGGCTCCCAAATTCAGTGAGGATGACGTATCGTTGAAGAAGTTGGTTGAGTTTCGTTCTCAACTCCAGAGGCTTCAAGAAACGAGTAACAGGTTTAGGTTTCTTGAGGTTGCCGACTTAGTTGACACTGTGTATGATCTGTGCTCTGTATTGGGGATAGACTTCATTAACTTCATTAATGAAGTACACCAACCAAGCTTAATCGACTCAGATCTGTGGGTACAATCCGAGAGCATCGACAATGAAACTTTCTCAAAGTTGGCAAAGACAATTGTAGATCTAAAAAAAGATAAGATGGAGAGGCTTGAAAAGCTTCAAGAGCTAGCAAGACATCTAGTTGTTCTGTGGAACTTGATGGATATCTCTCCGGAGGAGAGAAGTTGGTTCGATGATCATGTTACCCATATCTCAGCTGCTACAGTTGATGAAGTCACCCTCTGTGAAGCCCTTTCATTTGACCGGATCAATGATGTTAAACGGGAGATCGAGAGGCTTGCACTGAAAGCTATAGCAATCTAAAGGAGAATAATCCTTTTGAGATGAAGCTTGATCCGATGTATACAAGAAAAAGTTTCATGAACAAATAACAAAGAGAAGAAGTATTCGGTTCCATGCAGACCATTGGTTGGCTCATGTGCTAATGGAGGTTCAAATGGCACTCGGAATAGATGGTCATCTTCAAGAGAGTTCATGAGCTTAAAAGAGAAAAAGAGTAGTTCAAGAATTGAGTTTTTGTTGATAATATTACAGAGAGGTAACAACCTCAATTTATAATTACATGAAGATACAATAGGAATAATATCTATGGGATCAATTATAATAATGGTGATTGACCCTTGATTTTCTCGGACCTATGTCAATGCTAACTAATTTAGGAAACACAATATATGATATCAATTAAACAGCTGAAATCACTCTTGACAGAAGGTATGCATTAGGTGGATATGACCTGTCAATTTGTACATGTCAATACCCCCTCAAGTTGGAGCGGGTGCAGAAATTTGACGAACGCCCAACTTGCTTACTAACTTCGTGAACTGGTTTGCACCAAGAGGCTTCGTAAAGACATCAGCGAGTTGTGCAGTGGAAGCTATATGGCGTGGACTAATAAGGTTTCTTTGGATCTTCTCACGAACAAAATGGCAGTCTATCTCAATGTGTTTGGTTCTTTCGTGGAAAATAGGATTCTCTGCAATGTGTATGGCGGCTTGGCTATCACAGTAAATAGTAATAGGGGAAGTACAAGGAATGCGAAGATCATTGAATAAATAACGTATCCACTGCAGTTCAGCGGTTAAATTAGCCAAAGCACGATATTCTGCCTCAGCAGAAGAACGAGAAACGGTTGGCTGTTTTTTTTATTTCCAAGAAATGGGACTATCACCCAATAGAACAAAATATCCAGTTGTGGATCGGCGGGTGGTAGGACAACCAGCCCAGTCCGAATCAGTAAACCCTGTCAACTGTAAAGAACTACGAGAAGAAAGAAGAATGCCATGTCCTATAGTTCCCTTAAGATATCTAAGAACTCGTATCGCAACATCAAAATGTGCAGTTCTAGGAGATGACATAAATTGACTTAAATAGGTAACCACATAATTAATGTCGGGTTTGGTTACCATAAGATAGAGTAAGCGACCAATAAGACGCCTAAATTGTGATGGGTCTTCAAGTGGAGCACCATCTGTGGGTAATAACTTTAAATGTTGTTCCATTGGAAATGTTGATGGCTTTGCCCTAGTTAGGCCAGAATCACGCAAGATATCAAGAATATATTTCCTTTGACAGAGAAAAATTCCATCAGAAGAATGGGAAACCTCTATTCCCAAAAAATATTGTAAATGACCCAAGTCTTTAATTGATAACAAAATCTCTAAACGAGAAATTAGATGCGCAATAGAAGTATAATCATTGCCGGTAATCACAATATCATCGACATAGACTAAAACATATAGAGATAAAGATTTTCGATGAAGAGTAAACAATGAGTAATCAACACTAGATTGTTGGAAACCCTCAGCAATAAGGGAGGACGAAAATTTCGCAAACCACTGGCGAGAAGCCTGTTTAAGACCGTAAATTGATTTTTTTTAAACGACAAACTTGGTTAGGTTTACCAAATCCAGGCGGAGGACGCATATAAACTTCCTCATCAAGATCACCTTGAAGAAATGCATTGTTAACATCAAGTTGGTGTAAATGCCAACCTTTTATGGAAGCTAAAGAAAGCAAAACTCTAACAGTAAACAACTTTGCAACAGGAGAAAATGTATCATGATAGTCCACCCCTTCAAGTTGGGTATAACCTTTTGCAACCAAACGAGCTTTGTATCGCTCGATACTACCATCGGATTTATATTTAATTTTGTAAACCCATTTGCAACCAACAATAGACTTACCGGGAGGAAGAGAATCCATCTCTGTCCAAGTATCATTGTCCTTCAAAGCCCGGACTTCTTTAACCATAGCGTTACGCCATACTGGAATCTGCATAGCATCTTTAAAAGAAGTTGGTTCCACTGTGTTCAAAATTGTAGTCAAAAAAATTTTATGAGAAGGACTAAAATTTCCTAACGATAAATAATTTGTAAGAGGATAAGGTTGAGATTGAGAACACTCAACAGAGGAACAAACATAATCTTTTAAGTAAGATGGTAAATTATGCGATCTTTCTGATCGTCGTAAAGCAGGACTAGAAGAGTTAACCGGATCAGCTGTGTGGTCCGAATCAAGTGTGGATTCATGAGCCATACTAGTTTGAGAATCAGGTGGAAGTTCATGGATGTGGACACCTGTTTGGGAAGGGGATGTTGATGCATGAGTGTTAACATTAACTGGGGAGTCCTGAAGTGGTAAATTTTGTTAGTATGCAACATGTGGAATGGGAGATGGTGGTGTTGTAGACAAAGTAGGTGCGGAAGCAGGTGAAGGATTATTAGTGGAATATGAAGGTTGCATAGGTATATGTGAATATGGTGGAGAATCAAAGAAAAAATCATCCTCTGTAGATGACGTAGTTGTAGTTTGTTTTGAGAAACTAGTCTCATCAAATGGAAAGATGTCTTCATGAAAGACAACGTCACGGGAAACAAACTTCCGACGTTTTTTAATATCATAAACAATATATTCCTTTTGAGCAAAAGGATACCCAAGAAAAATGCATGGTGTAGCTCGTTGATCAAATTTAGTTTTAATGTTGATATTGTGAGCAAAACAAAGACACCCAAATACACGTAAAGAAGAATAATCTGGTGTTGTACCAAACAATTTTTCATGTGGAGAAATATGATTTAACAGCTGTGTTGGCATTTTATTTATTAAGTAAGTTGCTGCCAACAAACATTCCCCCCAAAACTGAATAGGAAGGTTGGAATGAAAACGAAGAGCACGAGCTACATCAAGTAAATGTCGATGTTTTCTTTCGACAACATCATTTTTTTGTGGAGTATAAACACAACTACGTTGGTGAACAATTCCCATTTTAGAAAAATAAGCATGAAGTTCCTTTGATAAGAACTCAGTTCCATTATCGGATCGAAATTTTTGAAGGTCAGGAATGATAAATGAACCCGACCCCGTAGACACACGACAAACAGGTTTCTTATATTGAGTAATAACCTAGTTAAAGAAGTAAAACAAGTATTTTAATGTTTCTGATTTTAATTTCATCAGAAAAACCCAAGTGCACCGGGTGTAATCATCAACAATCGTCAAAAAATAACGATCACCATTCAAAGAAGGAACCGAAAAGGGTCCCCAAATATCACAATGAATTAAAATAAATGGAGAAGTACTGAAATTAATACTTTTATTAAACGATAGGCGAGACTGTTTATCCATAGGGCAGATAACACATTTATGATCCAAAGTAGAATGCATATAACTAAAACGATTAACTAGAAAGCGAAAATGACCTAAACTAGGGTGACCAAGGCGAAAATGCCATAGATCAAAAGGCTTATTTTTCATAAAGGAAATCACCGAAGAAGAGCGCAATTGATATAATCCTGAAACCAAATCACCCTGAACAATAAGTCTCGTCATTAAATCGGTCCTGAAAACGACAAGAATTGTGAGAAAAAATAACTTCACAATTCGAAGAAGAACATAACCTACTCACTGAAATGAGGTTAAATTTAAAAGATGGTAAATAATAAACATCCCTTAAAATCAAAGAGGGAGAAAGGTTAACAGTACCAATATGGGAAATCAAATCCCTTGTACCGTCAGGAAATAAAACACCCATATTAGGTGGGGCAAGTTTATAAGTTGAAAAGAATTTTAGAGATGAACAAGCATGGTGGGTAGCACCACTATCAATAATCCATTCGGTATCAAAAGAACATAAAAATGTACCAGCGAGATTCATTTTAGGTTGTTCGTCGGCTGTAGCAGGGAGTGAAGCAGTAAAAGCAGCCAAGCGAGCCAAATGATCAGCGGATAATCCAGGTAAAAAAGGAGCAGCAGTAGTTTGTGGAGGAACTATTACTTGTGATGCATCATAGTGTTGTGGTAGCACACCTTGAACAACAGCAGAAGTGGTATCCAAAGTTGTGCCATCCTTGCGCTTGTGTTTTGGTGGATAGCCATTCAGTTTGTAACAATGGTCTCTAGTATGACCATCCTTATGACAATAATCACAATAATAACTCCTCTTTTTGTTAATTTTGGAAGAGCTATCACCTTCATGGCGAGCAACAGCAAGAGTAGCCGATTCGACAACCGGAATGGTATTAGCCAAAGATTGTTGAACCTCTTCTTGTCGGACTAAGTTATAAATAGTTAACAAAGATGGAAACTAAGTACGTTACAAGATATTAGAGCGGAGACCATCAAACCTGTCATGAAGACCTTGCAAGAACTCCATTGCCCTATCTTGATTGAGATGATCAATATCATCCTTGGAATTAGCACAAATACAAGTACTTACCTGTCTAATAGCATCCATCTCATCATAAATAGCATGAAGACGACCGTAAAAAACCATTACGGATGAACCATCTTGCTTAATAGAAGCAAGTTGTTGTTTCAATTGATACAACTTAGGAGAACAAGATTCAACATACTTGTTCTCAAGATCTTTCCAAAGAAGAAAAGCACTATGAGCATAAAAAACACTATCTTTAATGCTAGGAAGGATAGCAGTATGAATCCAACCAATGACAAGGCCATCTGCTCGCATCCATTCTCCGAGTTTTGTCGGGTCAGTTGGTTTAGAAATAGTTCCATCAATAAAAACAATCTTGTTCTTTACACGCAAAGCTCTCATCATCCCTATCTTCCATGACGCATAGTTATCACCGTTTAAGGGAGGACTGCAAAGAACAGCGTTAGGGTTGTCCGATGTATGAACAAAAAATGGATCACGATAAGAAGCCGCATCTAAAGAAATTGGAGAAGTCTGCTCATTAGAGCCTGAAGTATTAGGAGGACTTTGATCTCCTGCCATAATCAAAAAAAAAAAATGAAGGAGAGGGGAAAAAAATGATAGAAAAAGTTTCCCACAGGAATTTGATCAAACAACCTAAGATCAGATGTTCCTGCTCTGGACCATCAAGAATTGAGTTTTTGTTGATAATATTACAGAGAGGTAACAACCTCCATTTATAATTAAATGAAGATACAATAGGAATAATATCTATGGGATCAATTATAATAATGGTGATTGACCCTTGATTGTCTCGGACCTATGTCAATGCTAACTAATTTAGGAAACACAATATATGATATCAATTAAACAGCTGAAATCACTCTTGACAGAAGGTATGCATTAGATGGATATGACCTGTCAATTTGTACATGTCAATAGTAGGGTACTTGGTCTAGAGCTGCTTAGTCAACAAACAATCCTATCTATATTGCTCTCGCTTACAAACTGGCCTTTTGCATTTGCAAGCATTATTCTTTTGTATTGATTTGTTTTCTTTTATTATCTTTATATTCATCATTCATATAAATAGAACTCTATTATTTGGGCTGGTCCCCTTTGACTTTTTGGGGGTTAAATTACTTTGGGGAGCCAAAAAATGGTTAGGGGGAGATCTCAAGTGTTAAAAAGTCAAATTTACCCTTTCTTAATAAATTAATTTTAAAAATAAATATTATATAATTAAAACCTAATCCTAATTTAAAACCCCAAAAATCAAAACGATTTCATTTTTATTTTCTCTTCTCTTCTTCTCAAAAACACTCTCCAAAACCTCTCAAAAACTCTCCAAAACCTAACAATATCTCCCTTTCTTCTCCACTGATTTCTGAAGAA
This sequence comes from Papaver bracteatum, assembly GCA_023529315.1. Classification (NCBI taxonomy): domain Eukaryota; kingdom Viridiplantae; phylum Streptophyta; class Magnoliopsida; order Ranunculales; family Papaveraceae; genus Papaver; species Papaver bracteatum. The sequence continues at coordinate 287,319 of JAJJWX010004332.1, read as the reverse complement.
GCTCTAGATGGCAGCAAGATCAAGAGTGACAAGATCCGGCCGATTGAACCCTGATTATGAAACAGGGAAAGTTATTGATGTTCCTTTTAATGGAGATGTGGTGAACCAATCTGTTCAAATACCTTTGAATCCTCCTATTTATAGGTAAAAATAGTTTCTACCGGTTTTGGTAATTGCGGGTGTGAAAGGTGAGAAACTGTTTAAACCCTAAAAAAATATACTGCTATGGAGTACTTTAAGTTCGAGAGATTAATCTGTACAAGTCCGGCCTAAACCAAGAAATGGTCGTTCCAGACTTGCTTCGGTCACAAAGAGGAGGAGAATGGGTTGGTTTTGGAGAGGGAAGCAAGGAGAGTGGTGAGACCAGAATGTTGATTCTATAAGAGCAATTGGGTTTCTATGACTTGTTGTTAGATAAGTATGGGAGCTCACGAGGAGAGCTAGAAGGTAAGTACTTATGAGTGTTGTGTGGTCCGAATGAACTTGTTGTCCAAATGGAAATAGGTAAGACCTATTTATACAAGTCGAGGTAGAAAAGTACCCTGGTATCATTAAGGAGTGGGGAAGTAAATGTGAGGAGGTGGTAACCGTATGCATGGGTTTGATGTCTCATAAAGTGGTTAACGCATGAAATTGGTTTTCATGAAACTGTTAACGTTGTGGAATTGATGTTCCATAAAGTTTGTTAACTCACGGCTTTATGTCCCATGAACGTTTCCCACATAACTCCCGTATTTACTAGGTGCCTCACCCTTATGACACTTCCTTATGAGGGGCGTACTGTACGCCACACGTTGTAGACCACCAAACCAATACCCAGAGAGAATCCCCTGGTTTATGTTGATGTCTCGAATGTTTTGGATAACATGTAAAATGTTGTTGTGGGTTGGCAAGTCGAGCTTGGGGAACTTTCTAGCCAGGTGACCTTCGACGGTCGAGATGTTGCATCTTGAGAGGAGGGGCAACCGTTGATCGTTGCACGCCTTCGTTTTGGTAGCCGCGTAGTGAGGTCCAACAGGGTGGCCCGGCTAGGGTGTGTTTAGGCTTGGTATGAGGAGACAAGGGTTTTTCCATGGGTGTATGGAATGGCTAGGGCCAAGGCGAGGGCGCTTGGCTTGGCATGTCATGACTAGCATGGCTAGTTCCTAGGAAAAGTGTGTTTGGCATGGCGCGGCTAGCTTGGCTAGGTTAGGTTTGGCTTGGCATGTGGGGCCAAGGGGTAGCCAAGGGCGCATGGCGTGATTAGGGCCTAAGGAAAGGGCGCTTGGCTAGTCGTGGCGTGACTAGCACGGCTAGGGCCCAGATATGGTGCGGCTAGCTTGGCTAGGTTTGGTTTGGCTTGGCATGTGGGGCCAAGGGGTAGTCACGGGCGCATGGCATGACTATCCTGGACTAGGCGCGCGACCAAAATAGGGTTTCGGGGCTAAGGTCGTGAGGGGACTTTAGACGGCCAGGATTTTCTCTTGGGATTGAAGGGAAACCGTTGATTATTTCCTGCCTTCACTTTGGTAGTCGCATGAGGAAGGCCAGCATGGTGGCAAGACATGTTTGGCATGGCGCGGCTAGCTTGGCTAGGCATGTGACCAAGCTAGGTATTTGGGCCTAAAGTCATGAGGGGACTTTAGACGGCCAGGATTTTCTCCTAGGATTGAAGGGCGACCGTTGATTGTCGCCTGGCTTTACTTTGGTAGCCATGAGGAGAAGGCTAGCAGGGTGGCGCGACTATCATAGCTAGGGACAAGGCATGGTACGATTGGCATGGCGCGGCTAGCTTGGGCTAGGTGTGGCTGGCATGATTTGCCATTGGCACAAGGGCGCGGCTAGCATGGTTGGCATGCCTTGACGCGGTAGGTTGTGGCTGGCATGATTTTCCATTGGCACACGAGATGTGGCTTGCATAGCTAGGGCCATGGCATGGTGCAATTGGCACGGCGCGGCTAGCTTGGGCTAGGTGTGGCTGGCATGATTTTCCATCGGCACAAGGGTGCGGCTAGCATGGTTGGCATGCTTTGGCGCTGTTCGGGTGTGGCTGGAATGATTTGCCATTGGCACACGAGATGTGGCTAGCATAGCTAGGGCCATGGCACGGTGTGATTGGCTTGGCACGGCTAGCTTGGGCTAGGTGTGGCTGGCATGATTTTCCATCGGCACAATGGTGCGGCTAGCATGGTTGGCATGCTTTGGCGCGGTTCGGGTGTGGCTGGCATGATTTTCCATTGGCACACGAGATGTGGCTAGCATATCTAGGTCCATGGCATAGTGCGATTGGCATGGCGTGGCTAGCTTGGGCTGGCATGATTTTCCATCGGCATAAGGGTGCGGCTAGCATGGTTGGCATGCTTTGGCGCGGTTCGGGTGTGGCTGGCATGATTTGCCATTGGCACACGAGATGTGGCTTGCATAGCTAGGGCCCTGGCACGGTCTGATTGGAATGGCGCGGCTAGCTTGGGCTAGGTGTGGATGACATGATTTTCCATTGGCACACGGGGGAATTAGGGTTTGGTTTGTCGTAACCCTAATTTGAAAAATATACCCCGGTAATTATTAGAGACATGTTAAAAGTATTTTATTAAATGCGCCTAGTAAATGCTTGTTTTAAATATCTGCTAGGGTTTAGCGTTTTACGATTTTAACCCTAAACTAAAAACCACCATCAACATTAAGTCCCCTGCTTAGCTCGGAACAGGTGCCTTGTTGCGGGGTAAGCATATGATGGTGACGGACAACGTAAATCATTAATTGCAAAGATGGTCAGGAGAGTCCGACTAACCTTTTAAGTGGTAGAGGGAGTTTTGTCTTTCCATGTTGGTAGTCACGGCAAAGGGGGCGCGGTCTTGGAGGGCGGAGCAGGTGGATGGCTTGGACCGAAAGGGCCGAAAGGTGGCATGACCTTGACTACGGCAATGGCATGGTGGAGCATGCATGGGCGGCTAGGCGTGGTGGGGGCCGCGGTAATGGAGAGATGGCTTGGAACTGGGAGGGCCAAGAGGTGGTGTGGTCTTGGCCGCGGCAATGGCTTGGTGGAAGACATCAGGGGAAGCTAGAGGCGGTGAGGCCGTGGTGATGGAGCGAGGGCCAGGGTCGTGGCCAGGTGAAGAGCGGTTTGATGAGGCGTTTTATTTCGAGGCTCGTTTTCCGGCTATGATTTTGGCATGTTTCACCTATTCAGCTTGCGCTTCTCTTTCTTTCCTTAGGGTTTCCACGGTATTTACGCCCGACGAAGTTACATCATCTTCCCAGTTTTCAATAGAGATTTCTTCTTGTCAAGTCCAACTCCCCTCATGTCAATCAGAAGCGAATTTTCCTCGAGTCGATCAGGTTCTTCAACAAAGCGCGATAAGCTTGATTGTTGCGACAGCTCTCTCATTTGGATCATTCGGGTTAAGAAAGTCATATCGGTATGTTCTCATTAACCATCATACATTTTCTTTATTTGCTGATGAATAATGGAAATTTTTGTGTTGGTGAAAACCCTAGTTGCAGGCGTACCTTTTCATGACCTTGTAGAAATGTTGGCGTGAACCTTAGGTTTTTTTTCCCTAGCTTATCGTAGCACTTAGACATGAATACCATAGTAATTTAGACCGCCCCTACTCACTGTGCAAGGTAGGCATGTGATAGTAATTTCCATGTCTTCTCACGAAAACCTAGCTTTTTAGGGTTTTCTCCTTGTTTTGGCGTGGCCGTGTGTATGGTTCCCCTGGTGAATCATTCCTCCTTGGTTGGACAAGAATTATATGCCGTAGGGTACGGCCTTGAAACAAACTAGCTTGCATCTTGGGTGAAAATAATTTTCGTGCACCTTTTGTAATAATATCCCTTCGCATTGCTCCATTGTAGTTGTTTGAGAAAATCTTCATTATGATGTCACTTGAGGAGAGTTCTGCTGTACCAAGAGACGTTTACAACTCCAAACCAAACGTAGATGATGAATTCTTCACCACATAGTCCACGGTTAGGAGAAACCATCCCAGATATGTGTCGATTCTTCTGACTGGCTCAGAAAATGAAGGAGATGATCGATCGGTTCGATGAGGAGGCGTAATAAGGTTTTGCCTTCAGAGGAAAGAATATTGTGCTTCTTCTATCGATTTTAAAATCCCTGCAAGGCCGTTGCGTTCCTTTGATAAATGTACACGATTTATGATGGACCAGGAACCTGTAAAGACCAATTTGACCAGGGCAGATTGTCGGTGCGGTTGCGGCTTCTGCAGTGCTTCAGATTAGGAAAGACATTCCAGGGTTGGTTGCTTTTGTTTCCAGATGGTGTCCGGACACCCATACGTTCATATACAGGTGGGGCAAAATGACCATTTCTTTGGAAAGCATGGTTGTACTGCTGAACCATCCCGTAGTTGGAAACCTTGATGTCAAGTTGTCCGCTGATGAAGAAGAAATGCATGCCGCTCTAGTTGCGAAATCAAAGGGGTTCATTCCGAAAAAAAAATGAGACGAACTGATTCTACAACTGGTGGGTGTGCCAATGGTTTCCTGACGTGTTAGAGCCAAACCAGAAGGATAATACGCTTCATGTTGCGGCGTTCTTGGCTCTTTGGCTATCTAGAGATATTTTTTATGACGGCTCGGGCAAGAAACAGATAAAACATGGACTTATCAAGTTTACCATAAAATTAGAAAAAGGTGTCGTTCTTCCCCTCGGTGGTTTGTTTCTTGGTTCCCTGTATGCACACCTGGACCATCTGGTTTCGGACATGCGCGCCTCGAATGGTTATATAAAGGTGGATTCGTATGTTCATGCCACTTTTCTCCAGGCATGGTTATGGGATCATTTCGAGAAGTATGCCCCGAAACCGTTGTCCATACTTCCCGAGTCTTGGGGTGGCTCCAGAATACTGCGTTGGTCGAACAGGCGCCGAAAAACTGGTCTGAAACTGATTAGGTTTCTTGACAACTCGTATGCAGTTAATTTTCGTCCATGGGCTTCGGTGCATGCGTCCATAACTCAGGTTAGTACCTTTTCTCCCTCTTCGAACATGTCTTTGTCTTCTGATGGTGACGGCATGAGCGTTGGAGAGATGGTGTTCATGCTTAGCTGCATGCCTGGTCACGTGCCATCTTTTTTCCGAGGAGCTTCCAAGGAGATTTCCTATAACGTCGACTGAGCTTCTCAACATATGGGTTTTGACCAAGGGGTTCCACTTGTTCGTCATCCGGATGTTCAAGAAATTCCGTTAGCGCCTTTTTTGGATGCTAGTGCTCTTGTGTCGGGTAAAAGTCTACCTTTTATCGCGGAACGGAATCCATCAACGACCTCCAAATATAACACATTTTTGCAGGATGAAATCCTTGTCATCCAGGAATTTGTGAAGTCCGTGGTGGAGAATACCCGTGATAGACCTTCCATCGAGGTTTTAGCAAAGCAAATAAAATATGTCGGTCCAGAAGAGAACAGTCCCTAGGTGAAGGAGCGAAGGTCTAAAAATCGTGCAGAAGGTTTCCGGTTAGACTCCACGGAGTTGTCGACTTTTAGTTCATCCAATATGCGGGTACGTACGGCTCTCCTCTTGACTTTAGCTTGGAACGCTTATATATTTTTTCCTTTTCTGAGAATGCGTCCTTGCATTCCGTCCAGGGTCTTAGTAGTACGAACGCCTTTGCCAAACTCGCGAGCAGTCAAAAAGCACCATTTTTAGAGGCAGGGAGTGGCGTTGTCGAGCCTATTTATAGTGATGAAGAATCCTAGAAGGATGAAAGTTCTGAGTCTGGTGATGGTGAGAGTGGTTCTTATGACAGCAGTGTTGAGTCTTCCTCTAGTCAATCTGAAAGTGAATCAGTGAGTCTTCTCCACGTTTCCTTCTTTTTCCTTCTTTTCCCTTTTATTTTTTTTGTAGTGAAACTAAATCTTGTTTTTTTAGGAGAAAAATGTTCCTGGGGATGATATTGAAGTGGAAGACCACCAAAGTAAATATGTAACTGTATTTCGTACTGCAGAAACTTCACCATCTAGCGATTTGGACATGGAGATTCATCGTCCCGAGGGCGCCGCCGTGACTCAGGTGGAGGAAGGCACTTCGGGGGGTGAAATTGTAGTTAGGGATCTCCTGCCAGTTGTTGATTCAGTTGCGGGTGCTACCTTCAATCCTCCGTATCTAGCCCCTTTCCCGGGTCATGTGTTGATTGGTGGATTTAGCGTGCCCGCTAAACATGTGACATTTTACACCAAGATTTGGGAAAGATACGGTCACATTGCCACGACTAAGAAGATCACTAGTCGACATGCGTTGGTAAAGCGTATGGAGGAGGTCTTGTCTTCGATTGATGAGATGTGCAACGTGACTGGTCATACATTTTCTAAGGATGTAATCTCGAGCTGGAAGTTCCATCGTGACATGTGCATGGTCTTCGAATTCAACATTCCTTGGTTCGTTGAAGGTATCTCTGATGTTGAAAGGTTGCTGGTCGAAATAGTCGAACGTCCATCCGCGTACATGGTGAAGAAGCAGGAAGCAGAATTTAAGAAATTGTGCCGGCAATTGAAATTGAAAAGGGCGGCTCTCCATAGCATAAAGGAGGCCTTCGCCAAGAGGAGCAAGATGTTGTTGGAAAAATTTCCTTGAATGTATATCTATCTTCTGGACCCCTTACCTTTAGGGTTTTTTTTTTTTTTTTTTGAAAGGTAAAAGAGACGCCGGGTTTATGGTTTTGATTATCTGGTTTTCTTGGGTTGATGAACAAAATTTACCTTGATGGTTTTGGATTATATATTTTTGAACAAATGTTTAGAATTGAATTGGCTATGAATGAAAGTGATACACATGTCCCAAGTAGGCCATGGAACCGTGTGTTGGTAGATGACATGGGATGAAACATGGTTATAGGTTTTATCAAAACTAGAAAAAGCAGACCACGTATTTTGTCAGAATAAGACTTACTTGGTTTCTCAGGTCTTCTGATCAAGTTTATTCGAAAAAACATGGCCAAGGGAAGTCCCCAGTGTTCCGAATCGTTGCTGAGTTATCTAATGACCGAACCATCAATCCCTGGATGGATCATTTTGCTTCTAACCCCTGGGGAGTCCCCAGCCGTCCCTTGTCGAGTCATGAATGAGTCGTTGAGTGACTTAGTCGGGGTGAGTCTCCTTCCCCTACCACCTTGACGTCTAGGTCGAAGAACGAGATCGATCGAAAATTGACATTGTAACCAATAGATCAATCCTCCCGATGTGGTCGCCAATTGTTTATAGATAAAAATAGTTTCTACCGGTTTTGGTAATTGCGGGTGTGGAAGGTGAGAAACTGTTTAAACCCTAAACAAATGTACTGCAAGGGAGTACTTTAAGTTCTAGAGATCAATCTGTACAATTTCGACCTAAACCAAGAAATGGTTGTTCCAGACTTGCTTAGGTCACAAAGAGGAGGAGAATGGGTTGGTTTTGGGAAGGGAGGCAAGGAGAGTGGTGAGCCCAGAATAGTTGATTCTGGAAGAGAAATTGGGTTTCTACTTGTTGTTAGAGAAGTATGGGACCTCATGAGGAGAGCTAGCAGGTAAGTACTTCTGAGTGTGTGTGGTCTGAATGAACTTGTTGTCCAAATGGAAATAGGTAAGACCTATTTATAAAAGTCGAGGTCGAAACGTACCCTGGTCTCATTAAGGAGTGGGGAAGTAAATGTGAGGAGGTGGTAACCGTATGCATGGGCTTGATGTCCTATAAAGTGGTTAACGCATGAAATTGGTTTTCATGAAACTGTTAATATTATGGAATTGATGTTCCATAAAGTTTGTTAACTCACGGCTTTATTTCCCATGAACGTTTCCCACAGAACTCCCGTATTTACTAGGCGCCTCACCCTTATGACACTTCCTTATGAGGGGCGTACTGTACGCCGCACATTGTAGACCACCAAACCAATACCCAAAGAGAATCCCCTTGTTTGTGTTGATGTCTCGAATGTTTTGGAAAACATGTAAAACGTTGTTGTGGGTTGGCAAGTCGAGCTTGGGGAACTTTATAGCCAGGTGACCTTCGAAGGTCGAGATGTTGCATCTTGAGAGGAGGGGAAACCGTTGATCGTTGCACGCCTTCATTTTGGTAGCCGCGTAGTGAGGTCCAACAGGGTGGCACGGCTAGGGTGTGTTTAGACTTGGTATGAGGAGCCAAGGGTTTTTCCATGGGCGTATGGCATGGCTAGGGCCAAGGCGAGGGCGCTTGTCTTGGCATGTCGTGATTAGCAAGGCTAGGGCCAAGGCAAAGTGCGTTTGGCATGGCGCGGCTAGCTTGGATAGGTTTGGCTTGGCAGGTGGGGCCAAGGTGTAGCCATGGGCACATGGCGTGATTAGGGCCTAAGGCAAGGGCGCTTGGCTAGTCGTGGCGTGAATAGCACGGCTAGGGCCCAGGCATGGTGCGTCTAGATTGGCTAGGTTTGGTTTGGATTGGAATGTGGGGCCAAGGGGTATCCACGGGAGCATGGCGTGACTAGCCTGGACTAGCCGCGCGACCAAGCTAGGGTTTCGAGTCTAAGGTCATGAGGGGACTTTAGACGGCCAGGATTTGCTCCTAGGATTGAAGGGAAACCGTTGATTGTTGCCTGCCTTCACTTTGATAGTCGCGTGTGGAAGGCCAGCATGGTGGAGCGGCATGAGGGGCCATGGCAAGACTTGTTTGGCATGGCGCGACTAGCTTGGCTAGGCACGCGACCAAGCTAGGGTTTTGGGCCTAAAGTCATGAGGGGACTTTAGACGGCCAGGATTTTCTCCTGGGATTGAAGGGAAATGGTTGATTGTCTCCTGGTTTCACTTTGATAGCCGCATGAGGAAGCCCAGCATGGTGGCGCGGCATGAGGGGCCATGGCAAGACATCTTCGTCATGGCGCGACTAGCTTGGCTAGGTACGTGACCAAGCTAGGGTTTTGGGCCTAAAGTCGTGAGGGTACTTTAGACGGCCAGTCTTTGCTCCTGGGATTGAAGGGCAACCATTGATTGTCGCCTGGTTTCACTTTGGTAGCCGTGAGGAGAAGGCCAGATGGGTGGCGCGGATAGCATAGCTAGGGCCATGGCATGGTGCGATTGGCATGGCGCGGCTAGCTTGGGCTAGGTGTGGATGGAATGATTTTCCATTGGCACAAGGGCGCGACTAGCATGGTTGGCATGCCTTGGCGTGGTAGGGTGTGGCTGGCATGATTTTCCATTGGCACACGAGATGTGGCTAGCATAGCTAGGGACATGGCATGGTGCAATTGGCATGGCGCGGCTAGCTTAGGTTAGGTGTGGCTGGCATGATTTTCCATCGGCACAAGGGTGCGTCTAGCATGGTTGGCATGCTTTGGCGCGGTTCAGGTGTGACTGGCATGATTTTCCATTGGCACACGAGATGTGGCTAGCATAGCTAGGGCCATGGCACGGTGAGATTGGGATGGCGTGGCTAGTTTGGGATAGGTGTGGTTGGCATGATTTTCCATCGGCACAAGGGTGCGGCTATCATGGTTGGCATGCTTTGGCGCAGTTCGGGTGTCACTGGCATGATTTGCTATTGGCACACGAGATGTGGCTAGCATAGCTAGGGCCATGGCACGGTGCGATTGGCATGGCGCTGCTAGCTTGGGCTAGGTGTGGATGGCACGATTTTCCATCGGCACAAGGGTGCGGCTAGCATGGTTGGCATGCTTTAGTACAGTTCGGGTGTGGTTGGCATGATTTTCCATTGGCACACGAGATGTGGCTAGCATAGCTAGAGCCATGGCATGGTGCGATTGGCATGGCGCGACTAGCTTGGGCTAGGTTGTGGCTGACATGATTTGTCATTGGCACACGGGGGGGAATTAGGGTTTGGTTTGTCGTAACCCTAATTTGAAACATACCCCGGTAATTATTAGAGACATATTAAAATCTTTTTATTAAATGCTCCTAGTAAATTCTTGTTTTAAATATCGGTTAGGGTTTAGCGTTTTACAATTTTAACCCTAAACTAAAAACCACCATCAACACCTCCACAAATGAATCCTACTAGGTAAGAATCGAAAAACCCACCAGTTATTTTGCCATTAGATTGAAAAAATAGGTTCGATTGATGGTTTTAGGGTTTCCAGTAAAGGTTTTCTGAAGAACTTATGGTTGGGAACTCATATCGTCCTGGCCGAAATTGTATATAACGGTTGGGACGTCAAGAACTCCCTGCCATTAATGTCTTAAGTGGTTGGGAAAATTTGAAAACCAACCCGTAACTGTATTTAACAGATGGGTGTTTCCCAACCGTAAGTTGTCCTGTATTTGCAGAGTAAAATTGGGTGATGAGTGTTTCGGCTGGGAGTTCTTGACGTAAATGAAATTTCCTAGCCATTGTTTTTAATTTCCATCCGATATTTTTTTTACGGCGAGATAATCCGCATATTTCTAAGCCGAAACTAGGTTTACGGATGGGTTATATGTTATTTCCAAACCGTAATTTTATCACTCCTTGTGAATTGGTCGTATCTTCTGATATGTTTTTCATAATGTTTAGGAGGAACTATGAAAAGGAGAAAGAACCCCAGGAAATACCAATGTGTGATATTGCTACGATGATGGTACTAATGTGTGATATTCTTTTGTTTTTGTATACGTTGCTCAAATTATGTACCACTATTAATTGAATGGTGTGAAAACAGGTCAAGAGAGCTAAGTGGATTGCCAGTGGACTGATACCTAACATTGAGGAGGTTCTATATTTGGATTGCGACCAACAAAGAACACTGATTAGGAGGCTTCAGGAGTTACATAATCCAGCCAAGGATGATCTCAATACTAACGACGAGGATGATTGGATCAGTCTTTCCCAAACTCCCAAAAGTTCTTCATCATCTTCTAAGGAAGTTCCTTCGATTATTGGTCGTAGTGGATGATTGTAGGTTATGTACTTGTTTAAGTCAGACTTTTAGCATGTTTTAGGTTAGGGATTTGGGTGATTTACTTTTCATACTTACTTTTCATTATGCAGACTTAACTTTGTATGAATGGATGCTAGTGTTTTGATTCTTAATGTATCAGATTCTTGTTTAAGTATAATATTATATTAATTACGGCTAGGATTTCAAGCCGTAAACCTGACTATACCCATATTTACGGGTAGGAATCCTGGCCGTATTTAGTTGTACGGTTTGGTTTCTCAGCCGTAAATAAGTATAATATGAAACTGAAATTCCAAGAAGAGTTATAATGAGTGATTCAAAATACATAGGTTCACACCACATTGTGATCATATTATCATTTTAATCACCACTCTACAAAAAACATTGTTATCATATACCTTCACATGACATTTACTCATAGTCATCCTCATCGGAACTCATTAGTACACACAACAGGCCATCCCTCGACAACTGTAATGCCTCCTACAAATGAAATTTTTCCTCGAACCTATGGCACCAACCCATTGGTATTTCTCCGTCACATCCGTCTACCCTCCTTAATGGAGGTAATGGGCATCCATGTTTCAATTGGAGGCCGATATAATGGGTTATCCATGATGACTATCTTTGGAGATTCTTCTTCAGTAAAAATACGTCTTGTTGGTGCGTAAGTAACACTATGTGCATAAGAGATGGAATGAATAATGCAATGGAATGCGTTGGTGAGTATATGGCCACATATTGGCATTCTCATCCAATACTCACTTTTCAATGTAGTGTTGCCCATTAAACGCCGTTCAAATGCTTTGAACTCCTCGTTTAGCATCGCCTCCGTGTCATTTCTTTCGAATCTCATCATTTCCTTGTAGAAATCGGGGAAAAGACGTAGTTCAAGCAAACACTTTTTCCTTACAGAAGTAATTTGGTCGTCACCCCATTCTTTTGCCTCCTCAAAAGGTCCAAGTTGATCTACGAACACATGGTAACCACAATTTTTGTCGCCCTCAACATCGTCGGTGGACTTGACGTACTATTTTTAATAAAATATGGTAAAAAATGCATGTATTTTTTGTATATCGTGTAACTAGTTTGGATATAATTACCTTCCTCATTATAGGGGGTGATTTCATCGGACCTACATCCAAGTAAACCGTCTCTTTCTCACCGTCAAGGTTACTAACAACTCTTTGTGGTTCGACCATCGGTGCTTTTCCTTTGACATGATTACCTCGGCTTCTCGTTAATTGCTTAATACCAACCGCACCACCAAATTTTCTTTGGAAATAACTAGCTTCTTTTGTTGTTGAATCTTGTTGGGATGGAACTACCGAGTCTTTAATTTTGACTCCACTATCAACTTTTCTTTTTGAATTCTCTTGGGATGCAACAACCACATTCTTCTTGCGGATTTTTACCTTTGTTCCACTAGCTCGGCTTGGTCCGCCTTTTTCCATTTCCTTTCGTTTAAGGGTGTTGAGATCGTTCAACTTCTCAAAACCCGAATTATCTCTTCGCATTGAAGGAGTCAATTGTGGACCCTCCTGAACCTTTCTCCTACCTTCCGCCCTTTCCTGTTTCTTTGTTATCTTCTTCGAAATCCTACCCTTGCCTTGCTCCTTGTTAGGTTCTAAAATATCATCTCTAGTGCATGGACGGTTGAATTTACTCATTTCATACAACCAAAGTTGTCTTTGCTCTGGTAGTAAGGAAGCATACTTTTCAAAAAGTTCTTTATGTACCTCCGTGTCGCAAAACACGTCCCCAAAACCTTCATCGGGTGATGGATCTTTAAATCCTAGTTATTTCCAAAATGGATCTATATCTTGGATCGGAATCATCCTGTGGGATAATTTGCTACTGCATGCCTACATGGGAGCCCCATAGACGACTTAATGGGACAATTACATCCCATTCCCGGTGGATAATTGTGTTCTTCCCAAGCCTCCACTTCCGTTGTCATTTTTAGGATTGCCCATTGAGAAACATATAAAATTATTCCCCGGAGCCAAAGGCTTTCCCGGTAGTCGACAACCGTTCTAGATCGGCTCTTTTTAAATAACCCTTTAATTCTATCAAGATCATGCTTGAAATACTCGACCATAGCTTCAAAAACAACAACGAATTCACCATCACAACCATTTAACTTACTCTTGAACCGATAATAAGCCGACTCCACCGTTCTTGTGGCTTGATTGTCATAATGTCTATAACGGTTTACCCATGCACTAACAAACATTTCTTTGTGAGGATCCAATAACTCGTCCTTCAAATATGTTATAACATCCGGGTAGGTTGACCATTATTTCATTACATAACTCTCCCTTTGGAAATATAGTGGTTCCGTGAGCTACCATATTAGTTCTTCCCAATCTTTTTGAAAATCCGCCCAAAGCACCTCGGTTATCTTGTCATTCATCTCGAACTTTTCTTTTTCTTCTGGTTGTTTCTCCAATGGTATATTTTTAATCCTCTCCATCTCGGTCTTCTTTGCTAGCCATATAACCCTCTTGCAATTAGTTTGCACATTGTTCCATATATGAAACGTGCAAAGAAGATGAAGCACGTAGGGGAAAACACGGGGGTATGGCCCATGGCCCTTATCCGTAATCAACACCTCAAACCTTCTTGATACTTTCTCCTTAACTCCTTCATCAAGAAACAAAACCTAATGGTAAATGTATAACCTTCTTGATACAATAACTTCACCTTTTGCAATGCCCACAAATAACTTTCCTTCATCTCGTCTTTCAAGAAACAAAACGCAATGGTAAATGTCAACTTGGTAGATGTTTGCCCAACAAAGTTCAATATCGGCATGTTGTACCTGTTAGTTTTATACGTGCAATCCATAAATAGAATTTGATGAAAGCATCTTGCCAATTGTACACATTCCGGATTGGCGATGAAAAGATATTCCACTTCCTTTTCTTTATTCGTACCATAAACGGTAGTACTTTGCCTCCTCAAACAAAAACAATAATTGTTTCATAAGCACTCTCTCTTTCCATGACTCTTTTCTAAATTTTTATCTTTCGTTATAGATTGTTGACAATGAGGATGAGTTTTGGGGGTTTAACACCTTAACGGCACTAAGAATATTAATAGGTCTTGTGCGTCTTTTAATCAACACGTGTACTAACTCCTTCTCTAAGGGGTTCAGCCTTTCCGAATAAGGATGGTTGATCAAACTCTCCGGAATAGGATGAGTATGATAACCCGAGACGACTTTATCCATATACCACATTTCCGTATCGGCGTTACATTTAAATTGAAGCTTAAAAGGGCATCCGCACTTCTTCGTATTATATACTCCCTTCTTCCTTGTGGTTTTTCGTATATACTCACTACCCTTTTTCCAATGGCTCTCATACTTTCCACTACACTCGCAAACCATTTCAAAGCGGTCGGATTTAACTTGTTTATTCAGGACTATGATGCACATCTTTTTCAACCCTTGTGCTCGAGCCCACTTATTTGCATCTTCCTTATCTTCCCACTCATAGTTGTTTGCATAGTGAGCACTTGTGTCCTCGGAAACTTGCATAGGTTGGGGTTGATCAATAAACACCTCTTCATCTTCCATACGCACCTCTTCATCTTCTATACGCACCTCTTGGTCTTCCACCGGAATGTATGGTACAATCTATAATAGAATGACATATGTCACATAATTATTCACAAAAGAAATTTAAACACTCAAAAAGGTCTGGGTAAACCAGTGATATTCCAGCCTTCATATAGTAAACGGGTCGATAAGTTATCTCCCAATGGTCATAAATAAAACGGCTAGGTCGAAAAGTATAATTCCGAACCGTAACATTGTTATGTCCAGGTATTCCAAGACGTAAATTGTCCTATAACTGCAAGAGATGAACTACGGCTGTGACGCCCCGGTTTTCAGGCCCGGATACTAAGCCCATGCTCGTTAAGTAATTCATTTGGGCTTAATTAATTCATGTCCGTTTTAAGACTTTGTCGCAGCGGAATACTCAGAAAATTCATTTAGGAAAATTTAACCGTAGATTTAACCTAATTTGAAAGCCACCGGAATAAAAACACATTTTGGTTCTCAAATAAAAATACTAACATCGTTCAAGTCTTAAGATTAATTAATAAGAAACGATTTCAACCCCAAATTGTAAAACTGAAAACATACCAAGGTGGATTACTAGAATTTTACAAGCTTCATGCGAGTTCCAAAATTTATCAGATGTTATACGGATAAAATATACTAGATTTGTTCCCGTGCTATGCACCGGGCATTCTTTTCTTTTAAATTTGTTGTGCGCGGGGATTCGCCCCGCCCTGTGGTGATGCATTTTTGATTTGGTGTGCGTTGGGCTTTGTCCCGCCCCATGGAGATGCATTTTTTATTTGGCTTCGTCCCGCTCCGTGGCGATGTATTTTTGATTTGGTGTGGTGGGGCAAATACATTAAATAGGTGGAGAATATGTGCAGATTATATTTATTATTTCTTTTAACTCGGTGTACGTGGGGCTTCGCCCCTCCCCGTGGCAATGTTTTTGATTTTGGAATTTTCGTTGATCGAGCTGGATGATTTTCCTTCAGTTTTATCTTCTTTATATAATTGACCTCCTTAAGCAAATTAATACCATATCAATCCCTTTATGCCATTAGGATACAATGAAACATCTGAGCGAAACTGCTCTGACCTTCTTCAAACCAACAAAAGCACCAAATACTCAAACTATTTCTCACCATGTTTAATGCATCTATACAGATAAGATGGTTTATTTACGATTGCAATGCATAGAAAAATAAAACACATTTCGTAGTTCATGGCTATTAAAAAAAACACATTTAGCTTGTCAAAACCAAAGATCCCAACTCCGCATACACCAAGTTAAAAGAAAAAGAAGTATCGGTTGAGTAGATTTGTGCCCGTACATATTTTTTTTCTTTCAAGTTAGTGTGTGCGGGGCTTCGCCTCCCTCCGTGGCGATATTTATTTGATTTAGTGTGCGGGGTCATCGCTCATCCCATGGCGATGCATTTTTGATTTGGTGTGCGTGAGGCTTCTCCCTCCCCGTGACGATGTATTTTTGATTTGGTATGGAGGGAAATTATATTAAATAGGTTGAAAACATGTGCAGATGTTATTTATATTTTCCTTTTATTTTAGAAGAAAATATGTGTGAAATATGTGGAATTTTTATCCACTTATATATTAATTTGGAAAAAAAATCCTAATATGGTAGGTACTCGATTTCCAAATAATTTGGACTTCCATAAAATTCCGAACACGATAAGTTAGGTTTCCCTTTTGGGTTCGTAATTTTTAAACCAATCATATGTTCGTAATTTTTTTAATGTTTTTTCTATTCTTTTTAAACCAATCACACATTGCCAAGTGTCCTTCCCAAAACGCTCGTTTCACAAAACCCAAAAAGGATTTATTTCGGTCAATAGGAAGCAAGGGTTTCCTCATCGTTAAATGTGGGAGTTTTATTTATCTAGCTTTTAAGTCTTTAGATAATTCAATTGATAGTTGTCGTGTCTTTTTGTTACTCTTTTTCTTCTTAATAAAATGACGATGAGAATTGATAGTTGCCCCTGTCTTTTGTTATTCATTTTTTTTTCCTAACAGATACTGAAAATTGATAGTTTTCGGTGCCTTTTTGTTACTCTTTTTTAGTTAAAAAAAGAAAATAAAATAAATGACAAAAATTGATAATTGCCCGTGCATTTTTGTTATAACCTCCAGCGAAGATGTTTATATTTTTAAGAATTTGTTGAAACTTTTAGTTTTGTTAGCGCATCTCCGGACTAAAATGGGGTTGTGAAGTTAGTGGGGCTTCATGAAATCCCCCCTCAACTTTAGTAATTAAGAAAAAAGATGTGCATCTAGATGATCTACTGTATTAAATTAGTCAAGAATCGTACTTCCATGGCAAGGTTCGTAGTTTAGGCACACCGAGCTCAATAATGGCCGAATGGGAGAGATCTTTGCTGGGTCCAAAAATCAGAATCATGCATGCTCTATTCGATGTTGTTTAGTTCCGTATATATAGATTATCAAAGGATTGTTTAGTTCCGTAAATATAGATTATCAAAGGATAGTTGATTAACAGAGAGTATCCTTGTTCTGCAAGGAGAGGCGAAATAGTTTTGGTGTTTGCATCGTACAACATGATCATATGGTGCAATTCGACATTCCTCTCTTGTCATCTAATTGTGTAGCTAGGCATGTGTAGACACAATTACTAAGTAAACTCCCGGGACAAAAATAAGTCTTCGTTTATTGATAATGTAAATATGGGTCCGGTTATTGTAACGTATGATTTTAACTTAATCTATAATATTTTACGTAAAACGTAGATTATCTATTAATCTGACGGAATTACTCGCTCAAAATGATAAGATTAATGGCTCGGCTGGAACCCAATCGAAGCCGCATCAAATCTACTTGTTTGGCGGAAGAGATCGATGTAATATCTTTTTGTTGCCTAAAAAAACTGATGTAATATTTATCTTTTTCATGAGAAGGAACATATGCAGAATAATCTTCGTTTTTTTCCCGAAAGCTTGAGAGGTATATCAAAGTTTTTGTATACTTTTTGGTTTCATTTTTTCATAGATTTATCGGCTTCTAGAGAGGACATACATGGATGTCAATGATGGTGATCCCCAAACTGAGAATCACAGGCTTTACAATAAAAACAGGACATAGGATATCAAACAAACCAAGTGCTAGACATTCTAACCTAAAATCAGGACATAGGATATCATCGAATCATGTAAGACCTTTTTTTTCGTAAATAAAACCTTTCTCCAGTTTTGGGGTGTGCAAAACATATTCTTCCAATGCTTGTTACACCTCCTGATTATAGGAGAAAAGGCCTAGATGAAAATCAATGTCCTAAGTAGATTTGGAGGGAATAAAGGAGAATAATAATCTGATGCTGTGTGAAAAAGAACAACAAACAAAGTTCTAAACCATTTCCAAGAATTTCAGATAATTTGCTCTGTATATATTTTGTCGGATACGAATATGAAAAATATCTTTTGAAGAAGAAGATCAAAATATCACGTGTCATTATTTTAGGTAAAAAGGGATTTTAGTTACGGCTTGAGTTGGCTTTGAGCCGAGCCATTTAGAAATTTTGTAGTTTAAGATTAGTAATTAAGTCCGTTAGATTAATTGATAATCTACGTTTTAGACGAAACGTGGTAGATTAAGTCAACATTTTAAGTTACGATAACCGGCCCGAATAAATATATGCACCAAGTAATTTTAACCGATTTCCTTTTTTTTTGGTGTGTCAACGATTTCCTTTTTTTACAGGAATTCCTTTTTCAGAGTTTCACGTTATTTTTTATTTATTTTAATTTAACGGTTTGGACGTGAGTTTTGTCCACCCTTACTAAAGTACAGTTAAGTATAGGTGTAAACACGGTGTAACTAAATAATTCAAGTTTAAATTCTAGCATAAGTATTGTCTACCTACTTTTTTTAAACACCGTTACTAACGGACAGTTAAGTATTTGATGAATCAAAATTGTAACCAAATTTTAATTACTACAACCAATAGAGTTATGTCAAGTGTCCTCACCATAGCTTCTACATTAGAAAAGGCTTTTCTAGGCCAATAGGAAGCGAGGGTTTCATCACCGTTTAATGTGAAAGATTTATTTGTCAAGGCCTTTAAGGAGGAAGATATTGTAAATACTATTAGGAGTAAATTATTCAGGATTTTTTTTAATTGAGTTAAGTATCCTATAACTACAGTCAAACGTGTAGTTGACCATAACTGCATAAAATGAAAACTGTACCATTTTGTTTTATAAAAATTATATAAAATCACAAACAACTCCAAATTGGATGCGGTTTGTCATTTTAGAAAGATAAAATATACATAAATATTTTTACAGATAGATACCAAGATCTAAAAACCAATGTATCATAGTTCTAAAATAGGATATTTATGAGATATTTAAAACAATCGGATATTTTCTGGATTTAACAATGGTACAAAGAATTATATTAAAAATATGTATACTACTTAAAAAAATCTATAAGTTTCACAAAATGTCCCTTAAAATGTTTTACATTTGTTACAAAAAGAATCATATCAAAACCTATTGGGAATTAAAAATGATAAACAGTCAACTCAATACCAAACAATATTTTACAGCTTTAAATATAAAACTAATTACATCTTTGAACTAGAATTTTACGCTAAAACAACAATATTAAGGATCTAAAATTATTCTCTAAGCTCCACGTTGATCAACTCCTTGTCATGCGTCAAATCTGGAATTTTTGTCATAATACGACGTGAGTTTTGACACTCAGTAGGCAAAGAATCAACAAAACATTTTATGCAATATTTTTCAATCCCTTTTAAAAACATCTAGCATGGTTAACAACACATGGAAACACCTCATCCATAAACGATAATAAATTCAATCAATCCGCTCGCCCCAGGGAGCCCCACGTGGGTTTAGGAAACAAAACCGTTCCCAAGGATATCTCGTATCCCGTCATAAATAATTTTTAAGAATCACAATCTATGGACCGCAGCCCAACATTCATAATCATGCTCCACTACACCAAATCAACGGTTTAGAGACATATATATATGTTGCCTTGATTTTATGAGACACATATAAGTGTCTCAATTTTGGCGTTGGGAATGTTTTGAGACATATTAAGAGACGTTTATAAGCATCTCTTAATGAAATTTTGAGACATTTATATGTGTCTCTTAAATAAATTTTGAGACCTTTATATGTGTCTCTTAATTAATTTTTGAGACATTTATATGTGTCTCTTAATTATTTACCGATGGTTTATTAAGTGAACCAATTTTATTGTTCTTGTTATTTAAAGCGACGCATAAAAAATTAACAGACGCTTATATTCGTCTCAAATAAAATTCATATTTAATATATATATATTTAAAATTTTCTCCACCTGCCCATTTAATTTCCGGCACCAGAATACAGGTATATCTAGTCACTCCATTCACAATCAAATATGAAACCATTATTCAATCAAAATTCTATTATCACATATGAATCCATCCATCCATCCATCCATACATACAATCAATCAATTCTATTTCTTTGATCATAATTTTAACAAAACAAACTATGGATAACAGATCTGTCTCTACAATTTGGGATGAAGGTTGAGCATATTTAGAGTTTCTTGTTCAATCAATGTCACCGGACTTCATCATGCATATGCAGTGGATACATTTTCTACAAGAATTTAAGAAATTACCTACAACTTGTTCACTCAAATCGTATTACGCTTATCCAACTTTGTCTTCTGATTTCCTTATAATGCCACCTGATGTAAACGGAACATCTCTAGGAGTCAGTTTACATACCAAAGAAACAGAACATATGGGAACAATTTCTAGACATATACCTTTACTATAGCTTCTTGTTCTGATCTTTCCACTTTTATTTAGTCTAGTAGCACCAAACATAAAGTTTCCCTTTTCTTCTCCTGAATATTTGCAAGTTAGTCTTCAAAGAGAGACAATAGAGATAGTGAAAACTGTTAGGGACCTAGTGCTATATGTAAAGCAATAAGGTCAAAAGATAGTTCATTTTATAAATTGGATAAACAATTGTGGAAACATACAGGAAATCAATACCCCAATTATGTGAAATAGGTATGTTAAAATTCATATTCAAATTCAAATTCAAATATCTACAATTTCATTGGTTGAAGCACATAGTATACCTCAATGGTAAGTGGTAACAGAACAGTGAAGCTTCAAAAACAGTTATTGTACTTAAAAAATTACTGTACTAATAACTCCAAGACAAGAAAGGAAGGAGATTCATCAGATAACTTGCAAGGAAGGAGATTCATCAGATAAAAAATTACTATACTAATAACTCCAAAACAAGACAAAAATTATTGTAATAATAACTTGCAAGGAAGGAGATTCATCAAATATACTGTTAGCATGATCCAAGCCTTGATCATGTTGATGACCTAAGTGATAATTGGACCCTTTCTCTGGGCTGGGAGTGTCTACATGAGTTGATGATGTAGGTGCCTTGCATTTCATGCAGTTCAACATCTCCTAAGAACAAGAATAGATAAAATCATTATCTATAAACTATTAAACTTGAACATACTTCCTACATTACAACAAGTCAGAACTTAAAACCTACCTTCACTACGCTGCCCAAGGACCCCAATTCACCTTCAATACCAATAAGTTTACCGCCCATAAACCCCACATCGGCTTCAATTTTGTTTAGTTTAAGAGCATTCTCATTATCTCTTTGTTGAAGGGCATAATATGCAATTGCTTCCATTCCGACTTGCTTCTTCGACATATGGGATGAGTAGCCACGAATCCCACCACTTCTTTTTCTTCAAAAACACCTCCTCCAGTTCAGCTGAAACCATATTACTAGAACTTGGTTGTTGTCCTTTTCCTTTGTTCCTATCCAGAGCCCCTGATACTTTGCCCTGCATTTAGATTGAAAATATGTAGTTGGAATAAATACTATTTACCAATGAGATCAGAAAGACCAAAAATAGTAGGTGCTGGTAGACATATATACAAGTTACTTGTTACAAATAAAAGAACTTACATGCACTTCAAGTACACTAGGATGGACAGTCCCGTCACATCTTAAATGTCCATATATCCACTTCTATGTAGTCGACGGTGGTACCACTTTTTCGCTCGTTTCGTCCTACAAATACAGATATAGCTGGATGGTTATCTACAAATACAAGTAACGAAAGATCAAAAAAAAAAAAAGATCAGGAACATGAATACTTAATAACTTATGCTTCTTGTTGTGGTATGTGCACCTCCCAAGTGTATGGTGGATAGTGTTTTTGGCCTTGATTTCTGCATTCACCTTATTCTTTGCTATCTTTTCAGGATTTTTCTCCATATCAACAAATTTCTCCCATATATTTGGATTAATGCCATCAATCCCAGGTGGAACATCTGCTCTTACACTTTCTCAGATTTCAGGTGTGAGTTTTGGAAGTGCTTCATCTTCCTTCTCAGCCTCAGCTTCAGCCTCAGGTATTTCAACTTCATCCCTTATTGCTTGTTCTACTCTAAGAGATGCTTTTTCTGCTTCTCTAAGAGCTTTTACTATCCGTTTTAATGCATGCATTAACTCATATTTGAATCGCATGTAATATGGTGGAAATGACACTTCAATGATTCCACGGAAGACTGCTGGGTCAACAGTCAATGAAAATTCACCCTAATATACACATTAAGATCAATAGTCAGAAATAAGATCCAATTTGGCTTGAAAAGATTAATACAATAAAAGAAATAGTTTTGTTATCATACCATCAAATCGTTCCACACATCGTCTTTAAAATTGTAAGGGACCAACCTCCACTCCTTGTATGATATAGGAATATGACTCCTTATGAGCTCTCCTACCCTAGTAGCGAATCTCGATGTTGCATCTTCTTCGATCTTGCCAGCAATATTGACTTCAACAAGAAGCTTCGGTTTTGCGGATATATTTTGTTGTGATGATGTAGTAGTTGATGTAGACGGACCAGAACTGCTTCGATTTGAGGCCATTCTACTGCAAAAGAAAAAACAAAATCTTAGTCAAACGATAACACAATCAAGTAATACAGGAACCCTATCAAAAACTAAACTATTTATATTAGTCACAGAAAGAATACATGCCAGCACAACCACATTCAAAAACATATTAAACTACTCTACATTAAGCAATAGATCAATGATAACATAACCATATATTCAGATAACTAAAACATAAGGTGAAAGTAATGTTCCTATTACACTATCAGAAGCAAACTACAAAGATTAATGTTCCTATAACACTATCAAAAGCAAATTACACCCGTTGAACCAATAAGTCAACCAAGTTGGGCTCATCCACAGTTACCGATTGAATTTCTTCGAAATCAGGCTTTATCAAGTCGTCCACATGTCTTGTCATGCCCATTGGTGAGTGAATCACAACAGACTAATCAGGATTCTTCAAATCTTGATAATAATAAACTTTCTTGGCCTCAAATTCCATTATAGATGGTTCATCATTGTATTTTTCGATGCTTTTGAACCTATTCAAGTTTACCACCACCAGGTTTGAATCTAGGCAGAGTTTACACCCAAGACTCTTGCTTTCCACCATCACCCAGTCACAATAAAAGACCACCTCCATAAAATTTGTGTAGTCAACCTCCAGAATTTGAAGAATCACACCATAATATTTGGTCTTCTGATCTTGGAGGTTTTTATCTAAACTGCTAGCCCTGAATGTGGTAGTAGCTTCAAACCAGACCCCATTATCCTGTGTAACATGTTTTTCATCAAAGCACTTTGGAGAGAACGTATAACCGTTTACCCGATACTTTTCAAACTGTTTTGCTCCTACTGGTCCCTTTACATAGCGCCACAATTTCCCATTCATCTTTCCCTTTTTTTCCAACTGCGAGCAGTAAGAACTTGTTAGTAAAAACACACAAGTTACATGTAACGACATAAATTGAGTAACATAGTTACAGAATAAACTTCGACACACCTTAAAATACAACCATTTGATGAAATTTTTCTGTCGTTCTATCTCGCTGATTGATTTCCCTTTCCCATTTGAATTAACATACACTTGGTCACAATATTCACTACAATCCAGTTAGTTGTCATAACCAATTAGTACCATAGTTGTCATAATAATTAGTACCAAAAAGATAAGAAAAGCTGATACAAAATGGTAACAGAAAGATAACCCACCTATAGTAGTCTGCTACACCTTCTATTTCACGACGAAAAAGCACCCATCGACGAATTTTAATCAACTGAATAGTAGTCAAAGTCACAATTTCATCTCCATAAATAGGCCCTTCATTACTATACTCATATTCATGGTCTAAGAAGGCTTCTTGTGTAGCTCTGTGATTGCCATCCTTCGCATTTGACAAGTGTTCCATCGCATGCACCGCCGATTCAGAGGTAAGGTGCGCTTGTTCAATCGACCCTTCCACATAACGTTTGTTACTTGGTAAGTTTTTACAACTCTTCATCGCTATGCTTAACAGAAACAATGCAAGTTAATATGAAACAAGTATCAAATAAAAAAGAACTGCAAATAAAGATGGTAAATGTAAGGTGCATACCTTTCAAAGGGATACATCCATCGGTATCGAACTGGTCCACAAGTAAGTGTTTCATCCTTTAGATGCACCACAAGGTGGATGCTAATATCAAAAAAGGAAGGAGGGAAGTACTTTTCTATCACACATAATGCCTTAGAAACCATGAATTTGGCATGTTGAAGTTCGGTTTTGATTAGAACTTTTTCACACAAGATCCTAAAGAATAAGCTCATCTGGTGAAGCGCCTTACGAAGATCTGGGTACCTCGGGAAAGCATGTTGAAGCAGCACTGGAAGCAAGTATTCCATAATCACATGATAGTCATGTGACTTCAAACAACTCAGACCCGGAGGCTTAACTGTCACATTGTTTCCGAGATTGGATGAAAATCCAGAAGGGAACTTCATATTCTTCAAAGTCTTTAAGAAATTATCTCGTTCTTCTTTGCTTAAAAGGAAACCGGAAATCGGTACAATTTCCTTTCCTGTTACAGTGTCTGTAGTGATCCATTGCCCACTATGAATGTTCATCTTCCTCATATCTTCTCATGCTTTGACACTATCTTTGGACTTGCCCTTTATGTAGAGAAGCGTATCTATCAAATGCTCAGTAAAATTCTTCCCGACATGCATTACATCTACACAGTGACGATAAGAATTATACTTCCATGTAGGGATTTCAAACAGACGCGCCCTCTTATAAAAAGCTTTACTTGGAGAATCAACAGCATCACAACCAACTTCCTCATAACAATCCCTCTTTCTCTTTTTTCCAGCTTTGGAAAGCTTCCCAGGTAAATACTCAATGTTCGAAGTCTTTAACAATACATCTTCTTCACTTAATCGAGATGGTGGAAATTTTCTCTCTGCAGTCTTTAGTCCTAGATACTTTCCAGACCTAAAGGGATGTTGTGTCTTAAGAAACTTGCGGTAGTTTAAGTACACTATCTTCCTGCAGTGACCCAGCCATATACTTTATGTCTCATCAGCACACAAAGGACAAGCTTTATAGCCATGTGTTGTACACCCTGACACATTCCCATAAGCTAGTAAATCATGTATGCTCCACATAAGAATAGCTCTGCAGATAAAAGTTTCTTTTCGATACATATCAAAAGCAGCGAAACCATCAATCCAAAGTTGAATCAATTCATCTATCAAAGGTTGAATAAACACACAAATGTCTTGACCCGACGCCTTCTGTCCCGGTATTAAGAGCGACATTATCTGAAATTATTCTTTCATGCACAAAGAGGGTGGAAGATTATACATCACCAAGACTATCGGCCAACAACTGTAACTAGTGCACTGAATTCCCCACGGATTGAAGCCATCAGTGTAAATACCTAGCCAAACATTTCGCGCCTCAGCTGAAAAATCAGGCCACCTTGTCTTCATATTCTGCCATTGGAGTGAGTCTAATAGATGACGCATATACTTGGGAGAACTCTGTGCTTCATCATGACATGTCATATAGGATGTTATCCATGATATGGTATAGAATCTCTTAAGTCTCGGAGCAAGCTTAAAATGTCTCAATACCTTGCAAGGAACTTTTGTAGTTATTGGTCCATCTTTACCCTGTTTCACTACATACCTAGATGCTCCACAGTTGGGACACACAGTTTTTTTCTCATTTTCTTTTTGGTACAAAACACAATGATTAGGACATGCATGAATGGACTCAGCCTTCATTCCTAGATCTATCAGCATAGATTTTATTTTTTGGTATTTTGCAAGAAAAGTGTTGCCTTTTGGGAACCAATTTTTCAGTCGTCCCAAGAGATATGTAACACTATTTCCTGACCAACCAAACATCTTTTTCATATGTTGTAGTTTTACAATTACACTAAGTGTTGTTTCATCACCTTCATAACCTGGATAAATCTTTTCCTTCGCTAACTCCTTATACTTGTGGTATTTCTTACCTAAGTCTGGCTCCTCACCACCTTCGTTCACATCCTTATTTAACCCTTAAAATACTCCATGCACCTTGTCGACAAAGTCCCCTAATCTACATTGTTCACCACTAATGTTCTCTTGTACATGTTCCTCAACAGAAATTTCTTCCTCTACATTGTATACGCTACATTTTCAACATCCACATTTTCTTTTACATGTTCCAGTACTACTTGTGATGATATGGTGGACTTCTCCACATATAGACACCAAAGTACATATGACTTGTCTATTAAATGTACTTCTTAATGATACTTGACTAGAGCAAAAGACATAGAATACTTATTTCTACAAATACGGCAAGGACATGGACATAATGGTGAACTTTTTATCATGTTACTATATGCAAAATCGATAAAATCAGACACCCCTTTTCTATAGACATCACAACACCTATCTTCTTCATTCATCCAACCTTTGTCACCTACTTGCACCATTCTACAACAACATAACATAGTATGTTAATAAAGGAACAAACACAACAATCTTCACACAAGCATCAACACCAACAGAAACTAAAATTGTAACAGAAAGGTTCTTTTTTAATACATTACTAAAACAAGACAAACCCAGATATAATACTCTAAAATTCAAATAAAAAATAATGCAGAGTATACATAAGCAAAAATACATCAATCAATCTATAAAACATCGTCGAATAACCTAATGATGTCAACTGAAACATGTTATAGTAACCAGCAAAACATGTAATAACAATCTTCTACCATACTCATAACCGTTCTTAAAGATCAAATATGTTATTATCACAACTAGCAAAACTCACAGACCATTCTTAAATCACAATGAATCGGCTAATAAAAGAAAAAAATGTATGATTCATCTGAGATCTAATAGATTTTAAGAAAAACACAAAAAACTGAAACCCTTACTTGTTTATCTGGTCTCTACATCAACTACAAACAAAAAGATTCAACATTTATGATTGTAACTTACTAACCTTGAGAAACAATGATGAATCTGAATCTATTGTTCTACAAACTTAAACTGAAATCTGATAAAAACCCAAGTTTGAGAAAGGGTTGAATTTCTATGAGATTCAAAAACAAAATCAGATTAAGAATATGATATTCAGCTACACTAACATGAATTAACAAACCACCAGATAACATGGAAAATACATGATGAAGTTGTGCACAAAAGCAGTATCTCTCATGTTAAAATACTGGCATAAAAATAAGTGCACTCAACACTTCAACAACTGCAAGAACATGTTAAAGATCATACACCTGTATCATACTCAGAACCTTACTCACTAAGCTAAATATCAAACACGTTAACTATCAAAACTCACAGACCAACAGTGAAAACCAAAGACATAACCCTTCATAAACACATAAATCAAACACATAACTTGCAAAATATAGAGAGAGAAAAGATAACAAATAGGGTTAGAGGTAATACCTGAATCTTCAAAGATTTTACTTCAATCTTCTTCTGCAAATTTCAAACACAAAACTTAGAAATCAAAATTTTAGGGTTCATCAATAAAAATAATTTCGATTTATAGAGAGAATACAACAAACAAATAGGGTTAGAGGTAATACCTGAATCTCCAAAGATTTTACTTCAATCTTCTTCTGCAAATTTCAAACACAGAAATTAGAAATCAAAATTTTAGGGTTTGTCAATCAAAATAATTTCGATTTCTGTAAAAGGTATATTTCTTACCCGAGGATAGAGATTTTTAGGGTTTCTAATTCTTCAATTGAATCTTCTTCTGAGAGTTTCAAGCTAAGAGCATCAGTTGAAGTTTCAAGATAGAGATTTGTAAATTATGGTTTTTTATACGGGTTTTTAGGTCAGCAAATCATACATCAGTTGAAGTTTTTTGGTTTAGTTTCTGGTTTCGTTTTGATTTAGGTTTCTCTTACTCGATTTCTCTTAATCGTTTCACTCATTTTCTCTGGGTTTTTTTTTTTGAGCTGAGAAAAGAAAAGTTTGAGAAGAAGTCGAGTGAGGGAGAGAGAGTTCGACGAGTGGCTTATTGTTCTAAGGACCAGATTTTTATTAAATTAAATATTGTCTAAATTTCAAAACACAACCCAAAATAAAGGTGGGAACTAAACTAAATGGTGGGAATAAATGTTAATCATGTTCAAATGATTTGGTGTGAGACAAAGATTTGGAGGGGAAATTTGAGGCGGGAAAAATGTTGGGGGAAAATTTAAGAGGGAAAATAATGTGAGAGATTTAGAAAATTGAAAAAGGATGGAATTTTGGAGGGAAATAATATGGAATTATAATGAAAAAGAAATGATAAATAGATATATATTAAAGTAATTAAATTTTTTAGAAACACATTTTAAGACACTTGTATGTGTAGTTGAAAAATCAGAATTAAAGCTACTCATATTTTTTATTTGAGACACTTATATGAGTGGAAGCACTAAAGACATATATATGTGTCTCGAACCAAAAAATCGATATGTCTCAAATCGGGCCAAATGGTGTAGTGCTCACAACATCGATTATCATCCATAAAAACTTGTAAATATGAATTTAATTAACAAAACCATAAATAAAAGAGTTTTAGATTGTGTTGCGCCTACCTCAAACGCTAGCAAATAATCCTAATGAAGAATAGATACAAGACACCGATCGGAAGAGATCCAAACTCCACACTCCACGATGTATGTGACAGTGATTTTCTTTTCTTTCTACACATAGTTTGTCACCGACGCAGGCTCCTCTGTTTTTCTTTTATTTTTCTATGTTTATTTTTGTCTCACTAGCAGAATAGGGAAGAGAACCGACGACTACTAATGATGGATTTATATATATTGGTGGGAATGAACTTCTGTTGATGTTATTATTATTATTTTATTATAATTTAAGATGAATTAAAGTTCAACAGACAAAATATAGTGGGTTTTGTATTCGAGTAATTGATATTAAAGTTCAAGATAGGTTAAATTAGAAAAATGTAGTGGCATACAGTCTTAATCTTTATGTTAAGTGTTTTTCAAATTGTCATCCGAAATTTTAGAATTTGAAAGCGGCAGACATAAAATAAAATAAAGTAAAGATAATTGTGAACGCACTTGCTAAATTATTTAGCCAAACAATCTGCATGCTGTAAACAATTTCAAAAGAGCAATGATTACCGCCTTGTCCTGCGTAATTCACTCAATACCCATAAACGGTCGGTCTCCCACTCAATTTTTCTTCAACTATTTGTCGGGTATCCTAAGGAAATAAATTCCTCTTTTCTATTACCAAATAGTTTTCCCATTGTAATTTTTAAAAGAGCAATGATTACCAGCTTGTCGTGCGTAATTTACTCACTCACCTAAACTCATCATCATCATTGTCTTTCATGAGACGGTTTCTTCAATTCGATCTCGCTAATCCAAAGACAGTAAAATCCCCGGTTGTACCCAATTAATTAACCTAGTCCCATAATGATTGTTATTATTTTACTTTAGGGTGTCTAATTATTACTCATCATTATTATTTTAATTTGATAAATAATTAGTACAAGTGGGTTTAGGAAACACGTAGTGGCCTAAAAAGAAAGAATAGTTAGTACTTGGTGGACAAACTAATTAGTTTGTTGGTGGACAATGATAATGTTTTATTATTGGTCCAAGTCATATTCCTCCATAATATATTACTCATAAGCTAAACTAATTTAACAACTAATATACTACCAATTGTCAAATTTGACTATTGATTTTTATTTTCATCCAAAAAAAATCAACATATAACTTCCTAGCCACGAGCTAAGGAATTTAAATGACCAAAATACCATTTTCATAAAAGACAAAAATACCCTTAAAATTGGGACGGGTATTACAACCTCACACACCTTAAGAAATTTAGTCCCTAAATTTGAAGTAGCATAGGACAAAAATTTCAAGCTAAAATGAAAAAAACACACAATTAATTTTATCGAAACACAGTTTACATTTTTTTAACTGTTTGTGCAACAACTAGTTCCCGAAGGATCTAATCGGTGCTCTGATACCAAATTGTGACGCCCCGGTTTTCAGGCCCGGCTACTAAGCCCAGGCTCGTTAAGTAATTCATTTGGGCTTAATTAATTCATGTCCGTTTTAAGATTTTTTCGCAGCGGAATACTCAGAAAATTCATTTAGGAAAATCTAACCATAGATTTAACCTAATTTGAAAGCCACCGGAATAAAAACACATTTTGGTTTTCAAATAAAAATACTAACACCGTTCAAGTCTTAATATTAATTAATAAGAAACGATTTCAACCCCAAATTGTAAAACTGAAAACAGACCAAGGTGGATTACTAGAATTTTACAGGCTTCATGCGAGTTCCAAAATTTATCGTATATTATACGGATAAAATATATACTGTAAATACTATTAGGAGTAAATTATTCAGGATTTTTTTTTTATTGAGTTGAGAATCCTATAACCACAAATCAAACGTGTAGTTGACCAGAACTGCATAAAATGAAAATTGTACCATTCTGTTTTATAAAAATTATATAAAATCACACAAACTCCAAATTGGATGCGGTTTGTCGTTTTAGAAAGATAAAAGATACATAAATATTTTTACAGAGATACCAAGATCTAAAAACCAATGTATCGTAGTTCTAAAATAGGATATTTATGAGATATTTAAAACAATCGGATATTTACTGTAATCAATACCGGTACAAAGAATTATTTTAAAAATATGTATACTACTTAAACAAAATCTATAATTTTCACAAAATGTCCCTTAAGATGTTTTACATTTGTTACAAAAAGAATCATATCAAAACCTATTGGGAATTAAAAATGATAAACAGTCAACTCAATACCAAACAATATTTTACAACTTTAAATATAAAACTAATTACATCTTTGAACTAGAATTTTACGCTAAAACAACAATATTAAGGATCTAAAATTATTCTCTAAGCTCCACGTTGATCAACTCCTTGTCATGCGTCAAATATGGAATTTTTGTCATAATACGACGAGAGTTTTGACAATCAAGAGGGGCAAAGAAGCAACAAAACATTTTATGCAATATTTTCCAATCCCTTTTAAAAACATCTAGCATGGTTAACAACACATGGAAACACCTTATCCATAAACGATAATAAATTCAATCAATCCGCTCGCCCCAAGGAGCCCCACGTGGGTTTAGGAAACAAAACTGTTCCCAAAGATATCTCGTATCCCGTCATAAATAATTTTTAAGAATCATAATCTATGGACCGCATCCCAACATTCATAATCATGCTCACAACATCGATTATCATCCATAAAAACTTGTAAATAAAAATTTAATTAACAAAACCATAAATAAAAGAGTTTTAGATTGTGTTGCGCCTACCTCAAATGCTAGCAAATAAATCATAATGAAGAATAGATACAAGACACCGATTGGAAGAGATCCAAACTCCAAACTCCACACTCCACGATGTATCTGATAATGATTTTATTTTCTTTCTACACAGAGTTTTTCATCGACGCAGCTCCTCTGTTTTTCTTTTTATTTTTCTATGTTTATTTTTGTCTCACTAGCGTAATAGGGAAGAGAACCGAAGCGACTACTAATGATGGATTTATATATATTGGTGGGAATGAACTTCTATTCATGTTATTATTATTATTTTATTATAATTTAAGATGAATTAAAGTTCAACGGAAAAAATATAGTGGGTTTTGTATTCGAGTAATTGAGATTAAAGTTCAAGATAGGTTAAATTAGAAAAAAAATGTAGTGGCAGACAGTCTTAATCTTTATGTTAAGTGTTTTTCAAATTGTCATCCGAAATTTTAGAATTTGAAAGTGGCAGACATAAAACAAAATAAAGTAAAGATAATTGTGAACGCACTTACTAAATTATTTAGCCAAACAATCCGCATGCTGTAAACAATTTCAAAAGAGCAATGATTTCCGCCTTGTCCTGCGTAATTCACTCAATCCCCATAAACGATCGGTCTCCCACTCAATTTTTCTTCAACTATTTGTCGGGTATCCTAAGGAAATAAATTCCTCTTTTCTGTTACCAAATAGTTTTCCCATTGTAATTTTTAAAAGAGCAATGATTACCAGCTTGTCGTCGCATCGTAATTTACTCACTCACCTAAACTGTCATCATCATCTTTTCAGACGGTTTCTTCAATTCGATCTCGCTAATCCAAAGACAAAAAATCCCTATTTGTACCCAATTAATTAACCTAGTCCCATAATGATTGTTATTATTTTACTTTAGGATGTCTAATTATTACTCATCATTATTATTTTAATTTGATAACTAATTAGTACAAGTGGGTTTAGGAAACACGTAGTGGCCTAAAAAGAAAGAATAGTTAGTACTTGGTGGACAAACTAATTAGTTTGTTGGTGGACAATGATAATGTTTTATTATTGGTCCAAGTCACATTCCTCCAAGTGTCAAATTTGACTATTAATTTTTATTTTCATCCAAAAAAATCAACATATAACTTGCTGGCCACGAGCTAAGGAATTTAAATGACCAAAATACCCTTTTCATAAAAGGAAAAAATACCCTTAAAATTGGGACGGGTATTACAACATTTAACCTAATTTGAAAGCCACCTGGAATAAAAACACATTTTGGTTTTCAAATAAAAATACTAACACCGTTCAAGTCTTAATATTAATTAATAAGAAACGATTTCAACCCCAAATTGTAAAACATGAAAATGTACCAAGGTGGATTACTAGAATTTTACAGGCTTCATAAAGTTCCAAAATTTATCAGATGTTATACAGATAAAATATATACTGTAAATACTATTAGGAGTAAATTATTCAGGATTTTTTTTAATTGAGTTGAGAATCCTATAACCACAGTCAAACGTGTAGTTGACCTAACTCATAAAATGAAAATTGTACCATTCTGTTTTATAAAAATTATATAAAATCACACACAACTCCAAATTGATGCGGTTTGTCGTTTTAGAAAGATAAAAGATACATAAATATTTTTACAGAGATACCAAGATCTAAAAACCAATGTATCGTAGTTCTAAAATAGGATATTTATGAGATATTTAAAACAATCGGATATTTTCTGGATTTAACAATGGTACAAAGAATTATATTAAAAATATGTATACTACTTAAACAAAATCTATAATTTTCACAAAATGTCCCTTAAGATGTTTTACATTTGTTACAAAAAGAATCATATCAAAACCTATTGGGAATTAAAAATGATAAACAGTCAACTCAATACCAAACAATATTTTACAGCTTTAAATATAAAACTAATTACATCTTTGAACTAGAATTTTACGCTAAAACAACAATATTAAGGATCTAAAATTATTCTCTAAGCTCCACGTTGATCAACTCCTTGTCATGCGTCAAATATGGAATTTTTGTCATAATACGACGAGAGTTTTGACAATCGAGGGCAAAGAAGCAACAAAACATTTTATGCAATATTTTCCAATCCCTTTTAAAAACATCTAGCATGGTTAACAACACATGGAAACACCTTATCCATAAACGATAATAAATTCAATCAATCCGCTCGCCCCAAGGAGCCCCACGTGGGTTTAGGAAACAAAAGCTGCTCCCAAAGATATCTCGTATCCCGTCATAAATAATTTTTAAGAATCATAATCTATGGACCGCATCCCAACATTCATAATCATGCTCACAACATCGATTATCATCCATAAAAACTTGTAAATAAAAATTTAATTAACAAAACCATAAATAAAAGAGTTTTAGATTGTGTTGCGCCTACCTCAAATGCTAGCAAATAATCATAATGAAGAATAGATACAAGACACCGATCGGAAGAGATCCAAACTCCAAACTCCACACTCCACGATGTATGTGACAGTGATTTTCTTTTCTTTCTACACATAGTTTTTCACCGACGCAGGCTCCTCTGTTTTTCTTTTATTTTTCTATGTTTATTTTTGTCTCACTAGCAGAATAGGGAAGAGAACCGACGGCTACTAATGATGGATTTATATATATTGGTGGGAATGAACTTCTGTTGATGTTATTATTATTATTTTATTATAATTTAAGATGAATTAAAGTTCAACAGACAAAATATAGTGGGTTTTGTATTCGAGTAATTGATATTAAAGTTCAAGATAGGTTAAATTAGAAAAATGTAGTGGCAGACAGTCTTAATCTTTATGTTAAGTGTTTTTCAAATTGTCATCCGAAATTTTAGAATTTGAAAGCGGCAGACATAAAATAAAATAAAGTAAAGAACAATGATTACCGCCTTGTCCTGCGTAATTCACTCAATACCCATAAACGGTCGGTCTCCCACTCAATTTTTCTTCAACTATTTGTCGGGTATCCTAAGGAAATAAATTCCTCTTTTCTATTACCAAATAGTTTTCCCATTGTAATTTTTAAAAGAGCAATGATTACCAGCTTGTCGTGCGTAATTTACTCACTCACCTAAACTGTCATCATACTGTCTTTCACAGACGGTTTCTTCAATTCGATCTCGCTAATCCAAAGACAGTAAAATCCCCGGTTGTACCCAATTAATTAACCTAGTCCCATAATGATTGTTATTATTTTACTTTAGGGTGTCTAATTATTACTCATCATTATTATTTTAATTTGATAAATAATTAGTACAAGTGGGTTTAGGAAACACGTAGTGGCCTAAAAAGAAAGAATAGTTAGTACTTGGTGGACAAACTAATTAGTTTGTTGGTGGACAATGATAATGTTTTATTATTGGTCCAAGTCATATTCCTCCATAATATATTACTCATAAGCTAAACTAATTTAACAACTAATATACTACCAAGTGTCAAATTTGACTATTGATTTTTATTTTCATCCAAAAAAAATCAACATATA
Source organism: Papaver bracteatum (assembly GCA_023529315.1). Classification (NCBI taxonomy): domain Eukaryota; kingdom Viridiplantae; phylum Streptophyta; class Magnoliopsida; order Ranunculales; family Papaveraceae; genus Papaver; species Papaver bracteatum. Next base: position 252,602 of record JAJJWX010004332.1, on the reverse strand, counting down.
ACTTCCTAGCCACGAGCTAAGGAATTTAAATGACCAAAATACCCTTTTCATAAAAGACAAAAATACCCTTAAAATTGGGACGGGTATTACAACCTCACACACCTTAAGAAATTTAGTCCCTAAATTTGAAGTAGCATAGGACAAAAATTTCAAGCTAAAATGAAAAACACACAATTAATTTTATCGAAACACGGTTTACATTTTTTAACTGTTTGTGCAACAACTAGTTCCCGAAGGATCTAATCGGTGCTCTGATACCAAATTGTGACGCCCCGGTTTTCGGGCCCGGCTACTAAGCCCAGGCTCGTTAAGTAATTCATTTGGGCTTAATTAATTCATGTCCGTTTTAAGATTTTTTTCGCAGCGGAATACTCAGAAAATTCATTTAGGAAAATCTAACCATAGATTTAACCTAATTTGAAAGCCACCGGAATAAAAACACATTTTGGTTTTCAAATAAAAATACTAACACCGTTCAAGTCTTAATATTAATTAATAAGAAACGATTTCAACCCCAAATTGTAAAACTGAAAACAGACCAAGGTGGATTACTAGAATTTTACAGGCTTCATGCGAGTTCCAAAATTTATCAGATGTTATACGGATAAAATATATACTGTAAATACTATTAGGAGTAAATTATTCAGGATTTTTTTTTAATTGAGTTGAGAATCCTATAACCACAGTCAAACGTGTAGTTGACCAGAACTGCATAAAATGAAAATTGTACCATTCTGTTTTATAAAAATTATATAAAATCACACACAACTCCAAATTGGATGCGGTTTGTCGTTTTAGAAAGATAAAAGATACATAAATATTTTTACAGAGATACCAAGATCTAAAAACCAATGTATCGTAGTTCTAAAATAGGATATTTATGAGATATTTAAAACAATCGGATATTTTCTGGATTTAACAATGGTACAAAGAATTATATTAAAAATATGTATACTACTTAAACAAAATCTATAATTTTCACAAAATGTCCCTTAAGATGTTTTACATTTGTTACAAAAAGAATCATATCAAAACCTATTGGGAATTAAAAATGATAAATAGTCAACTCAATACCAAACAATATTTTACAGCTTTAAATATAAAACTAATTACATCTTTGAACTAGAATTTTACGCTAAAACAACAATATTAAGGATCTAAAATTATTCTCTAAGCTCCACGTTGATCAACTCCTTGTCATGCGTCAAATATGGAATTTTTGTCATAATAAGACGAGAGTTTTGACAATCAGTAGGCAAAGAAGCAACAAAACATTTTATGCAATATTTTCCAATCCCTTTTAAAAACATCTAGCATGGTTAACAACACATGGAAACACCTTATCCATAAACGATAATAAATTCAATCAATCCGCTCGCCCCAAGGAGCCCCACGTGGGTTTAGGAAACAAAACTGTTCCCAAAGATATCTCGTATCCCGTCATAAATAATTTTTAAGAATCATAATCTATGGACCGCATCCCAACATTCATAATCATGCTCACAACATCGATTATCATCCATAAAAACTTGTAAATAAAAATTTAATTAACAAAACCATAAATAAAAGAGTTTTAGATTGTGTTGCGCCTACCTCAAATGCTAGCAAATAAATCATAATGAAGAATAGATACAAGACACCGATTGGAAGAGATCCAAACTCCAAACTCCACACTCCACGATGTATCTGATAATGATTTTATTTTCTTTCTACACAGAGTTTTTCATCGACGCAGGCTCCTCTGTTTTTCTTTTATTTTTTTATGTTTATTTTTGTCTCACTAGCAGAATAGGGAAGAGAACCGACGACTACTAATGATGGATTTATATATATTGGTGGGAATGAACTTCTATTCATGTTATTATTATTATTTTATTATAATTTAAGATGAATTAAAGTTCAACAGACAAAATATAGTGGGTTTTGTATTCGAGTAATTGAGATTAAAGTTCAAGATAGGTTAAATTAGAAAAAATGTAGTGGCAGACAGTCTTAATCTTTATGTTAAGTGTTTTTCAAATTGTCATCCGAAATTTTAGAATTTGAAAGTGGCAGACATAAAACAAAATAAAGTAAAGATAATTGTGAACGCACTTACTAAATTATTTAGCCAAACAATCCGCATGCTGTAAACAATTTCAAAAGAGCAACGATTTCCGCCTTGTCCTGCGTAATTCACTCAATCCCCATAAACGATCGGTCTCCCACTCAATTTTTCTTCAACTATTTGTCGGGTATCCTAAGGAAATAAATTCCTCTTTTCTGTTACCAAATAGTTTTCCCATTGTAATTTTTAAAAGAGCAATGATTACCAGCTTGTCGTGCGTAATTTACTCACTCACCTAAACTGTCATCAGACTGTCTTTCACAGATGGTTTCTTCAATTCGATCTCGCTAATCCAAAGACAGTAAAATCCCCGGTTGTACCCAATTAATTAACCTAGTCCCATAATGATTGTTATTATTTTACTTTAGGATGTCTAATTATTACTCATCATTATTATTTTAATTTGATAACTAATTAGTACAAGTGGGTTTAGGAAACACGTAGTGGCCTAAAAAGAAAGAATAGTTAGTACTTGGTGGACAAACTAATTAGTTTGTTGGTGGACAATGATAATGTTTTATTATTGGTCCAAGTCACATTCCTCCAAGTGTCAAATTTGACTATTAATTTTTATTTTCATCCAAAAAAATCAACATATAACTTGCTAGCCACGAGCTAAGGAATTTAAATGACCAAAATACCCTTTTCATAAAAGGCAAAAATACCCTTAAAATTGGGACGGGTATTACAACGGCCTAGAAAACGAGACGTAAAACAGGTTACGGCCGGGTAACCCAACCGCCACCGACAGTATTAAATGCTTCCCATGCACGTAGAAAAACCTGGCCGTATTTTTTAGTAACGGCCAGGAAATTTTATCGTCCCAGCCGTAAATATTTGGTAACGGATGGGAGTTCATTAATTATGAGCCGTAAAACAGCAAAACGGCCAGGAGTTCTTGGTTTCCCAGCCGTTATTACTCCTGGCGGCTTGAAACCTAGGGTTTTCGGAAGGAAAATCTCAAAAAACTTAGCTTAAAAACTGAAATTGGAGTTAGAAAAGAGGTATACTTGGTAATCTTCAACATTGATCTCTTCGATTTCTTCTGCTTCTTTGGTTGGTCCTTCGAAATCATCGTAAGGTTCATAAGGGTTAGGTTGAGTTTGAGAAAAAAAATCTTGATTTTCTTAAAAATCAGCAAAGAACTGATCGTTGTTGATGGGTATTAATATGTTATCATATTTTTAAGATGAAGACTCACCTACATCAAAAGTCTTGCTTGAATCACTCATTTTCCAAAAAAAAATCCCCAATTTTTTTTTCCTTTCCTTCTTCTTCTTCTTCTTCTTCTTCTTCTCCCTCTTCCCTCTGATTTATTTTTTGGTTTTCATTTCATCTAGGGATATTTAGCGTTTGGTACCCAAAAAATGTCCAACACCTAGCTTTGGTACCTAATATTTAAAATATTAAGGGTTGGTACCTTGACTCATAGAAGACTGTTGTCTTAAACTGTTAACTGACAAATGAAATCATCTGATCGCCTTATAGAAAGATCCAAGATGAACCCTTTGATTTTTACCCTCTCAGGTGTTAACCAAAGTCTTCGCCAGTCCGCCTTCTTCTTCTTCGTCTTCTCTTCCTCTTTTCTCATTTCATTTCATCTTCTGTAATTTTTCGGAAAAAAAAAATCTACAATCTTAATCATCTTCTTTTCGTTCTATCCCTCTTGGTTTTTTGAAAGGATTATATACAAATGTAAATAAATTCAAAACAAAAATCCCCAAATTCTAAAGAAGTTGATCGACAACAATAAAACAGCAGCAATTGATGTAAAGTTTTTATGAACAAAAACATTTTATGTTTCATCATGGTCTAATAACTCCTCAAATATCATGTTTTCTTTCACAAATTCACTTATGTATGATTGATTTTATATTTTAGGTTAAGACTTGTGGTTTATTTGATCTTTCGATTGGAGCATTGTCGAAAAGTGGGTTTTGTTCTAATGTTGTTTATAGTAGCGGCAGATTGTGGTGGTGATTGTTCGAGTGTTGATGATGAAATAGTATTGGTGGTGATCATTGGTGGTTTATTGTGAGAGAGTGGAATGTTGTAGACAGAAAGTTTAATTAGCCAATATTTTTGCAGTGGTGATTTTGAAAGTTCCATGGGAATTTCTAAAGTTGATTATTGAAATAACCGTAGAAATGATGCTGCACAAAATATTTGGTGTGATTGGGAAGTTTTGGGACAATGGGGCAAAGGTTATGCCGACAAAATTGACAATTTCCATGTTAAATTCCTAAACCTTTTACGTATAGATCTTACTTAGAAACAGAAGAAGAGCGAGGAAGATGATTGTTGATAGGGATAAACTTGTCAAACCAATTTTATTTTCTAATTAAAAATCAAAAAAATAAAAAAAGGTTGGTCAAACAGAGTATTTAACGGTCAGATGTTGGTCAAGGTACCAACGCTTAATATCTTAAATATTGGGTACCAAAGCTAGGTATTGGTCATTTACTGGGTACCAAACGTTAAATAGCCATTTCATCTACACTTAACTTAAACATATGAATTAGTGTTAATTCATCTCCTAATCATGATTAATAATGTTAATCAAGTTTATTATCTAAAATCATATGGGGAACTTTAGTCATTATATAAGTATTGGATAGGGGGTAACCCAATTGCTATTTGGTGACCCAAAATAGCCCCCAATTGACCAAGACTTTTTCCGCCCCAATAATAGGGTTCTATAAAGTGGTAATTGAACTATTGTCCCTACTTTTGATGGTCTATACAAATATCCTTATCACACAATAAAAATATCCCTATACAAATATCCTTATCAACATATAAACTCCACCACCATCATCTCGAGCACCATCATCTACATGTTCCAATCATTGGCTCCATCACTACTTAACAAAACTTAAATCTGGTAATGAATCAACGAGAAAATAATCTTCAAAACCTAATTTCGGGAATTAGATCACTAGATTCATTTTGATTTCAAATCAATGCGGCTTGAAGAACGTAAAACGATGATAACAATGTTAGTTTTGTGTATTAATTGGGAAGAGATGACTAAAATCATCACCAGTAATTGGATATTTAGATTCGATCGTCAAAACGAATTAAAAGGTAACTTTTATCTCTGTTTTCTTTGTAATTAGTTTCGATTGTTAATCTTCAAATTTCAAAATGTAAAGAAGACAAACTAGATATAAATCTCCAATCTAATATATACGGGGATAATTTTTTATGGTTAATTTGATGATTTATACAAGAATTTTGCAACTCGTGCTTGATAATCTCTATATAAGGTTGTGGTGTTGTGGTGGTGGTTGTCGGGATATGGTGGTAGTGGTGATAGTTTAATTAAACAAGAACATGTACTATTTGTTTGGAAATATGGATCTATAATATTCTGGGATTCGTTAATTTTCTGTCTATCAAATTGGAATCTGGGTACTTGATTCAATAAATTGACCAAATTGGTGGTTTTTCTGGGATTAGTTAATTTTTTGCTTTTCAAAGTATGAAATGATATTTATCTTGGTGGCATGGTAGTTAAGCTATCTGTCATCTAAATAAAATATGGTGGTTATCTGGGTTGAAGCAGGCAGTGATATTGGATCAACTATGGTTTTTGATTCATATATTTTGGATCAACTACTGTTGTTGACCCAATTTTTTATTGGATCAACTATGGTGGTTTTGGTTGGAATGATGAAATTGGTGTTGGATTTTGGTTCTGGTTGTTTTGGTGGTGGTGGTGGTGCTGCTGGAGATGTGTGATTTGTTGGTGGCGGTAATGGTAGAGAGGTACGAATGAGAAATTAGTCATGGAAATAGTAGTAGAATGGTGGTTCTGGTTGTTGTAGTTGTCTAGATTGGTTTTGAAGCTGGTCTTGGAGCTGTTGGTGTTTATGAAGCTACAGGTAATGAAATATGGTGGTTATCTGGGTTGAAGAAGGCAGTGATATTGGATCAACTATGGTTGTTGATCCATATATTTTGGATCAACTATGGTTGTTGATCCATCTATATGGGATCAACTATTGTTGTTGATCCTTTGAACTCATGCTTTTGTAGTTTAAATCATGTAAATTTGTCCCAATGTTGAACTTGTGGTGCAATGGTAGCATGACTGAATCCATGTCAGATGATGCGTGTTCGACTCACGTCAAGTTTACTCCATTTTACATGGATCAACTATCATTATTGATCCAATTTTACATGGATAAACTTCCATTGTTGATCCATTAAAATTGGATCAACTTCTACTGTTGATCCTTTTTTCTTGGATAAACTAGATAAACTTCTACTGTTGATCCTTTTTTCTTGGATAAACTAGATAAACTTCTACTGTTGCTTCTATTTTTATTTGGATCAACTATTGTTGTTGATACAAAAATATTTGAACCAGTGACGGTGGTGGCGGCGGCGACGAACTACTGTTGCTTCTTCCTTTCATCTCCTCTCCTTTCTTTTCTCGTTTCATTTTTCTCTGCTTTCTCTTCTTCCTTGTCCTTTCCCCTTTCATCTTTTTTTTTTTAATCTGTATTATTTTCTCCCTTCTTTGTCTCGATTTCTCTCCGGGATAGTATTGAAACGTTCCTCACTCAAAGGAGCGCGTTTCTCTCATGTTTGGAGCGCGTTCCCATCACGTATCTCAGTGAGAAGCGCAAAACCACGGTTCTTAGTGAGATTCGTGATATGTCCGGACGTTCTTGGCTACTAAGGTTTTTCATGCCTTGAAGCGATTCCTCACACGAACACGCTTGTTTCTAAAACAATTTTATTATAGGGGCGGCATTCTAATAGGACAAAAAGGGTCATTACATGATCATTCAAGGTGTCCCTTATAAAAAAACTGGAAGTGACAAATTAACCCTCATAATTGATAACCTAGTTTAGTGATGATAATCAAGTTTAGTGTTAATGATTAATTTCACTTATATTAACTCAAAATCAAAACCAAAATCAGATTTTAGAGTTAAAAAAAAATTAGAGGAGAAGGTCAATTGAAGAAATTAACCAATAAAATGAAGAACCAGGACTTGAAAATGACCGCGTATACTTCTAAATTAGTCCCAACTAGCTTTTTGTTGCTCAAAGTTATCTAAAGTACGTAAAAATTTCAATTTTTTTTAACATTTTCAGAGTTAATTACGGTTGGAATTTTTCTCATAACCAACCGTAAATCGAAGTTACGGTTCGTAAAAGATGAACTACCAACCGTAATTGGTTAAATTAAGAAAACCCAATCATAAAACCAGCTACGGTTGGTAACTAAATACTCGATACGAACCGTAACTCAGTTACGGTTGGTAACCAAATGCTCGATACCAACCGTAACTGAGTTACGATTGGTAACTAAATGCTCGATGCCAACCGTAACTGAGTTACAGTTCGTAAACTATAATGGTTACCAACCGTAACTGCAGACAATTCTCACATATAAGAATAAGGTTGGTAATTGAACTATTACCAACTGTAACAACATCAAAATCTCCAGTTATGGTTCGTAATTGAGTTAAAATCAACCATAATTTACATAAACCCAGAAATTTCAATTTTCATCTAAAACCCTAATTTTTGATAGAAATTAAACTCAAATCGAACAAAATAAACCAAATCGTAAATGGGCTTTCAAAACATACCTCATATAAGTCATTACACTACACTTGATTAATTTTCGAATCGTCGATTAATCGAAGACGATGAAATTTTGAGTTTTAATGGAGGTTACGGTTGATGGGAAAGAAAACAAATTTTCAATTTAGCTTTGATTTAGGTTAAACAATGGGGAGGGTAATCTAGTCAATTTACACCCCCTATAGTACATCCCCTAACCAACTAGAGGGACATTACTATCACACCGCCGCCCTCTAATAAACCATGCCGCCCCTATAACAAGCTTGTTCTTTAAAAGATCTAGGAGAAGGTTCTAGTAAAAATGTGACATCGGATGATGGTGAGGGTTCTGAGCATAAAGGAGGAAACCCCTATAACAAGCTTGTTCTATAAAGATCTAGGAGAAGGTTCTGGTAATAATGTGACATCGGATGATGGTGAGGGTTCTTAGCATAAAGGAGGAAGTGCTAGCACCATGCAAGAGAGAATATCTTTTATGAATTAGTATAATTGTCATTTATCATAGATCCTAGGTGCTTTAGCTTTAATGTTCATCCATTAATATCTACTAATTAGCCTGCTTTGTATTTTTAAGACGTCATTGAATTTTTACCATCTCTGTTGGAATTATTACTTTCTTCATGCAAATAAGGAACGCCTTTAATAGGGGTCTCCTCTAGTTAGTAGTGATAGTTGTTATAAGTGTCAGTAATACAATTTAAACATCAGAGCTAAAATATTCTCCTCTCTTGAAATTTATTGTGGTTGAGTTGTTTGTTATTCGCCTGTAAACCTTAAATCATGGCTTCACTGCATCCGTATCCCCTCTCTATCTGTCCTCTTAATGTGCCTGAAAGCTTCGAGGCTATTGTCCATACAAACAGGTTGCTGGCGATGTTTGCTGGTGGGATAACAAAGTATGGAATTTGATACACTAGCATGCATTATTGTTATTTTGTATTACAGTAAGAAACGTTCATCTTATGTGTTCAAGATTGTTGCATGTTTGTTGCATTTATTACCTGAATCTTCAACTTCTGTATTTTTGTTCACCTTCTACATTGATAAAACATGTATGAGCATAAGAACTAAATGAGGTCCAAGAATAAAAAAGAATCTAAGCCAAGTCAGGATCTAAGTTATTAGGAGATATTGTATATTTATGTATATATTGTTTATATGGTTAGGAAATATAATAGTTAGGAAAGATATTATTTTGAGTTAATGCTAGCAAATATGTTTTTAGTTATCTTCTTATTTAGCCTAAGAGCATCTCCAACAGAAGGTGGAAAAAATCCTACGTGGATTTTTTATTTAGTTCTTTTATTTATAGGGTCTATACATAGAGTAAATATATGACCTCATATCTAAAAAATCATCTCCAACAGTGAGAAATTTAACTCTTAGAATTAAAAGAAAATTGGTTAAAAACATGACGTGGAGGTGCAACCGGAGGTGTAGATAACACTTTCTTGAACACCTTCATATTTAGTAATTGGTCCCTCCTATCTTGTAGCACCCTACTGTTGGAGATGGATTTATGCTAAATGGGGGTCTAAAATCCTATGTGTCACTAAAAATAAATAAATTCACCCTCTCTTGGAGATGCTCTTTTTTATTGACACATAGGATTTTACACCCTCATTTGGGATAAATCCATCTCCAACAGTAGGGTCATATAAACTAGGAGGGACCAATTACTAAATATGGAGGTGTTCAAGAAAGTGTTATTTACACCTTCGGCTCCACCTCCACGTCATATTTTACACTATTTTTCTTCATAAATTCTCTACTGTTGGAGATGGTTTTTTAAATATGAGGTCCTATATTTACTCTATGTTTAGACCCCATAAATAAATGGACTAAATTAAAAATCCACATAGGATTATTTGCACCTTCTGTTGGAGATGCTCTAAGGGAATACAAAAGTTGTAACCAAGTTTTTCATAATAAGAAAATCTTCTGATTTCTCTACCTTGTCGTTTCATAAGTTCTCACACAATTCTTTTTCGGCTACCTGTTGCAATCAATTACCTTAGAGCATCTCCAAGAGAGTGTGGATCTATTTATTTTTAGTGACACATAGGATTTTAGACTCCCATTTGGCATAAATCCATCTCCAATAGTAGGGTGCTACAAGTTAGGAGGGACCAATTACTAAATATGAAGGTGTTCAAGAAAGTGTTATCTACACCTCCGGTTGCACCTCCACGTCATGTTTTTAACCAATTTTCTTTTAATTATAAGAGTTAAATTTCTCACTGTTGAAGATGGTTTTTTAGATATGAGGTCCTATATTTACTCTATGTATAGACCCCATAAATAAAAGGACTAAATAAAAAATCCACGTAGGATTTTTTCCACCTTCTGTTGGAGATGCTAAGAGCATCTCCATCGAGACTATAACAACTTCCTATATTTAAGGCCACATCAGATTTGCTCAACCTTTTCCAAAAAACATTCTCCAACGGAGATGTGATCTTCATTGTGAAGATTAGGTGGCAAGTTAGTTACAAGCACATCCTCTAGGCCATCCTCTACTTTCAGAGGTTCCCCTCGAGGATGTGAGAAATCCTAGTCAGCCTTTTTTAGTTGAAAATGAAGAATCATCGAAAGAAAGATACATCTCGTCATCGTCTTCTTCCCGGTTTTTTATTCTTTCTCCATGGCAAACAAAGTTTTTGTGCAAGTTTTTATTTTGATATGAACAACGAAGATTCATTTGTACTCATACTTTATATTACCGTAATTACTTCAAAACAAGAAGAAAAAAATTACACATATTAAAGACGTGTATACCTCTTTTTACTGTTAGCCACCCCAAAATGGATTTTTTTGGAGACAAATATTGATTTCTTAAACTATGAACACCAACTTGACTCAGGGATTTTGATTCAGAAAAAGATGATCATAATCAGTGCACCTGGACTATTTGGAAGTTTGGAACTATAAAAATCTTTGAGATTTCTGCGATCTTATTTAAGTTTGTCAATGGACTTGATCTCATTAATCTACCAAGAACAATTAATTTGTCCCTAATCAACAGAGTTTAAGAATGATGTGCTATTATTTTCATATGAAAACAACAGAGTTTAAGAAATTTGAAATGCTTGGATTTTGAGATATATATATATATCTTTAATTTGTAAAATGAAAATATTTAGTTTTAGACTAACCAATGAGATAGATACAACTGGATAACAATATGATCATCAAATATACCGTTGGAGAAGATTTTTCTTTACTTGCTAAAACCTCCTAAAATGCAGGAAAAAGAGGTTCCAAGGATATCTTCAGATCCTACTCCAACCACGTTGGAAGCACACAACAACCCATTGGAGATGCTCTTATACGTTACGTTGCAATTTTGTGCTTATATTCGGCTACTTTATTCTTTTTATACTTGGGCATCTCATAAATCTTATTTTGGACTGATCCACTTTCGGATTATGATTTTATATAAAGTTATTTTGTAAAAGGATCGTAACTTTATGAGCTAATTAGTGTCTGGGTCCTAGAACATGCATTTGATGCAATATGGTCGTTGACTAACGAAGACCGCTAAGTTAATAGTTAGTTGACATTTCCATCTTAACCCAGTTTAGATAATAAACCTGCCTCTGATATCTACCCCTATAGGTCAGAAGTCAAAGTGGATCGGACTAGAGTTTCCACTCTACTAATAATTAAGCCTTCAATTTCCATTACTCTTATTTAGACAGCATCCAATAATTAAGGTAGACGAATTTTGGTGATTAATTTAGAGCAACCAACCAGTATATAGGTAGGTAGTATAGTGGCCAATCACTAATCTATAATATGTAATCATGATTGATCTTTTCTTAGCTATAATATTTTTTAGCGTCAAAGGAACAACAACTTCACACAGTGGGTGCAAAATTATGCAGCCATAAAATGCATAATATATATAGTTCTGCCGAACGGTGGTTGCATGCACCTAAAATGATTAAGCCCCTCTGCTTGTATTCATTCGGTAGTAGTTGAAGATTACACTATATATATATATATTCATTCGGTAGTAGTTGAAGAGTACACTGTATATATATTAGGTGTAGCAGTAGACAACAGTATTCTATAAACTTAGAACTTTATATTCATTGCATTTTTTTCATGGCGAATGATATGGTTGCTGCAATGAAAGTTGAAGTAGTTTCAAAAGAAATTATCAAACCTTCTCGCCCAACTCCCAATCACCTTAAAACCTTCAACTTATCCCATCTTGATCAGCTTGCTCCTCCATTTTATACTCCGCTCCTTCTTTATTACTGCAAAAATGACGACAACGATGTTGAGGCACTCGATAGTTGTTCTGTAATAAAGAAATCTTTAGCTGAAGCTTTAAGGCAATTCTATCCCTTAGCTGGTAAAGTCATTGATGACAAATTTGTAGATTGCAACGATCATGGCGCAAATTATTTCGAAACCAAAGTAAGTAATTGTCATCTCTCTCAACTTATCCAACATCCTGATGTCCATGAAGTTGCAAATATATTCCTTCCATTTGAACCCCGGGATCCTGAAATACTTTCCATGCAACTTCCTTTGATATCTGTCAAAGTTAATGTTTTCGACGAGGAGTGTGGTGGCGGAATTGTGATTGGTTTGTGCATCTCCCACAAGATAATTGACGCAGCTTCGTTCACCACTTTCATCAACGATTGGGCTACTATTGCTCGTGGTATTAGTTCTGTGGATGGTCATCAACAAATCATAAAAGGTCCCGATTTCGGGTTACAATGTCTTTTCCCACAAAAAGATTTAACAGGTTTCAAACCGCCTGCCTCTCTGCCGATGAATGGAGTAGTGGTTACAAAGAAGTTTGTTTTTACGGATTCAAAATTAGCTCTACTCAAGGAAAAATGCCAAATCGACTTACAGTACCAGCTGCCGACTCGTGTCGAAGCACTGTCTGGTTTAATATGGAAATGTTTAATTGATATAGATCAAGGCAAGATCATGAAGGAGGCTACTGCTGATCCTCCTGCTGTAACGGTTTACTTACTGACACATGCAATAAATATGAGATCAAGGATAGTTCCACCATTGCCGCCAAACTCCTTTGGCAATATGGCTTGCCTTGCGGTTGCTCCACACGTCTCCATGAATAATGGCGAGAACATTGAAGTGAAAGACCAGAACTACCCGGACTTGGTGAGTAAAGTAAGGGACTCCATAAAGAAAATCGATGGAGATTACATAGAAGAACTGCGAACAACTGATATGCTCTTAAACTTCTTGAAGATGAACGAGAATAAAGCAAGTGGTCAGAGTACGTCGATGCTACACTTCACTAGTTGGTGTAGGTTTCCAATATATGATGCTGACTTCGGTTTTGGAAAGCCAACATGGATAAGTATTTCTTCAATCCCTTTCAAGAATATGGTTGTGCTAATGGATACTAGCTCAGGTGACGGGATCGAAGCCACGGTGAGCTTGGATATCGAAGACGCCGCTGATTTTGAACATCGACTCCTTGCATTTATGTCCTAGCTAGCTAGCTAGCTTCTGGCTACTTGAATTATTAGTTTGTATTGGCTTTCCATTTCTGTTTGCATTTTATTAAGCACTTGTATGCCAAATTTCCAGTAAAAACAAGATATAGGGCATGTGCCCTAGCTATGTGATCCGTTCATAGTGTTGAACCAGGATTTGGATTTCCTAAGGACTTCGGTTCGGTCACAATATATAAAAACCGATTTGTTTCCTATTATAACACTGAATTACCTTAACTGGAACCTACGGTTATGTGATTCCCCCTCTCTACCACTATATAAAAGATAATAACCATCCATAATGTATCTTAGGGAACTAACAACGCATTAGAGTTTTTAAGGTCTAGAGAGAAACCAATACCTTTACATCTTCATGGAGAACATTCCCACAGATATCATACGTAACATACTTTCTCGCTTACCAATTGAACCTACCTTACAGAGCAAACGAGTGTGCAACACTTGGAAAAAGATAATCGGTAATAATAAAACCGGCCTCCTGTGCGTATATGCAAACCTTAAAAATAGTATGTCAGCTAAATCAGGAACAGAAGTAGAACTCTACTATGGAGATAAGTATGAAGTAAATCTCGAGCAATATTACTCCAACAAAACACTTACGAAGTTAGACCGTGTTAAATACAGTTTGCGAGGAACATATGAAATTTGTTGTGATGACTTGGTTGGTTCATGCAATGGCTTAGTTTGTATTCACTCATGTAACGGCCAACTCCCTACTTTTGGTGGTATTTGCAATCCAGTAACAGGAGAATGCCTTTTTCTTCCTGGATTAAGAGAACCAAAATATCTAGGATGGCGACAAGTTGGATTTGGATACCTTCCTTCCACCAATGAGTACAAGGTTGTCAGATGCACTTACAAGGTTTTAAATCGTGTTCGGAAGGGTCATGTGGAAGTATATACTCTTGGCTCTCAAAGTGGGTGGAGAGGAAAACGAAACATCCCTTATAGATTCTATTCCTCGGGTCTCTTCGCTAATGGAGCAATTCATTGGATTGGCGAGATAGGCCAACGAAGAGCACAACAGGTGTATAAGATTGTCGCCTACGATTTGACGGATGAGAAGTTCAAGTACGTCTCATCAGTACCCTTTGATTATTTTAAACGATATGATGGTAGTAGACTCGTGTTGTTGGGGGGAAACTTGTGTGCAGTTCACTATATTAGCGGCCGAGATAAAATCCTAGTATGGGCACTTAAAAAGAGGATTTTTGAGAATACAAGAATATTGCGACCTAGAGTAACATGAGAGGGGTACTACAACCATGAGTGGAGTTGGAGTAAAGAATTCAGTATAAAAATCGAAGACCCAATGAATTATTATTGGTACAGGCCATTTGCTATTACAAAGAGCAATGAAGTTTTATTATGGCATGAACATAAGCAAGAAGTATATTGCTATGATAATAATGCATCAACTTTAACTAAGCTTTGGAAGGACGATGGTAAGGGTTCTTCATGCCTTCAAATAATTCCTCACATGAATACCCTTGTTTCTTTAAAAGATCTTGGGGAATGTTGTGGCGATGATGATGTGACTCCGATGATGATGAGAGTTTCGAGATCTCAATACAGCGTAAAAAGAGGAAGTGTTAGTGCCGTGCAGGGTAGAAAGCGATTGAGCGCCTCTGTTAGTATAAGTTTGTTTTCCTTTATTAATTTTTAAGCTGGAGGTTAGATCGTTGGTCCAGAAAAAACATTCGCAGTTGCTTAATATTGCTACAATAACAAGTTGGAATTACATTTTTTACTAATAACAAATTATGGTTTTCATTGCCTGGAACCATTAATTCTATCCTCTATATGTGCCTTAAGAGTTTGAAATAAAAACATAATCCTTGGATCAAACACTTTTGTGTGATAGAGAGCACACAGGCAAGTGTGCCCGTCTTTCAGACAGGCATGGCAAATTGGCACCGAAGCATGCACTATATATATCTGTATGGGCCGGGCTTTCGCTTTGTTGTATCGTGGCTTGGGCTTGAGCTAGTTGATTTTTTTAAAGCTTCTTCCATTCCAACCTAACATATCATGCAACACGACCTCCTGGGATGACATAAAGGATGCTTTCAAAGATAGAAATAGAATAGATTTCTCTATAGGTGGAAACTTTATTTGGAACGTACTACCTTATGCCATTTGTTGGAATATCCGGAAAGAATGTAATGAAAGAATGTTTGTCATAGAAACAAAGGAGAAAACTGCTCCAAAGATCATTTTCGATATTAAGGAAAATATTTTGTACTAGTCTCATCCATCCAAAGCATTCAGCATACAAGATATGAAATGTTAATCTTCAAATGGGAAGAGGTAGTTCGGAGATAATTGCATTGTTGATTAAGCTTTAGCTTTATCTTTCACCTCCGACTATTATGGTTTTGAGTCTTGTAAACTATGTGATTTCTTATTCTTGTTTTATTGATTAAAAAAAAAAACATATCATGCAACACGACCTCCATGCACTCGTAGGAGTCAGATTTTTCTAGATTTTTCTGTGCCTCGTGTTCAATATTTTGCAGTAAAACAACATGGGGCATGTGCCCCCTATGTGAATTTGGATTTCCTTTAGTGACTTCGGTCAGATTAACAGAGTACTACGATCACAACTGGAGTTGGAGTAAAGAGTTTAAGCTTTGGGAGATTTTCTACCGACTTGAATTGAGAATGGGACCCACTCTGCCCCATTCCTAATCCAAATGGTAGAGGGTTTTCATCCCGTCCATTCATTTCCATGTCGGGAGCATTCTCAAGAGAAAGCTCGATTGGTGTAGCATTTCCCATAATTTTCCGACACTCTTTTATGCAATCGAGAACAAAAGAAACTTTTTTATTTTTCTTTAACAAAAGCACACACTATATATATTACACAGTTAAAAATGCCTTCAACATATGATTAAATCTTATCTCTCCATGGAACGAATTCCTAATGTGATTAAACTTGTTAATTTCTATACATTAATCTTTTGTGCGCATCCATTCATGTTTTCCCCCGATGACTTTGGATTGGATAGGTAACATTTTATGCTTCGGTCTATGATTCTATGAACAACTGCAGCTATCATTATTCGCAAGCAAAGAGTCGAACTTGGGCAAGACAATGGGAGTATAATTATTCTAGATCTTTCTCTGCCTCGTGTTCAATATTTTGCCTGTGATCCGTTCATAGTGTTCAACTAGAATTTGGATTTCCTTAAATGACTTCGGACTTCGGTCACGATATGGAAACCGGTTTGTTTTCTATATATTATATCCACGGAATTTCCTTAATTGGTTCCAATCCTATGGGACTCCCTCCTTACCCCTATATAAAGGATTCAATACCCATCAATAACTCATTAGAATTGTAAGGTCAAGAGAGAAACCATGGCCATTTTTACATACTTTTTCGAAAAAGTACAACCATTTTTACATGGTGCTTTTGAAACTTGTTGATGGAAAACCTTCCCACAGATATCACTGAAGATATACTTTTTCGCTTACCTATGGAATCTAGGTTACAGACAAAACCGGTATGCAAAACATGGAGAAACCTCATCGGCAGTAATAAAACCGGTCTCTTGTTCGCGTATGCAGTAATTAATGATGATAGAGTAGCTGAATCAGGGACAGAAGTACATCTCTATTATGGAGATCGGTATGAAGTAAATCCCGATCATTATCAATACTGCTCCAACAGAACACTTACAAAGTTAGACAGTATAAAATACAGTTTGCAGCCATTGCATTGTTTTTCTGATAATCACATGGTCGGCTCATGCAACGGTTTGGTTTGTCATTACTTGAATAATCAAGCCACAAAAGGTTATTGTGGAGGTATTTGCAATCCAGTAACAGGAGAACACCTTGTAATTCCAAGACCAGAAAGACCAAAATATGCCGGATGGTTTGTACTTGGATTTGGATACCTTCCTTCCACTAATGAGTATAAGGTTGTCAGATGTTGTTACGAGTGGTTAAACCGTGGGTGGAAGGGATATGTGGAGGTATGTACTCTTGGCTCTCAAAGTGGGTGGAGAGGAAAGGAAAACATCCCTTACACAATATTCTTTTCGCAGTCAGGACTCTTTGTTAATGGAGCAATTCATTGGATTTGTGAGACAGGCTGGAAGATGTGTAAAATTGTCGCCTACGATCTATCGGATGAGAAGTTCAAGAACGTCTCATCACCACCTATTGATTTTTTTAAGAGAGGTGATGGCATGAGTGGTAGACTCGAGATATTGGGGGAAACTTGTGTGCAAAAGTTTACGGCCGTGATGAAATCCTCGTATGGGCATTAAAGAAAAACATTAATAAGAATGCTAGAATATTGCGACCTAGATCAACGGAGTACTACGATCACAATTGGAGTTGGAGTAAAGAGTTTCAGATAGCGATCAAAGACCCAGACATGTTCAAGTACAGGCCCTTTGCAATTACGAAAAGCAATGAAGTTCTATTATGGTATAAACGTAAGAAAATATACAGCTATGACAATAACACATCAACTTTAACTAAACTTTGGAAGCGCGATGGTAAGAGTCTTGCATGCCTTCAAGCAATTCCTCACATGAATACCCTGGTTTCTTTAAAAGATATAGTAGAATGTTCCGGTACTAATGTGACTTCGGATAATGATCATGCGCGTTCCAGGAGTAAGATATCAAGAAAGCGTAAAAGGAGGAAGTACTAGTGCATGCAGGGTAGAAAGGGATAAATCGTCATTTGCTGCCAGCCAACACTATGTGTTTATTTGTTCTTTTTTAATTTATAAGCCTGCCGGACAGTAAAAAAAAATCCTATTAATTAGTCTACTTTGTTTTGTGTTCTGGAAGCGACAGTGAATTTCTAGCACCTTTGGTGGAAGCTCCTGCAGCCATTTTGGATACCTGACAGCAGAGGTTTTAGAGCTGGCTGGTAACGCTAACAAGGAATAACTTTATCAATTTTTTTGTGGTAATTTTTCTCAGCATAAGGAGATATTGTAAGTAACACCATTTGCTTAGAAGTGATGATTAAACTTGTTAATTGTTATGCATTTATCTTCTGTATTTTTAAATTGCAGGTAACATTCTTTGCTTTGGTCTATGAATAAGTTGCAGGTATTCCCAGGCAAAAAGAGTGGAACTATGGTATTAGTAGTCCACAAAACATGTTTTTGAGTTTTCAGGTTCACAACCAAAACACATTTAACAGATGATAAAAATACGCAAGAATATACGACTTATCGTCTGCCTCGGGGTCTCATTTCAAAAGAAAAATAAGACTTTGCTTTCCATAAACTTACAAAAAATGCATTCACTGAAAATCCAACTTTGGCTGAATATGCTTGAGCATATAAGTATAAAGTAATGGACCAGGGACGGACCCAGGATTTTCTCTTGGGTAGGGCTGGATTGTAACAGCTGATAATGCGGCCGAAGGCCGCAAATTTTTTTGGAATACATCACATAATTAGTGGCCAAAGAGTGATCCACCCATACAATACTAAATAGCTAGGGAAATAAAGTTAAAACGAACACAAATAACAGAAAAACAAAGTGATTACCAAAATAGAAGAAAGTAGGAGTAAAAAGGTAATGAGTGGAAGAAGATTATTTACTTTAAACATGATTTAAATTTTGATCACCTCATAGTATGGGCTAAAAATCAAATACAATTAGCTAAATACAACTAATATGTGGGCTAAACATAAAATTAGACCTAAGTTTCTATACAAAAAAAAAATTTACCCAAAAATTAGCGACGGGCTATAGCCTCCTTCAGCCCCTTGCTAGGCCCGTCCCTGTAATGGACTACGTTTTCTATTGAGCAATGAGCACCACAAACAAGCGAGATTAGAGTCTCCTTGGACTCACCCAAGTTCTACCTAAATTTTCTTTTAAAATGTACTTTTTTGAATTCTTTTAAGACGCAGCTTAAAATTAACCGTGAATATTATGTATAAGTAGCGCCCTGCTTCCCCAACCAATAGATAGACTACGAGTCTCAATCCCCATACCAACCATACTAGATTTTTCTGGACCAAAAGGTGTTACGCATACATCAAAGAAAATACTAAAAATGATTTTGTGTAGTGCTGCAAATTTAGTAAATGATCCTCACTAACATGATGGAGATACTATTAATTAGGATTTTGGGTTGTCTAAATATTTGTACATGTGAGTGACCCACATGATCATAGACTTTTTCAGATAATATGAATATTTATTGTTCACGTGAACTGTCGCCAGGAAGAAAAAAAATTGTGGTGCTTTATGAAAATTTAAATTAAGAGGTTTTGGAACTTTTTAGATCATGCACCAAAATTTATTCATAAATGCCCTTGGTTTATTCCAAACTAGTGAAGGGCTAGCATACCTTGTTTGAGTTTTTAACTGGAATTGACTTCTAGAAATGAAGATTTTTTTGTAAAGTTTATGTTTCTGATATCCAAACACCCTATAAAAAAAAAGGTGAACACGGGTGATTTGGCCGATGCATAATCGAGAAATTGCAGGACCATCCATTTAACAATGTCGACGGATTATTGTCTATTTTGAGTTATTTAGGTTATTATTTAGTGGCAAATCCTTGTACACATCATGAACAAATATAGGTAGAAGTAGAACACCTTTTGCGAGAATTAATGCTTGTTAGAAAAACAGCATTCAATAGGAAGTTATTGAAGGTGTACCATGTGGTCTCCAGCAAACTAGGGAGGCATGTTGCGTGGCCACATCTGATCCTTCGGGATGTCAACCTCCATGGACCCTTCATGTCTCCTTCCTTTCTGCACTTTATTTTTATTATATCCTGTCCCGTGGTAGTTTCTTTTTGATTTTTTATTATTCATAAAGTTTTCATGATGGAAAGATAAAGGGACATTTTATGGTCATGAAATTGTGATGGTTGTAACTTGTAAATGCCTAGAATTTCGCACTACAAATATTAGGATTAGAAAATAATAACCTTCATAAATTGGAGCGTATGCCTTTTAATTGGGTCATATAGCTAGATGACAAAAAAATATCGCTAGAAATCACTTCACACCACCTTTTATAAAAATAATTATAAAATTACTTACTTTATCCCTGATTAATTGGGCCAACCGAGTGAAGCGAGGGAGGACCTTATATATGGTGACTTTGTGTCAATATGAAGCGTGACATTTTTTCCAATTTACACAAAAAGATTGGATTTGGTTCAACGATGAAAGGACGACACTACCCCTCTAAATCAAATTTTATTTTATTTCCTTTAGACATTTTCGTAAATAAACTAAAGAGGAAGGGGAATAAGGTATTAGAAATTTTCGTAAATAAACTAAAAAAGAAGGGCACAACAGTAATTGCATTTTTTATATATTTAAAAACCTCGTATATTTCAAATTACAAGTCGTATTTTTATAAATTTTATATATTTGGAAAGCCCTTTAAATTAGCTAGGCAATGAGCACAAACAATGATATCAAATTTTTGGTTTTCAATTTTTTTTATTATTCTCCAAATTTTGTATCTTTTCTCCTTAAAAATTTGGCATAGCTTAAAATTAGACATATTTTAACAAAAAACTACAAGAAAAATAAAATGATTGACTAAGTATAAAAAATAACTAATTTTAAACTGAAAAGCACAACATATGGTGTTGAATCACCACCAAATTATTTGCAAAGTAAAAATATACCATGGCTTACATGTCTGGAAAAATGATACTTTCGCGTCGTGTTTGGAAAAATTATACCTTCGTGTCGTCTCAGGAAAAATAATATTTTCACCCTACGTTGAAACTAAATTGTGAACACAAAATTTAGTTTTGCGTCAATTTTTTCGGTCGGCCATCCCACCGTGATAGCGGTCATCTAGTTAACACTAATTAATCATATTAGGGGTTAATTTTGTTTTGGATGTGAGATTAACTAATGTTAGAGAGTTCACCAAAGCATCAACATTTTGATTTTTTTTCGTAAAAATTACACAGAATCGGTTTAGGTTCATTAACTTGTAAACCGATTCTGGATTGGTGTTTAGAATTACCAAAGGAGATTGACAATCGGTTTACTTTGACATATTTTATAATCCGATTCTTAAAATCGGTTTTTTCTTATGACATATATAAACCGATTGTTTCCTTTCATTACCAAAATTCATTCATCACATTATTATTGTAGGATGCATTTAGCACATGCATCAAGCCTTTAAACCCGTAGGCGACCCTAGTGGACGAGTTATAGTCTCGTGAGGGTTTACATAGAGGTCTACCCACAAAACATATACAAAAACTTCTAAAACCATCAATCTTCCTCCTCCGAAGACGATACGGCATCCAAGTATTCTGGGTTATCCTCTGGGATTCTTTCTTCCAAGAAGTGGTAGCTTGCATCGAATGCGAATGCTTCCCCCTTTACTTCCAAGTAGCGCGCTTTCACCGCTTCGTGCTACAAAAACACAAAAACAAGCTTACATTTGTTAGTGGTGTTTCGTTGGAAGATAACACAACATGGGGTACATAAAAAAAAACCACAAAATTACTTACAAATTGTGCAATGGACAAGGTGAAGGGGAGAGCGTTAAAAATCGGAGGTTGGAGAGCTAAAAAAGCAAGTATCGCTTTTTCGATGACTAGGTGTCTTTCATGGATGGCTTGAACACTTCTTGCGTTAGGATTTCCAAATTCTTGGATAAATTTGTTGTGTACTGTAACCCAAAAGGTTGTTGAATCCTCCCTTTCGGAGGATTGACGTCTAAGCCGATTTTCCGCATACCATGCTTTCGTGATTGCCAAATCTTTCGCGGAGTGGAATGATGTCATTTCTTGTATATATATATATATATATATGTATGGAATGAGTAGTTGTGGAGTATATGGAGTGAGGGGGAATAAAATGATCAATTTTGGGGGAAATGGGGTCCAAGGGTGATGTCTCTATTTATAGAGAAAGTCCCAACCGGCTTTTTTTTTTGAAAAACGTGTAATAATTTGAAGTAATCGGTCTTTTAGAAGGACTATAAAATACGATTGTGTTTATATGCCAAAAGGAATCAGTCTTTATTTCGACAAAAGTAAACCGATTAAATATCTGCTAGATTTTGAAATTTCACCAACCACAATCGGTTTATATATTTTAACATGTGATCCGATTATGGGTTGCACAAACATCCAGGAAAAATGTCTTGAACAATCTGTTTACTTTGGCATATCGAGTAGACCGATTATTGGCATGTCAGGCTAGAAACAATTTAAACATTATGTGCCAAAAGACTTAAAACCAAAAAGATCATCCATATTACATATCTAAACTATCCCAAAAGACTTTAAACCAAAAACAACAACAAGTCTTATAAATGGAAAGTTTTAAAATTCAAAAGTTAAACTTAAAAACTTAAGGAGCGCCGGGAGCATTTGTAGCATGAATAGCATCACCACCACCAGCACCAGCATCAGGAGCAGCTACAGCACCACCACCAGAGAAGATCAGCCATTGCAAAGACTTGGCCATTTCTTCAAACATACCTTCCAATTCCTGGTGGTGATCCCTCTCAGCTGAAATAAGGTTTCGCCTCATCCGAGCGAACCTGATGACCTCAACAAGCTCTTCTAGTGCCATCTTATCAATCAATGCCAGCGCTTGTTCAAGATTGGTCTCAAATCCGAAAGCAAATTTATATAGGCTTCTCTCGGGAACTCTTTGTGGTTTCCTCAGAGCATCCTCCAAGGTTACTTCTCTATTGTAAAATGGAAGATGTGTGAAGTCCATTCTACACAAAAAAAAAAAAAAATCAAGTCAACAATCGGTACATATATAAGTACAGGTAAACCGATTCTGTTGAGACAACAAGAATCGGATTATGTGGTACATGTATAAAATCCGATTGTGGAAAGGAAGCCGAAGAGGTTATAGTAATCGGATTATACATATTACATATATAAACCGATTCTGGTGATGCACTTTTATTTTTTATTTCTAAGCCAGAATTGGTTGATGTTAATCATCATGTAAACCGATATGTCAATAAAAACCGATTTTGGGTGTAATCAGAGTTTTGATTTGTCAAAAACGATGATTTAAAGATGTAAATCCATAATATAAGAAGATGGGTTGATGGAGATTTACCTTCTTCTTGGTTGGATCGAAGATTTTCGGAGTAAAGGATGAAAAAAAAATTGATTAGGGTTTTGAGAATTTGGAAAGTTTATGATAGAAATGGAAATATTTTTTAGGTTTAGGTTTTTTTGATATAGAATTTACTGAAAATAGAAAGATTAGAATTTATATGGGTGTGTTTTAGAAATTAATGTGGGGGTAAATTAGTATTTTTATAAGGTTTGGGTGCCTAGAGTAATTTGGGGTGTGAAAAGGAAAAACCTATAGGCCCCAATTAAAACCTATAGGCCCCAATTTAGGTAGGAATGATAACTCAGTAAATTTTGGATGCCGATTTTTTTTTATTTTTAATATGAAGAAAAATATATTGAATTGAAAAAAGTACACATCATTATCTTTACTAATACATTGTGTTGTCTAAATTGGAATATTGTTCGACCATTCAGCTGAAACACTACAAATGTTTAGGTTAAACAATGATAACTCAGTAAATTTGGGATGACGATTTTTTTATTTTTTTAAATACGAAAAAATATATATTGGATTGATCATTATTTCCATGGATACATTGTGTTATCCAAATCGGAATGTTGTTCGACCATTCTTCCGCTGAAACACTAGCTAAATCATGTTTAATCAGCGAGTGAACAACATTATTTGCATCTTTATGCACATATGTGTATTTCCAAGTTACAAAGGAATTCAAAATAGTACTACAATCGATAATGATATTTCTTGGTGTCCACTTGATTGCATCTAATCCACCATTCAAAGAAGTGATAACATTTTGACAGTCACCCTCCAAATACAATGCTTGTACTCCTTTACTTCTTGCCCAAAGTGCCGCTTCCAATAATGTTTTAGCTTTAGCCTGTTCATGATCTATCGCTTTGGTCCTACAGCATAGAACTCCATCTGTATACATGCAAAATTTCTTAGAATAGACCGACACCAATATCATTTGTTTTCATCTTTATATGCTACATCAAAATTCAGTTTAATGTAAAGATTTTCAGGCCTTTCCCAATTTTTATTATTCTGGATTCTAGTTTGAACACTAGGTATGGAATTTCTAGTATTAACTCTAATCCAATCTAAATAGTCTAATTGTATCTGGTGGACTACTTGGTTTATGCTAGGTTGTAAATTATTAAAAAATTTACAACATATACATTTCCAGACATTCCACATAACAAAACCAAACCATTTGAGCAGACTATCTCGCCCCACTCTGATTGTTCACCTAAAACAAACCACAAAGCCAATCATTAAAATAAACATTAGCCAAACTTGAGCCAAAATTAAGATCAATAGCATTCCAAATAGCCATACTGAAACTACAGTCTATGAAGATATGATGCATGTTTTCATTATATATACTACATGAAGGATATATAGGATCAATATTTTGACAAAATAACCTATCACCTATAGGAAAACAATTCTGGAGACATTTCCACAAAAAATGGAATATTTTGTTAGGAAGATTATCTTCTCAAAAATGCTTCCATGAAATAAGAATAGTATTAGTAAAACCAACGACTTGATTTCTATTGTTTAAAATTGCATTATAAGTAGATTCTACTAAAAATTAACCATTAAAGCTAGGTTTCCATATAAAATAATCTTTTCCTTCAAACGGGATCCTTATATTCAAAAAAAATTCTCCACAGTTGCATTATCAAACAAAGCTTGATTCACCTGCACATTCCAAGTTTTAGTATTAGCATCTATTAGCTAAGACACAGTCTTCATGTTATAGAATGCAAAATTACAATTAACATTAAAAAGTATTAACGGTATCCATCTATTTTTCCAAATATTTATAAAAGTTTCATCTCCCACTTCCAACAAGCATACTGTTTATAATTTCCATACCCTTACATATCCAAGACCCATTAGAACTGATATTATCATATAAAGGATCAGAATTATGAAAACACTTACCTTTTAAGATTTGAACCCATATCTCATCACAGGAATGTAGCATTCACCCGGCTAATTTAGCAAGTAAAGCACAATTCGTGATTTCATTTATTTTTTTAATATTCAACCCCTCTAAATCTCTTGGTTGAGCAACTTCCCTCCACTTTTTAAAATAAACAACTCTTTTTCCTATTTTTTTATTCCATTAGAATCTCATCTGGATGGAGTCCATCTTATCAATCAGGTTCTTAGGAATTAGAAAAAACAGACATATGATGTGAAGTTGAGCTACCCATAACAGATTGAGTCATAACTGTTCTTCCTGGTGTGTTCAAAAAAATTGGTTTCCCGGGGGAAGTCTATCACTATATCTATCAAGAAAAGAAGAAAATGATTGAATCTTACTCTTTTGAAGAATAAGAGAAACACCTAAATATTTATCATTAAGAGCCAATTTCTTGATGTTCATAATAGTAGAAATCTCATTTTTTTACCTGGTTGGGAACCCCTTTACTAAAAGAAATGCCATACTTTCCGGAGTTTATGGACTGACCTGAAAATGAACTAAATTTCTCAATGATATTAACCAAATTCCTAGCTTCTTTCCCATTAGGTTTAGCAAAACTAAGACAGACATCTACAAAAAATAAATGAGAAACTGCAGGGCACTGTAGATCATCTTTTATACCATGAATAAGATGATTATGTTCGGCAGATAACAAAGCTCTAAAGGAAGACTCCATGCATAAAATGAAGAGATAAGGGGACAAAGGATCCCCTTATCTAAGACCTCTCTGAGGAGTAAAAATCTCACCAGGGGAGACATTAAGAAAAATGGATGTTCACACAGTGCTTATTCATTGTCCAATCATCATGCAGAAATCATCACAAAACCTAACTTTTTCAAGGTACTAAGTAAAAAAGGCCACTCAATTTTATCAAACGACTTTGACATATCAAGTTTAATTGCCATCCATACTTTTTTAGCCCTTCATTTCTTCATATAGTCCACAATTTTGTGATCATTAATAATATTATCTTCTATACATCTTCCAGAGACAGAAGCAATCGAAAAGGCAATATAAGTTTTTCAAGAATGCCCTTAATTCTATTTGCTATAATCTTTGAAATAACTTTGTAAGAGTATTGCAAAGACTAATAGGCCTAAAGTCAACTGCTCTCTTAGGACAGTTATTTTTAGGTATCAAAGATATAAAATTATGATTCATTTGTTTTGGCATGTGCTTAGAATGAAAGAAGGATTGAACCATTTTAACTAAGTCATCACCAATAGTCTCCCACATGGTTTGAAAGAAACCAGGAGGAAAACCATCTGGACCAGGAGTGGTCCAAGGTTTTATAGCAAACATAATATTTTTATCTCTTCACAAGTAAGAGAGGGAACAAGTCTAGCATTGTCATCATCACTTATATATGGAGTAATAAAATCATGATAACTAGAAGGAGAAAGAGGATTAGAAGTTCTTCTCATATTAAGAAAGTGCGATTTGAGATTACCAGTAATGTCTACTCTCTCATTCAACCAAATGCCAATTTTAGATTGGATTGAATCTATCTGGGTTCGTCTCCTTCTGAAGTTGGTTTTTTGGTAGAAATAAGCAGTATTTTTGTCTTCTAACAATAGATCATCATCCTTACCTCTTTGTCTCTAATAATCAGCCTCAACATCATACCAATAGTTGAGTCTATTTTGCAATCTCACAAACTCATCATCAAGAGGATTAGTATTATTAGAATTAAGCAATTCAATTTGAGACTTTACCTTGTTAATTTCAGTAGATATATTACCAAAGTGCATGTAATTCCAATTTCTTAGAATATATTTGGTATTAAACAAAGTTTTTGAAAATCTAAATGTTGCAGAGCCAATCAAATTATAGTTCCATGTATTTGTAATAAGATCTTTACAACCAGGATATCTACACCACATCTTGTTCACTCTGAAGGGTTTGTGGGTATTAGACTCAACTCTAGAAGTGGCCATCATAATATGACAATGGTCACTAGCAAGAGGTATTAAGTGGTAATCCATCTAATATCAGCCACAGACCTATCTATTCTCTCAAAAATAAGTTTTTGGCCTTGTCTTCTATTGGTCCAAGTAAAAGGATTACCTATATATTGGATACTATGCAGATTATTGCAAACCAAAAGATCGTTGAAGGTATCCAGTTGGGTTTGTGATACAGGATTACCACCTTCTTTTTAGTATTGTTTAAGAATGAATTTAAAATCACCAATTACCATCCAAGGCATATCCAGTTGAATAGCCAAATTTTGCATTAAATCCCATTGCATTTTCTTGCGGTTATCATCAAGGGAACCATAAAAAACTCACTAGAGAGTAGTCAGTTCTCAAATCCAATTTACTAATACAATGTAAAGAGTTAAATTTATATTCAACAATTTTGAAATTGATACCATCTTTCCACGTAAAGCAGAGACCTCCAGACTTGCAAATAGGATCTAAAAAACTGAAATTTGGGTAATTAAAATACAGAATATATTATGTCATCTTTCTAGTTGTATTTTTGGTATTAATGAGGAAATGATGTCATGATCGTTTGATCTGATAAGATCTTTCAGACGGTTTCTAGTAAATTTGTTACCAAAGTCAAAGACATTCCATAAGAGAATTTTTATTTTACACAAACAATTTTTGTAAGCAAGTAAAATATTTAAAATAGGAATGAATGATTTCAAAATTTAAAGTAATGCTTGTAAAAGGATATGTTTTTAAAAGAAACCTGGTGCTCCCCATTGGTGTTTGTAGACTGTTTAACCCCGGCAAAACCTTGCAAAATTTTGAACTTTGTTGTTGTTAAAGTTATTGCTGAAGCCTTGTCAGAAATGAAGGTGCATGCGAGGACTGCTTATTCGAAATAACTGAGACAATAATGTTCCATATTCTATCACTAGGCCTACAATTACATTTGATGTAGATATTATTCATATTCATTTCTTCTTTTTTTCCCATTGCCAAATGGAGATGCTCTTTTTAGTGGTTTATAATGTTTTGAGTTGTTATCTTCTACCTCCTCCAAAGTTTTCACATTGGTCTTTTTTCGACTCTAAAATTTTATAATTAATTGATAAGAAATAATCATTGAGCATGGATAAATTAACATGGAAACACCAAGGACTGTCTTATGGGTATTCATCCTCCTTGAATCTCACATTATCCTTCCATAGTGGGACCTCATGCCTTTTACTTGTATGATTCACAAACACCACATGTTTCCTTTGTAAATTTAACTTCAATTTTTCAGCATTAGCAATGCCCATTTTTAGGTTTTGATTATCGTAATAATTGGGCAAAAAATATACGCACAAAAAATTCATGGATTTTGGATGATAATTACTAGTAGTTTCCTTGACATCATTATTGATAATAAACTGATAGTTTGAATCCGCCATTTTCATTATTTTAGAGCACTATTTCCGGTTATAATATCGGTGATGAGAAGGATTAAAATTGGTGACTTTGTAACAGTTGTAAGGGCGGCCGGTACGTGCGAGTAACATGATGATGCTTAACCCAATGCAAATTGGAGTTGAAACATCCCAGTTCCTTAATTAACCTTTTTCCTAACAGAGTTTCTAATGGCTTCAACAGCTTCAAAAAGCATAACAACAACGGCAAACACAATAACAACAACAGCAAATGCGATAACAACGAATTCGGCAAACGCCATTAGGGGGTAAATCAGTCTGCAAAACATAAAGGGTAGAAAGGTAAATTAGTGAGACATTTGAAAACAAAACCCTAGTTGTTGTTGTTTTTGAAGTATAAACAAAGCCCTGGTTTAAGTGTATAACCAAATCTGTTGATTCAAATTTCAAAGAGAACATCCAACAATAACGAAAACCAAAAGAATTAAGGATTAAAACCCATTGAAAGATGAAAGAAAAAAAAGAAAGACAAGAAAAAACATATTAAAATTGAGAGATTAGTTTAGATATTTATCACTGAGTTGATTCATAGAATGTCGCTCGATTCCTGATTCGCAGAGAGAGAGAGAGAAAAGTGGTGTTAATAGATTATTTTTTTCTTGGATGCCGATATGGATAATGTAATATCCACATGAAAGTAGTCACTTTGATGTACTTAGGCTAGAGTCATCCTTAAGTAACGAGGGGTCATATCCTATGCAAAACTTAGGCAAATAGGGTCATATTACCGAGTTTGAAGTAGTTAAGCATTCTATCATAGCTTGGTCTCTGGATTCTGGACAATAACGTGTGAAAATATTTTAAAAACACTAATACTAATCCTGACAAGATTTTTGGAGCTTGCAAAGTGTTATACGAAGAGTACTTCAGTAGAAAATTAACCATCCACTCTAGAGCCGATACAATGAATCGACATAATGTTTATTTGATACCTTCTCATTTAGATTATATTACTATAAACTGTGATGGTTCATTTCAAAATGTTGATAAACTAGGTAGTATACCGATCAATTGAAATTTTGTAGATGCTCAACAAGCATCCAAATGAATCTAACTGCAGGACATAGGGAGTGCAGAACAAGCTGAAAGCATCAGTTTGTAGGAAACAGTTAATTAGCCAAAAGAACTATGGCTTGAAAGGGTTATTTTTGAGCTTGATGCTAAATTGGTAGTGGATGCAGTAAACAAATATCAGAGAGATATTGTATGCGTGTCGTAGGTGCAACAAAATAATTAAGATATTTCCCACTAATTAACTAGTAATAAAGTGGTAGTAAGGATCGTTCCCACATAGAGATGTGTAATTAATAGGTTATTTAATCAGCAAAATAAAGTAAATAATAAAGGGAGGATTGGTTTTAAGATAAACAAAAATACAATAAGAAGAAAGGGATGGTTAAGGAATCCTTCGTCGTTACCAAGCATTAACTGGATTAAAATACTTATCTATCTTTTTCCAGAATCATTCATCACCAACCGTAGGATAACATCTAGATCAGTGTTATCCTCAAAACTCCTTCTATAACTGGATACAGAAGTTCTCGACCACCAGATTGTATCCAACCGAACCACCAAGTAGTAAATCACTCAAGGTGTAATCCAATCGAACGATTTACTCTTTGTGAATTTAGGTTGATCTCATTAGTTAAACTCTTAGATCAAGGTTCACTTTTTTTTCACTCGCAATTGCTCCAAATAATCCCTCTCTAAGGTGTCACTATTTCTACTTGTGTCGAGAGTTATTCGACGATTACTTATCTCCAAACTTCTACAAGAAATATAACGATCAATAAATCAATCTAGCATGCACTCCAAATCAATCCAAGAATCATTCATAAACCCTAGATATGGTAAAAACAAACGATGATGATAAAAACTTTGTATATATTTGTATTAATAATAAAGCTTCACGCTTAGAACATTGAATTCATCCTTAATCAACAAAGGATTTAACTACTTATGGTAGCTTAGGTTTTGATGTAGCAGTTGTGATATGAGATGGAGAGATTGATATCCTATTTGCAAGGCCTAATATCTATTTATATATATTTACATTGCCTGACGTTCAACTATCGAAGTAGGTTAAGGAACCCTACCTTAAGCTATGAAAGAAAGACTTAAAAGATAGTTCGTGAATTTTGGCCTTCATGGTACATGTATCAGGTACGTGTACCCTCCTTTAAAATAGTATCAAGGAAGTTATGCCAGTACGCGTACTTCTCTAATCTTCGGTATTTGATAAACTTATTTTTCCAGTAACTTCTTCGTCCGAACTCGGAATGACCTCATTGTTTTTGAATTCTCTTTGTAATTGAATTATCTTCAATATGGTGATGATAAATAATGATTTTGAATAAGTTAAGCTTGATATTTGACCTGTCTCTTTATTTTGAGCACTTTTTCTCTGTTTTGTCGCTTCGACTTGGGCACTTGGATACTTGGAATACTTCTCTTCTCAGCTATTTTTAGCACTTTGTAACTCCTTTTTGGATGATTCACCTAATAAAGACAAATAAGAGAAAACAAGAGTAATAACAAGAATACATGCTAGAATATAGCTGAAACAAGTATGGAATGGACACTAAAATCAAATGAGTTATGCACTTATCAGCTGTTGATTGGCATCTTAATAATCTTATCAAGGACATCAGATTTTTTTTCTCCATAATTTTACCTCTTGGAAACTTAGTTATGTTCCTAAAGAGAGAAATGAGGTAGCAGACATCCTTTCTAAACTAGCTAGAGTGGATGGTTTAACTAGTATTGGAGTGATACTTCTCTTGTTGAGATCAAATTTCCGTTATTTGAGGATGCTAAACATGTAAACGTTTAAAAGTCTAAGCAATAACAAAAAATCTGATTCAAAAAAATAAAAATAAAAACAAAAAAACATAGGCAAATAGTTTGCCTTACTTAAAAAAGAGGTTGAACCATATATTTACACCCTATTTCTTGATTATGGGGTGTTATGGCCAAATCTAGGTTTTACTCTGGAATTTTTCATATTACATTGGGAACCTTTTATCTTAAAACAAGCTAGATTGAGATACTTTTTGATTTAAAAAAAATAATCATAGATTTAGTTTTAAATTTGGAGAAATCAAATTAGTAGAATTCGTAAGAATCTCGACTGAGAAGTCAATCTTTAGTTTTTTTATATGATTAGAAAATAAAAGATGTGGTGTGTTCTATCGAGAATATTTAATAAATTTGAGAGTTTAATGGGTAGAGTGGAAATGATAATACTTGTTAATCGATTAAGATAAAATATCAAAAACGCAAAGAACATCTCAATCAAGCTTTTATTTTAGATTTTTTTCTCGTCAAGAACACGACGAACAAGATCAGTCACTCATAGTTTAGATTTAAATTAGTAGATTTTAAGAATTAAATAAATATCCATTTATTATTATTATTATATACGTACGAAACGAGTTCTTTAATTAGTTTTCTTAAATTTGTTTTTAGGTTTGCAGCATTTGGTTAAACAGATTAGGAAACCATTAAAAGTTTGCTTCTTCACAAATTAGAAATTTTCTTATATATTTTGCAAATTTTGTTAAGAAAAACAAAACCGTCAATGAATAATTTAGAAACGCAAATATCCGTTCAAATTGTTATGACATTTATTTTAGCAAGTTCTTTGAATCTAAAAATTAAATTTCAAAAAACCACTGAACCAGATTTGGTCTAATAAAAAAAAATGTTTGAGCTTATTTTGGATCTAAACCTTCTTTAGTTTGGACTCATTTTTGATATATCCGTACGAACCTTGCAAACTTTAATCTTTAGTTTGGTCTCATTTTGGATATATACGTCCGAACATAGCAAATTTTCATCTTTAATTTAGACTCATTTTGGATATAAACGTCTGAATCTTGTAAATTTTCATTACTCGTACATAAATTGTACCAAAAAACATAATATTGAATCATTGATAAACTAAAACTAAAATCAATCATCTCTTACACATAATTTAATTAATAAATTCATCGAAATGATTACAAAGTACAGAGTGAAAACTCCATCCCCATGTTTTTAGTGCCTTATGAGGATTAAAAATTGATTTCACTTGCTTCTTATTACTGGCAGTAGTTTTGATATAGCATTTTTTTTTATCTATGGACAACGATCTTTTTGAAGTAAATGCAATTACTATAAATGTTACAATGATCACATGAATGCGGTCAACAATACCTACTATAAGAAGAGTAGGAAATTCAAATAATGATGCAACTTTCGGATGAGAAACACTATTACATTATCTCTTGTATAATCCAAAAAACATCATTCAATGCTAATGGACTGATTCCCAGTGAGTTTTACTCTCTTTGTACTGCACAAAGTCAAACAAAAAAAAATGTAAATTGCATATCTCTTAGCATTTTTAGCAGGAAACCTAACAAATATGATTATATGGATAGTGCCAACATAAATGTGGAGCTCCCAAGTAGTTGTAGTATCATTATAAAAATCTGAACATAACCCAATATTGCCGACAAATAATATGTTTTTCATTATAAAGTCCGACATAAAAAGACGACTTTACAACCAATTCTACACCGTAACTTGCAACACATACTGTATATTTATTTTAATATTTTTGATAAATCATCAAATCATATTATTAGAAAAAACAAAAACAGGACAAAAGCAAGTAACAACTAAAAACAATCGGACCAAAAAAACTCTTATACAAATCTATAATAATAAATACGGTCTAGCCATTCTACTAATAAATTCTTATATACAATTTCCTTATTCTATCTTGGTTAGTAGTTCCCTCAAAGACAAATTTGTTCCTAAGAAACCACAGTTTCAACCATAAAACATAGAGCCGTTGTCACACCCAAACTTATTTAATAATGCGTATTTTAAACTTTGCATGTTCATATAACACGTCAACAAATCAACCCCTATTCAAAGAATAACACATCCAACTTTCTCCCATCTAAGAGTTATTAACTTTCTTACTTCAGAGTCACATGACCACAAAATGATAATCTCTTACATTTAGGGGTGGCAGTGCTACTTCCTATTGTTGCTAATATTCCTTCCTCATAAGACTTCTGACATTCTTCATGCTCCAGCAGAAATCATATAAACGAACTGAATGCTTCCCTTCTATACTATTTTTGTGCTTCTGGTTGCTTCCTGAAAGATTGTTGCAAGGAATTCCTCCAATTATGAGGTTAAACTGACCACACAAGTTAACCAAGTATTATAACATCTCGGTTGTCAGCATCTCACATTATTAATAGAATCTATCAGCCCTGCCACCATTTTCTAAAAAATTATTAATTTACTTCGTTCTTTTCAACCGAGACAAAACTTTAATTAATATTAACTTGATGCAATGCGATTTCGGCACATCTAATACCAGATAAAAGTGAAAGTATACACTTGTTCCATTTGTAAAACGGTTTTCCAAAACTGGGAAATGGCATGAAACCGTGTTTACCTGTAAAATTTGTTAACTTATTAGGAAATGACTTATACTAAAGATTGAATGTTCAAACATTTACACAAACATGGAATTTTCAATTTAAATTATAACATAAAGAACAATGTGATAGTTCTACTCAAAGTACCGAAATATGAACATGATGCTGCAATGAAAAGTAACAAAAATTTGCAAAATTAAGATTTAAATTGAGTGAAATAATAACCGACAGTCTGCATGAAACCAACCAATAACGATGAAAAAAACACATATACTTTGCATAATTTTTTGAGTTCAAAACTTAAAGATGATACAATCGACAATATGTAACCAAAAAAAAACTCTTTAAGTGTCCAATTATAATTCACCGAACACTAGGTTAATGTAAAGAAACCATGAGCACATCAATGTTGATGCTACAACCTTGCAAGTTCTTTCCCCTATTTATATCTTTGTGAAGTGGCATTTAAAACACAAGCCAACTATAATTTCTAATTTTATATCGATTTCCAAAGTAGTTCCTGTATCATTATAAAAATATGAACAAAACCCAACTCTGTTTTTCTGCTTTTTTTTTTTGTTTTTTTAATGAGTACGCTAAAGAAATTGATCTGTTACCAAAAAGAAAAATAGAAAATAAAAGAAATTGATCGATTCTAATTAGTCCAATGCTTATTTTGAAGAACTTTGAACTGTTTAATTGTTTGTTGATTATATTTGAAGAAAATTTGTATGAACTTGTTTAATTATCTAAAGTTCTATCTCAATTATAAGAAAAATTAAAATTCAAAAAGTCTCAAATTTTAAAATAGCAAACAAAAAACATTAAAAGTTTGACTATTACCCGTAGAATCAAGAACTTGAAAAACGATTACGAAAGAGTAAAAGGGCACTTGAAAAACGATTGTAGTTGTAGAAAAGAGGAACAAATCGTCAAAGAGAAATATGAAGGGGTAAAATCCCTTATTTTGTCACCTAATGAATTTGCATTACAAATCCAAATATAGTGCAAACCATTTATCAAAACTTTTCACAAGGTTGTATTCTTTTATATATCTAAAATTTGCGAATTTTTGTTTCAAAACGAGAAATGATCAGTTCACTTCTGTTCTTACACCATCTCGTATCTTGGATGCCATTTGAATGAAAAGCAAGATATTTTTTTGTTTTTGTCTTTTTGATAAACAAGAGATAGAAAAAGCGAAATAACCAAAAAACTAGAAGTAGCTCTGATACACAAAGGAGGAAAGGAGTCTAACCAATACTGATAACTGATAGTTGAAGCCTTTTGCTCAGGAACAAGTCCCGGATAGGCTAGAGATTTAATCTCATAAATGTATAGCAAGTTTTTCTTCGGGCTACCAGCCTCGCCACAACTTGCACTAGGAAGGACAAATCCTTGGCACTTTCCGCACCGTGTTCGTTTTGGTACAGATGATGAAGTAGTTACCACTTCAATGTGATTAATTATTCACGACCATTAAGGGGATATACCCACATCCATGCCCAGGATGTAGGGCTAGGCGGAGTCCCCCCTCTTCACAATTCTGCTAGAGATACCGGGGCCCTTGACAATTTTTTTAGGATTCACATGTTAAATGTTCGTTTTTGGACATAGGATGAAGTAGTCACCACTTCAATCGGATTATGTATTCACAACCATTAAAGTGGATATACCCCCATCCCTTCCATGTCGAGTACCATCTCACGCCACCCAAGAAAAAGCGAGGGTAGTACAAATGAGGGACAAAATCGACACCATTTCGATAGATAGGCAACACATGAGCCAAACGTGTCTTTCCCGAAGGAAAACATGGGACGAAACTGAAGAGGTAATCGGGCTTGCCGTCCACGGTGAAGAGCGATATACATCGTATTTGTTTTTTTTTTTCACCAACTCGTCTAGATCTGGTTCACCTAGACCTGGTTGAAATCACTCGATTCATCAGGATCTGACTCAATATGTTTGTTTTTTGAGTCAGATATTTCTCAAAAAATATGTGAGTCAGTTGCTTAGTCACATAAATCAAAGTATTTTGTTACATGATTCTAACGGGTTCGAGTCAAGGATTAAGTCTGGGTCACATAGCGATCCAAAATATGACTAAAAATAAAAGACAAACCAGCTGATATCTAAATCGCGTCAAGTCAAGGTTGACTCAGATCAATACGCCGAGTCAGATACAAACAAACATGTTATTAGTTTTATGTTGAAAGCCATGTATAACGAGTGTCCAACTTTTACAATCCAATAATCCTGCTATCAAAATCGTGTCTGCGTGAACAGTCGAAATGTTGCAGCCTCACACCCTCACCTCTGATTTAAGCATCACCTGCCACAATTTTACCTTAACTTTATAAATAGTTACCAATCCAATCAATTTAATAACCAAAATAATATTGTTTTAATTTGGTACCTCCGGTATAATTTTATCCATGTACAAGCCATGCACCTGATCAACATTGCTAGTGGGGTGCCAGATTATTGGGGAGACTCGTATAGGACAGAAGATTTTAGTGGGAATGTTAAAAATACCCTCTATTTTTGCTTATTTTGTACAAATACCCCTGAGAGGTAAAAATAATTTTTCTGGAGTCAACTTAAGAAAGTTGCTTCCACTTTTTGGAAGCAACTTATGGTAGTTGCGTCCACTTCTGGGAGTAATTCGTGCTAGTTGCCTCCACTTTTCAGAAAATAAGGTTATTTTTAAAAATTGAATAAGGGTATATTTTAAGAGGTGGATTTTGAGGGGCATTTAAATAATGTTCAAGATTTTATAGTTTGTCTTAATACTCCCTCCGTCCTTATTATATAGGCGGAGAATGAGAATTCTCTTAGAATAAGAAAAAGTTTAGTTTTCATAAATTTTCTTCTACTTTCCTAACTTACCCTTTACTTATCCCAAAACAAATGTTAAATAATTTTAACTCTATATTCTCTATGTTATATTTAACTAAATAGTATGATTTTCATGCACCATAAATAAGGGTATATATGAAAAAAATATTTTTGAAATTGAAATTCCGCCTATTTAATGGGAGTAGGAAAATCCTAAACTCCGCCTATATAATAGGAATGGAGGGAGTATAAGTTTTGTATCTCCCCTCTAAATTAGTACCCCATTAGGAGTCATGCATTCAAGGGAGTAGAAATTCCACACCCATCCCAATCATACTGCTGTTGACCCCGAGGTGTCACAAAAGTGATGCATCCATCAATAATTGCCATTGCACCCAAAGAAAAATAATAATATAAAAGTGTTGATAAAGTGCTAGTGCTACAAGTTTAGTGAATCAAAATATATAGGAGGGATGATGAGCAAAATGAACCTCAGTAATAATGTAATTGAACTGAGAAGGGTTGTCTTAATACTTGTACATGTGATGTGGGTGACCCACCATGATCAGAGACTTCCTCGGATATCTGAATGGAGGGTTTATTCTTCACATGAACCGTCAGAGAAGAAAAAGTGATCATTGATTTTTTACCTTATGAAAATTAAAATTTTGCAAATTTTGGATCAAATGATGAA
The DNA here is from genome assembly GCA_023529315.1 of Papaver bracteatum. Taxonomy (NCBI): domain Eukaryota; kingdom Viridiplantae; phylum Streptophyta; class Magnoliopsida; order Ranunculales; family Papaveraceae; genus Papaver; species Papaver bracteatum. The sequence goes on along the minus strand of JAJJWX010004332.1, from coordinate 214,936 downwards.
CCAAAATTTAACGAAGGTCCAGATATAGCGAATTACCAGTGGTTTTGGCCGGTGCATAGTGAGATTAGTTAGACCATGAATGATGGTGTCACTGGCACATCTTCAAGGATGAACAAAATACAGTTAAAAGTCTTTTTGCAAAAACATATATGCTTCTTAGGGTACGAATGAAGCAAAAAAGAAGAAGAAGTAGGCAGCGAGCATATTTAATGAGAAGTTATTGAAGTTGTACCATGTGGTCTCCAGCAAATTAGGGTGGCATGTTGCGGTCACACGACATCTAAACCTTTCGGATGTCAACTTCCATGGCCCCTTTCATGTCTCAGGCTCCTTGCACTTAATATTTATTTATTATAATAAAATCTTTTGCATTTGATTTTCTTTTTGATTTCTTTATTCACAACATTTTCATGATGGGAATTGGGATGATAACGTTTCGAAATAAAAATAGATATAAAAATGGGACCCTAGTTTTTAATTCACTCAACCAAAATGAGTGATTCCAGTGACAAATTTGAAATGGGTGAATTTTTATATGATAGAGAAAATAAATTTTACGTACATATTGATGGAGATCCAAAGATGGAGTATTTGTTAGATGGTAGAGAGGTTTTAACCCAAAGTGATGGTCAATCTCAATAAATTGAAGAAATTAACCAACAAAATGAAGAACCAGTGGCTGAAAACGACCAGGTATACCTCCATATTAGTTCCAATTAGCTTTTTGTTGCTCAAAATTATCTAAAATACGTAAAAAAATAATCAAATCTTTTACATTTTCAGAGATACTTATGGTTGGAATTGTTCATATAACCCACTGTAATTAGTAGTTAAGGTTCGTAACTGGTGAACTACCAACCGTAACTGGTTAAGTTTGGGGAAAACCCAATCGTAACCAGTTACGGTTGGTTGACAAATACTCGAGATGAACCGTAACTTATTTACGGTTGTTAATATCGTTAAGTTATTCCCAACTGTAACATATTATGTGCATGGTTATAGTTATTTCACTAGTTACGGTTAGTAAGTTGAAAATCGAGACCAATCGTAAGTTTGTTTACGGTTCATTTTGGAGTATAATTGTGAACCGTAATTTACTCTGTATGTGCTCAAATTATTATATTGTTGGAAATTTTAAATTACGGTCGGTTGGGTTTATTTACGGTTCAACTGTAACATATTATGTGCATGGTTGTAGTTATTGCACTAGTAAGTTGAAAATAAATACCAACCATAGGTTCACTTATGGTTCATTTTGGATTATAACGTTGAACCGTAATTTACTTTGTATGTTGGTCAAATAATTGCTACGGTTGGAAATGTGAAATTATTATTGGTTGGATTTACTTGCGGTTCACATCGACGCTTATATTATCAGTCGTAACTTTATATATATATATATATATATGGTGTCATTACGTTGTCTCATTTACACTAATGTGGGTATATTTTGGTCCAGGTCATGGATGTACCTCCTCTAATGGATGAACAACCTTTAGCAAATGAAGTTCTCACCGAAGATTCTACCTTTCACTATTTAACCAACTTGGTAGGTTAATAATGAATACATACTTCTTTCATTCTTTGGAATACATTACTAGAAATTTTCATATTGTTAAATTTGTTTTCTAACTTTTTTTTGTACCTATTTGGTAGACATGGAAGGAGAAAGATGATGCAAAGGAGTGGGCTAGAGAACAAGGCAAGTTGATTATGTGTATCATAGTTTGTAATAGTTTCACTAACGGCCGCAACTTTCAAATGGTTTGCAAGTGTAGTGGACATCATAAAAGTAACGCAAAATGAATATGAGGATAGAGCTCGTATGTTAGTTGCTCATTGGAAAACAAGTTATCCAAGTGTTGTGAAGTTTTTGTTGGATCCGCACAAAGAGAAGTTTGTAACGATGTTCACAAACCAATATAAGAACTTTTACAACCACGCTACAAGTATGGCGGATTCATCTCACAACCGTTTAAAAAGAAAACTTCATAGTTGTAATGGTGGGTTAGTTATGGTATTCGAAGCCATGGATGCGTATTTACGCTATGATCACGATAGAGTTATGGAGTCTTTTGAATAAAGCCGAAGTAAAAAACACACCAAATGGTTGGACAATTGGTGGCTAAGGGGAATTACATTTAAAGTTTCGCACTTCGCAATTGATAAGATAATATATAAAGTACATTATTTTGAGTTGGGGAACTTTGAAGAAGAGTGTGTTTGTCCTAACATGACAAGTTTGTGACTCCCATATCGGAATTCTATAGCCACATTCCAAAACAAAGTGATACCGATTCAAGATGTTGATCCCCTTTGGAAACAAATATCATTCAATGAAACAATAGTTGATCAGGATTTTGGTGGAACATTTGCCGATACCGAAATTGGAAAAGCGCTAGCCGAGAAATATGCTACATTAACCCAGAGGCAAAGGAAAATATGGTTAAGTAACTTGAGTAATTTCGTATATCCACAAACTAGGTATGATATCAAGGAACCACCAAAAGGGAAGATAAAGGGGATGCCTCCTACGAAAAAAAAGAGGTATGTAAGAAAGAAAAAAGAAAATAAATTGTTGAAAGAATCAAACAAAAGAAATCCTTTAAATTATGAATGGTTGAGAAAGGAATATGAAGCGGAGGATGATATGGAAGAGGATGTTCAAGGTAGAAACAAATGAAAAAGTGGTCAAGCGGATAAAGGAGAACCAAGCCGTCCAAACGTAGAATAAAAAGGTATCGAGATTCCTTCTCAAAAAAGTGCAACAAGCAAAATTGGTGTTAAAGAAAAAAGGTCTGGTATTTCTCTCCAAACAACCACAAAGAAGCAAAGTTGTTGTCAAAGGAAATGATTGCAAATAAAGTGGAAAAAAAGATGATGGAGTTACAAGAAAAGGTTCTTATGAAATCGGACCAAGCAATAGAGAAGTCAAAGTTGTCGGTTCCGAGGTTTCCTCCCAAGAAATTTCCAACAAAAGATTTGTTGGTAAAGTTGGTATTAAACAATTAGCAAGGAACAATTGAATGCTTTGTTACTAAGCTAACATTAATTACAAACCCTGATTTGAAAGACTATATAAGGGAGAACTCTAGCAACTGGGAAACCTAATCCCTACACTTTCTATGTGAAACTAGTTGTGCTAAGCTAGAGTTGATTTTCCTTTAACCTTTGGTTTTTCTTCTAAACCAGGTTAACGACTTAAAGACTTCATTGGGATTGTGAAGCCAGACCGATATTACTTTTCTTGTAGTTGTGTGATCTGATCTTACTTTTTCTATCGTACGAGTACAATTTTAATAATTGGATTGAGATTTCTATCTCTGATAGGCAAGATAAAAAGTAATCACAAACATCTTCGTCTCATCGTTTGTGATTCCACAATATCTTTTTTCGATGCGTCAATTAAGACTATTGTGAGGTGATTGATAACACTGAGCTGTTCTTCGGGAATATAAGTCTGGTTTATCAATTGGTTCATGTTCACCTTGATTTATCAAAAGACGGAACAAAACTCGTAGGTATATTCATGGGAGACGGATTTATCTATTACCATAGACTTTTTGGTGTGATACATATTTGTTTATTAAAGTCTTCGATTTTGGGTCGTAGCAACTCATAGTTGTGGGTGAGATCAGCTAAGGGAATAAAGTACATAGTATCTTTTTTCGATGCGTCAATTAAGACTATTGTGAGGTGATTGATAACACTGAGCTGTTCTTCGGGAATATAAGTCTGGTTTATCAATTGGTTCATGTTCACCTTGATTTATCAAAAGACGGAACAAAACTCGTAGGTATATTCATGGGAGACGGATTTATCTATTACCATAGACTTTTTGGTGTGATACATATTTGTTTATTAAAGTCTTCGATTTTGGGTCGTAGCAACTCATAGTTGTGGGTGAGATCAGCTAAGGGAATAAAGTACATAGATCAGAGACGTAGGAGCATAACTGTACCTTGGATCAGTGTGAGATTGATTGGGGTTCAACTACAGTCCAGGCCGAAGTTAGCTTGGAGTAGGCTAGTATCTATAGCGTCTTAATACAATGTATATTTAATCTGGACTAGGTCCCGTGGTTTTTCTGCATTTGTGGTTTCCTCGTTAACAAAATTCTGGTGTCTCTGTTATTTCTTTTCCCCATAATATTTGTTATATAATTGAAATAATACAGGTTGTGCATTGTTCAATCAATTAGAATATCCGATCTTTTGGTTGTTGATTTAAATTGATTGACACTTGGATATTGGTCTTTGGTACCATACAAGTTTATCCCTCTTGTATTTAAATTGAGAATCGCAGTTTGCTTGAGTAAGATTTAAATCGAGAGATAGAGATATAAACTCTTTGATATACCTTTCTATTGATTGAGTCTAACTGTCTAGTTGATTCTCATAAAAGTATATTGGAGTTTGTCCATATAGATTGCTAATTAAAAATATTGGGTGTGGTTGTTAGACCCCTGCTTTTTCAATTGGTATCAGAGTAGGCAAACACGTGTAAAGACCTTATCAATCTTTGTTTGTAGTGATCTGACTCTATGGACAGAGGTGCTATGTCTATTAATGTACCACCAGTATTCGATGGCTCTAATTACTTGTGGTGGAAAATTGCTATGCGAGATTTTCTTCAAGCACGTGATTTTCAATCATAGGTATATGTTTTTAATGTCTATGATCCTCCCATTGTGGCAGTTGGAGGTGTAAACGTTCCCAAGAATATTGGTGAATACAGCCCTGCCGAGATACTTGTTGCAAAGCAAAATTTCGACGGTTTGAATGCTATCATACATTCCATTACCCCAAGTCTTCAGCACCATGTGTCAAATTGCGCTAAGTCTAAAGAAGCTTGGGATATCTTAGAAACCGTATTCTAAGGTAATACCAGTGAGAAGGAATCTAGGCTTCAAAACCTTAATTCTGATTGGGAAAACCTTCGTATGGCAGATGAAGAAACATTTGATGAGTTTAATCACAAAGTGTCTGAAATTGTTAATGCATCTTTTGCATTGGGTAAGACTATTCCTGAAAAGGACATTGTGATGAAAATTTTCCGATTGATTCCATATAGATATGATTCTAAGAAGCATGCCATCGTTGAGGGAAATAACCTTGATAATCACTCCAGAAATACACTGGTTGGAAAGCTTAAGATCTTTGATCATGAATATTCATCCAAATCTAAGGATGTTGCGTTCGAAGCACTAAAGGATATGGAATTACTTGATCAAAGTAAAAAAAGTGTATATCTCTGAAGATGATCACTCTGAGACAGATTCATCAGATGAATATCTTTACAAATCAGTCTTGATGATCACAAGACAGTTTAGGGATCTTCTACTGAAGAGAAGTAAACGGTTCTCCAGATATTAGCCTAAGGCATCAGTCAAACCTCATAATCGTGTTCCTCCTAAAAATAGGGATATTGATGAAACTGATGATGAGGATATGCCTCGGTGCTTTAAGTGTAAGGGATTTGGTCATTTTGCAAATGAGTTCCCAAATCGTAGAAAATACACTGGGAACAAAGGTCTTGCGGAAACTCTTGATGCAATGTCTGACAATTATGATTCTAATGAAGACGATAAATCAAGTGTTGCACTTCTTGGTGAAAATATTGATTTTGATAATTGTAGCAATACATACATCAATCTTGATATTCTTTCAGAAGATAACCCAACTATTTTGGAAAATAAAGTTGACTCATCCTTCGGAAACTCTGTTTGTTTTCAGGTTCCACCATGTTCTTAGCTTCTTGCACATCTCAAAAGCCTAAGTTTTATCCTAGTTTGACGTGTTCATATTGTTCTTTAAAGGGTCATGAACTTTCAAGGTGTTACAAGTTCAAACACAAACAAAGGCACGTCAAAAAACTTCAACGGAGAGAAAATCATTTAGCAAAGAAGCTTGAACTTTCTCAGAAGACCGCTGAGGTATGTAGGATTTTATTTTCGTCTAAGAAGTTAGTTTCTAAGGATATGACTATACCAGTTGAGAAGAAAGTATAGTCAAGTCGTTTTGATAGACAAAAGTCTGTGGATTCCTCTCAAGAGGAAAATGGTGGACAAATTGTTGTTCACCACAACGCAACTTGATTGTGTTGTTTTCGAAATCTTGTCTCATGTGCCTGATCAAAAGAGACAATAATTTTGTATCCTTCAGGCTTTAGGAAAAGTTTTTTTTCTTTTCTTATATTTTCCTTCTTTTTATCAGACAAAAGAAAGGGTACTATAGACAATTCTACTCTTCATAGGGTTGATAATTGGTCATGTACGAACCTGTTTAAAGGTTTCGAAACCCTATATTCCTTTTTTCATTCTCTATAACCTCATTATATCGGAACACTACTTATTGAGCAATTTGTGATTTCCTCTCACAAACCCATACGCTTATGGATACTCCAAGCATGATGTCTTCTGATGGAAAGGATGTTAACTAGATTGTTAATCCATCAATCATGAAGGAAAAATAAAAATCTCCGCTAGCTCCGATATTGAAAAGAAAAAGAAGGAATGTGAGGAAGCCAAGAGCCACTCCTTCAAATTCTCAGAAGTTTTCTGATATTCTTGAAGTGTTGAAAGAGATGAAAAAGGAGATTCAACAAATAAAGGCTTTTTGTGTATAAGACTCATGAGATTCAGAAGGCCCTGGTTCTACAACATCAGCTAAGAAGGTTTATTGATATAAACTCCTACCTTAATTAACCTTATGTTCCAATGGTTGTTGACGACAAGGAGTTCGGGGACGATAAAGAATTCTTTAAAAGACTTATTGCCTAGTAAATCTTTAATTTTTCTTGTTTTGTTTAGAAGAATAACTAGAGTTTGGAATAGCCATTATTGTGATTACACATAGCTATGTCCAACATTTTCATCTTCATGTTTTTAGGTTTATTTGTTTAAATTCTAAAACTGTTTGGAAGATGATTATTGCAGTATTAATCTTTATGGTTTTTTATATTGCAATATTGTTATGGGATATGTGTGTTTGCGTCCGTGAACTTGATTGTCCCATACTTTGTCAAAGTAAAGTCGTTCATGAGTTGATATGCTTAAATGAATGAATTGACTTCTGACGAATACAAAAGTTAATCCTATTATGTCAATTTTTGATGGAAGAGAGGTTAAAATATTTTGTTTTTAAGGATTATGTCTATTATATGTCATTGTGCAAATGGTGATGGAAAATAGAATGAATCCTTGTGTATTCCGCAGTAATTGATCTTCCCTGATCCACATTTTGTGTATTACTGTGAGACTCCGTAATGTGTCTTATGTTGAATCCTAAACAATCAAAGTTGATTATTTTTATGATTAGCTTAGTTGTTGCTCCATAAGATACTTTATGTCAAGCATATTGAACTAAATTAATCATATTGTTTGGTTATTTAGTTATAACTTCGTAAGTTTTCTTATGTCGAGTATGAACAATTAAATTGATTTCTTTTGTGATTAGTTTAGTTGTGTATTCCGGTTAGATTAATTATGGATTTTCTTGTGATTAATCTAATTGAGTTTCTTAAGTCTCCATAAGTTTACTTGTGTTGAGCATATTTGGTTAAATTAATCATAGGTTCACTTACGGTTATAATTGAATATTTTTTTTTGGATTCAAATTCATACTTGTATGTGATTTGTTATGTCCAAAGAAATCCTTCTTTTCTTTTGAAATTAAGGTCGCTCTTGTTGTTCTTTCGGGAATGACATATGGGGGAGAGTTCTTAATTGAACTTGTGCTTAATTACCAAATCTTTGTGGGGAGTGCGGTTGTGGAATAATATAGGGGTTATCGTGTATCTTTATAGACTCCTTGATGAATGCATTTAGCTTCGGCTTTATGATTGCATCTAAATAAGATGATATATACTTACTTTTGGTCATGAAACGTCTCTTACGGAAATTTCATTAGGATCCCGTTCTTGTACCTTTGCCAATTTTATTGACAAAAAATGGGAAATTAATATGTAGTTCACACTACAAATACATATGGTTTTTGGATCATTATGTAAGGGGGAGTGGTTTCCATGTGAGATGGAGTATTGACTAAGGGGGAGTGACATATCACCATAGTATTATTGTTAAAGTTGTGATGCAATTGGACTTTGACGATGTGTAATGATACTATGACATTGTATAACAATGATTGAAAACTCTTGTTTTCTCATTGTTATAGCTATGGATTTTCAACAACGATGATGCTAAACTTACAACCTTTGGGATCATTGGAGTACTTGGAAGTGACGAAGATTTCGAGTAATGTTGAAGATTAGACACGTGGAATAGGAGCTACAAAGTTTATTTATATATTTTTTGTATTCCATATGTATTGATAGTTTTGTCACTAAAATTGACAAATGGGGAGATTGTTGGAGCATTTCTCGGTCGAACTCGCATGCGTTGCTATCTCAAGCATGTTTGTCAATGTTAGTGATCAAAAATATAAGTCTTGATTTATAGTCTACTATAGCTAAGGTCTCGGACTAGGATAGAAAGTGTAGTTGAGCTCAAGAACTCCATGGCAATCATCATACAAGACGAAGTACTACTCAAGGAACTTGTGGATCTTCATCGACTAAAAGGTATGTGGACACTTGAACTTATCTATCACTCAAAAGTCTATTTATCTCCTATCTTGAGATAAAAGTTATTTTGCTATATAGACTAAGATTATACACATTTGATATTTTGAGCCGAGTTTACCTCACCTATCTAAATATCGAAATATGTGTTGGTAAAGCTTTCGCTTTAGCCAAGCTCATCTTTACCTAGTGACGAAAGTCATGTTAAGTTTCAATCACTTTGAAAATTTCTCTGACGAAAAATGGTTTGTGAATAACAACTATATAACGTCCTCTGAGAATGTTTCAATAATTGAAATGAGAGCTTAGACAATATAAACAATGGAGGATATAAGCATTGTTGTGGAAACACATATATGTATAAGTCCTTATTCCTTGAACCAAAGTTTGCGAACTTTGTTGATCAAGAGAACCGGAGAAGTGCATGAGCTTCAGTCCGCGAACTCAGTCCACGAACTGGCGGAAGTTCTCAACCCGAGAATTTCTTCTGGAGTTTGTGAACTCCATCCGGGAACTTAAGTCTGTGAACCCAGTCCTCGAACTTGAGTAGGTTATGTCTAAAACGATGTTTGTGAACTTATCTTTATAAACTAAGGGATGCTATTGAAAATCGTGGCTATATAGTTCATGAACCGATTCGAGAGAATCAAATCATTTTTTCTTCAATTGTGTCTTGTGTAGTACATGAGATTTCCTTGCAATTGAACAACTCTCTAACTAGTTCATTTGAGTCATTTGAACTAGTTATGGTAAAGTATAATATGGTTGATATGAAAGTTATCATATGTCTAACCACTTGGTTAACTATTGTTGAACCAACTAATGTATAAGTTTGGGTACGGTTACAAAAACCTAGAAATGTGCATTTCATGTGTGTATGACAAGATATGTTTTCGATCTAACGATTGATAAATATTAGCTTGAATCTAATCAGGTTTCATCTAACGGTGAATATTGAATGTTTTCTTACTAAGATAACATGCATTGATTTTAAACCCTGATTTGAAAGACTATATAAGGGAGAACACTAGCAACTAGGAAACATAATCCCAACATATTCTGTGTGATACTAGTTGTGCTAATCTAGAGTCGATTCTCCTTTAAACTTTGGTTTATTCTTCTAAACCAGGTTAATGACTTAAAGACTTCATTGGGATTGTGAAGCCAGATTGATACTACTTTTCTTGTAGTTGTGTGATTTGATCTTGCTATTTCTATCGTACGAGTACAATTGTAATAATTGGCTTGAGATTTCTATCTCCGATAGTCAAGATAAAAGATAATCACAAACATCTTCGTCTCATCGTTTGTGATTCCACAATATCTTTTTTCACTGCGTCGATTAAGACTATTGTGAGGTGATTGATAATACTGAGTTGTTCTTCGGAAATATATATCTGGTTTATCAATTGGTTCATGTTTACCTTGATTTATCAAAAGACGGAACAAAACTTGTAGTTATATTCGTGGGAGACGGATTTATCTATTACCATAGACTTTTCTGTGTGATACAGATCTGTTTATTAAATTCTTCGACTTTGGGTCGTAGGAACTCTTAGTTGTGGGTGAGATCATCTAAGGTAATCAAGTAGTAGTATCCTGCTGGGATCAGAGGCGTAGGAGCATAAATGTACCTTGGATTAGTGTGAGATTGATTGGGGTTCAACTATAGTTCAGACCGAAGTTAGATTAGAGTAGGCTAGTGCCTGTAGCTGCTTAATTAATACAGTGTATGTTTAATCTGGACTAGGTCCCGGGGTTTTTCTGCATTTGCGGTTTCCTCGTTAACAAAATTCTGGTGTCTGTGTTATTTCTTTTCCGCATTATATTTGTTATATAATTGAAATAATACATGTTGTGCGTTGTTCAATCAACTAGAATATCCAACCTTTTGGTTGTTGGTTTAAATTGATTAACACTTGGATATTGGTATTTGGTACCATCCAAGTTTATCTCTCTTGTATTTAAATTGAGACTCGCAGTTTGCTTGAGTAAGATTTAAATCGAGAGATAGATATATAAACTCTTTGATATACTTTTCTATTGATTGAGTCTAATTGTCTAGTTGATTCTCATAAAAGTATATTGGAGTTTGTCCATAAAGATTTCTAATTCGAAATATTGGGTGTGGTTGTTATACCCCCGTTTTTTCAACTTTTATGTACTTTTTTTTGGCGTTAGTTGGTACAAATTTTGTTAATTACTAGAGTCGTTTTTATGTAATGAGGGTAATGTGCAGAATTATCACAAGGCCATATCCTTATAATATATATAAAATCGAGTACTTTCTTTTTTTGAATAATGTCACAACAACCATAAATTAATTTGGTCTATAATAAAATAAAGCGTATTGATCCCATAATATTAAAGTGTTGGAAAGTTGAATAAAAGATGAAAAATACATAAAGAATTGGTGATTCTTTTAGACAATAAATCACCCTTTTCCAAATAATTGGCGAGTATAACAAGTCAATGTATTATACATGCCTTCAGAGTTCAGTGAATCCCACTGTAATCATATTCAAGGATCATACTTCCTTGATCTGACTAAGAAAACACCGACTAAAAACACAATGGCTAGAAGTTGTTGAAGATGCAATTAGAAGAATAAGAAAAAAAAGTAATTTTTTGATGTGTTTACATGAGAAACAATAATCAATATTTATGTTAAGGTTCATGTTCGTTAGAGATGACTCTTCATCTCCAACAAAGTTTCTAATTGGAGAAGTTCTATAATAAGTTAAAAAAACTCCAATTGGATAAGTTCTCAGTCCAATTCATTACTAAAATTGACCATTAATGTCATTTATTTATTTTTTTGGTTAGACTGGTTTTCTTCGTCTATGGGGGGGGGATTGAATTTTACGTAAGAGAGATTGAAAAAATATATGAAGAAGTAAGCGATCTTCTTAGGTTACTCAAATGATCTGAAGAAGTAAGTTGTCTTGTTGTTGAATTTTTCATATATCACAAGTATCTAATGCCATCATAATCAACCCTACGTACATCTATCCGGTCAGCAGCTTTTGTTTCGTTCAGTACTAGATGGGCTGCGGATGTGTGTACAAAAACTACACAAATGGAAAATCCAATGAAGTGGTATACTGAGTGGGAACCTGAGCCTCGTGAAGTGTATTGTGAAAATCTCGTGATCCCATTTTCTCAACTTAGATATAGGAGGTTGGTAACAAATGTTGCACTCATCATCCTTGGAGTTTGTTTTTCGATTCTGACTGTATTCGTCCAAACCCTGACAAACATCAAACAACTAGGGGAAGTGGCCCCTTTTATGAAGAATCCTATTATAGAGGCTGACGAAACCATTAGAGTGGCTGATATAATAGGGAAATAAAGGGTCATTAGATGGTAATTTCAAAAGCCCCTTATCAAATTTTTCTTATATTGACTATTTAACCCTTACATAGTTTAGTGTTGATAATCTAGTTTAGTGTTGATAATTAAGTTTCAATTATATTTACTCTAAAACAAAACAAAATCAGATTAGTTTTAGAGTTAAAAAAAAGTGTAGAGGAGAAAAAAAGAAAAACTTTTGTAATATTTGTGAAACCCTAGGTTTTGATTCACTCAGCCAAAATGAGTGATTTCAGTGACAAATTTGAAATGGGTGAATCTTTATATGATAGAGAAAACAAATTTTACGTACCTATTGATGGAGATCCAGAGATGGAGTATTTGTTAGATGGTAGACAGGTTTTAACCCAAAGTGATGGTCAATCTCAATCAATTGAAGAAATTAACCAACAAAGTGAAGAACCGGTGGCTGAAAATGACTAGGTATACCTCCATATTAGTTCCAATTAGATTTTTGTTGCTCAAAATTATCTAAAGTACGTAAAAAAAATAAAATCTTTTACATTTTCAGAGATACTTATGGTTGGAATTGTTCATATAACCAACTGTAATTAGTAGTTATGGTTCGTAACTGATGAACTACCAATCGTAACTGGTTAAATTTGGGGAAACCCAATCGTAACTAGTTACGGTTGGTTGACAAATACTCGAGATGAACCGTAACTTATTTACGGTTGTTAATATCGTTAATTTCTTCCCAACCGTAACATATTATGTGCATGGTTATAGTTATTTCACTAGTTACATTTAGTAATTTGAAAATCGAGACCAACCGTAAGTTTGTTTACGGTTCATTTTGGAGTATAATTGTGAACCGTAATGTACTCTTTATGTGCTCAATTTTTTTTTATTGTTGGAAATGTTAAATTACGGTCTGTTGGGTTTATTTACGGTTCAACTGTAACATATTATGTGCATGGTTGTAGTTATTGCACTAGTAAGTTGAAAATAAATACCAACCATAGGTTCACTTATGTTTCATTTTGGATTATAACGTTGAGCCGTAATTTACTTTGTATGTTGTCAAATGATTGCTACGGTTGGAAATGTGAAATTATTGTTGGTTGGATTTACTTGCGGTTCACATCGACGCTTACATTACCAACCATAACTTTATATATGGTGTCATTACATTATCTCATTTACACTAATGTGGGTATATTTTGGTCTAGGTCATGGATGTACCTCCTCTAATGGATGAACAACCTTTAGCAAATGAAGTTCTCACCGAATATTCTACCTTTCACTATTTAACAGACTTGGTAGGTTAATAATGAATACATACTTCTTTCATTATTTGGAATACATTACTAGAAATTTCATATTGTTAAATTTGCTTTCTAACTTTTTTTGTACCTATTTGGTAGACATGGAAGGAGAAAGATGATGCAAAGGAGTAGGCTAGAGAACAAGGCAAGTTGATTATGTGTATCATAGTTTGTAATAGTTTCACTAATGGCCGCAACTTTCAAATGGTTTGCGAGTGTAGTGGACATCATAAAAGTAACGCAAAATGAATACGAGGATAGATCTCGTATGTTAATGGCTCATTGGAAAAGAAGTTATCCAAATGTTGTGAAGTATTTGTTGGATCCGCACAAAGAGAAGTTTGTAACGACGTTCACAAACCAATATAATAACTTTGACAACCAAGATACAAGTACGGCGGAGTCATCTCAAAACCGTTTGAAAAGGAAACTTCATAGTTGTAATGGTGGGTTAGTTATGGTATTCGAAGCCATGGATGCACTTCTTTTCTAGAAAAACTCCCAGCCCGCTCTTGATGGCACGACACATGACCTTGGACTAGTGATGGTGCATCAACGACACTCGGCGAAGAAAACACTGCTTCGCGATTTTGACTATAATTAACATTTGTGGTAGGCCACGATACTGGTTCATTCTTCGATCTCTTTTGTGCTTCAAACTATTGACCTCTTTTCTTAGGAACTGGCTCATTTTGTATCAACACTTCGTTTAAGAAGAAGAATTTTTTTTTTTAGAAGAAGAGATAGTAGTGGTATGAGTGAAAATGAATTTAAATGAAGGAATTTGTAGGTTTTGAAAATTATAGCCGTTTGGAAAAGTGATGTTGGAAACTTGACCGTTGGCGTTTTTTATTCCCACACATGCGGTTGTGGAACGCACTTCGCGTTCATGATTCATACGCATTTCTTTTTTGACCTGACGTTTGGTGATCAGCCGCCCACTACTTTTCAACTCTCAAGAGATAAATTTTTCAAGGAACACGATCAAAATACAGAATATTTTCATGCCTCAGATTCAAATAGGAAGAAAATCAATACAATTCATTCGCTCAGAGTACCAGCAGAGCTCTGGATTTCTGATCGAGATCAAGTCAATTCCCTCTTAATCAATCATTTCTCTCAGATCGGAACTTCCCAAATAAGGAACTACAATATGGATCTAGATAATATTATACAACCTTGTGTTACTAACTCGGAAAACATAAGTTTAACCTAAATTTCTTCTAAAGAGGAAATCTGGTCAACTCTCTCCAACATGAATCCTTTGGGTGCTCCAGGCCCATACGGTTTCCAATCGGGCTTCTTCAAAGCTAATTGGGACACCTTGGGTCCAGATATAATAAGTTCTACACAAGATTTCATTAGGTCTGGGATTATGGAAAAGACTTTAACCACTCCTACATTACTCTCATACCAAAAATCACAACTCCTCAGACCCCAGCGTACTTTAAACCTATAAGCCTCAGTAATACTATCTATAAATTCAACTAAAAAATCTTTACGAACCGACTAAAACCCATCTTAAATAGGTTAATTTCCGCAAATCAATCAACCTTTCTTCCCGAAAGAAAAATTACGGACAATATTATCATAGCCCGTGAATTGATTCACTCAATGAAAACTTCCAAGAAAAAAAAGGGTTTTTAGCTCTCAAAATTGGTCTTTCCAAAGCCTTTGATAGAGTTGAGTGGCCTTTTATTGGAAAAGCCTTATCTTTCTTTGGTTTTAGCAATTGCTGGGTAAACCTCATTTCTCAATGCGTTTCCTCAACCTCTTATTCAATTCTTCTGAATGGACCCCCGGGTCCAACTTTCTCCACCTCCAGGGGTTTAAGGCAAGGAGACCCTCTATCTCCATATTTATTCCTAATTTTCATGGAGGTTCTCTCAAGACTCCTCGAAAAAGCCACCGAAAAAAAATAAGATTTCGGGCATTAAAAATAAACAAACATGCCCCTACTATATCCCACCTATTCTTTGGCGATGACTGCTTTCTTTTCACCAAAGCAAACTTAGGGGAAGCAAAAAAATTACTGGATATATTATCTAATTTTGGGGAAATCACAGGGCAAATGGTAAATTTGCAAAAATCTGGAATTTACTTCAGCCCTAAAATACACCCAAAACATGCAAAGATAATTGCAAAAATCCTAAAAGTCCCCATGTTGACAAAAAAGGACATGTTTCTTGGTACTCTTTTTTTTCCCGATAAAAACAGAAAAGAAAGTTTGAACCTATCCTTCAAAGGTATTACAACACCCTACAAGGTTGTAAATCAAAGTTGTTATCGCAAGTGGGCAGGACAGTTTTAATTCAATCGATTCTCCAAGCTTACCCAACTTACCAGATGCAGACACTTCCAAAAGAAACTCTAAATAAGCTTGACAAAATCCAAAGAGACTTTTGGTGTAATAAAGACAAGCCAAACAGAAAAGGTGGTTATATAAAATCATGGAAAGGCATGTGTAAACCAAAGTCTCAAGGGGGGTTAAGAATTAAAAACCCTCACAATTTCAATATATCCCTACTGACGAAGCTAGCGAGCAGAGTAATGACTAGAAAAGATCAATTATGGGTAAAACTTCTAGAGGAAAAATACTACCATAATTCAAACCCATTTGAACCGATCATAAATTATGAACTCTCTTGGATCTGGACAAGCATTCAAAAGGGTCTCAACATCATAAAAGGAAAGTTTATTTGGCAAGTGAAAGATGGGGCTAATACGAAGATATGGGAAGATAATTGGATCCCTAATACGGATATAATGAATAAACCAAGTGATAGAGATGATCCTCTGCCCCAAAAGGTCCAAGAGCTATTAAAATTAAAAGGTTCCCGGGACATTGAAAAAATAAACGATTACTTTCATCCCGAACCAACTATCTCATCAAGCAACATAATAATAATGAGGAGGATACAGTTTTTCTAGAAATACCCTTGGAATCTACAAACAATCTCTCTGATAAGACTATTTATATGGAAACTGATTCAAAAAGCGCTTCCGACCAATTGGAGACTAGCAGCTCACAACGCAGAAATGTCCCCCGGGTGTCCTTTATGTGATACCCAAGCGTCGGAAACAGAAGACCACCTCTTTAGAAAATGCCATTTTGCTAGATCGATCTGGTTTGGATGTGATCTGAATACAATTAATTCGCAAATTAATACATACTCAATTGTTAAGTGGGTGGAAACTTGGATATCTGATCCTAATTTCTCGAACTTTTGTGAACAAATCGCAACAATCATCTGGTTCCTATGGAAGTATAGATGTGAAGTGGTTTTTAGGAAAACCAACCCAGACCCATACTCTTTTATTCAACAGATTAAGAACTTCCTACAGGCCTAGTCGTTCAAAAAGGAGAAAATTAAAAAAGATATTCATGAAAATAAGGAAATTAAATCTGCTTGGAATAAGTTCAAAGTGGATTGGATAATTTTTACAGATGTGTCGTTTATCAAGGAGAACTTGTCCATGGGTTACGCGTTCATTCTTTATTCGGTAGAACAAGAAACCTTTACGCATCTTTCTGCAGGTTTATATTGGGCGTCCTCGGCTTTACATGCAGAAGCAAAATCTCTCTTAAATGCTTAAAAATGGCTAGAACACAATTTTTTTTTCTAGCGTTTTTATTGCTACATATTGTAAAGTTCTGGTAGATACCATTAATACAAAAGGAACAGACGTTTCTTGCACAACAGAGAATACCATAGAAGAAGCTACTACTATTCTGGGCAGATTACCACAAGCAAAGGTAAAATTTATTAACAGAGATCACAATGCAACAACGGACACAGTGGAAAAAGAAGCAAGAATCAGAAGACTACAACACATGACAAAAAATTTGCAACAACAAGTGCAATAAGAAAGTATCCTTTCTAATATTTTTCGAAAAATTAAATTGTATACCTTCTGTATTATATTGTTTAATTAATATATTCTTCTTTACTATCAAAAAAAATATTGTCCATTGCCATAGGAATTGCCCTTAGGCTTCCAATTAGTTTCTTTTAATAATACTCTTTATCCAATAATTAAAATAAAATTTAAATTTAAATATGAGAATTTATTTTATAAATCATCAATAATAATGGAAAATTGTAAGAAACTAGTTGGAATCCTAGCGACAAGATGGTCTCCAACCCCTTTATGTATAACAATCCTTCACCTATGAAAAAAGAAATTACATTTTCTTGCACTAACATCAAACCTAGACAAATGATTCTCTTCAAAAATTCAGTTGTGTCATTCCCAAGTTCACCAAACGTGGAGAAGGCTAGAGTGCCAAGCCCATAACCTTGAGCTACACATTTGTCGAGATATTTCTTACTTTTGCGCGAAATGGCATTGCTTAAGGCTAAGCCAGGCTCGAACGCATGAACTCCACCTCCAGTGAAGGGTGAGACCCGGTTACATCTAAGTACACGTCACGACCATTGTCCCAATTAAAAACTAAAATATCCCCAGGTCTCAAAGCACTACCATTGTTAGACACGAGACCCAAGGAAACTTCCTTCCTAGCAGGCACCTCTGCACGGAAACACATATCGAAAATAGTATCGCCGACAAGGTCATGCCTAAATTTGAGCCTTACCTCATGGTCTAGTCATGCTCAAGACTTTCTCAAAGCTCTTCCTGTCGAAGGTCTCCATCAGAGGGTGGGTGCACGACAATTAAGTGCTGTCTAAATAAAAAAAAAAAAAAAATTAACATTACTTATTTTCTAATTAATTTTGTTAAAAATACCTCGCTAAATTGGGGCCTATACCACTTAATTTGGGCCTATAGATAGATGAAAAAAAAGGTCATTAGAAATAACCTTCACACCACCCCTTATCAAAATAATTACCTAAGTACCTATTTTACCCCTGATTAATTAGCATTAATTAATCGAATTAGGGATTAATTATGTTTTGGATGTGAGATTAACTAATGTTAGAAAGTTCTTCAAAACATCAAACATTTAGATTTTTTTTCTTCCGTAAACGGTACTCAGAATTGGTTTACGTTCATGCACTTGTAAACTGATTCTGGAATGGTGTTTCCAAATTAACAGAGGACATCTATAATCGGTTAACGTTGGCATATGTATAATTCGATTTTACTAATCGGGTTTTACATATGACATATATAAAACGATTGTTTCTTTTCATACGATTTTTTTTCATTCATTCCATTATTATTGTAGGATGCATTTAGCACATGCATTAAGCCTTTAAACCCCTAGGCGACCCTAGTGGATGAGTTATAGTCTCGTGAGGGTTTACATAGAGGTCTACCCACAAAACCTATACAAAAACTTCTAAAGCCATCAATCTTCCTCCGAAGACGATACATGATCCATGAAGTCCGGGTCATCCTCCGGGATTTTATTATACCAAGAAGTGATAGCTTGCATCGAATGCGAATGCTTCTCCCCTTTCCTCCAAGTAGCGCGCTTTCACAACTTCGTACTACAAAAACACAAAAACAAACTTACATTTGTTAGTGGTGTTTTATTGGAAGATAAAGCAACATAGGTTAAGTAAAACAAACCACAAAAATACTTACAAATTGTTCAATGGACAAGTTTAAGGGGCGAGTTTTAAAAATTCGAGGTTGGATAGCTAAATAAGCAAGTATCGCATTTTCGATGACTAAGTGCCTATCATGGACTTGTTGAACACTTCTTCCATCAGGATTTCCAAATTCTTGGCTAAATTTGTTGTGTACCCTAGCTAAAAAGGTTACATAATCCACCATTATGGAGGACTGACGTCTAACTCGATTTTCCGCGTACCATGCTTTAGTGATTGCCAAATCTTCATTTGAATCAAATGATGCAATTTCTTGTATGTGGAGGTATGAAATGAGTAGTTGTGGGGTATATGAGTGAGGGGGAATAAAATGATCAATTTTGGGGCAAATGGGGTCCAAGGGTGAGGTATCTATTCATAGAGAAAGTCCCCAACAACTATTTGTTTTTTGAAAAACGTGAAATAATTTGGCATAACCGGTCTTCTAGAAGGTATGTATAACCCGATTGTGTTTTAATGCCACCAGGAATCGGTTATATACTCATATGTGACCCAATTCTATCTTGAAAAACATATAGGAAAAATAGCTTGCACAATCGGTTTATGTTGACATATCGAGTAGACCGATTGTTGGCATGTCATGCTATAATTATTGAGCAACACATAATTATAATTAAAACTTCAAGTGCATTAAGTTCAACACAGAGATCATCCAAAATACAAACCTTAAAAGAGTGTTAAGAACTTAAAACAACTACAAGTCTTATAAACCTAAACTTTTAATATCTAAAACTTAAACGTAAAAACTTAAAGAGCAGAAGCATCAGCAGCAACAGCACCATCGAGAGCATTTGCAACACCACCATCAGCAGGAGCACCAGCACCACCATCACCAGCATCAGCACCATCAGGAGCAACAACTTATGCTTGAGCCATTTGTTCCCACATACACTACACCAAATCGACGGTTTTGAGACATATATAAATGTTGCCTTGATTTTTTGAGACACATATAAGTGTCTCAATTTTGGCGTAGGGAATGCTTTGAGACGTATTTAAAGACGCTTATAAACGTCTCTTAATTAATTTATGAGACGCTTATATCTGTCTCATAATTGTTTAGTAAGTGAACCAAAATTATTTATTAATCCCATTTAACGCGACGCAAAAACAAATTGAGCGACACTTATATGCGTCTCAAATAAAAATCAGATTCCAAAAAAATACAAAAACTTATTTCAAGATTTCCTCACTTTTGCACATTTGATTTCTTCCACCAGAATACAGGTATCTATCTAATCCATTCCCAATCATATATGAAACCATTATACAACACTACACCAAGACACATACAAGTCCTTGAATTCAAGCACTACAGAACATTACAACAATGGACTACTACAACTGAATTACAAAATTTTAAAGTCCTTGAACTTATCTCATGACATACACCTTTTAGCAGAGTTTTTCCTTATCACTGATCATTTTTATCACTTTGCGACCACAAATGCTGCAAATTTATCACTTATATCCAAGCTAAGTTACAAGTCACGAGGCTTTAGCATCAAAACACCAAGATATACATCACTAACAGCTTAACTGCCATCACTTGGCTAAAATTACAAAATAAAAATCCTGCAGAGTATCATGTCATTTATCTAACATGGTAGAATATCATGTCACCCAAAACCAAATTCATTGAAGCATCCTATTTACGGA
This sequence comes from Papaver bracteatum, assembly GCA_023529315.1. Lineage (NCBI taxonomy): Eukaryota > Viridiplantae > Streptophyta > Magnoliopsida > Ranunculales > Papaveraceae > Papaver > Papaver bracteatum. The sequence goes on along the minus strand of JAJJWX010004332.1, from coordinate 194,478 downwards.
AAATGGTAGGTGACTATATCAAGTCTTATACATGCAATTTAGCTTGAAGATTGTTCACGATAATATAACACATTTGGTTTCCTCGTGATCCTGCATGTGAGAGTCATACATAAAATGTTTTGAACAATCAGCCATTTAAAACTACGAAAATGAGTTAGTGATGGTACCATCAAACCAAAGACCAATGGTAAGTGTTTTCAAGCATTTTCCTTTGAAAATGGATCAACCATTCAAACTAGCACAAACACCATATTATAGTTTATCTTGTATTTCCCTTTTGTCTTTGTATGACACATAATAATAACCATCTTGGTGATGGGGAAATAGCACTCTTAGATGCTACGTTGTACCCGTGATCCTAAATTACAGTCAACAGCCAAAATCAGATTGAAACAACAATAAAAGTAGAACACCATATCAATTACTAAAATAGCACCAGACCTAAGACATAGTAGAAAATCGACTTTGGAATCTCAAGTCATTGGTACATTATCAAATGCAAGTTAATCTGCTATTAACATTTTTATTTCAAGATATTACCTCCCCATACAACTTAGAGCATCTCGTGGGAGATAAACTGGTATAGCTAATAAGCATTTCGCAATTGCTTTTTGAACTTTCGAACTGAGATCCTTATCATCTGTACATTCGCCTGCATCCTCACTGTAAGTTGAAACAATTAGCACTTTTCAAGCACTCGACTGAGATCCTTTGCATCCTACATAACTATAAAGTCCAGATTACATAATTATTCATAAAATGAAACCATGTATATCTTGATTGCAAGGCAGGAATGATTTTGTTAACATGATTACAAATGAGAGCAAACCTAGTATTTTTTGTGTATTTCTCGATCACTGCAGCACACACGACAACAGAAGCATAACACAATTAGAAAGAAAAAAACTTACCCCAAGATAAAGTCATGGATTAACATAGAGCAAATTGTGCATCCTTTGTCATGGCATCTGCCTCGTCCAGTAGAACCCACTTGACGGATGCCTTTACACTGGAAAGAATGAAGAAGTGTAAGCTAACGAATTCAAGAACATATAAAAGTTAAAAACATCATCTCGAAGGTTAAATTCCCCACGATAGCTTACCAAAGTAAGATTTATTGTCATCTGCTACTACAGTTACAGCTCTAGGATGAAGACTATCATCTGCAACAAAACCACAATGAACCAAAATATGTAAAGAGAAAAACAAACAAGTAACAGGTTTTGAAAAATTCAAAAGTGAGTTCACCTACTGACAACTGATAATACTGTGAGCTAAGGGTACTTATTGTTCTTCAGCTGTGATATTTCTGCAGGTACCCACAGTCTGCTGCAAGAACGAAAACGAATACAAAGGATAAGGATGCAGAGATGGAGAAATCAAACTGTAAAAACACATATGATAGAATTTAACCTGAAAAATACCACTTATTAAGAAGTGAACTAGTTATCCTAACCCCATAAGATACACATATAGTAGCCAATTTTAACAAGTCATCAGGGAGAACTGATAAATCCAGATAACTTCCAATGTGATTTCAACAATAAATGTCAATCAATTGATTCCCTACAAAACCCAGTAAATCATCAAAACCCTTAAAATTAAAGATTTAATCTTCAATCTTTAATTTTAACAGATCTAAAACCAAAATCAATAAATCTGAAAGCAATTTATATATCAACATATTTAATCTTCAATCCATCACACAACAAGATTCAAATTTGAAAGAAAAGCAAAAATGGAAACCAAAATCATTCAGATCTGTGAAGCAATTTATATGTCAACAGATTTAATCTTCAATCCATCACACAACAAGATTCAAATTTGAAAGAAAAGCAAAAATGGAAAGTAAATCATCAAAACCCTTAAAATTAAAGATTGAAAACCAAAATAAATAAATCAAGTAGGGATTATACCATCTGACAACCAAATCGAAGTCTTAGAATCTCCACACGACAGAATCTTCTAGGTTTTGCAATTGAACTGCAAATTCAAAATCGAGATAAAATTAAATTTAGGGTTTACAAAATCAATTTGAGATAAATGTTCTAGGGTTTTTATTTATGTAAAGGGCTTCATTATTCAGAGTAAGTGACAAGGTGGTTTCTAGGGTTTTGATTTATGTAAAATGTTATCTTACAGAGAAACTGAGACGGTGGTTGTGATGGTGGTTGCGGGACTGATAAGGAAACAGATGGTGGTGGTGGTGGTGATGGGTTAGGAGGACGAAGAGATGATTAGATCTATTATAGAGCAGAAAAGATGTAGAAATGATAGGAGAAGGCGGCTGCAGTTTTATGTTTGCTAATGGCGGAGGAAGAGATGAACCGAAAAAGAGAAAGGGGAACTGAAAATAAAAGAGATTTTGTTTTAATTTCTGGTTTCGGTTTGATTTTAGGTTTCTCTCGAGTTCTGTTACTCAATTTCACTCATTTTTTCTCTGGTTTTTTTTAGGGAAGAAAAGAAAAGTTTGAGAAGAGAGAAGAGAGAAGTCGATAAAAACGAGTGAGTGAGAGAGAGTTCAAAGAGTAGTTTTAAGGACCAAATATTATCTAAATTTTAAAACAACCCAAAATAAAGGTGGGAATTAAAATAAATTGTGGGAATAAATGTAAATCATGTTTCAAAATAATTTGGTGAGACAAAGATTTGGAGGGAAAATTTGAGGGGAAATAAATGTTAGGGGGAAATTTAAGAGGGAAAATAATGTAAGAGATTTAGAAAATTGGAAAGGGAGGGAATTTTGGGGAAAATTTGGAGTTTTGGAGGGAAATAAAATGGAATTATAATGAAAAAAAAAATGATTAATTAGATATATATTAAAGTTATTAAATTTTGTAGAGACACATTTTAAGACACTTATAAGAGTAGTTGAAAAATCAGAATTAAAGCTACTCATATTTTTTATTTGAGACTCTTATATGAGTGGAAGCACTAAAGACATATATATGTGTCTCAAACCCAAAAATCAATATGTCTCAAAATGGGCCATATGGTGTAGTGATACCTTCCATTTCTCCATGGAATTCCCTCTCAGCTGAAATCATGTTTCTCCTCATCCTAGTGAACCTCATGACCTCATGAAGCTCCTCCAGTGCAAGCTTGTCAATCAATGCGATGTCTTGTTCAAGATGGGTCTCACGCCCATAAGAAAACTTATAGAGGCTTCTTTCTGGCACACTTTGTGGTTTCCTAAGAATGTCCTCCAAGGTGAGCTCTCGAGAGTAAAACGCTAGGTGTCCGAAGTCCATATCTATATAAAAAAATAAAACAAAAAAACTAGTTAAGAATCGGTACATTAAACATATGTAATCCGATTCTGACTACAAAAATATACATGAGTGTGAAACATTAGTAATCGGTTTATGTGGTACATATATAAAATCCGATTATAAAAAGGAATCTGAAGAGACAAACATAATCGGTAAATTATCAGGCACTTAAAACCCGATTACGTGATTGCATAATTAAAGATAAAATGTTCCATAATCGGATTATTCTAAAGCACTTATAAACCGATTTTGTTGATGTATTTTCATATTTCGTCTCTAAACCAAGAATCAGTTGATGTTAATCATCATATAAACCGATTATTGTGCATGCTCTTCATGGTCGGAGAACAAAACCAAGAATCGGTTTATTCGATATGTCAACATAAACCGATTCTGGGTGTAATCAGAGTTTTTGATTTTCGAAAATTGAAGATTTAAACATGTAAATCAATGAAGAAATGAAAATCATAGAATGGGTTGATGGAGATTTACCTTTTCCTTGGTTGGATCGAAGATTCGTTGGAGAAGAAGATGAAGATTTTTTCCATTAGGGTTTTGAGAATTTGGAAAGATTATGAAAAAAATAGAAAGTTTTTTAGGTTTAGTTTTTTGTTTTGTTTTTGAATTTACTGAAAATGGAAAGATTAGTAATTATATGGGATTGTTTTAGGAATTAATGTGGGGGTAAATTAGTATTTTTTAGAAGTTTGGGCGCCCAAAGCAATTTGGTGGTATGAGAATGCAAATTTGATAGGCCCAAATTTAACCAGGTAAGAAAACCGAAAATGATATACATCCCCCGCTCCCTTCCCCCATTACTTGTTCCCGTTTATGTATCAAATATTTGTTGGTTTAAATCTAATAATAATGAGACTCCCTGCTAATCTCAATTTAGGGATCAAGGCTAATAACTACGACACGTAACGGGGGAAATCACCGTGGGAAGCGTAGCGCTTCCGTAAAAAAACTTACTTCGGATAAAAACATGAATCAAAAACACAGAAAAGTACAAACCACCACAAACAAACCGTTTAATAATAAATACAAGTCTTATGGGTGATGTGAGTGATGATGAATTATTCCATTTCAGTCCACAGTCAAATTTAGCCGGCGCCATTTCTCTCCAAATCTCCCATAATTACTACGAGTTTATCGCCTTTCAAATCTCTGGTTTTCACTTATTTTTCTCCGCACTTATAAATAAATTTTCCGCATTTTCCCATCCCTCTCCTTTTCTCTCTATTTTCAGAGTTTCTCTTTTCTGGGTCTCTCTCCCTATCTGGAATTGGAATCTCTAATCAGATTTCAGGTTTGTTTCTCAATCTGGCTTCTCAATTTCCTATAATGGGTCTGTTTTACTCTCTGGATTCTACTCTGTTTAGGATTCATTGTTCTAATCTGTTAATGGTTTTTTCAGATTAGATTAGATCTATTCTCTGTATGGGTTTTCCTAATGACGGGTTGAATTTGATTTGCAGGGGGCTGTTTATATCGCATCTTCAAACCATTGGATAAGTAAAGGTGTGACCTTTTTCAATTTCTGGATTTTTTCTGTTCAATGTTGTTGGAGATTCAATAAATTCTAATCTTAAACCAAACAAAAAGGGATTTTTTTGGTTCTGTTCTGAAATCTGCAATCAATTTTCTTTAAAGGGTTTCTTTGGTTTCCTGATTTGATCTGAGTTGACCAAAATGGCAGACAACCCAAAACCAGAAACAACACCATTAATTAGAACAAAATCAGCAAGAATACTTCCAGATTTCAAACAATCAATTAAACTGAAATATGTAAAGCTTGGTTATCATTATCTTATCACCCATGGAATGTATTTGTGTTTATCTCCTCTTGTAGTACTCATTGCAGCTCAAATCTCTACATTCTCTTTAAAAGACCTTCATGATTTATGGGATCATCTTCGTTTCAATCTTATATCTGTCATTGTTTGTTCAACCCTTCTGGTTTTCTTATCCACCCTTTACTTCCTTACAAGACCAAGGCCTGTTTATCTTGTTGACTTCTCTTGTTACAAGCCTGAGGATGAGAGGAAGTGCACTAGACAGATCTTTATGGAGAGATCAGGGTTGACCGGTTCGTTTACCGAACAGAATCTTGAGTTTCAAAGGAAGATTTTAGAGAGATCGGGTCTTGGTGAATCGACTTACCTTCCTCCTGCTGTTCTTAGAGTTCCTCCTAATCCGTCTATGGCTGAAGCCAGAAAAGAAGCTGAGATTGTGATGTTTGGGGCGTTGGATCAGTTGTTTGCGAAAACTTTGGTCAAGCCGAAAGATATTGGAATTCTGATTGTTAATTGTAGTTTGTTTAATCCGACTCCGTCGCTGTCTGCCATGGTTATCAACCATTACAAGCTTCGAGGGAATATTGTGAGTTACAATTTAGGTGGGATGGGTTGCAGTGCAGGTTTGATCTCTATTGATCTTGCGAAAGATCTTCTTCAAGTTCATCCGAATTCTTATGCTTTGGTTATCAGCATGGAAAACATTACTTTGAATTGGTATTTCGGGAATGAAAGATCGATGCTTGTTTCGAATTGTTTGTTTAGAATGGGAGGTGCTGCAATCTTGTTGTCAAATAAGAATTCGGAAAGGAGGAGATCTAAATACCAGTTGGTTCACACTGTCCGTACCCATAAAGGAGCTGACGAAAAATGTTTTTCATGTGTTACCCAAGAGGAGGATCCAGCTGGAAAGGTTGGTGTTTCTCTATCCAAAGATTTGATGGCTGTTGCAGGGGATGCTTTGAAAACCAACATCACCACATTAGGACCTCTTGTTCTTCCGATGTCCGAACAGTTGCTTTTCTTCGCTACATTGGTCGGGAAGAAACTCCTTAAGATGAAAATTAAGCCGTACATTCCGGATTTCAAATTGGCTTTTGAACATTTCTGCATTCACGCTGGTGGAAGAGCCGTCTTGGATGAACTGGAGAAGAATTTGCAGTTATCTGAATGGCACATGGAACCCTCTAGAATGACGCTTTACAGATTCGGTAACACTTCAAGCAGTTCTCTTTGGTACGAATTGGCTTACACAGAAGCTAAAGGAAGGATCAAGAAGGGAGACAGAACATGGCAGATAGCTTTTGGGTCTGGTTTCAAGTGTAACAGTGCTGTTTGGAAGGCTTTGAGGACCATAAACCCTGCAAAGGAAAAGAACCCATGGATGGATGAGATTCAACAGTTCCCAGTCGACGTTCCAAGAGTCGCAGCAATCTAAACTTAAAGGTTGTTCTTCTACTGCTCTTGGCCTACCGAAAATTGATTATTCTTTTGATGGTTTATATGAATGGACAACAATCTGAATGCTGCACGTTGCTGTAGCTATTTGGTTGTGAGATGCTTGTCGGGGAAAAGGAAATCAGTTAGGATTGATAATTTGTGTGAGTGATGGTTTAGACTAGAAATTTGTGATATTTATGTTGGTTTTCTTTGGGAACTGAAATTGTTTGAGTGTTTTTTTTTTTACTCCATTAGGGAATTTGAGTTTTAGACGCAGATTAAGAAGCTGAAATTGGGTTTACTCAGGCTAAGTTAATTCATGACTTATGTGGGGAAGGAGGGAAAAAAGGAGAGGGGGTTTAGAGAGTGTCTGTCTGTATTTAGACCCTAATTCCATTTAGTGGAATTCAATAGATTCATTATTTGATCTCTGTTTCAATCAACTTTGTTATATATTCTTTAAATTTTCCTTGGCTATATTTTTGTTGTTGTATTGCTCTAACTGTTGCTGTCAGGTATTCCAACATTGAAACAAGGGTGTAATGTTCCAAAAGCTTAAAGCACATAGGGTTGGAAGTAAATGAAAATTTATACTAAATAACCAAGAGGCACGGATATGTACTAACGCTTCCTCCTTTTACTGCGCCGCAGTGTTGATGTGTTACTTACTGAACTCTCACCATTATCTGGAGTCGCATTATTACTGGAACATTCTCCGATATCTTTTAAAGAAACAAGTGTATTCATGTGAAGAATTGCTTGAAGGCATGAAAGGCCCTTACCGTCGTCACTCCGAAACTTGGTGAAAGTTGATGTATTAGTGTCATAGCAGTATAGGTATAGACTCTTCTGTTTATACCATAACAGAACGTCACTGCTCTTCGTGATTCCAAATGGTATGTACCTGTGCTTCCCTGTGCAATTGATTGCTATACTAAATTCCTTACTCCAACTCCAATTGTGGTCGTAGTACTGTGTTACTCTGGGACGCAGTATTCTTGTATTCTCAACCCTTTTTCTAAGTGCCCATACTAGGATTTCATCACAGCCAGCATCATACTGAATTACACACAGATTTCCCCTCATCAACTCGAGTTTATTAGGAGTGGTGTTGTGTAGATCAATAGGTAGTGGCATGACTTCCTTGAACTTCTCATTTGCCAGATCGTACGCGACAATCTTATACACCCTTTTTTCTCCAGGGATGCTCTCACCAATCCAATGAATTGCTCCATTAGCAAAGAGGCCAAACGAATAGAATTGGTATGGTACGTTTTCTTTTCTTCTCCACCCACTTTGAGAGCCAAGAGTATACACCTCCACAAGTCCCTGCGACACATAATTTAAGTAACTGCATCTGACAACCTTATATTCATTGGTGGCAGGAAGGTATCCAAATCCAAATACTTACCACTTATATGGTTCACTCGAGTCTGGAAGAAAAAAGAATTCTCCTGTCACTGGATTGCAAATTCCAACACAATTACGATCTTTTGTGACTTGGTTATATAAGCGAAGGAAAACCAAACCGTTGCATGAACCAACCATGTGATGATAACAATACCATTTTTTGGCTTGCCAACTGTATTTTATACGGTCTAATTTTGTAAGTGTTTCGTTGGGGTAGTCTTGCCCCTCATCTGCTTCGTAGTCAAACTCATGTCCATAATAGAGTTGTACTTCTGCTCCTGATTCAGCAGATATATTAACGCGAACAAAAGAGCGGTGATATTATCCCCGATAATGTTTCTCCAAGTTTTGCATACTCGTTTGCTCAGTAAGGAAGATTCAGTAGGCAAGCGCCGAAGTATATTTTCTATGATATCTATGGGAAGGTTGTCCATGAAGACGATTCTGCCTTCAAAAGCAAACATATATTATTAGTACCTTGTACAGAGGTCTTGGTTTCTTTTATCTCTATTCTTCTTTTTTTAGACAACAGAGAGGGAGCCTGAATGGCTGAATTCCGTTCTCAGTCAGAATTATGGAAACGTTCTATTTTAAGGAAACTGAAAATTTCCTTAAGTTGGCGCTCGGCAGTAATTCAAATAGGCCAAGCCCACAAACTTTCGGTTTCTAGATTTGTTTCAGAAAAAACCTCCAATAAACCATTTAACTAGATAGCTGGATACAGTTGACCTTTGTCTCTTTGATAGAGAAACGGCTGCTAAACTCTACATTTAAAGATAGAATGCTTAAAATGTTGTGAAAACCGATCAGACTGTATTTCAGAGAAAGAATTTAAAGCAAAAAAAATAAAAATAAAAATACATAGTCTATCTGATCATTCAAAACAATACCACTGAGCTGAAAAATGTTTCGGGGGTGATAAGTTACGCCTTAAGATCCTTGCTAGCGTTACCAGCTGCCAGCTATAGAACCTCTGCTGTCAGGTATTCCAAAGTTGCTGCAGAATTGATTATCAGCTGCAGTAGCTCCTAGTACTCTTCCATCTTCAGCAATTCATGACTTCAAAGCGACGGGGGATTCGACTGCAAAGTCTGCAAGGGCACTCACTTCTTTATCTCCAGATGTGCAAACAAGACATGTCCCAGACAATTGCTTTGCTGGAAAAAGGATTACAAGAATCAGACATTTACAACCGAAATCTGAAGAAAGCAATTCATACATCGCTAAATTTGCAATGACATCATGCATTATTCATCTTGCATTTTCGTTGATTTGCTTTTCTATATCACTGACAAAGACATCCATCCTGGCGTGGGAGAATCCAATATGTCATTTTCAGAAAACCATATGGATCCAACAAAAAAAAATGGAACTCTCTAGACTGTACCCTATGTGGATGCAGAAAACTGATCAGGGCCAGCTACAATTACTGAAGATAGAGTTGGTGCATGCAGACATGGACTACAATACTGTTGTATATGTAAGTTTGGTTTAAGAACATATGGAATTTGATCCAAGTTAAGGTTTATTCATATTCTGGCACTGATGTTTAAAGTGCATTACTGACTTCAGAGATGTGTAAATTGTGGAACTAACATTGGAGGATAAGTTATAATCATATTAGCAAATTGGCACTTGCAAACTTCTATAACAACCAATTAGAAGTGATAAGGCCAATGGCATGAAGAAATAAGCATTCCAACAAAGATACAACAAATCCACTGACATTTAAAGAACACAAAGTAGACTAATTAACGGATGAATATTAAAGCAAAATCATATAGAATTCGTAGTAAATAACAATTTATAATAATTACCAAAAGGCGCTCCATCAATCACTTCTCTGTCATGCACGGCGCTAGCACTTTCTCCTTTTGTGCTGTTTTGATATCTTACTACCAGAACTCTCACCATTATCTGACCTCACATTACTGGCACAGCATTCTCCAAGATCTTTCAAAGAAACAAGGGTATTCGTGTGAGGAATTGCTTGAAGGCACGAAGAACCTTTACCATCGCCTTCCCAAAGCATAGTTAAAGTTAATGCATTTCTATCATAGCAGTACACTTTGTTTTGCTTATGCCACAATAGAACTTCATTGCTCTCTGTAATTGCATATGGCCTGTACATCTCCGGGTCTCTTATTGTTATACTAAACTCATAACTCCAACTCCACTTGTGGTCGTAGTAATCTGTTGCCCTGTGTCCCATAATTCTTGTATTATTCTCAATATTCCTTTCCTTAAATGCCCATACTTTGATTTCATCACGCCCGCCATTATAGGTAACTGCACATAAGTGTCCTCCCAATAACTCGAGTCTACCAGTAGTAGGGTCATATCGCTTAAAATATTCAAAAGGTAGTGATGAGACGTATTTCACCTTCTCTTCTGCCAGATCGTAGGCGATAATCTTATACACCTCATGTCCTCCTTGAATTATTTTTCCAATCCAATGAATTGCTCCATTGACAAAGAGGGTCGCCGAATAGAACTTGTGAGGGATTTTTTCTTTTACTCTCCACCCAGTTTGAGATCCAAGAGTATATACTTCTAAAAGTCCGTTCCGCTCACCTTCTAAGAGCCTGTAACTGCATCTGACAACCTTATGCTCCTCGGTGGAAGGAACATATCCAAATCCAATAATTCCCCAATCTCGTAAGGAACTTGGTTTTGTTAAGCCTGGAAGTAAAAGGAATTCTCCCGTTACTGGATTGCAGATAGCACCACAACGAGCATTTGTGACTTGGGTATTCAAGTGAAGACAAACCAACCCATTGCATGAACCAACCATGTGATGATGATATTTGTTCCAAATTGAGTGTCCACTTAAGGTACACAAACTGAATGTTGCACTGTCTAGCTTTGTGAGCACCTCGGTGGAGTAGAACTGCTCGATATTATCAAGATCATCTCCATGGTATAGGTCTATTTTTGTATCCCAAACATTATCAGTGAGGTTTGCATACGATAGCAGGAGACCTTTCTTACGATCTCCGATGAGATTTTTCCAAGACTTACATACTCGTCTGTTATGTAATCTCGATTCAATGGGTAGCCGAGAAAGTATATTTTCTATGAGATCTCTGGGAAGGTTATCCATCTAACTTCAATTCTACAGTCGACGACAAGAATTAGTGAAGGAAAACCAAGGTGAAGAAGAAGATCAAATTCACAATAAAAAATCCCTAAGAAAAGCACAAACTCAGAAACGGAAACTTTAGTATAGATGTTAGATATATGATCTTAACACGATTTAGGTTTATCTAAAGCTACACAATGTTCTACATTCTCTTAGGCATTTAGTCAAACAGTTAAGAGAGCTGTAATATATGAGATTGCGAGTGAAACTGAAACTGGGAGAATATGGAGAAATACATGTACTTATACCTGTAACCTGATGAGCTTTATGAATTCAGTGAATTGACAATATTGATTTCGATTCATCCCAATTCCATACTAATCTGGATTTCAGTTGAAATAGTTATGAATTGAAATCAAAATTGGGAGAAGGGTGGTGGTGACAATAGGAGAGTAAAGTTTCGGTACTGGTGATGACGGTGACGGTGAGGAGATGAAACCGAAGGAGGTGGAGGAGGGTGGTGGTGGCGGTGACAGTGAGTATCTACACATCCTCTTGACTAATCGATGAACCTCATTTCTTTATTACAAAGTTACAGGTATTCGCGTCGTTCCTGTAAGCGTATAAGTCTAGTTTATCCTTGGTTGTTACATTAAATTACCTTTGTTTTTCATAGTTCGATTAGTCTTTTTTTTTTTTTTTTTTTTTTTGCCAGAAAAAATTGATTCATTACTTAGTGAGAGTTTACAATATTTTGGAGAAAATATGGACAGTTATTTCCATCCCTTTTTCTTGACACATTTCCAACTCTACTGTGCTTGGCCGCTATGTCTGTAGCACCATTAAAAGATCTTTTGACATGTTTGAATATAATCAAATGAATATCCTTTAAAAGAAATAAACAATCATCTAGGATTGAACAGGAGGTCCAACTAGTTTGGCCTCTGATATGCCACTACATTTTTGGCATCACTGACTAAGTAGACATTCTGAAGATTCTTCTCCCTGATCCATTTTGCAGCTTCTAGAAGAGCACCACTTTCAGCATCTTCAGAGCTTGCGTTCCTTCCAGATACTAATTTGCACCCTTTGAATTCACATGTATTATTCATAGCAACAATACCAATTCCAGAATTGTTAGTCTCTTTATCAAAAGAGGCATCACAATAAAGGAGTAAGCTATCTTGTGAAATTTGTTGCAGGAAATTAGAATTATCGTCATGAAATGAAATATTAGCATTGGTTGCAGGGATAGAGACTAAGTTATTGGAAATATCTGCAGAAATCCTGAGTGCAGTCCTAGCCGTAACATGAGGGTTAGATATTTTGTTTTCAAAGACTTTAGAACACCTGTCTTTCCAAATACACCAAGCAGTATTCATAACAGTGACTAGATGTGGATGCAATTGGCCTGAGGTGAGCCATTTAGTAACCCAATCTTTAAGACTAATGGAAGAATTCAGGTCCTGCAAAATAAGATTATTAACTATTGGGATGTTAGACCAAACATTTCTAGCAAAGGAACACTGAAGTATCATATGCTCAGGAGTTTCAACAGCATCAGAATTACACACCTTGCATCTATCATCATGATTGCTATTATATCTAGCCAACTTGCTACCCGTGGGAATGATATTTTCAACACATTTCCACAGAAAAAGATGGGTTCTAGGCAATAAAGGAGATTTCCAAATAGCTCTATAGGTCTCAATATCCGGATTATTGGTCGAATTATGAGGGAGTTCATTAGCAAGCAATTTATAAACAGACTTGACAGTTAGAACCCCATTCTTGTTATAAGGACAAACAAGAGTGTCATTACCAGAGATAGAAATTCTCATGCTGCAGATTTTCAGACAATTTTCTCTAGTGAAGAAAGCTTGAACTAATGGAACATTCCATTCTCTAGTGTCATGCATAATGAATTCAGAAACCCTATAGTTAGGATTTGGTTGATTAACACAGAGAGGCATAGATGGATTAAGTATCCAATTATCAGAGAAAGCATTCACAGAACTACCATTCCTAATGTCCTAATGGGCATGCTTTTTAATGATATCTAAACCATGACATATACTAGACCAAACCCAAGACATTGACCAACGTTTCTTGTAGTGGAGAGGGTGACCATTTTTAAAATATTTACACTTGAGAATTTTTACCCACAGTTCATTAGGACTATGAATCCAAAGCCAAGCTGTTTTGGTGAGAAGTGTTAGGTTCATTTTTCTTAAATTCCTAAAACTTAACCCACCTTGAAGGTTATGGGTGTAAATCTTTTCCCACTTTTTAAAGTAATAACTTGTATGGCCATTTTTACCCCACTAGAAATCTCTCTGGGATCTCTCCATTTTGTCTATAATAGTGTCAGGTAGAAGGAATGAGTTCATGTGGTAATTATCTAAGGACTTAAGAGTATGCTGAACAAGAATAGATCTTCCTGACGGAGCTAGATGTTTGCCTTTCTAATTAGATACTCTAGAATCATGATGGGTATTTAAGTGTGACATTGACTTAGTTCTATTTCTAGTGATGAAGAAAGGAATGCAAAGATACTTCTCATTATGATATGTTTTTCTAACATTCATAGACCTCATAATGGAAACGCAATAATCAGGGGAGACATTCTTACTGAAACTATAGGCAGATTTATCAAAATTAATCATTAGACCAGAAATGTTACTAAAGTATTTAATCAGAGATATTAGGTTCCTTGTATCATCATGAGTAGCTTTTGTAAACAGGAGGAAATCATCTGCAAAGAGAAGATGAGATATACTTGGAGTATCATTAGTTAATTTAAGTCCACGAATGATATTGGACTGCTCAGCATTGGATGAGATACCTTGAAAAAGACTCCATACATAAATAAACAAGTAGGGAGACAGGGGATCTCCTTATCTTAGCCCTCTAGTAGGAGTGTAAGAAGAACAAGGTGAACCATTTAAGAGAATTTAAATATCAGTAGTGCTTTTACACTGCAAGATCAGTTGACACCAATGTTCAGAGAAGCCAAATCTCTTAAGAACAACTATTAAAAGTGGCCATTTAACCCTATCAAAAGCCTTAGACATGTCAAGTTGAAGGCCCATGATACCACACCTATATTTTTTCTTCTTCATAGTACGCACCAGTTCATGAGCAATCACCACATTATTTTGAATATTTCTACCAGGAGCATAAGCATCCTGATAGTGTGATATAAGTTTGCTTAGAAGAGGTTTCATCCTATTCACTATAATCTTTGAGATAATTTTATAATTAGAATTGCAAAGAGAGATGGGCCTAAAGTCAGAGGGACTACTAGGTTTATTCACCTTAGGAATTAAAGAGATGAAAGTGTGATTCATTTCTTTAAGAAGATGTTTGGTGTTAAAAAAGATTTTGTTATCACCTCGATTAGTCGTGTTTTGTAGAGGAGGGTGTTGTTAAAATATCTATATTCGGCGAGGACATTTTGGTCCAAAGAAGGGACCAACCATTGTTATCACCTCCAATTTAAAGATATAGAATGCTTAAAATGTTTTCACGATCTATGAGACCCTAATTCAAAGAAAGAATTTAAAGCAAAAAAAAAAAAGTCAATATAATCATTCAAAACAATACCACTGAGCTGAAAAATGTCTTAGGGGTGATAAGTTTGTCCTCAAGATCCTCGATAGCATTACCAGCTACCAGCTATAGAACCTCTGCTTCCAGGTATTCCAAAGTTGCTGCAGAATTGATTATCAGCTGCAGCAGCTCTAGTACTCTTCCATCTGCAGCAATTCATGACTTCAAAGTGACGGGGGATTCGACTGCAAAGTCTTCAAGGGAACTCACTTCTTTATCTCCAGATGTGCAAACAAGACACGTCCCAGACAATTGCTTTGCTGGAAAAAAGATTATAAGAATCACACATTTACAACCGAAATCTGAAGAAAGCAATTCATACATCGCTAAATTTGCAATGACATAATCCATTATTCACCTTGCATTTTATCTAACTTAATAAAAGGTTTGAGATGACATTATTCATCATCAGTTATTATTATTAAGGAATTTCTCGTCTTATGCGTCCCCAAGATGAGAATTTATACCAAGTAATAACAATGGGGCGCTCATTTTTTTTCTTTCCCGCTCAATTGCTTTTCTACCTTGCATGGTGCTAGCAGTTTCTCCTTTTACGGTCACTGATATCTTCCTCCGAACACTCACCATCGTCCAAAGTCGCACTATTACCGCAACATTCTCCAAGATCTTTTAAAGAAACAAGAGTATTCATGTGAGGAATTTCTTGAAGGCAGGATAAACCATTACCATCGCGCTCATAAAGCTTAGTTAAAGTTGATGTATTATTGTCATAGCAGTATGGTTTTTTATCTTCACGCCATAATAGTACTTTACTGCTCTTTATAATTGCAATTGGCATGTGCTTGTATTTCTATGGGCCTGTGCTGGTTGGTATATTGAACACTTTACTCCAACTCCAATTGTGATCGTAGTACTCTTTTCATGTCTCTCTGGGATGTAATATTCTTGTATTCTTAGTCCCTTTTTTTAATGCCCATATATCTATTATTTCATCACCATGACGGAGGTATCGATGGTGAATAACACATAAGTTCCCCCAACAACTTGAGGTAAAAAGCTTTGTATTTCCTATAATAATTAAAAAGTAGTGATGAGACGTACTTAAGATTCTCATCATCCAAATCATAGGCGACAATATTATACACCCGTTGCCGTAGCGTTCCTCCTGTTGCGCCAATCCAATGAATCTCTCCATTAGCAAAGATGCTTGATTTACAGAAATAGTAGGGGATGTTTTCTTTTCTATTTCACCCACTTTGGGAGCCAAGAACTACACCAAATCAACTGTTTTGAGACACTTATTTCCGTTGTTATGAATTTAAAAGACACATATAAGTGTCTCAAATAGTGCTTCCGGAATGCTTTGAGACTCCTAAAGAGACACTGATAAGTGTCTTTTAATTAATTAAAGAGACGCATTTTAAGCGTCTCTTAAATTTGTTAGCAACACTTTTTTATTGCGACACATAAATTAATTAAGAGACGTTTATTCGTGTAGCCGTAGTTTCAAAGGCAACAAATAAATATCTGTCTCAAAATATTTTGCCACATATAGATTTTTATTCTTAATACACTTATATGCGTCTCAAAATTAAATTAGCTTTTAATAAAAAAAAACTAATTATTCAATTTTGAATTCCCAAAATCAAATTTTTTTTGGACTTGCACATTTCATTTTCTGCACCTGGATACAGGCACCTAGCCATCCATTCCATTTTCGGAAGCACAATTCATACATTATCAATCTCACATCATTTACATATGTAAGATACTCAAAACTATACAAAAAATGGCTACTTCTATAACTGCAAGTCTCTCACTACAATGTTGGATCAAAGTTGAGCATGTTTTGGTATTGAATAAAATCATACTTCCTCTTCTAAACTATCTAAAACCATAACTTATAACTGTCATGTGCTAAGAATTTACTATGATCCTACTTCTCACCTAACTACTTCTTTGGCGACAGACCCAATAAGCACTTCATTCACTGGTCATCTGAGTACACACCTGTTGACACCCCAATTTCGCACCTTCTATGGGAAAATATCAGCCTTACACATTCAAACCCGGGAGTTCTTGATATCACATTGAAGAGGAGGAAAATACGAAGTCAATGGTTAAAGAACGGAATCATTCTGAGTTCGTATGAAGAAGTTATGAGCAAAACAAGAACTCAAAATAAGTTAAGGGGCAGTCAAGTTTAAAGAAACCACTAGAGGGAGTCAGGTATTTTATAATAGGGGGCTGCCAAAATACAACAATATTAAAAGCACCCGATTTATTACTAAAGGCACCCGATTTATTACTAAAAGCGCCTGATTTATTACTAAGCGCACTTCTTCTTCTTCCTAATGAAGAACATGAGTGTTTTTAATGGTGGTCATCATGATGATCACTATGGTGATGGATTTTGATCAACAATGATTTTCGATTTTGAATACATCACTAGGTTCCTGGGGACGATAGGGAGCTTGGGTAGGAGCCTGATTTCACAGCAATCATGTTCTTGATGCGGTGAACAGTAACATCGGGATGAACAGTACATCGGTGTGAACATTAACAATACTTGAACAATAACAATGTGGTGAATAGTAACAGTTGGACCCGCATGTCGTAATCATGTTTGTTAACTGCCGCACATAATTGAAAAAAATCGAAGAAAAATGAAGAAGAAAGGACGAAGAAGAAATGTGGTGGGCGGCTGCCAACCAAAGAAGAAAAAAAAACAAAAGGACAATTCAATTTCAAATTTCGCATGCAAAAGGACGATCACGCAGCAAAAGAAGAAAAGGAAAATGCATGCGGGAAGGAAAATTAGGGGAATGTGTCGGGGATCCTCTACTATAAATAGAGATCGAACTTCTCATTCAAAAGAGACTCAATAACAACTTCTCGCATTTAAACACTTCTTCCTTTACCATTCTTTCGCTTATTCTTGATAGTAATATCAAATCAAGTATTGTCTTTAAGTTCTTAAAGGATTAGCATTAAATTGTTGGTACTTTAATTACTTTCAATATACTTAACGGAAGTTAGAAATCGTCATAAGAATCCTTTCAAGTTTTTACATCATATTTCAGGTTAATTGTCTTTAAGTTCTTAAAAGATTAGCATTAAATTGCTGGTATTTTAATTACTTTCAACATATTTAACGAAAGCAAGAAATTGTCATAAGAATCCTTTCAAGTTCTTATATCATATTTCAGGTATATTAATTGCATATATCTTCGGTAAATTATGTAGTCATAGGGGAACGGAATGGCTTTCCATTTCGTAGTAATACCGTGACTACTCTCCGCGTTACATAAATTTTTTTGTGTTTTATTATTAATTATCCAAGTGGGTAAATCAAAGTGTGGGTATAAAGTGGAATTTCCTCCCACATTAGACCCATTGTCAAAATAATAAGGTTTGCATTAATCATATTCCATTGAGCTAATCCGCAGGTCAATTGTTTAATTTAGAAATTTTATCCAAATTTCAAATTTTGAATGCGAAATTAATTCTAGTTCTAAAATATGGACCTGAAGTTGAATTAGAATATTCAACAAAGTTTCTCCAAAAAATTCTTATAATGCGGCTCTATCGTCGACCTATATTTTACATGATCTTTATCATGATTAGGATTTCCTTTAATCCTTTACTATCAGATTGATTTGGAGTCGAACTAGATTCTAAAAATTTAGGAGTTGGCCAAAGCCCCCCTGGATACCAAAAATATTCGTCACTATACATCACTATTCACCAGCCACTATGCATCACTTTTCATCACTATTCGTTACTATGCATCACTATTTATAAACATTCTCCTTTAATCATTTAGTAGAGGCCAATCTTATGATTGTGCGGTTGATGGGTGTCTAACACCTTCCCATCCCGTACTAGAATCTCCTTACCCAGACTCTCTGATAGCAGATCATAAACATGTAAGTCATAACTAGGTTTTGTTTTCCTCAAAAGAATTCAAATTAGTTAAAGGGTCCTGACTCCCCTTAGTCAGGTGGCGACTTCAAAACATCTCTCTTTTCTTTGCAGAGTTATCCCTCTTACTAACGAACTAGTGAGAAGCTACCTTTGTCCGACCTTGTGCGGTGAACATCCACGAACGGATTCGCACATAGGCTTCACCCCCCCCCCCCCCCAATGACAAATTAAGGATCGTAATGGTCCGGCTCTCGACCCATGATCTTCCTCGATTTATACAATGGCGACTTCACTGGGGAATAAATAAGAGATGCGACTTGAAAAATGATTAAAAGGAAAATGTTTTTTACTAATATTTATTTGAGAAAGGTTCATATTTCAGGTACCATCGTTGGTTGTAAAACATTGAAGCTTATGGCTCCTACAACTAGAAGTGTATTTCCGCAAAGGAATCAAGTCCTCAAGAACGAAGAGGTCTTTTAACAAGGATGACGTTCCTAAAAAAATTCATGGTGACACAAGCTTTCCTGACCATGAAAAACATGTTATAAACTTAAAAGAGGTTACAAATGAATTCCTCAACCGGAAAAGGAGTTTCAAGTATCGCATCAACTCCGCCATGAAGAAAGTAATGTCTTATAAGGATAAGTTAAAAAGATTCGAGAAAGCTCTATTCGAACTAGAAGCTCAACTCAATGATTTTTTAAGTCTCCCTGACAATGAAGAGGATTTCCCAACGAAGCAGCAGAGGGCGTCAGAACTTCTTCCGGCACTAAAGCATTAATGGTTTCAACAAACACGTGCGACCACGTAACATCAACAAAGTAGATCTTGTGCTCAAAGAAATACGTCCAGTAAAGCACACTGACCCAAGGGGCAAGTTCAAACCAAAATGGGAAGGTCCTTTCATTGTCAAAAGATTTTTCAGGGAATGGCCGTACAATTGATGGACCTAGATAGAGAAGAACATCCAAGGACCACGAATGCAGATCAACTGAAGAGGTATTATGCCTAGTTAAAGTCAACGTTCCGGCATACCTAATCCATGCACCTCCTCAAAAGATCAACTGGTTTGTCAGAACTTATGGCTTTTATCATTGGTTTCTACTTTATCAACTTGTTTCAAATAAAAAATGATGATGATGAAAGCCTTAGGATGATACTGTGCTATGCACATACCAAATAGGCAACTAAGGAAAAAGCTTTTGATTATTATTTTGAGTCTAATCATGTTCTAATCATGCTTTAGCTTTCGTTAACAACGAGTTATCTGAGTTAAGATCTCTCCACCGGAGTCAGCAATCTGCAAAATCGGTGCAAGCCAAACCAAAGACAAGACAACCACCAGAAGAAAATATTTCATTCACAAATGAAGGAATTAAAGATCTTCGTCTACAACAATGAAAAGCATGAACGCTTCCTTATCTGAAGGATACATGATCAGATCAAGAAAAAAAAAGAACAAAAAGAACAAGAAACAAACAAAAGAAAAGAAAAAATAATAACAACAACAAGAAACAAAAAATGATCTGATGGCAAACCAAAGAAGAAGAAATGAAAAACAAATAAGGAAAGGGGGTGATTTTATCTGAGTCTAGACCGAGATCCAATTTCTTCACCATTTACCATTGATCAAAACCAATGTGTGATAGAGATCCAATTTCTTCACCATTTACCATTGATCAAAACCAATGTGTGATAGTGGTAAAAGTGCCCATGTGACACGTTTGATCTAGACATCTTCATCCCAGGCATAACATCTATACTTGTCAGAATATATCTAAATCTAAATCTGATTTCAACATTGAAATCTGGATTTATCTTTGTATGTATTTTGAAGTTGCATACGGAATGATCTTGCATCTTTCCCTAAATCATAAGATCTTCATCTCCGAGCCGAACATTAGTCAAATTGATTATTTCTTATCCAATCAACCATTTTTCTTCGATCTCAAGATGCACTATCATCAAGCATTTTTTCCAGAAAATCCCCTTCTCTATTACTCATCATAAACAACACCGAAAAAATTGTTTGAAACAGAAGAGGATTTATACAGATAATCAATATACCAAAAGATATTAAAAAATGATTCCACCAAAGACATCTCATTTCGGCCACTAGGGTTTTTCTTTTTAACACTACTAAAGGTGAGGGCACGCGGCGAATGGAGAGTAATTTATCCATCCGCCCAAACTCTATCTTGCACATTCCACCAATAAATGATTAACATTGAAATCTGGCTTTGATAAACCAAACGATCTTCATCTCCGAGCCGAACATTAGAAAGTAGAAGAACATTGAAGACCATCCGTGGTTAAGAAAAACCAAAAGAAAGATTAAGAAAAGAAAGATCAAAGCCCAGATCCGGCACATACAAGAAGTATCTGATGAAAAGATGGAGGAAAGAGGCTGATGTGCAGAAGAAGAAGAAGAAGCAGAAGAAAAAGCAGAAGAAGAAGAAGAAGAAGAAGAAGAAGAAGAAGCTGGGGGTCGAAAAGTAGAAAACGAAGTATATAAGGCATAGAATTAGGGATCCATCAAATTACTTTTCGGGCAAACCGAAATAAAGTCCATGATCAGTTAGGTTTCTCCAACCCAGTAGGGTCATTCATCCGATCCTCTACCTCCTTTTCCCTGTTCAACAAAAAAAAAAAAAAAGAGAAAAAAAAAGAAAAAGAAAAGAAAAGAAAATGCAGTCTACCTCGTAAAGAAGTCGAAGCGTGGATAATTCTTCAGAAAGAGTAACGATACTTTCTTGCCTCCCTATGGATTCTTTATTGATTTCATCATGCCTCAACATGATCCCGTACACCTCATTCACCACCGACTTCAATTGGCGCTCAAGGCTATCCACCAAATGGAGAAAATATTCTTGAATAGGTCTGGAAGCCTAAAACGAGAAATGAGTTAATAAAAGTATTAAGTCATTAAGGCAAAAAATGGCAGAGTAGCAGCGGTACCTCGAGAATATCATCCGGGAGAGGTAACCCAACAATGTTTTCACGGTCAAAATAGCCACCTTCAATTGGAACCACATTTGAAGTTCCCAAGATAGGTATTTGGAAGTCCCATGTTGGAAGAAGATGGAAGAGACTCATTAATGGAACTTGTGGAGAAGGAGCATTGATTGAAGATCCCATCAATAATGGACGATGGGAAAAACCTGGATCACCCACTACAAGATTCTCTCGGCAAACTTGTATAGATAGAGGTGGCCCTAAATAAACCAATCTCCAATATGAATCAAAATTCATTCCACGATCAACTGAATCTTCATAGGAACGTTGCAATTGGCGTGAAATCTCATCCATATCTCTAAACGATGCATAAGGAAAACATGTATCGTCCGGAGGAGGAAAACGGGGTGTAGCGTCGAATTGACTAATTAGCCGCCAAAATCTATCACCAAGATACCAAGCACAGTAATCTAGGCCTCGTAACAAGTACCGAAGCATGCTAGACGACATGGAATGAATGGCTCTTTGATCACGCCAAATTAAATAATCTTTCCAAGGATCCCAACAAATCTGCGATCAAAATGGAGGTATACACATATAATAATAATAATATATATATAAAGTGGTTTCTTACATATTCAACCGTCGCTCCCTCCAAACAAAGGCGTGTATATGCAGTCGAGTAAATTCGAAGTGCACCTTCCCATCTAGCCATTCGAGGAAATGTTTGACTATTGGAGAAGCTTGTATCAAAAGGAGGGCGATTGGTAGGAAAATACTCATAACACCAATATTGTTACAAAAAAAAAATCAAAAAATCAAAAAAAAAAAAAGGGTCTAAGATCAGTCGGCCTGAAGCAAGGAGAAATGTACTCACATTCAAGATGGGACAGAATCCACATAAGGCTTTTGTTTGAAGGCGTGTTGCTCGGGTTAGATAGGTGTAAAGTCGCGCCATCGCACAACTTCCCCAATCGCAAAAACTTACTAAATCAAGGTCAGAAAATGCTGCCAGCACTACACCAAATTCCTGGATTAGTAACATACTTGAGCCGTTACTAAAACGGGTTGTAACGGCTCATGGCTGTTACAAAACAGGGCGTTACATTTTTTTTGTAACGGCAATGTAGCCGTTACGAATTTGGTTGTAACGGCCCTTAGTAACAGGTGAGGGCCGTTACGAACCCTCCACGTGGTAACAGCTCAGGACCGTTACCAATGTTTTTTGTAACAAGAATGTCGTAACATCTTAGAGCCGTTACTACATGGCAGGTTAGTAACAGGCTGGAGCCGTTACTACGTGGAAAATTGAAACGGCTGGTAGCCGTTGCGAATTTTTTCGTAACAACAAAAAAATTACTGCCAGTCAACCTTGACCGGGTGAAAATTGACTAGTCAAGCCTAACTGGCAGTTCATTATCTGCCGGAAATTAGACGGAATTCTAAATTCAATACCTGCAAAAATATTTCATTCAATCTAACCAAATTCTATCATACAAGATACAACAATAACTTGTTTTATTCTTTCATTCAGTCCAAATTCTTTCAACAAAGTCATTGACTTAGAACTTAAAGGAATTCCTAAACAACCTTTTACATTCACTCCAGCAGTTTAATACTTAAGAATAGAAAACTAAATAGATATATCATAAGTAAACTAACAGATTTGAAACTCACATAACAGTCTTTGCCTTCTCTTGCGTCCTGTTTGTCTCTCAAATCTGCAACACTTGCAAGGTCTAAGTTCTGGACTGTGCTTATGCACCTGAACAAGGTCTTGGTTGTTAGCACCTTCTGTAAGTCAAGCATCCACTATAGTCCGATCTGCAAGGCAAAGAATTGGAATGATCACGTTTTACTTTCCGCTACAAGCTATCAAATGAAAAACTACCACTGAAGACCCATCATGAAAATGCCAT
Organism: Papaver bracteatum; assembly: GCA_023529315.1. NCBI lineage: Eukaryota > Viridiplantae > Streptophyta > Magnoliopsida > Ranunculales > Papaveraceae > Papaver > Papaver bracteatum. The sequence goes on along the minus strand of JAJJWX010004332.1, from coordinate 171,101 downwards.
AGGTACAACATGTGGAAGGTAGGTGTTTAGTTTTACGAAAGATTACTAAAGCATTGAGACAGTGGTAATTTTATACCAAAGAAAAGCATACATGTGCGGAACCAGCACTAGTTGCCAAGCATTCTTCATCAAGTTCTCCATAATCCCTGGCTTTAAGTTCATAATTCCCAATCCTTACTACATGAAACAAACAAAAGACATCTATAAGTAAGGCTACCAAATTTATGAAATTTACAAGCAGAAAAAACTGAACATACAGACAGGTCACAGGCTCTCAACATGGTATTTTGCACAAGGACAGTGATTTCGAACTAGGCCACATATAATTTACAAGCAGACAAAACGAAACATATCAAATTTGGGACAAGAAATATTGTTAAGTATCAAATTCATTTATCAGGCTCTCAACATGATACATTCATTGCAAGAACTTGAGCAAACTAAGAAACAAGGGGTACTAGGAACATAATTACCAGGAAGAAGAGATCCAACAAGACCTAAACTGTAACCGTTGTGAGCATCCAAGCCAAACGAATATTGTGCAACTTTGGTGTTATCCAGGCAAACAATGATATTGGTCCTGCACCAAGACACTCATGGATCAGAACTAACATGATAAACTTGCAAAAGCATGCAAATAACACAACCTTGATCAATGCCAATAGTTTAAGAATAGATTAACAGAAAAGGTTTCCACATGACTGCTACACCATCGGTGCTGCTGTCAAGACATAGTACACTAATTATCACTTACTTAGTTGAAGGTGTAAAGAGATACTTCTCTTCTCAACATAGTAAACACATCATATGACAACTATTTATTTAATCAAATGGTATCTATGCATAATTGGGCTAACAATAATTGAATCGTGTAGCCGAAATAAAACAGTATATATGCATGACCATAACAGAACAAAATGCAGGAGAAACCTAAATCATCTAATTATGCTAAGATACATACATGGCCCAAAGAAACCGGTATCAAATATACTCACCAGGCTTTCCTCCAGATAAAATAACACTTTCAACTGGTTCAACAACAATAAGCTTAACAGATATTCTACTGGTTCATCAAGTGCTTTCGCAAGTTGATACTGCAAGTCAAAAATATAATTCTGTTAAATCTAACTATTCTTTTGGTTATGATTAAAGGATTAAAGGAAACTAAAAGAAAGTAAATAAAATGATCAAGGAAGCAGTAGATAAACCTTATAGTTGGTAATTAGTTCTGATAACTTTGCACAACGAACATATACCGCTAGTTCTTCAATATCATAGCGTAACTCCAACTTTAGAAGCATCCCGCTCTGCTTGCTTTACAGAAGCATCCCACTATGCTTGCTTTACATAAGCATCTAGGAGAAAAGAAACCAATTAATTCACGCATACAAGAAGTTCATCGAGAAGTTAAGAATAAAACAAATCCTTTGGTGTCGAACCAGATGTGTTCAATGACTTGTTCCACCATCAACTCACGGAATTCATCGCATTTTTTACGCTCAGCGCGTCTCAATTGCTCCTGAAATTTCAATTGGAAAACAAAAATAAGAAGATAATTTGAAGTCCACAAAAGTCACAATAACAAACACATAATTCTCCTGAACAACCTTTTGAATCTTCATTATTTGCACTCCATTATATTCCTCTTGTTCTCCTCATGTGCCTTTGCACTTTCCTATATGAGACTAAAACATGAGTCTAAGCAAATGCACTCTGTAAACTGTTTGACAGCTATTACGAATATCAACAAAAAGTGAGTCATGTAGGAATGGGAAAGATACAATAAAAAGTTGACTATGGAAAAGACGACAAAACAATAAGAATAACAGATAAATGACCTAACCAGTAGAACTCTTCTCATCCACAATACGGCATAACCTGGTTCAAATTCAAGCAATTTAACAGTATCCCTACCAAAGGTATCATAACATATAACTCTTTGAATGGCAAACTGTAATCATCATGGGTTGAATATCTCCATGACGAACTCTTAAACTATACCCCAAGTCATCAAATAAAAAATCATATGATATAACGGAAAAAAGATAAGATCAGAATGGAAGTGAAAAGTTGAGTAAATACTCACAATTGCTGAAAATATGTAGCCATGACTGCGACACAAGAGCAGATGAATCCTTTACTGTTAACTTTAACATCTGTAATGGTACATACACCAACATCTAGTACTACTACAAGCACTGCCATACTCACCTCCCTCGAGTATTGTTTACCGTGAATGAGCCACTCCAAAATAAAAATAACTTGAATCATACTCAGCTTTGAAATCTGTAACACATATCCAATTGTAAGTGAACTCACAAAATTTACATATCAAAAGCACATGGAATCAAATTCTCAAATGGAAGCAATACTTTCACTGAATAATTCAAACCTAGTAAAATCCAACAGAGTTTAACATAAGACTCAAATTCATCCCTGTGATTGACATATTCGCAACAATTGAGAACCAAAGAAGCTCCCACAAAGGTACATGCTTTGATGCAGATAAACCAGTAGATTTAGAAACCATACCCACTAGCGCGGTCACACCGAAGTGAAATCCGGTTAAAGTTGTTGCTGTAAAAGTAAAAACATATGAATTTAGTTCAACTAACCTCCATAAATATAAAAACAACAAAGAGATTCAAAGAAAAACAAACTAAATGGTCATACCCAAACATGATAAGAAAATTTGGATAAAACAACTACGAATGCCTTAGCCATTTATTAGAGAAAAAAAAGCACACTTTACAGTAATTTGGGGAAAATTCTTAAAATAGTATTATCCCCAGATTTCGAATCAAAAGAAAAATTCAGAATTACAGCTCAAAATCACAAAATTGAGGAATTAGGAAAAATAAAACATAATTAGATGATGTTAATGGGAATCAGTCAATAACGCATGCCATTGAAAAAAGAAAACCAAAAAATCTAAAAGATAATAAAACCAATTCCCATCCATTAACAAATTCAGTGATTCAAAATTAATCAGTACCTGTAAACAAACCCTATTTACAAGTGAAACTCCCTCAAACTGAAACCCTGAAACTCTTAAAACTGATAAACATACTGAAACCCTTAAATATGATTAACAAACTGAAACCCTAAAATTGAAATAACTCAAACCCTAAAATAAATGACGAAATACTTACACAAATAAAATACAGATGATGAAATAGAGACCCTAAACTCGATTAACAGATGATGAAATTGAAATTCTGAACTCGATTAACATATGTGATTCTACAGGGAAGAAAAAAAAAGGAGGAAGATAAAATCTAACAGACAAAAATAAAAAACATATACCTTCTAACCTGAGATTCAAGATCAGTTCTTCAAAGCTGCAACTCCGACGAACCCTAAAATGAAATCGAAAAAAATTTTGGTATCAGATAAAACCCTAACATCTGATTTAACAGATGATAAAACCATAAAATCGAAAAATTAATGATGACTTATGTAGATCGAAACTAAAATCGAAACCTAAACTCGTTAATCTTACACAGTACTACAAAGCTCGTGTAACATTAACGATTGTGGAGATGAACATTAACGAAAAAGTGTGGAGATGAGAGGAGAGGGAGAGGATAACTCATCATGGGTGAAAATATAATGGTACGATGTGAGTGGCACACGAGCTCAAAGGTGTGACGAGAGAGAAAATGAAAAAAAATTAGTAACGGCTTGAACTCTGAAAATGAAATCTCGATTTGGCCAAGTGCTGAGATATCCTAAAAATCACGCATGTGAATCGCTCATCTTCAAGCCGATAAGATGACATATGGGAGGAAATATCCTCTGGTATAACTCATCATGGGTGAAAATATAATGAATTAGTATCACCCCACCATCGCTCTGCATGAATTCTCAGCATCATGAGTGGCACACGCACAAACTCAAAGGTGTGACGACCCTAGTGTGACCAAGCGTGTGAGTGGCACTCCTATAAAAAAATTAGTAATGACCTAAAAAAATTAGTAACGGCTTGATATTTTGGAACTGACAAGCTCAACCGGGGCAAACCTGGCCAATGTTAGAATTTTCTTCATCAACTTTTTCAACCATTCAATCGGAATTTTCTTCATCAAACTTTTTAAACCATTCAATCGAACAAAGGGCAAATCCAATCAACCGCAAAGGAATCAAAGCTCAACGCAAAGGTTCAAAAACATCGGCTCGAACAAAGGGAAATCCAACTTGAATCAACTCGCAAGATGGAGCTGGAAAGCTTAACTGGGACAAACTCGGCCAACGTCGGGACTTTCTTCATCAACAACAAACAGAGCGAGAAATATGGTCTACGACTTTGTTCTCCAACTGCGAGCGATTACTCTCAAAGAGGGGCAACTGTTGACACCCAAATTTCTCACCTTTTATGGGAAAATATCAGTCTTACACATTCAAACCCGGGAGTTCTTGCTATCACATTGAAGAGGAGGAAAATACGAAGTCAATGGCGAAAGAACGGAATCATTCTGAGTTCGTATGAAGAAGTTATGAGCAAAACAAGAACTCAGAAGAAGTTAAGGGGCAGTCAAGTTTAAAGCAACCACTAGAGGGAGTCAGGTCTTTTACAATAGGGGGTTGCCAAAATACAGCAGTATTAAAAGCACCCAATTTATTACTAAAGGCACCCGATTTATTACTAAAAGCACCCGATTTATTACTAAGCGTACTTCTTCTTCTTCCTCATGAAGAACATGAGTGTTTTTAATGGTGGTCATCATGATGTCCCAGACTCTAGGATCCGAATGTTTAGGTCCTAGGGGAATGTGTCGGGGATCCTCTACTATAAATAGAGATCGAACTTCTCATTCAAAAGAGACTCAATAACAACTTCTCGCATTTAAACACTTCTTCCTTTACCTTTCTTTCGCTTATTCTTGATAGTAATATCAAATCAAGTATTGTCTTTAAATTCTTAAAGGATTAACATTAAATTGCTGGTACTTTAATTACTTTCAATATACTTAATGGAATCAAGAAATCGTCATAAGAATCCTTTCAAGTTTTTACATCGTATTTCAGGTTAATTGTCTTTAAGTTCTTAAAAGATTAGCATTAAATTTCCGGTATTTTAATTACTTTCAACATATTTAACGGAAGTAAGAAATCGTCATAAGTATCCTTTCAAGTTCCTATATCATATTTCAGGTATATTAATTGCCTATCTCTTCGGTAAATTATGTAGTCATACGGGAACATAATGGCTTTCCGTTTCGTAGTAACACCGTGACTACTCTCCACGTTACATAATTTTTTTTTTATTATTAATTATCCAAGTGGGATAAATTAAAGTGTGGGTATAAAGAGAAATTCCCTCCCACATTAGACCCATTATCAAAATAATAAGGTTTGCATTAATCATATTCCATTGAGCTAATCTGCAGGTTAATTGTTTAATTTTGAAATTTTATCCAAATTTTAAATTTTGAATGCGAAATTAATTCTAGTTCTTAAATATGGACCTGAAGTTGAATTAGAATATTCAACAAAGTTTCTCCAAAAAATTCTTATAATGCGGCTCTATCGTCGACCTAGATTTTACATGATCTTTATCATGATTATGATTTCCTTTAATCCTTTACTATCAGATTAATTTGGAGTCGAACTAGATTCTAAAAAATTTAGGAGTTGGCCAAAGCCCCCTTGGATACCAAAAATATTCGTCACTATTCACCAGCCACTATGCATCACTTTTCAATACTATTCGTTACTATGCATCACTATTTATAAACATTCTCCTTTAATCATTTAGTAGAGGCCAATCTTATGATTGGGCGGTTGATGGGTGCCTAACACCTTCCCATCCTGTACTAGAATCTCCTTACCCAGACTCTCTGATAGCAGACCATAAACATGTAAGTCATAACTAGGTTTTGTTTTCCTCAAAAGAATTCAAATTAGTTAAAGGGTCCTGACTCCCCTTAGTCAGGTGGCGACTTCAAAACATATCTCTTTTCCTTGCAGAGTTATCCCTCTTACTAAAGAACTAGTGAGAAGCTACCTCGGTTCGACCTTGTGCGGTGAACATTCATGAAAGGATTCGAACATAGGCTTCACCCCCCCCGACAAATTAGGGATCGTAATGGTCCGGCTCTCGACCCATGCTATTCCTCGATTTCTACAACACCAAACACACAACAAAGTTCAAAACCAGAGCCAACAATAATAACAATAAAAACAAGGATTGCAACATTACCAACTTGGTAACTCTATGAACCAAAATATATCAATAGCATTATAGTATTTCAACTTACACATGATTGTGAGTTCAACAAAGGAAAACTAAGATTCTTCTTCCTCGAGACTGAAAAAGAAACATCATTTATTAAAAACGACTACTTGTCCAAGCATGGGATCCAAAGAGCTCAAAACAGCTCGAATAACGACTACTTGTCCAAGCATGGGATCCAAAGAGCCATTCCAAGAACTTAAGCTTCTTATAGTATATGATGCAGTCCTAAAGTCACCCAACATATTAATTAAAACTTAACCATGACCATCTCATTCAGATCCATCCATCCTGCAAGACATCATGTGAATGAATACCAAACGCCATCTACATGTATCAAATATAGTTCCTGCCATAAACATAAAACAACTTTGATTATAATAGAAACTAAAGTTCAAGACACTTTAACAGTGGTATTCGTGTATCTAAAGTTGAAATATGTGATCGACAAATAATGACTAACAACATCTCATGAAAATTTGATAAATGTATTCATTAAATTACATTTAAAGCACGCAGTTAAATTAGAATGGATAGTTTGATAAACACATGATCATGTCAGCATGTCTAAGGGCCAAAACAGGTAAGGAAAAAAAAAATTACAAGATACTTGGCCTCCAGTTCATTCTCGCATGGTTTGTACAATGCTGCGGGTAAAAAAGCTAATTTTACTGACTCTGCCAGTATATCATGCTTTAGGGACATGGATTTTATAATTGACATTCCAAGGTTACATATTGTGTGCGAATTCCGCAAATTGCAATGATCAAAAGTCACAAAAATAGCACTTCTAACCAATAGAAGAAGAATCTCGAGTATGAACTTACAATTGACTTATTTACATAAAGCATATTTTCCAAGTGTTTGATAATTAATGAACATTCATTAGTATTAGGACACGAAGAATGATAAGCAAGTGCATGGACTTAGTACGGAAGATGTATACTTGATAGGAAACAAGGATTCTCACAAGACCACTTCGATTGTTCCTGACCTGTTGAAACAAAGGATGTCAAGCAGGTCTGTGTTAGCAAATATGGACAAAACCAGGAAAAATTATTTTGATACAATTTTATACCTAACAGATAAGGATGACACTAGAACAAAGTATTTTGACTTTATTGCTATATCAAATGCAAAAAGTAATGCTTTTGGCAATCTATTTATGGTTTCTTTATTGCATTCAAGAGCAACCAGATAATCCCTGCTACACCATTTCAATGATAATAATGATAAGCATTTCATTCACAAATTATCTGCATAATACACCAAACACGGAACAAAGTTTGAAACCAAAGCCAACAACAATAATTAAAACAAGGATTGTAACATTAACAGTTTGGTAACTCTATGAACCAAAACATATCAATAGCATTTTAGTATTTCAACTTACACATAATGATTCTGAATTCAACAAATGCATACTGAGCTTCCACTTCCTCAAGACTGAAAAAGAATCATTTCTTAATAAATGAGAAACAAAAGTAATAACAACACTCAAAACAGCTCTAACAGTGACTGCCTGTCCAACCATGGGATCTGAAGAGCCATTCCTAGAATTTCAAAATTAATAAATTTCACAATACAAGCTCTTAAACTTGGAATATATTGGGGAAATTTTTAACATGAGCATTACAAACTCTACAAAGGAATATAGTTATGCAAGTACAAAGATATCTTGGATACCTGGTAAATGTGTCTCCTTGTTGTGACGGGAAGATGGAACTCGATGTCCCAACCTATTCGTCCAGGCTTTAGCAAAGTAGGATCAAGACTTTCAATTATGTTTGTTGTAGGAATGACTTTGATATCTCCTCGGGAATCAAAAACATCCAACTGGTTCAGCAGTTCTAATATGGTCCTCCGAATCTTAGGTTCACCTCCTGAATGCACGCACATTGTACCTAGCAGAACATGGTTAAAAATTAATAAACATGTAACAAAAATATTCACACCCAACAGTACTGCAGACACAAGAACATGATAGAATTGGACCTGAAATCTACCACTTGTGAGAAGATCTCTTTCATGACCACCAACCAGCTGAAGCTAAAAAACACACACAAAGCTAAGTAACTATCATCATTTACTAAATCAGTTAACTTAGCATAATAAGCCTTTGGAATCTCAAGCCATTGGTAAGGATTGATTTTAGATGACATGCACGGAGTAAAAAATATGGGTACCATCTCTTCATAGAAGAAACGAGGGCGAACTTTAGGAGGATAACTGTTTTTGCTCACCTCCAGGATTTACACCTTTGAAAATCGACTTGTCCTGCGAATCAACTATAATGAAAAAATTATCAAATGCAAGTGAACTACTATTAATAGTTTTATTTCAATATACTACCTCCCAATAAAGCTTAGAGAGCATCTCAGGGAGGGAAGAATTTCACGATTGCTTTTCAAACTTTCGAACTGATTCCATCCCTTACCATCTTATATTCGCAGGCATCCTCACTGTAATTAAGCTCGAGTTAAGGTTCTGGTTCTAGTACCATAGACTAAAAGACTAGAAAAATACTCATCTTCTTCCTCCCCATGACTCTCATCATCAGTTGAACTTCTCTGCATCCTACAAACACAAACCAATCATCTCATATTAGAAATTAAGGAAACATCCAGAAAAGCTTAAGTACATACAAAAAGAAAAGAAAAATGATGCTTATATGCAAGTGCACATAACTGATTAAGTACATGTACATACCAATCATTTCACAAATTACATATTTATATCCAGAACTTGAATATAACCCATTCAAACCTCAATACCGTACTTTCCCCGAAGTTCCAAAGACGAGCCCCATCATCATGTGAGTGGAAAATAATAAGTAGCACTGACCATTGTGAATGGCCTGATGTAGAGTAAGATTACTTACTCCATCCATGGTCAGCTGATCATATAGAACAACCTAAAAGTAAGTAACACAACAGACATAAAGCGACAACGGTGACAAAATAAGTGATATTATACAAGGCTAATAAACATTAATGACTCATGATGTCTGCTAATTTATCTACATAACCCACACAATCATACCAAAAAATGAGTAAGAAGGCAACAAAACATAAACGACTAAAAAACAAAGAATACAAGCCATAAACACACAATCATGTCCAGAAAATGACAATAAGGAAACAAGACATGAATGACTAAGAAACGATCAATGCATGGCATAAATACAAAGCTTATTCCATTTTTTCAACTCATAAACAACAAATTAGAGTATCATACTCAAAATCTTCGATGCTTGCATCAAAATCAGATACTAAAACACTTTAAAGACAAGAATACATGTTAATGATTGAACACCTGTATCATACTCATAACCCTTATTCTCTATATTAAAGATCGAACATGTTATAGTCAAACGAAAACTCACAGATCCACAATGAGAAATCAAATGCATACCCCTCAAATGGGAATCAGTTCATACAAACAAAAATCAAACACACAGAACTTGCAAAATATAGGGGAAAAAAAGAAAATAGGGTTAGAGCTTATACCTGAATCTTCAAGGATTTGTAGTTGAATCTTCTAAAATTATCACTTGAATCTTCTTCTGCTAGTTTCATACACAAAAATTAGAAATCAAATTTCTAGGGTTTACAAATCAGAGATAATTTTGATTTTGTTAAAAGGGGTATTCATACTTGAGGCTAGAGACCTTATAGGGTTTGTACAAATTCAATCTTCTTCTGAGAGTTTCAAGCTACAAGTAAAAATCAATTTCTTTAACAAAATCAAAGATTTTGATTTATAGAATAGGGTTTCTCGTATCACTTATTATGTTTACAAATCACAGATGAGTTAAGTACTTTCGGCATGATCTCTGGTTTTGATTCGATCTATGGTTTCGCTCGATTTCTCTATGTTGGTTTTGAGCTGAAGGTTTTGAGTGGAAGAGAAAGGAAAACACAAGAGTTAGGAAAGAGATAAGAGAGAAAATAAATTAATAGAGAGAGAAATAAAATGTTAGAGTTAGACATACTTCTATAAAAAAATATATAAAGTAGGCAGGACAACCAATATGTGGAGGGAACCTAAAATAAATGGTGGGAATTAAAGTTAATCCTATGAATTTAACTTCAAATTGATTTGGTGTGAGATAAAAGATATGGGGGAGATTTAGAAAATTGGAGGGAATTTTGGGATTTTGGAGGGAATTAAAGGGGAATTAAAATGAAAAAGAAATGATAAATTAATATATAAAGAAATTACTAAAAGGTATTATAAAATCATAAATGTTTAAAGACACTTATAAATTTTTTTAAGACATTTGTAAGAGTGGTTGAAAAATCAGAATTAAAGCAACTCATATTTTTGATTTGAGACTCTTATATGAGTGGAAGCACTAAAGACATCTATATGTGTCTCGAACCCAAAAATCAATATGTCTCAAATCGGGCCATATGGAATGAGTTAATGTGGTAATTAGCTGAGGACTTAAGAGTATGCTAAACAAGAATAGATCTGCCTGTCTGAGCTAGATGTTTGACTTTCCAATTAGCTACTCTAGAATCATGATGGGTATTTAAGTGTGACATTGACTAAGTTTTATTTCTATTGATGAAGAGAGGAATGCCAAGATACTTCCCATTAATCTCTATTTTTCTAACATTCATAGACCTAATAAGGGAAACGCAATGATCAGGGGAGACATTCTTACTGAAAAAACAGGCAGATTTATCAAAATTAATCATTTGACCAGAAATGTTACTAAAGTCTTTAATCAAAGACATTAGGTTCCATGTATCATCATGAGTAGCCTTTGTAAACAGGAGGAAATCATCTGCAAAAAGCAGATGAGATATACTTGGAGCATCATTAGTTACTTTAAGGCCATGAATGATATTGGACTGCTCAGCATGGATGAGATACCTTGAGAAAGACTCCATACATAAATAAACAAGTAGGGAGACAGGGGATCTCCCTGTCTTAGTCCTCTAGTAGGAGTGTAACAAGAACAAGGAGAACCATTTAAGAGAATTTAAATATTGGTAGTGCTTATACACTGCAAGATCAGTTGACACCAATGTTCAAAGAAGCCAAATCTCTTAAGAACAGGTATTAAAAATGGCCATTCAACCTTATCAAAATCCTTATACATGTCAAGTTGAAGGCCCATGATACCACACCTATCTTTTTCGTCTTCATAGTATGCACCAGTTCATGAGCAATCACCACATTATTTTGAATATTTCTACCAGGAACATAAGCATCCTGATAGGGTGATATAAGTTTGCTTAGAAGAGGTTTCATCCTATTCACTAGAATATTTGAGATAATTTTATAATTAGAATTGCAAAGAGTGATGGGCCTAAAGTCAGAGGGACTACTAGGTTTATTCACCTTAGGAATTAAAGAGATGAAAGTGTGATTCATTTCTTTAAGAAGATGTTTGGTGTTAAAAAAGCTTTTGTTATCACCTCGATTAGTCGTGCTTTGTAGAGGAGGGTGTTGTTAAAATATCTATATTCGACGAGGACATTTTGGTCCAAAGAAGGGACCAACCATTGTTATCACCTCCAATCTAAAGATATAAAATGCTTAAAATGTTTTCACGATCTATGAGACCCTAATTCAAAGAAAGAATTTAAAGCAAAAAAAAAAAAAAAAAAACATAGTCAATCTAATCATTCAAAACAATATCACTGAGCTGAAAAATGTTTTGGGGGTGATAAGTTTGTCCTTAAGATCCTCGATAGCGTTACCAGCTGCCAGCTATAGAACCTCTGCTTCCAGGTATTCCTAAGTTGCCGCAGAATTGATTATCAGCTGCAACAGCTCCTAGTACTCTTCCATCTGCATCAATTCATGACTTCAAAGTGACGGGGGATTTGGCTGAAAAGTCTGCAATGGAACTCACTTCTTTATCTCCAGATGTGTAAACAAGACACGTCCCATACAATTGCTTTGCTGGAAAAAGGATTACAAGAATCACACATTTACAACCGAAATCTGAAGAAAGCAATTCATATATTGCTAAATTTGCAATGACATCATCCATTATTCATCTTGCATTTTATCAAACTTAATAAAAGGTTTGAGATGGCGTTCTTCATCATCGGTTATTATCATTAAGGAATTTCTCGTCTTATGCGTCCCCAAGATGAGAATTTATACCAAGTAATAATATGGCGCTCAATTTTTTTTTTTTTTTTTTGCTCAATTGATTTTATACCTTTAATGGTGCTAGCACTTTCTCCTTTTACGCTCACTGATATCTTCCTCCGAACTCTCACCATCGTCTAAAGTCGCACTATTAACGCAGCATTCTCCAAGATCTTTTAAAGAAACAAGAGTATTCATGTGAGGAATTGCTTGAAGGCAGGATAAACCATTACCATCGCGCTCATAAAGCTTAGTTAAAGTTGATGTATTATTTTCATAGCAGTATGGTTTATTATCTTCACGCCATAATAATACTTTACTGCTCTTTGTAATTGCGATTGGCATGTGCTTGTATTTCTCTGGGCCTGTGCTGGTTAGTATATTGAACTCTTTACTCCAACTCCAATTTTGAGTGTAGTACTCTTTTCGTGTCACTCTGGGACGTAATATTCTTGTATTCTTAGTCCATTTTTTTACTGCCCATATATCTATTATTTCATCACCATGCGGAGGTATCGATGGTAAATAACACATAAGTTTCCCCCCAACAACTTGAGGTAAAAAAATTTTGTATTTCCTAGAATAATTAAGAGGTAGTTATGAGACGTACTTAAGATTCTCATCAGCCAAATCATAGGTGACAATCATATACACTCGTTGTCGTAGCGTTCCGCCTGTTGCGCCAATCTAATAAATCTCTCCATTAGCAAAGATGCCTGATTTATAGAAATAGTAGGGGATGTTTTATTTTATTTTCCACCCACTTTGGGAGCCAAGAGTATATACCTCCACATGTCCCTCCCACACAGTACGGTTTAAATATTGGTAACTGTATCTGACAACCTTATACTCATTGGTGGACTTAAGGTATCCAAATCCAATTACTCTCCATCGAATTTCTGATGGTTGTTTTATGCCCAGAAGGAAAAGGAATTCTCCTGTAGCCGGATTGCATACCCCACCACAAGAAGAATTTTTGGCTCGTGGTTCCCATTCCAAACAAACCAAACCATTGCACGAACCAACAATGCAATGATAATAATGACAAGTTCTGACTCGCCAACGATATTTTTCATGGTGTTGAAGAATAAACCAATATATTATGAAGAAGATAAAAGGGATCAACTATGAGAGTCGATACAGTTAGAGTGGATCAACATGAGTTGTTGATACAGTATGAACAAAACAGTATGGATCAACTATGAGAGTTGATACAGTATGGATGGGTAAACGGGTACAGTTGATCCAATGAGAATGCATCAACAAGTATTGTTGATCCAGTGGTACGGTTTATAGAAGTTTGCTTGGGTTACAAGTATTACTGGTTTTAAGAGTTTGTTTACGTGAGAATTGTCTAGAAGTTTCTTGTTAGAGTTTGATTAAGTTAGGAAAGTGTTTTTACTTGAGAGTCAAGTTTGTTAATCATATAAATAGGTTGTTGAGCCATGAGTCGAATTACATCAATTAAGAGAAGTTTGTTTGAGTTTTGTTTTTTGTGTTCTTTTCATTAAGTCTTTGATATCAGATTTTCTACATCTGGTATCAGAGCACTGGTATCATATTCTAGGGTTGTGGGTATGAGAAGTTAAGTTGAAGAAGATGACGAGTTTAAGTTCAATTAAAGTACCTGTGTTTGAAGGTAAAAACTTTGAACACTGGTGGTTGCAGATGGAGAATATTTTCATATACCAAGAGGTGTGGGATATCGTGAAAGATGGTTATGCATAACCAACAGAAGGAATTACAGTTAAAGGAGCTGCGCTAACTCTGTTAACTGATAACAGAAAGAAGAATTCTAAAGCTACCTATATTCTTCATCAAGGTATTCATGAATCTCTCATGGATAGAGTTATCTATATTAAAGATGTGAAAAGAGCATGAGATGGCTTGATAAGCTACTACACAGGTTCTGACAAAGTTAAGAAGGTTATACAAACCTTGAAAAGAAAATATGAACTACTACAGATGGAGACAACTGAAATAATTTCAGAGTTTTTCTCAAAAACACTGAACATTGTCAATGAAATGAAGGACAATGGTGATATTGTAGAAGATTCAATTATTGTAGAGAATATTTTAAGAAGCTTGCCTGAGAAGTTTGAATCAAAGGTTACTGCTATAGAAGAATGCAACACAGTTTCAACCATGACTCTTAATGAGTTATTGGGTTCATTACAAGCTTATGAACAAAGATTGTTGGAGAAAACAACAGCTGCAAAACAAGTTGAATAAGCACTTCAGAGTCAAGTTAGTTGGAGAAGTAATTAAGGAAAATCTAATGCCGGAGGTTCTCAAGGAGGATACAATAATGGAGGAAGATCAAATAATGGAAATTACATGAAGCCATATGATAAATCAAAAATACAATGTTATAATTGTGGAGACTTTGGACAAATTTCTACTGAGTGTTCAAAACCAAGAAAGACTATTGCCAATAACTACAAAGAAAATTTCAAAGCTAATATTGCTGAAAGTCAACAAGAAGAAGAAGCATAAGAGCAAAAAGCTGAAAACATGTTACTAGATTGTCATACAGCTGAAGAACAACCTCAACATAAGTGGTACTTGGATACAGGTTGCAGCAATCATATGTGTGGCTGAAAAGATTTATTTGAAAGCTTGGATGAGTCTGTAAGATCCACAGTAAAGTTTGGAAATAGTTCAACAATTCCAGTTATGGGAAAAGGAAGAATAAGAATTGTTCTAAAGAATGGTTCTAAGGCATACATCATGGATGTATTTTATGTTCCTGGTTTACATCAAAATTTGTTAAGCATGGGTCAATTGTCTGAAATAGGATACTCTATGAATATTTACAGTGGTTTGTGCTTTATCAGAGATAAAAGAAGAAGGTTGATAGCTAAAGTTCAGATGACAAAGAACATGTTATTTCCTTTGAATATTCAACATCAGAAGGAAACTTGTTACAATACCAGTATGAATAATGATTTTGGTTACGACATAAGAGAATGGGACATGTAAACTTTAACAGTTTGCAAACTTTAGCAAAAAAGGAAATGGTGTCAGGATTACCTTTCATTGAACTTCCAAAATCAAGATGTGAAAATTGCATCTTTGGCAAGTAGCACAGAGATCCATCCCCAGTCAACAAAGCCAGAAGAGCTGATCAACAATTGGAGATTATCCATAATGATCTGTGTGGTCCTATTAAAGTAACTTCACATGGAGGTAATGATTATTTTATAACTTTCATTGATGATTTTAGTAGAAAAGCATGGGTTTATTTTCTTAGACAAAAGAGTGATGCATTTCCATCTTTTAGAAGTTTCAAAGCTTATGCTGAGAAACAAATTGGTAAGAGTATCAAGATTTTGAGAACTAATAGAGAAACTGAGTACACTGTTGTTGAAAAGTTTATGGAAGAGCATGGCATTCAACATCAGCTGACAGCAAGATATACACCTCAACAGAATGGTGTAGCTGAAAGAAAGAACAGAACCATAATGGAGATGGCAAGAACTATAAGAAGAACAAAAGATTTACCAAAGAATTTTTGGGGATATGCAGTTGATACATCAATTTATCTACTTAACAGATGTCCTACAAATAGTTTGAATAACAAGACACCAGAAGAAGCATGGAGAGGATTTAGACCAAGTGTAAGACATCTGAGAATTTTTTGGGTGCATTGCATATGCACATGTGCCAAAAGAATTGAGAAAGAAGCTGGATGATAAGAGTGAAAAATATATTCTTGTTGGTTATAGTTCAGTGACTAAAGGATACAAGCTATACAACCAAGAAACTAAAAAAATAGTTATAAGTAGAGATGTGATATTTGATGAAGATTCACAATAGAATTGGAATAATGGATCAACAATCAATGTTGATCCTCATAACAATGGATCAATAAGTAATGTTAATCCACATAATTTTGGATCAACTAGGAATGTTGATCCACCTGTTGCTGTCAGAACAGTTCCAATTGAAGTTGAGGAATAAGTGCAATCTTAAGATAATATAGAAGAACAACATGAAGAAGCAAGAACTGAAGCAGTAACACAATAAGAAAATACAAGACCAAGAAGAAAATATATCATACCTCCTAGGTTGAATGATTATGTTTTAACAAGAGATGATGAAGATGATGATGATGTAGTGAACTTTGCATTGTTTGGAGATTGTGATACTGTAGCTTATGAAGAAGCTTCTAAAGAACAAGGTTGGATTCAATCCATGAATGAAGAACTGAAGTCAATTGAGAAGAATGACACATGGGAATTAACAAAACCTCCACCAGGAAAGAAACCCATTGGTGTTAAATGGGTTTATAAAACAAAATATAAGTCAAATGGTGAAATAGAGAGAAAGAAAGAAAGGTTAGTTGTTAAGGGTTACAAACAAAGACAAGGAGTTGATTATTCAGAAGTATTTGCACCAGTTGCAAGACTTGATACAGTAAGGATGATTATTGCTTTAGCTGCACAAAAGCATTGGAAGATATTTCAGATGGATGCGAAGTCAGCATTCTTGAATGGAGTTTTGGAAGAAGAAGTTTATGTACAACAACCAGCTGGCTACATTATGGAGGGGAAGGAGAATGAAGTATACAAGCTAAACAAAGTTTTCTATAGTTTTAAACAAGCACCAAGATCTTGGTATACAAGAATAGATTCTTATTTTCTCAAGAAAGGTTTTACAAGATGTCCACATGAGCATACTTTGTATTTGAAAGATGATGGTCTTGGCAATCATATCATAGTATGTTTGTATGTGGATGATCTCATATTTACTGAAAATAGTACTGAGATGATTAATGAATTCAGGGAGGATATGTGAAGGAGTTTGAGATGACAGATCTTGGTTTGATGTCATATTTCCTTGGTATTGAAGTACAACAAACTGAAAGAGGAATTTTTATTAATCAACAAAGGTATGCTGAAGGAATTTTGAAGCGTTTCAAGATGGATAATTGTAATCCAATCTTAACACCAGTAGAAGAAAGATTGAAGTTAACAAAAGATGGATCAAGAGAGCTTGTGAATTCAACAGATTTTAAATATCTTGTTGGATGTTTAAGATATTTGACTGCTACAAGACCTGACATCATGTATGCAGTTGGTTTGGTTAGTAAGTTCATGGAAGCTCCTAGATAATCACATTTACAAGCTACAAAATGTATTCTGAAGTATGTAAATGGAACAACAAGCATGGGAATTTTTTATAATGTTTCAGAAGATCCAAAGTTAGTTGGTTTCACAGACAGTGATTGGGATGGAGATATAGAAGTAAGAAAGAGTACATCAGGTTATGTATTTCAGTTGGGAACTGGTTTTTTCTCTTGGTCATATAAGAAGCAACAAGTTATTGCATTATCTACAATATAAGGTGAGTATATAGCTTCTAGCAACTGTGCTACACAAGTTGTATGGTTAAGAATGATGATGAAGTCTTTGTTTCAAGAAAAGAAGACACCAACAACAATAGTTTGTAATAAAAAGTCTACAATATCACTAATTAACTAAGAATCTTGTGGTTCATGGGAGAAGTAAACATATTGATATTAAGTATCATTACATTAGAGAGCTAGTCAGTAACACATAGGTAGTTGTGGAGTTTGTTGAAAGCAAAGAGCAAGTGGCTTACATTTTCACCAAGTCTTTGAAGTCTAACAATTTCATTTACTTGCATGGAAAATTGGGAATGATAAGTAAAGAGTATCTTGGTTTAAGGGAGGATGTTGAAGAATAAACCAAGATATTATGAAGAAGATAAAAGGGATCAACTATGAGAGTTGATACAGTTAGAGTGGATCAACATGAATTGTTAATACAGTATGGATCAACTATGAGAGTTGATCCAGTATGGATGGGTGAACGGGTACAGTTGATCCAATGAGAATGGATCAACAAGTATTGTTGATCCAGTGGTACGGTTTATAGAAGTTTGCTTGGGTAACAAGTATTACTAGTTTTAAGAGTTTGTTTACGTGAGAAAATATGAACTACCACAGATGGAGACAACTGAAACAATTTCAAAGTTTTTCTCAAAAACACTGAACATTGTCAATGAGATGAAGTCCAATGGTGATACTGTAGAAGATTCACCTATTGTAAAGAAGATTTTAAGAAGCTTGACTGAGAAGTTTGAATCAAAGGTTACTGCTATAGAAGAATGCAACACAGCTGAAACCATGACTCTTAATAAGTTGCTGGGTTCATTACAAGCTTATGAACAAAGATTGTTGGAGAAAACAGCAGCTGCAAAACAAGTTGAAGAAGCACTTCAGAGTCAAGTTAGTTGGAGAAGTTATCAAGGAAAATCTAATGCTGGAGGTTCTCAAGGAGGATACAATAATGGAGGAAGATCAAATAATGGAAATTACATGAAGCCATATGATAAATAAAAATACAATGTTATAATTGTGGAGACTTTGGAAAAATTGCTACTGAGTGTTCAAAACCAAGAAAGACTGTTGCCAATAACTACAAAGCTAATTTCAAAGCTAATATTGCTAAAAGTCAGCAAGAAGAAGAAGAAGCAGAAGAGTAGAAAGCTGAAAACATGTTACTAGCTTGTCATACAGCTGAAGAACAACCTCAACATAAGTGGTACTTGGATACAGGTTGCAGCAATCATATGTGTGGAAGAAAAGATTTATTTGAAAGCTTGGATGAGTCTGTAAGATCCACAGTGAAGTTTGAAGATAGTTCAACAATTCCAGTTATGGGAAAAGGAAGAATAAGAATTGTTCTAAAGAATGGTTCTAAGGCATACATCATGGATATATTTTATGTTCCTGGTTTACATCAAAATTTGTTAATCATGGGTCAATTGTCTGAAAGAGGATACTCTATGAATATTTACAGTGGTTTGTGCTTTATCAAAGATAGAAGAAGAAGGTTGATAGCTAAAGTTCAGATGACAAAGAACATGTTATTTCCTTTGAATATTCAACATCAGAAAGAAACTTGTTACAGTACCAGTATGAATAATGATTCTTGGTTATGGGATAAGGAAACTTATTAAATATTTTGAAAAAAAAACATTTGAAAAAAAGAAGAATCACACAATTATCAATTTCATCAATAATCATGCCAAACACATAAATTTTGAAGTATAGACTTCTATTTCTAGGTAGTTGGATTTCTCTAGAATTCAAACTCCATCCATGCCAAACGCAGCCTAAGTGTTTTGTTAGGGTAGTATTGCTCAAGATTTGATTCATACTGATCTCCATAATATAGTTGTACTTGTTTTTCTGAGTTATAATTAAGGTTTGTATAGGCGAACATCATACTGGTTTTATTCTTACCTATAAGGTTTCTCCATGTTTTGCATAGTCTTTTGTTCTGTAAGATGGATTCAATAGGTAAGCGATCAAGTATGTTTTGTATGATATTTATGGGAAGGTTCTCCATGCATGAAGATGATTTTTATTAAATATGTTTTTTTTTTAATCTCTATTCTTCTTTTATATACAGAGAAGAAACCAGTTTCTTGTAAGCTTGTAAAGAATTCCATTCTCAGGAATCCAATTCCGCAAATAGAATGGAAAAGTGATTGTATGGGTGAGCATGGGCCGGTATGGACCAGTTTTTAGCTCATCCGCGTCCAATCCAATTCACTACGGATTTCAAATTTGGCATCAACATCCAATCCAATCCAACATCCAACGAATTTGCATCCAATGGATGCACGGATGGACGTATTGGGTGCGGATAATCCAATGGATTTGTGTTGGTTAAAATTTATAATGAAAAAATAAAACCAATATAGATGACTTCTTATAGGACCTACACATTTTATATATGCATATAAATATAAAAGTGTCATAGACAACACTCCAAAAAAATACCTTAAAAATTCCAAAACATTATATATATTTTCTAGAAACTATATGAATGCGCTTAATCTAACGGATATGGATGTCCAATGGATTTTCAAGGTTGCATCTGGGCCCAATCCGTAATCCGCTGGATTTCAAAAATCTCATCCGCATCCAACCCATTAGCGAACGATCCGGACACCCATCCGCAAAAATACGGTTAGTTCCGGTGAAATTCCTAGATTACGGATAAAATGCTCACCCCTAACTCCCAACGTGATTGAACTCTTTTAACGAAAACATAAGTCGGCGCTCGGCAGTTTTTCAATTGGGCCAACCGGCCAAGCCCGTAAACTTTCGGTTTCAAACTTTCAAGTTTATTAATAAACCGTTGTCAGTACAGAGCATTTCTAAATTCTACACAAGTAACACAACAGTAGATCAAATTCAGACAATTTAATAAAAATACTATCCGAGAGACCTGCTAAAACATTGCATTATTAATTGTTTTTTTTCTTCCCCACAGCCTTGAGGTGGAGGTCGATATTCATATTGAGAATTTTGCTCTCGTACTCCGTCTGTAAATCAAGTCATAGCATAAAAGCTTACTGGAGTCCGGAGATAATCGTTTTCTATATATGTCTTCGATGTACCTTGAGGGTAAGCATGTATTCAGTTTATTATAGCGTTCTCATGTCTGCTTTTCGTGGTGACATGAAAACCCTTGGTTAAATCTTCTGAAAACATAAAAGACAACATTGACAAAGACAACCGTCTTGGTGGAAGAACCCAGTATGTGATTTGGACAAAGGAAAATAACCCTATGGATCCAAAAAAAGGAAGAACCCAGTATGTGATTTAGACAAAGGAAAATAACCCTATGGATCCAAAAAAAAAATGGAACTCTCTGGTGTGTATCTGGTATACAAACTGGAACTTCGCCACTGCTTCTCCAAGTTTTGCATACTTGTTTGCTCCATAAGGTTGATTCCGTTGGTAACCGAAAAAGTATATTTTCTATGATATCTATGGGAAGGTTCTCCACGTAGAAACCGACTATAAATCGAAGTATGAGGAATCGATCACGATCACCTAAATACCTTGTATATCAGAGAGGTCATCAGTTTTTTCTCTTCACGTTAAAACCCTAATGAGTGATTGTTAACCAAATATATATTCGCACTCGACTTGCCGGCCATTAACCAAATATATATTGCATCAGACCCGCCAGTAATTATCTTTGCCAACGTTACCTCGCAGCTCTAAACCTCTGCTGTTAAGTATTCCAAAATTGCTGCAGTTGCACTCGCTCTTCCAACAAAGGTACTAGAATTTCACTAACGTTTCAAGAACACAAAACAAGTAGACTAATTAATTAATAGAGAAATATTCATCAAAAAAATGTTAATAGGAATATTTTTTTGTTTCTAGATCAACTAGCTAACTTCCAAGCTCAAAAATTAAAGCAAAAACACACAACAATATTGGCGATGGTAGTAAATGACGATATATGGAGTACTAATTAGCAAAGGCGCTCTGTCGCTTTCTACCCTGCATGCATGCATGGCGCTAACACTTCCTCATTTTACGCTGCTGTATTGATATCTTACTCTCCGAACTCTCATAATGTTCCGAAGTCACACTATTACCAGCACATTCTCCTAAATATTTTAAAGAAACAAGGGTATTCATGTGAATAATCGTTTGAAGGCATGAAAAATCCTTACCGTCGCCATCCCGAAGCTTGGTTACAGTTGATGTATCATTGTCATAGCAATATAGTTTTTTAGGTTCATGCCACAATAGAACTTTATTGCTGTTTGTAAGTACTGCAAATAGCCTGCAGTTGTACATCTCAAGGCCTCTGTTTGGTATATTAAACTCTTTACTCCAACTCGTGCTGCCCCTCTGTTTGGACCTGCTGCCCCTCGTGCCTATGCTGCTTCAACTCAACATTCATCCTTTGCCTCTTGGATACCCGATAGTGGAGCTACCGACCATATCACACATGACCTTTCCAGGCTCCATCCATACTCCGAGTACACGGGACCTGATGAGATAAAAATGGGTAATGGTTCCTCCATTCCAATTTCCCATGTTGGTACCTCTATCTTAGGTATTCCTACTCGTAAGTTATACCTTAAAAACACTTTGTTTGCCCCTCAAATATCTCACAATTTGTTATCAGTTTCTCGACTTACCACTGATAATGATGTATTATTTGAGTTTCATTCTGAGTTTTGTCTTGTGAAGGATCGACGCACGGGGAAGGTGCTTCTGCGCGGCAATAGGGTTGGTGGTCTCTATGTTCTCGATGATTCTGCGAAAAGTCTTATTGGTGAACGCGCAAGTATTCAAGACTGGCATTCTAGATTAGGACATCCCATGATGCGAACTGTGCGTCATGTTATCTCTAAGTTTTCTCTTCCTATTTCTAGTCGAACAATTAGTTTTTGCTCTTCTTGTCATGAACATCGAAGTCATAAGTTGCCTTTTTCCTCTAGTAAAACTATTTATCTAAATCCTCTTGATTTGATTGTCTCGGATGTTTGGGGTCCATCTCATATAGTTTCAAATGATGGTTATCGATATTATATAATTTTTATTGATGCGTATTCTCGATTTACTTGGATGTTTCCTATGTCTCATAAATCAGATGTCTATTCTATTTTTCTTATCTTTCAAAAACACGTTGAGAATCTTTTTAATCGAAAAATTAAAATTTTTCAGTCAATATAATGCAAATTGAGTACCGAAAACTAACTCCATATCTTCAACAACATGGAATTTTTCATCGTTTCTCTTGCCCACACACATCTGAACAGAATGGCTTAGTTGAACGTAGGCATCGTCATATACGAGAAACTGGCCAAACTTTATTGTCTATGGCTTCGGTACCATCTTCCTTTTGGTATGATGCATTTTTTACAGCGTGTTATTTAATGAATCGAGTATCTTCATCTGCTCTTGCAAAATAATCTCCGTATGAAGTCTTATTTGGATCACCACCTGATTATACTTCCTTTCGAGTCTTTGGATGTCTTTGTTTTCCTCATCTTCGTCCTTATCGATCTCACAAGATGGATTCTTCTTATTCTCCTTGTGTCTTTATTGGATATAGTCCACAACATAAGGGTTACAAATGTCTTCATGTTCCCACTGGTCGCATATATGTGAGCTGACACGTAGTTTTTGACGAGACCACTTTTCCCTTTGCGGCACAAGCGTCATCTCCAGCGTCTCCTTCCTCTGACAAGGTAATATCTTCTCCCATGCACGTCATTTCTCCTGTTCCGGTTGCTGTTAATTTTCCACCGGCTTCATCACAAGTACAACCTTCATCCATCGGCCATTCTTCTCTGGAGTTGCACCCTGCGTCTTCTACACAGCCAGATATGCTCACGTATGCTATGTTTCATGTTGGGCCAACTATGTCTACTGAAGTTCCAGCAACTTCTTCGCAGCCCAGTGTGCCTGTTGGGCCACCTACGTCTACTGAAGTCTCAGCAACCACTCTGCCTGGTGACGTCTCTCTGCAGCACAGTATGCCGACGTCTAGTGTTCCTGCTGATCAGTCATTCACTGCCCCATCTCTACCTACTCATCCAATGGTTACTCGAGATAAAGATGGCATTTTTAAGCCCAATACCTCTAAGTATTCTCTTGTTTGTGATTCTCTCATTGAACCCACCTGTTTTTCTCAAGCTCAGGAAGATCCTAACTGGCGTCAAGCGTCTGATGAAGAATATAATGCTTTACTTCAAAATGGTACGTGGATTTATGTTCCTTATGATCCTTCGATGAATTTGGTTGGTTGTAAATGGGTTTACCGAATCAAACGTGATGCTACTGGTAAGATTGTACGATACAAAGCTCGTATCGTAGCTAAGGGGTACAACCAACAAGAGGGTGTGGATTATAGTGAAACATACAGCCCAGTTGTCAAGCCATGCACCATTCGACTTATTCTCACTATCGCCTTGTCGCATAATTGGGAAATAAATCAGTTAGATGTTCAAAATGCCTTTTTGCATGGAAACCTTGAGGAAGAAGTTTATATGAAACAACCACCGGGATACACTGATCCTAATTTTCCCAATCATGTCTGCAAACTTCAAAAGTCTCTTTATGGACTTAAACAGGAACCAAGGGCATGGTATCATAGGCTAAGCTCTTTCTTACTACAATTGGGGTTTGTTACTTCAAAGTGTGATTCTTCATTGTTTATTCTTCGAAATGCAGAGGGAATTATTTTCTTACTTGTTTATGTTGACGATATAATTCTCACTGGTTCAAATACTACACGCTTGGAGTTCATTCGTAGTTCTTTGCACAGGGAATTTGCTATTAAGGATCTCGGTTCATTATCTTATTTTCTGGGGATTGAAGCTACTCGTACTTCCTCTGGTATGTTTCTAACCCAAAAACGATATGCTCATGATCTTCTTATTCGGGCTAAAATGGATGGTGTTAAACCAATTCAAACTCCACTAAGTACTAGTGGTGATATGTCATCTGATCGTAGTACATTACTAAAGGATGCCACTGAATATCGTAGTATTGTCGGAGCATTACAATATTTGACGTTCACTCGTCCGGATTTAGCTTATGCTGTGAATAAAGTTTGTCAATTTATGCATGCTCCAACTGAGTTTCATTGGAGTTTGGTTAAACGCATACTACGATATCTTAAACAAACTTCTACATATGGGATCTTTATTAAACCAGCAAATGCTTTGCAATTGTCCTTTTTCTCGCACACGGACTCGACATTGGGCTGGTTCTTTAGAAGATCGTCGTTCCACAAGTGGCTATTGTATTTATTTAGGTGGTAACATTATATCATGGAGTGCTTGAAAACAACGAACAGTCTCTCGTTCTAGTACTGAAGCTGAATATAGGGGTCTTGCTATTGCTACTGCTGAGATTATGTGGATTCGATCTCTTCTCTCGGAACTTCAAATTTCTACTACATCTCCACCAGTTCTGTGGTGTGATAATCTTGGGGCAACCTATCTTACAGTAAATCCAGTTTTTCATGCACGTATGAAGCATATTGAAATTGATTATCATTTCGTTCGTGATCAAGTTGCTTCTAAGCAGCTAGATGTTCGGTTCATTTCTTCCAAAGATCAAATTGCAGATATCTTCACCAAGCCACTTTCTAAAGATCGTTTTTCTCTTTTGAGATCCAAGCTAACGGTTCGTGATGACCCGTTACGCTTGCGGGAGGGTATTGAAGTAACGTGATATACACGTACTTGTTATGAATAACTTGTACAGTTTCCTTTTATTAGATTCCTTGTATCTTAGGAAATATGGTTGCATATATATACGTAGCTTGGTCATGTTTGTAAAACATACAGAGAATTCTCTTAATACAATAATTCGTTTTTCTCTTCACAACTCTTCTTTTCTTCTAGTTCTAAACATAACAAAACCTAGTTCTATCTTCCAACTCCAACTGTGGTCGTAGTACCGTGTTCTTCTAGGTCTCAGTGTTCTTGTGTTCTTAATGTCTTTTTTCTTAAATGACCTTATTAGGATTTCCTTAGGACGGCACAGTATCACACACAATTTTCCCCTCAACAACTGGAGTCTACCACTGAGAGCATCGTATCCCTTTAAAAAGTCAAAAGGCAGGGATGGGATGTCCTTGAACTTCTCATCCGCCAGATCATAGGCGACAATTCTTGCTCCCGTTTGTCTCACCAATCCAATGAATTGCTCCATTTGCCAAAAAGCCTGACGAATAGAATTTGTAAGGGATGTTTTCTTTTTCTCTCCACCCACTTTGAGAGCCAAGAGTATATACCTCCACATGTCCCAGTTGCACACCGTTTAAGCGCTTGTAACTACCAGCACATCTGACAACCATGTGATTATACTCAAAACCAATGTTCGGCTCGCAAATTGTATTTCACACGGTCTAACTTTGTATTTGTTTCGTACATGTAAAATCGCTTGTCATCAGATTCAAACTCATCTCCATAATAGAGCTGTACTTCTGCTCCTGATTCAGCTGACAGATTATTAACATCTGCATACACATATAAGAGAACAAGTTTATTGTTACCGATGATGTTTCTCCATGTTTTGCATACTCGTTTGTTCTTGGAAATGATATTCTGCCTTCAAAAAGCAAACCGAATACAAAATAAAAGTGTTTACAATTAATCACCTTTGTACCTTTTATAGGTTCTCATACACTTACAGAAAAATTCCAACCTCAGGACTACCATTTCCTAGAGAATCCTAAAGTGATTCCATTCTCTTTTATCAAATGGGCCAAGCCCATAATCCTACCTGCATTATCGCCAATAGCTGCCCAATAGGCCACTGCATTGTCGGCAACAGCGGCCAATGACACCTCCTGGCACCAAAACCTTGGGACTAGAGACTAGATGAGGAATTGGCAGTTAAGGTGTCACAGGCTTTTCATCTTGCAGATTCTTTGATTTGTTTTTCTATAGCATTGACAAAGACAACCTTCAATGGTGGAAGAACCCAGTATGTGATTTTCAGAGAACCCCTATGGATCCAACAAATAATGGAACTCTCTGGAGTGCATCAGCTGGTTTAGAAAACTGATCAAAGCCAGTTACGACAACTGAAAATAAAGTTGGTGCAGACAATGACTACAAGAATGCCATATAGGTTTGGTTCATAAAAAATAATCCAGAAGTCGATCATAAAAATGAAGTAACCGAACGTAGGCACAAAATTGGAACCCAACATAAAAGGTAATTGATTGCAGGTAGCTGAACATGACATGCTCAATAAAGCTAATCATTACTCAGCTTAAGGCAGTGTATGAGTTATATATCTCCCCTTAAGAAGCATTTCCCAGAACATACTGGGGAGCACTTACTCAAAAATCCAGCTCCAACCGGGATTTCGTAGTTTCTAACACAATAATTCAACTCTCTCTCAAAGGTATCTTCGAAATAAATTCCTAACTCGAGACTTGGATTTTTTTTTTAGTCCTGGACCTCATTTAGTTCTTATGCTCATACATGTTTTATCAATGTAGAAGGTGTACAAAAATATAGAACTCCAAGATTCAGGTAATAAACGCAACAAACATGCTATACTGCAGAAATATGAAACAACCACACAACAATCTTGAACAAATAAGATGAACATCTCTTGCAGTAATAATAAAGAAATAACAGTAATGCATGCTAGTATCAAATTACATACCTTGTTTCAAACAAACAACACCAGCAAGCTGCATGTATGGACAACTCCAAAATTATGCCAGGATGCAGTGAAGACAAGATTTAAGGCTTACTGACGTATAAAAAATTACTCAACCACAGTAAATTTCAAGAGAGAAGAATATTTTAGTTTAAAGTGTAATACTGACACTTATTAGCATGAAGAAAATAATAGTTCCAACAAAGATGTTAAAAATTCACTGACGTTTTAAAGACACAAACTAGACTAACTAATACTAGATCTTAATGGATGAACATTAAAAATTAAAGCACCTAGGATCGTAAGTGACAAATATACTAATTCATAAAAGACGCTCACTTGCATCTCTATTTTGCATGGCGCTAGCACTTCCTCCTTTTATGCTCAGAACTCTCACCATCATCCGAAGGGTTAATTAGTATTTGGGTCGTAAGTTTTGGTATGTCTTTGAGTTTGGGTCGTAAGTTTGTCCGTTTTTGAGTTTAAGTCGTTGACCCCGTTAGTCAACGACGTCACTAGTCAAACTGTTAGTCAAAGTTAACTTCAGTTAGCAAATGTATTTACCCAGTTTGTCGAGGCTCTCCAGACCTCGTTAGAAGTCGGAATTAAGAGTTTGACCCCATCTTAGAAAGACGAAATAACCACCTTCCCAACGCACTTTAAAAATCTAGATTCAGAGTTCAAATGGTCAATCAAAAGTATGCGCAAAGTAGGTCACAAAACTGCGTAGCTACAGATTTCAGCTCTAGACAGCTAGTTTCCGGGGAACAGATCTCCTAAACGATAAATCCGATTGCTAAGACCTTTTAACTCATTAAATACAAGACATAGAGGAACGTTTTTCGTTAAGAAAGTGTCGCCTAAATCCCTACATGTTGGTGCCAGTTTCGCAGACAACAAGGGGAAGAAAACTGTGGAGGAAAACTCTCAAAAACTGTTATCCTAAACTCTTTACTCCAACTCCAACTGTGATCGTAGTACTCTTCTTCTCGTTTTACTTTGGGTCGAAATATTCTTATACTCTTTTTAAGTGTCCATACTTGGATTTGACCACGGCTACTATTATAATGAATTGCACACAGGTTTCGCCCGAATAACTCGAGTCTACCATCGCTATTCTTATATCCCTTAAAATAATTAAAAGGTCGCGATGAAACGTACTTACACTTCTCATGCACCAGATCATAGGCGATGATCTTATACACTTCGCGGTCTGCTTCATCATTCCTTCCAATCCAATGAATTGCTCCATCAGCAAAGATGCCTGACGATAAGAACCGGTAAGGGGTGATTTCTTGTTTTCTCCACCCTCTTTGAGAGCCAAGAGTATATACTTCCACATAATACTGTCGTTGCCAGCCGCTTATAATCGAGAAACTTTGTTTAACAATCTTATACTCATTGGTGGAAGGAACGTGTCCAAATCCAGCATGCATCCACCGTATAAAAGAAGTTTTTATTTCGTGTGGAAGAACAAAGAATTCTCCGGTTACTGGATTACAAATACATATTGAATTAAAAAAATTACTATCAAAATGAATGACTTGGTTATTAAATGAGTAAAGACAAACCAATCCATTGCATGATCCAACCATGTGATCGTAATAATACATAGTTCTGGCTCTCAATCTGTATTTTGCACCGTCTAACTTTTCAAATGTTCCGTTGGAGTAGTGCTGCTCGAGGTTTGTTTCATAATCTCCATAGTAGAGATTTACTTCTGCTCCTGATACGCCTTCCAGATTACCGACGTCTGCATAAGCAAACAAAACAAGAGACCTCTTTTATTTTTGCCAATGATGCCATACAATGATTTGGATACTAGTTTCATCTTTAAAATGGACTCAATTGGCATTCGAGAAATTATATTTTCTTTGATGATATCTATGGGGAGGTTCTCCATGAAAATGAATTTGAGTTCCTAAGCAAGCGGCTTACAAATCTAAGAATCGGTAACCTTGATACCTTACAAAGATATTAAAGTTTTTCTCACTAAAACCCTAATGAATTGTTTCTCCTCTTCACCTTAAAACCCTAGTAAACTTATTTAAATTAGCAATTGATTTACTACTAAATGCTTGTTGAGCCAACGCACCTCATTCAAATGGGCCAAGCCCAAAATAAATAATTTTGCTCTCGTCCGGACAATCAACTGGCGTTGTTTACTGGAGTTTCAACATTTTCGACCATTTGATGCTGGCAGATGATGTTAGTTTAGGTAGGGAAATGGACGGAATTTCCAAAATCAACATTACGATTTTTCTTTTTTCTTTTTTGAAATCAACATTACGATACACCACCGCTACAACACCGTCCATTTTCGCATCCTTCACTGAAACAAGAGCCATTTTTATAATCCTTCACTGCATTATCGCCAACAACGGCCATTTACGTACCCCTCCTGGCACCAAACCTTGGGACTACAGGAAGTGGGAGTTAGCATGCAGTGTGGCAGCCACTAGCTCAATGTGGTATATATTACTCCCACTCCTTATGCGTATTGATTTGTAACAAGCAGAAACCTGTATAGTCGTGCATCCATTACTGAAACAGGACCTTTCCCTTTTGTTTGAAAATTCGATAGAGGTGCTTTTAATATATTTGTTGCATGCATGGGGTGGTTTAAAACCAATTTTTATCTTGTATGTTTTGGGCAACTTGACCTTATTTTAGTCAAACAGTTGATTAGAGAACTATCTATAAGGCTTTCATATAGCATACTGACCAATTACATGGCTTTAGAGTTTAGATCATCCAAGAGAGCTTTATTTTAACACACCGTTCCAAGTTCCAACAAAAAAATTGCGTGAAAATGAGCATTATTCCAACTAAAAACATTAGAAATTCATCACTTACGTTTTAAGAACATAAATCAAGTAGACTAATCAATACGATAATTTCGTGTTTCTGGACCAAAGCAAAAGCACATAACTTTGGTTGTAAGGGAAAATTTATATTAATAATTAAAAGACGTGCTAATTTATTCACTTTTGTACCTGCATGGCGCTAGCACTTCCTCCTTTTACACTGTATTGACGATATCTTACTCACCGCTGTCCCCGGACTCTCATCATGATAATCTGAAATCACATTCTTACCACAACATTCTTCTAGATCTTTTAAAGAAACAAGGGTATTCATGTGAGGAATTACTTGAAGGCATGAAATACCATTAATTCCATAATAATTGATGTTTTAGTTGAAGTTGATGTTTTTTTTGGTCATAGCAATAATGTTTCTTATGTTCATACCATAATAATAGAACTTCATTATTGCTTTTTGGGATTGCAAATGGCATGTACTTCTCTGGTTGGTAACTGCTATGCTAAACTCCTTACTCCAACTCCAATTGTTGTCGTAGAACTCTTCTCGTGTTACTCTGGGAAGCGATATTGTTATATCCCCGATCCTTTGTTTAAGTGCCCATACTAAGATTTCATCACGGAAACTAATATAGTTAACTGCACACAAGTTCCCACCCAACAATTCGAGTCGACCACCACTGTCATATTCCTTTAAATAATCAAAAGGAAGTGATGAGAATTTCTCATCCGCCAGATCATAAGCGATAATTTTATACACCTGTCGGTATCTGTTGTCAATTCAATGAATTGCTCCATTAGCAAATACGCCTGACAAGTATAATATGGAAGAGATTTTTTCTTTGCATCTCCATCCACTTTGAGAGACAAGATTATATACCTCCACATCCCCCTGCGCCTCCACATTTAAGTAACTGCATCTGACAACCTCATACTCTTTGGTGGAAGGAAGGTATCCGAATCCAAGTTTTCGCCGACCATATTTTGGTTCTCGTTCTCTTGAACCTGGAAGAAAAAGTAATTCTCCAGTTACTGGATTTCCACTACAATAACAAGAACCATTTACGCTTGTGTTTTGTAGGCAAAGAGAAACCAAGTCGGTAAGTTAACACTCATTAAGAGTGTTTTGTCTAGCATTCCAATTTGTATATGCTCTCCCTCTTTATAGCCCCTCCCAAGGTTATTAAAGCAATTGAACTAGTTATCAGGGATTTCTTATGGGATTCTTCAGATACAAAAAAGGATTATCACTATGTGGGTTGGAAGAATAGTCGTAAACCTCTGAAAGCTGGAGGACTGGGTATCAAATCAGTCAAGAGTATGAACTAGATTACCACGAGCGGTGGGGGGCCGACAACGAAATGGACGTGCATACATACTTTCGTCGCCAGCACATTTCTGTAAACGAATTCTGGAAAAAAAACACCATATAATGAAAGCCAGGAAATCAGACAACTCGTCGGAGAACACGAAATACATCCAAGAAATTCATTAAGTCTCAAATGGGAAATGAAAAACATATTTACAATGAGTTAAACTTACTACCAATAACACAATAGTTTATACATAATTAATTTCCCATTGTCCTTAACAAAATAAAAATACTTGAAAATGAAGCTAGAGTACCTCTTGCATGAAATAGATACTCGAAAATGAAGTAAAGACAAAGCAAGAGAGTCAACCTCAGATATTTGAGAATGACTCTTCACTCTTTTACTTGTTATAATTCGATTTCGCTAGCATAACATGATCCTCTCTGACAAAGCAAAACAAAATGCATCAAAGACAATTTCGCAAGCAAAAATAATACATAAATTAAACCACTACATAGGATAAATGCTTCAAAAAAAAAGAAAAGTACATAGGATAAATTTCGCAGAAAACGAACTTGCTGGAAACACATTGTATGAATGACGATGTTGGATACCGAGTAATTCTCCCGTCTCAAATAGGCTGGTTTCAAAAAATCCTCCAAATTATGTCACACAACTAGAATGACATTCACTTCCAGTGGAAACTGGAATGAGGAGAGACTTTCTTTCAACCGAATTACCATAACATTATCCATGTATTACCATTGAATTAGTTAATTTCAAGTATAACAATTAGTAGTGACATACCCACCTGAATTCAAGAGTATAGGTTGACTATGGATCGACAACGGCAACATTTGTTGCCTTGGCTTTGGGGCAAAAAGAATTCAGAATTGGCCCTGCAAGTCATAGTAGCATTTTATCGAACAAGTTAAATGCATACTTATTTCATAAGCCTGTTAACAAAGAAACGTGTAAATCATGCAACATTTTGCTAATACCGGAGGAGAAGAACGATGGTTGTTATGGAACATTTAACAAACAGAATATATGCGTTCAATGAGAGAAACAAAATAAAACTATAAATGATTTGGCTTACATCAATGAACCAAATAGCTCAAAGTCAACACCTTGAAAGCTGGAGGACCAAGACTGAAAACGAAAAGCATTGTTAGGAATTTCCTCGAATAGCTCAAAGTCAACACCTTGAAAGCTGGAGGACTGGGTATCAAATCAGTCAAGAGTATGAATAAAGATCTTATTTCAAAGCGGTGGTGGCGCTTTAACAAAGAAAAAATTCCTTGTGGTGGAATTATATAGTTTCTAAATATGAGTCCACTCTTTCAGATAGAGAGACTAAAAAGCCAAAACCAGGAAAACAGTGTGGAGTCTGAAAGAATATCTTTGCTCATTTGAAGACATTCAAACAGTGTCAAAGGCTTCATTTAGGTGATGGGGCTACGATCATATTCTGGGAAGATACTTGGCTCGGCGACCAACCATTGTATTTAGCTTTTCCTCATATATATTATATCACCTATACAAAGAAATGGACGGTGCAAAAATGTGCTGAATCGTTACTTAATGGTGGATCGTTGAACATTGGTCTGGACAGAAGGCTCTCTCAAACCCAACTACATAAAGTTTCTACTCTTATTGTCATACTAGAAAACTTATCAGTTGATTCAGAAAAAGACACTCTCGTGTGGTCAGTTGACAAAGGCGGCATGTTCACAGTGAAATCTTCTTATTCTTGGTTCGAAAAAGAGCACCAATTGGGACCTACAAGCGTAAGTATCCGATCGAGATCTTGGCCTCATAAGATAGGTTTATTTTTTTGGCAGGTTTATCATAAAAACTATCCACCATGGATGTTCTCTGTCGAAAAGGTAAGCTTCTAATCAATGGATGCCTTTTGTGTTGTCAAGAGGGAGAATCCACCTTCCATCTTCTTTTCCACTGCACTTTTGCGAGAGATATTTGGTTGTATTTTTTGTCTTTTGTGAAACTTGAATAGGTTATTCCTACCTGTATTGACACGATTGTCAAAAGTTGACAAGTGAAGAATTTACATTCTGCAGCTAAATAACTATGGCATGTGCTACCTGCATCTATTACGTGGACCATTTGGAATGTTAGAAACGACATCGTTTTTAATAACGAGACTACGACCTTTACTAAGACCATTGAATGGTAAAGACACAAGCTTTCTACTGGTGCAGCAAGAACATAGAATTCGTAAAGGGCATCGGACTAGACTATATTACGGCCAATTGGGGTATGCTTTTAGGGTCTATTTGTATTTTGGCTTAAAAATCCTGGGTTATTGTTGTTTCTCCCGTTGCTTTGTTGTAACCTTTTTCTTTTTCTTGGGCATGGCTTGGTTGTGTCTGTACTTCCTCCTTTCTTTGGGTCTCTTTGTATTTTTGTTCCCTGCTTACTTGTGTAAGCAACTTCTTCAATGAAATTCATATTTTTGCGGAGTAAAAAAAAAAATTATAACAACACAAACATGAAATGTGCACACTACATCTTACACGGTCTAATCTTTTAAGCGTTTTCTTGAAGTAGTTTTGCTTGTGATTCTCTTCATACTCATCTCCATAGTAAAATGTATTATTTGTTTCGGAAAATGGGTTATATGACCATAGGCCCCTAAAGGATGGTAGAAATGGACTGCTAAAGTATGTGTATGGGTGAAAAAGACATACACCTAAAGAGACCGGAATACCCTCTAGATATCTTTTCAACCTCGTTCAAATCTTCCTCACAACATATCTCTCCTCCTTCTTCTTCTTACGGTTACAGAAAATCCCAGGCTTCTTCTTCGTCGTCCCCATAACCACCACCATCACCAACTTCTTCTTCTTCTTCTCCAACATCAACGTCGCCATCAAGAGTAAGACACTATTTCGAGAACTAAGAAATTCATAAACACCATCTTCTGAATCAACTCCAACAACAGAGATGACCTAATTTTTCTAAAATTCTCGATTCCAATCCGTAAAGATCAAATAGTCTGTTTATTCTGTGAAGATGAACACCGAAGGACCTAAAACTCGTAAGATCCTAACCCTAATTTTTTTAAAATTTTTTATTTTTTATTTTTGATTTTTAATTTTTGATTTTTGAATGAGGAAATGGAACATTAGGTATTTATTTTCAAATTAGGTTCTGTATCTATTCTGAAATGAAACTTTGGGTGTATCAATTGGTTGATTATCAATTTTGTGAAAATACTGCATGATTAGATTGAACTTGGTTATTTTTGGCTATGTTCTAGTTTTCATGTTGCAGTAAACTCAGATGCACCTAGGTGTATCTTGGATAAATTTGGGTAAGTTAAGTCTTGGTTTTCATGTTGCACCTGGGTGTATCTTGGATAAATTTGGGTAAGTTTTGCCTTGGTTTTCATGTTGCACCTGGGTGTATCTTGAGTAAATTTGGGTAAGTTTTTCCTTGGTTTTCATGTTACACCTGGGTGTATCTTGAGTAAATTTGGGCAAGTTTTTCCTTGGTTTTCATGTTGCACCTGTAGGAGCGGAATATCACAACAAATGATAACTTACGAAATTGTGGAGAGAAAAGACATCTTGCGAGCAAAGGAAATCACGAGGAAAGCAAAAGAAGTTCGCAAAGTGAACTTGCGAAGGTTCGCAGGATAGTTCTCAAGTCCGAAGTTGAAGGACAGATTAGTTGTTAACATTTTGTAAAATCATATAAATAGCCATTTAGGCATGAGAAGGAGGAGAGGTCTTTTTAGAGAGGGAGATAATTTTAGGAGGAGAGAGAAAATGTTAGGAGAGATTTATTTTCTTTATCATCTTCTTCCCCAAAAAACTAGAGCTCCAAATATTCATTAATGGAGTCTCAATTGTAAAATCATGTAATTACATACAATCACTAGTGAAGAACCGTGGATGTAGATCACATTGATCGAACCACGTAAAAATATTTGTGTCTCTTTTACAATTTTAGTATTTTAATCTTCATCTTCACATCAAATAATTGAGATCATCATATCAAATTAATAAATTCTACTGAGGGTGTAGTTGTGAGATAATCGGCAACTACATAATTGGCGCTAGAAACAGGGACCTGGTTCTTATTGGATTGAAGAAGATTAAAATAATTTAGCAGTTGTTAGAGGTAACTTCACTAGGTCTACAAAATTAAGGGATATCGATGAACATATTGAAGAGCAGCAGCGGAGAGGAATATAAATGCAACAAAAGAGAAATTCAATAAATTAACGTCAAAAATCAATCGCGAAGGAGTAGTTAGCATGCCAGAACTTTTGCAGATAAAGGGAACTGTGTTATTATACTTTTGCAGATATATACTTGTGGATATTTCTTAAAGAAAGGAAAAATGAACAGACACATCGTCAATTGGAGAGGAAAATTTGCGAACTCTTAAAGGGCCTGGGTTCGTGGAAAAATGTGCAAGTAATTAGTTTCGCCAAGATGGCTATATTTTGAAAAAGGTTAGCTGCAATGAGAAAAACAAACAAAATTCAATGTCCAGTGAAATCGAAGGAGGGAGATGGAGATATTGATGAGTAGAAGGAAAATTAAAGAAAGGAAATGAACTTGAAATATCATCGCAAAGGAGAAAATAAATTCATTATTCGCAAAGAGCATCAACTTACGAGAAAACAACTCAGTAGACAGAGAGAATGAAGAATTAAAGATATACAATACGTGCAGAGGATTTCTGTCACAAACAATGGAATAGAGGAGCAGGCCTATGGAAGAGAAAAGAAGAGATCCTGCGAAGATAGCAATTCTTGCGATATACATTTATCTTAAAAAGTAAAGACAGTTTGCGAAGAAATGTTACGAAGTTTACTAAGATTCCAACCAGCATTATGAAGTTACAATTTAAACCCATTATGAGAAGAGCTAATTAGTGAGACCAACTAGAAAAGAGCTCACAGTTCAATTGAATTTTCCTATCAATGAACAAAGTTTACAAGAAAGTTAAACTATATAGTGGAGCATCCTGGATAAAAGCAACAGAAAAAGAATGCAGCTCATGCAGGAATAGAATCCAGCTCATGGCATCAGAATTTTATCTCATCACGATAAATAAGCTCATGACGAAATTGTCCCGTCAACAAAAAATAGAGTTTAGCTCATGCAGGAAGGAGTTTGACGACGCAGCAACTAAAAGCGTTAGAACAAGAAGACTGAATCAAATTTTTCCTGCGAACAAGACAAACACATACGCGTGAATTCAAGATAACATGAACGCAACTATAGTGAATTCATAGAAAAACGCAAGAGGCGTGAGCAAGCAAGATTAATAAAAAACAGGAAAACACAAGCTGCACAAAAATACAGTGTGTTATATATAACTAGTACAGCCGTATCAAAGTAAGAAAATGACAGTGCAAGCACAATATGAAACCACGATGATGCAGAATGAACTGCTAATGCCGAACGAACCTTCGCAATATTTTCTTAGGAACCAGCAGTGAAA
This sequence comes from Papaver bracteatum, assembly GCA_023529315.1. Classification (NCBI taxonomy): domain Eukaryota; kingdom Viridiplantae; phylum Streptophyta; class Magnoliopsida; order Ranunculales; family Papaveraceae; genus Papaver; species Papaver bracteatum. The sequence goes on along the minus strand of JAJJWX010004332.1, from coordinate 134,141 downwards.
CTAAAAAAAGGGCACCAATAGCAAGAAAAAATAGCAACAGGAGTTCAAAAGGAACATGAGTTACAAGAGTATTTAAGGATTAACAAGCAAACAATTAAGGATTGATGAGCAGGTACAGACGCAGTGATTCAATAAAGAGGATTTAATGAAACTTTGTTAACGAACCAAAAAATAAGACCAAGAGAGCTTCAATGTTTAGGAACATGATTAGGAAAGAGGGTTTTAAGTTTATAGAAAAATATGAGTTTCGTTCCAACGTTATAAGGTTCTGCGAAGATTAGCTACAAAGTTATCAGAGGATTAACTTTCATGAATCACAAGCTGCAAGCAACACAACCACGGCGAGCCAAGAATGTTGAAGTAGCCCAATTCATCAGGACCAACCCATTAATACAATTATTACTTCGCAAACCTCAACTACAATAAGTTATGTTCGCAAAACTTATTGCTGCAAGCAACACAACCACAACGAGCCAAGAATGTTGAAGTATCCCAATTCGTCAGGCCCAACCCATTAATACTAGTCATCATCGCAACAATAAGTTATGTTCGCAAAAAGCCCACGAACAGTAACAAGTCAATAACATTTGTGACCAAGATCTTCCATACAACTCAACAACAATTGATTTTATCTCGCATATCGACATCAACTATAAGACGATCTAAGTACTCAATACTTTTGATATTTCCTTTCCGAACATTCGCATCACAAACAAATACTTCTAACATTTACTTTGTGAGCATTCGCAGCATAGACAAAAACTTCTTATACATGATTACTTCGCAAAATAAGCTTAGCACAGTTGGTATGGCACAACATTATACAAGAGGAAGATCAAGAGTTAATTTCGCAAGACTTCATTTCTCATTTCTTCTCAATCTTCAACTAACTCATATACATCGCAAGAGACAACAACAAGCCATAAGAGGTAAGTACCATTTCCTTGAATATTTTTATTTACAGAAGATAAAAAAATTTGATTTTATTCACCAAAAGCGATATACTCGTAAAATTTCAAAGATTTCAAAACATTTCAAAGATTTTAAGATTGGTTAAAAGCGATACAATCGCAAGATTCAAAAATGAATTCATCGTAAAAATTTAAAGATCTCAAATTTTTTCAAAGACTTCAAAGTTACAAAAAATAGAGAAAGTTAAATTTATATATTTCTATAGAACAATTTGATTTAAGGACGTGATATGAATACCTCTCATACTTCTTATACTAAAGATTTTATGAAAACATTCAACATTTTATGTACATGAAAAATTTACGATGAGTTTTTAAAAGGCGAAAAAATACCGCCAAAAGTCAATTGCGATTAGCTTTCATTGAAGAAAGACGCAAAAATTTATTTGCGAACAAAAGACCGCAATCTGTGATCAGCTTTCAAAAAAGAAAGAAAGCCGCAGAAATTTTACACAGGCAAACCTTTGTGGCGTACACCCTAGTTCGCGAAGCAACATTTCGTAAGAGGCAAAGTCCTAAAGTGCGTCATTTAAGGGGGTACCTATAACCATGGCTCAGGGACACCAGAACACCACCAAGGAATCTGAGTACATGGAACTTTACGGGGTACAACCCAATAACGGGGTACCTATCCGGGTTAGACACCTTGGATTCTCACCTAATCTTGCGGCATTACGCAATATTATGCGATGTAACATGATTTAGGTTGGGCGACTAAGGCATACTGTCTTTCCCAAGAAGTGCAGAAAACGATCAAGGCGTCGAGGTACACGGTTGATTCAAGAGTGCCGGGTGGGATTGAAGCACATCTGCCATTTTTGACAAGTCTTGGCAAATGATGCACTTGGCCCAAAGATACCCCATAGGGTACAACCTCGTAACTATAAGCCCTATAGGCAAAAAGGATAAGAGGTTGCGATCAAAAGCTGGTTGTTTGTAGAACTTGATGGGAAGAGCTAACCTTGTATGGTCGATGTACGCTTCCTTGAAGGGGCAACCAAGGGGAAGATAAAGGGAAGCACCCTCCATTAGGGAGCTGATACGTGCTATAAGACGCAAATGTCACGAGGCTTATTGTTCGCAAGAACATAAAGGCTTGTCATATTTGTGCAACAACTGAACTTCTGCGAGCCTTCTTAAAAAAAAAAAAAAAAAAAAGAACTCGCAGAACATAATAAAGAAGTTAAGATGAGATCAATGGGTTATTACATGAAAGTGTGATAACGTCCTGCGATTTCTTCGCAAGACGATAATGTCACGAGGTTGTATATTCGCAAGAATGTTCAGACTTGTCATATTATCGCAAACACAAAAATATTATCACAAAAGAGGTGGCAAAATAAGACCTTTACTTAGGAAGGCATGATAAGACCACAACAATTAATGAAATTAATTCCATCAATATCATTGAAGAATTTTTACAAGAATATATATCATGAAGTCCCAACAAAGAAGACAATTCCATCAATATCATTGAAGAATTTTTACAAGAATATATATCATGAAGTCCTAACAAAGAAGACAATTCCATCAATATCATTGAAGAATATTTACAAGAATATATATCACGAAGTCATAGCAAAAGAGGCGATTTCATTCGCAATCAAAGACGGATACATGTAAGAGAATACGCAAATAAACTTGCGAAGATGATCATATTGCAGGAATGGAAGCAACTTAAAGATACATCAATTTTAATGCGGAAAAATGAGCTAAGTAACAGAAACTTGAAATATACATTGTAATAGATAAGTATTCGCATCATACAAGCATCATACTCACATCATACAAGAATCATACACGCATCATTCAAGCATCATATTCGCATCATAAAAGCATTGCATAAGCATTTCATGGCATAAGCATCGCATACACATTTCATAACATAATCATTACATAAATATTATATTCGCACAAGTATTTTACAAAATTTTACAGGATAATACCGCGAAACTTCGCAGAAACATTCATAATTCGCAGGACTATTCATAATTCGCAACACTATATTCGCAACACTATTCGCAACACTATTTAGAAGTTCAGAAATTCGCAGAAAAACTCAGAAATTCGCAGAAATATTCAGAAGTTAGCAGGGTTATCACTTGAGGCAGAGGCAAGATAAGAATAGAGACGCAATTTAATCATTCAACATTTTCTCAAGGATTCACCTTCATAGATAAAGAACATAGGCAACTATGGATACCCAAGAAAATATTTTATGTTCTTTATCTTCTCAGCAAGAATCCTCACCAAAAATGGAATAATAATTTCACATGAACAGAGGCAATATTTATCACTCTCATCAAGGATATTTCATACTTCTTATATATTTCGAGGATTGAGTACTTCTTATACTTCTTCAAGGATATTTTATATTTCTTATACTTCATACTTCTTCAAGATACTTCGCACACTTCATACTTCGCAAGATGATACTTCTAATTACTTCTTAAAGCTTCATAACTTCGCAAAAGAATAGAGGCAAGTATATACTTTTTGAGTTTGATATTCTTTCGCTCGTTCCTTCATCAACAAAGATCAAAGACTACTACAACGGATTTTTTCTTAAAGATCGCTCTTCAAGCAATATTCAAGAAAAAAGAGGCAAGATGTAGGAGCGGAATATCACAACAAATGATAACTTACGAAACTGTGGAGAGAAAAGACATCTTGCGAGCAAAGAACATTTTACCAGAAAGGGAAATCACGAGGAAAGCAAAAGAAGTTCGCAAAGTGAACTTGCGAAGGTTCTCAGGATAGTTCTCAAGTCCGAAGTTGAAGGACAGATTAGTTGTTAACATTTTGTAAAATCATATAAATAGCCATTTAGGCATGAGAAGGAGAAGAGGTCTTTTTTAGAGAGGGAGATAATTTTAGGAGGAGAGAGAAAATGTTAGGAGAGATTTATTTTCTTTATCATCTTCTTCCCCAAAAAACTAGAGCTCCAAATATTCATTAATGGAGTCTCAATTGTAAAATCATGTAATTACATACAATCACTAGTGAAGAACCGTGGATGTAGATCACATTGATCGAACCACGTAAAAATCTTTTTGTCTCTTTTACAATTTTAGTATTTTAATCTTCATCTTCACATCAAATAATTGAGATCATCATATCAAATTAATAAATTCTACTGAGGGTGTAGTTGTGAGATAATCGGCAACTACATAACCCAGGTGTATCTTGAGTAAATTTGGGCAAGTTTCTCCTTGGTTTTCATGTTGCACCCAGGTGTATCCTGGTGCTAATGGTTTTTGAAGAAATTTCAACAGTATTGAGTATTTTGTTTATTTAGTTTTTGACAGCTTGGTTTTTCTTCTTGTCTTGCTAATGGTTTTCATGTTGCACCTGGGTGTATCTTGAGTAAATTTGGCTATTTGGTTTTGAACTTGGATACATTTTGATGTATTCTATTATAGGAAGCAACTGAAAAAGGAAGACTGCTGAATTAAGAACGAAGAACAAGCACGATGTTAATGTCAATGTGGATATCGCAGATCATCGAGTGGAAAATCCAGTCAGTACAAAGGAAGTAAGTAAAGCGTTTCGATCAAGTTTGTTAATCACAATGACTCTACTAAATTCATTGACAATAACATCAAAGCAGCAGAAAGTGTTGATGAAGGATGAATTTGGGCCTATGATTTTAGCACTCAAAGAACTAGACAAGATGGAATTTTGGAAAGCACCCAAAGTTTTAGATTACATCATTAGTAGATTTGTTAAAGACAATACTTTTAACATTGCTGGTGAAACTTTAGAGACAAGTGCAGATAAACTTGCTGTCATATTTTTAATGAAGAGATTCAAGATGAGTAAAGCAGATAGACAAAGGTATGGGCCAAAGGATGATCCTACTCTTCGAGATTCTGAGTTTTACAAGGAGTATTTCCTAGTTAGAGAAAATATTGAAGAAGATGAAACTGAAGAACCTAAGAAGAATAAGAAGAAGCAAAAAAAGAAGAAAGTTGAACAAGAAGATGAGAACCAGAAGCCAAATAAAAATAAAATTGAAGTAAAACTTGAGAAAAAACACATCTGGGAAGGAATAAAGCGTGTTGCTGAACAGGAAGGCAAATAAGAAGACTTTGTGAAGCTTTTGGTGTCATACATGTTCTGCATATTGTTTTTTACTAACTGCAATGCCACATACATTCACTATAAGTATCTGAATTGTGTGCAGTCAGTCGATACATTGAATATGATATCATGGCCTGACGAAATCCACGAGCATCTGATGGAAAGCATTGCTTCGGTAACAAGAAATAAAAGTAACACGAACTCTGTGACTGGTTGTACCGTGTATCTTTTGGTTAGTTTCTCAGCAACACTCTTCATTACGAGTACTATTTTATTTGCTATTAGTTTATACTAGGTAATATTCTTTTCATTGTTTTTTTTTATCGGTAAAGATATTCTTTTCATTGTTGCAGCTTTGGTTTCTTGAACATGTTAAAAACATCAAAAGGAAACCAGACACCGACAACTTACCAAGGTTCGCTAGGTGGAACTTGTATGATGGATCATCTGAACTTGAAGTCATGTTGGATAGTCTTTCTAAAGAACAAGTAAGACAACAACTACTTTTTATATGCTATATTTACACTTTTCAAACACTTAGATACACCAAGGCACAATAAAGTTCTCAAAGTATTGTTCGAAGTTTTGTTTTTTTCAATCTTTCTATAAGCCTAGATGCACCTGGGTGAATCATTTGTTTTAAATTTGATTTTCATGTAAACTTAGATGCACCTGTGTGCAGAATTGGTTTCCATAGTTATATAAACTAATATGCACCTGGGTGCAATGTTATGAACATGTCAGTCAAGAATTTGTGGTTGCTTTTATTGATGAGGAAAAGAAGCTTGGTCTTTTTGAAGAAAGTGAGGTTCAAACTTTGAAAGCTGAAGTAGAAGAGTTGAAAAATGAAGTTAAAGAAAAGGACAAGATAATTTTGGATTTTAATGGTGAAATTGAAGCATTGAAGAGACGGATAGAAATGTTGAGTGAAAATAAGGCCCCGAGAACACCACTTCCTGGCGGTTCTCCACTTCCAGTTGTTATTTACACCCCTCCAACTTTCAGTCTGAACGTGACTCAAGAGATGAAAAGAGTGGTTATATGATAGGCTTTCGGGATTGCCTATTTATAATAACCGCAATCGCACGGTGTCTAAAATACAGACAAAGGCAAGTACGGGTCGTTCCCACAGGGAGCGGTGGAAATACTGTAATCAATATCTCTAATCGACTAACCAATCAAGATGTTTTTGGATTTTTAGAATTAAAAATATAAAACGAAATAATAAAATTAAACTGAACTAATAAAAGAAATCCAAAGGAAGAGTCGGTAACCATGGTATTACGATATCCACTACTATCTCTATTTAATTAATGAAATGAAACATAATTATGAATAAGTGTTTATCGTTCATTCTATCGACATCACCTATTATATGTATTAGAATCGCAAATATCGCTGGGACACCCTAAGCATGGCACATCAAAAGACTAAACTCAAGCAAGCACCATCAAATTGTGTTAGCGAGAAAGTTACACGAAACTAAATACAGGATCACAAATATTATTTGGCTTTTCTAAGTATAACCCATCAAAGAAATTAACCAAGCATGTATCATCAAATAATAAGACAAACCTATTTGTAAAAGTATCAATTACGCGCAATGGTTTTTAAAACCGGTGAAGCGACAACATATTTTTTCGATTAATCAATAAAAATTATTCAAGAATTAATATATATTAAAATCATAATGGTCTATTGCTTCATAATTCAATTCAACTAAAAGTATACTAAAACCCCAAGTAGCTTCAATCACAAACCCTAGTTATAAATCTCTAGTGAAACATGGCTTTCTCAAAAGCCATAAACAAATATATTAGAGATTCACTAGCTAACTGAAATAGAATTGGAAAAGCGAAAGAACGCAAACCCTTTGTCTGTCTCTCCTTCACGGCTCTATAGCCGCCTCCCTTCTCTTTGTCTCCCAAAACCGCCTCCCTTCTTCTCTTCTTTTCGATTGTTATAGCTGCTGCAAGAGTCCAACAAGACCTAGCAAAATTTCTTAACGGGCCCAAATCCAATACCCATGCTCATTTCCAAAATTTGGGCTCCGCTGTCGACCACAGCACCAATTTATGACCGTCCAACGAAAGCACATACCTGTATTCGATGAACTCTAACCTCAGGTCCTCAGCCTTCGAACCAACATCGCTTTATCCAGTCCACTAACTTGCATTCCATGGACATCTAAACTGTACCCACTGGCTGCAACACTAGTTTCTGTCTTCTAATCCTTGTATATCTCGGCCACAGCACCACCGAACATCTCTGACCAGTTCACCTTTATCTTCCTTACGATCGGCAGCAATACTCAACTTCAGTTTATAGAAATATCTTCTACGCAGCATAATCAAATCACCAATTACGAAGATCACCAGCAAAACACAACCGAATTCCGGATATTATAAGCCACTTTCTGTTCACCGTTGCACGAAACTAGACAGCCATTGAAACCACAGACAACCAGTTTATTCAACACCTTTTTCCTTCGACAACACACAGGTACCCCAGTTCAGTTCACTACCAACCCATATCTTCACTCGATCAAAACACTCAGCACTAGACCCCAACTTGGCTGCTTATACTAATTCACCCCTCTTTGATCGTGAATACCACTCTGTGATATCTCCATGTCGGCCATGAAACCATGGCAGCAGCCAATACGACTTCATCTTTTTCTTCCTCTCCTTCACATGCAACCATAAAGCAACGGCACCAGTCAGCTTCCTCCACTGCCTTGCGTCTTCAACTATAAAGCTAATGGAGCTACACAAGAGGTCTATTCACACAACATTATTCTTCCAACACTTTTCATCTTCACTTTCGTGCATTTCTTCAGTGAGAACTTCGAATCCACTCCACTGAAATCTTGGTTACTTAACAGCCAAACCAACTCAACTTCGCAGCTAGCATAGTTCTATTTAGCCAACTCCGGGACCTTTAGAATCTCGTCACCCACCGGTTGTATAAGATCATCACCAGCAACACCCATTTTGAGAATAAAGAGAACCACTTGGACGAGTTGCTGCTATAATGAACATCTTCAGAAATATCAATCCATCTCTATTAATATCGAAGCCCAGCCAAGTTGCGTCACAAGCTCCATCAAATCATTGTTGTTGCAGTTACAGCCACCGTCACGGATTGCATTTCGATCCACAACAAACCAACTCTAACTAGATACCACCATCAGCTCCACCCATTTCTTTTCGTTCACGAAATTATATCTCAGGCCCGCAATCACAGCCATCGAATCTACCACTATGGTAGCCAATTTAATCCATACGAAACCCTCTTAATCCCCTCACCGTTGTTTATATAAAATGCTTAGGAAATGCTCCACTGTCATAACTTAGATAGAAGCAACAACCAGGTAGTTGTGCAGCTTTGACAGTTCGAACCAAAGCTCGAACTCGTCGTCATTCTAGTCTAAAAATCTAACGGCACAGCCGCCATAACAAACACCATCGTCCCCTGCAATTTTAGCAAACGAGACCACGCCTGTGACCTTGAATTCAAAGCACCTCCATTAGTTGGTAGCGGGTAGGATTCTTGGAGAAATAACAAAAGTTGATGCGCAAAGTTCTTTTCCCTGATGAGAGCAAAATAAGCTTGATACTTTGTTTGACCCATACTTGGCAGCTCCTCCAACTCATTAACATGGTACACGTCTTTCTCAAGTGGACTAAGTAAATTACTTTGTTCCATCTCTTCCTTAAATTTCTTTAGCCACCACGACAAGTCACGCCCGACAGTTAATTGGTCAAGCTCTAACTCCTTTGATGTCATGAAGCACAAATGCCATCTTTAACTCTCCGTATAGCTGTTTATTTCTAGATGATCAGATTTGGTTGTACTTTCTATAAAAGCACTAAAATAATGATATTAGCTAAGATATCGAGTCCTAACTAATATAAATATGGGTATAAAATGTACCACTTACGTTCTTATCAACACCCCCACACTTATATTTTGCTAGTCCTCGAGCAAAACAAAGAATTAACCCGCTACACAGCTGGTCATAAATATCCGCTCAACAGCTGGATATGATGATGTCTGCTAAACAACTAGACGAATCCACTAAACAGTGGATAGTGATGTCTGCTAAATAGCGAGACAAATCCGCTAAACAGGTAGATCGCGAGAAATGTTTGCTAAACAGCTAGAAAGAAAGACCCGCTAAATAGCTGGTCATAATTTTTTTCAATATTTTTTTTATATTTAGACCCGCTACAGAGCTGGTCATAACATGCAAGAAAAATGAAAAGTCCCGCTACACCGCTGGTCATAACCCTCAAAATCATAATAAATTTTTTTAGACCCGCTACACAGCTGGTCATATTATACACGCAAACCTACAATATAGACCCGCTCAATAGCTGGTCATCAATTGCAAGAAAATTCCTGAAAAAGAAAAGAAAAAAGTTAACCACTCCCCCACACTTAAACATTACATTGTCATCAATGTAATTGAGTCATCCAACATAAAAATTAAGAAGGGAAATTAATAAAAAGCAAAAATAAACAAATAAAAATAAAACAAGAAAATAGAAATACCTACTGGAATGTACAAACAAGATTCACCATATATCAACAACCGAAATATTTAGGGATCAACCCAAAGCACAATATATACAATTAATGACAACCTCACACTTTCACTGTAGCAACATAAAGATATAGAGATTATCAGAAGGAAAGAGCTACCCCCAAACCTAGTTTTTACAAAGGATATATCCAGTGGCGAATCTACAGGGGTGCACGTGGAGTCACCGGCCCCCATAGATTTCCTAAAAATATATATTTGGTGTGTGTTTATCGTTTGACTTACACAAAATGCCCCCACAATATTGATGCCATTTACCAAGATATTCTCGAACGAACTCCATCTCCACTCCGTCGAACTACCAAACTGCCCTAAAATTTAAGATTTTTTCTATGCACGATCACTTTACACACCAAAAACATAATACAATATGTATAGTCATCCTCTTCACCGTTTTCTTTTAGAGTAAGGCCTCATCAAGTTTATAATAGATCATTTGTTTTCCATGGGTTGCGAGTAAGTTTTCTATCCATATTAATTTTCATTTAAGATTCTAGAAAAATGAGTACTTATTCATGGATTTAATTTATCCATACAAACACCTCGGTGTGTTGTTACTTGGTTTTGATGTTGGTAAAAAAAAAGAAAAAAAAAGACGATTAAGTTTATTTTTATTTAGAAATTGTTCTTACATGGCTTAATGATCATTGATTGCTCCATTTTCATGGTTTAAAATTTTACCAGTTAGACTATAGGAATCATTGGAGTTCTCCTATTTTGTTGTATGAATTCTGTCATGTTGTTCTTTTCATATCTAACAAAGATAGTGAAACTCATTTCATTTTATCATATTTAGAAATCACCGCAAGTTAAATATGAATAAAAAGTTTTCAATTTCGCTCAAGTTGTGTGTGGTTAGGGGATTTACTGCTGATTTTCTAGGACAATTGTGCCCCCATGGAACTTTTGTTCTGGATTCGCCACTGGATATATCATCAGTAAAAAGAATTATCGACTCAAGTGGTTCACTATGGATGGGAACTGAAACTATCTGGGAGTCATGCTCATGCAAATAGAAATCACGAGATGCAAAGTAATCTAGTAATATTGGAGAAGCACGCAGTTCTAATCCAAAATTGGGAATCTCCTGAAACGTTGTGCTAACAATTCTAGGTGTATTAACTTCTCCACTAGGTTTGCAAACCTGTACTAAATCATCATCATAAACATCATCAACCTGGGAATCAATAGGAATATCACAATAAAGATGATTAAAAGAAACCTTATAGATAGAGTGTAATGTCTCTAAGTCGTTAGACTAAACTACACTGTCCTCTAAATTAACATATTCTTCATAAGCATCATTGTTATAGCACTGATATGACAACCAATTTAATCCATACGAAACCACTTCGATGAGCTGCTGTTATAATGAACATCTTCAGAAACATCAACCCATCTCTATTAATATCGAAGCCCAGCCAAGTTGCGTCACAAGCTCCAGCAAATCATTGTTGTTGCAGTTACAGCCACCGTCACGGATTGCATTTCGATCCACAAAAAACCAACTCCAACTAGATACCACCATCAGCTCCACCCATTTCTTTTCGTTCGCGAAATTATATCTTAGGCCCGCAATCATAGCCATCGAATCTACCACCATGGAAACCAATTTAATCCATACGAAACCCTCTTAATCAACTCACTGTTGCTTTTATAAAATGCTTAGGAAATGCTCCACTGTGATGACTTAGATAGAAGCAAAAACCAAGTAGTTGTGTAGCTTTGACCGTTCGAACCAAAGCTCGACCTCGTCGTCATTTTAGTCTAAAAATCTATCAGCATAGCCACCATAACAAACACCATCGTCCCCTGCAATTTTAGCAAAAGAGACCACGCATGTGACCTTGAATTCAACAACACCTCCATTAGCTGGTAGCGGGTAGGCTTCTTGGAGAAATAACAAAAGTTGATGCGCAGAGTTCTTTTCCCTGATGAGAGCAAAATAAGCTTGATACTTTGTTTGACCCTGACTTGGCAGCTCCTCCAACTCATTAACATGGTACACGTCTTGCTCAAGTGGACTAAGTAAATTACTTTGTTCCATGTCTTCCTTTAATTTCTTTAGCCACCACGACAAGTCACGCCCAACATTTAATTGGTCAAGCTCTAACTCCTTTGATGTCATGAAGTACAAATGCCATCTTTAACTCTCCGTATAGCTATTTATTTCTAGATGATCAGAATTGCTTGTACTTTCTACAAAAGCACTAAAATAATGATATTAGCCAAGATATCGAGTTCTAGCTAATATAAATATGGGTATAAAATGTAGCACTTAAGTGTTTATCATTACACTTGAGGAACCGGTAGTCGGAAACATCCAAGTGGATCCTGTAGCCAAAGAACCAGTAGCAGAAGCCGAGGAACCAGTAGCAGAAGTACCTTTAGTTGAGGAACTTATAAACACAATACCTTTAGCTACAGTGAATGTGATCGATTCCATTGTCAGAAATGTCAAGTACACTTATGCTTCAAGGAGGAAGAAATTTTTTGACGGTTTTGTTACAGGCGAACAGAAAAATCAAAAGACTGAAGAAAAGATGAAGTGGTTGACAAAGAGAAATATATTTTGGCATGATTACTCAACTCAAGAGATGAAACAGAATAAAGTAAAGCTGATCAAAGAGTATTACAAGTATGCAAAGTTAAGGTATGCGAATCCTTTTGATAATATGTTTTCGTTTTATATGGTTTTACGCAAATGTGTTTGTTAAGTTTAAACTGGGACTAACGATTTTTTTGGAAAAATGATGGTAAAGTGACTACGTGTGGAAGTGCTTGGAAGGTACTTACAGAATGTTCATTACGGGAGAATACATACAACAGATGTTGTTCAACCAATCGTTGGAAAATGAAATCATCGAGTTCAAGATGCATAAGTGAAGGCAGAAGTTCGAAAGCACCAGCAATTCAGATGGAAGTATCCCGACCGTCTTTCTCAGCACACTTGCATGGGTAAAATTATTTTTGTATCCTTAATTTTGTACAAATACCCAAATGGAACTTAGATTCGCTCTAATCATCCTTTACGTATAGATAAAGAAATATAGAAATATAGATAAACATATCTGATTCACCCAGGTGCAAAATTGGTTTTCATATTTATATAAACTAAGATGCACCTGGGTCCATAAATGAATACATTTTGTTAAACTTAAATGCACCTGGGAGCATGTTGTTTTTCTCTGTCGTTGATTTCACTGACTACTGATCTTGTGTATTCAGTTCAATGTAACCATAGATGATGAATCATTGGAGACAAGTAAGACGATAGATGATGTACTTAAGAATTTGGATGTCAAGAAAGTGGATCACTTATTGATTCCAATGAACCATCATTGTTCAATTACAGAAAAGCCTGAATATAAAGAACACTTCACACTTCTTCACTTTGACTTTCAAGATCCTACTTGGAAGCAATACAATTCATTTGTCGAGTATACAGGAAGCGGGTGTCTTCAAGATACTGAGATTATGGCAAGAAGAGTGAACAAGGTGCTGTCCAAATTTTACACTCCAATAGAAATGGATGTGAACAAGGTCAAGGTGGAGCTGCACCCAAGTGGATGTCCACAACAAGAAGAAAGGTATGTAGTTTTTATTTGTTTTTCATTAATTTACCTATCCATCTATATTGATGAAATGTTCTTTAACTCAAGAGTGTGATAGTTTTGCAGTGGTGATGATTCCGGAGTGTATGTCCTTTATTTCATGTATTGGGTGATGAATGGTGGGTTTGAATTTCCAAGCCAAGATATTGTAATGGAGAAGGTAAGGACATAAAGGGTACAAATTGTGTATGAAATTCTCCAAGATGAAGGAAGTTGTTGGAAAAAAGAAGACTAGAAATGTTGTTTAGTTAGGTTCAGAAGTGTTCTTTAGATCTTGTTAGACATTTCTTTATTTGAGTTCCTGTAAGACTTAAACTATGAGTTCATTATGAAGAAATATTCTTATTAATGGTTTGTAAATGGTGAATATTATGTCAAGAAAAAATTTGGATTTTTTTTTTGGCAGATAATAAGCACTTTAATATTGTGAATCTTGTCAGGTTTGTAAATGGTTAATCTTGTCAGGTTTGCTCATTATCCACCTATGTGCAACTTGCAGAAAAGTATTTTCATGTCATATTGTGCATTATGCACCCAGGTGCAACTCAGCAAAAACCAAAACATCTTGACAGAAAAGTATTTTCATGTCAGACTGTGCATTATGCACCCAGGTGCAACTCAGCAAAAACCAAAAAATCCTGACACAAAAGTATTTTCATGTCAGACTGTGCATTGTGCACCCAGGTGCAACTTAGAAAAAACCAAAAATCCTGACAGAAAATACAACTTCTTGCAAGTACAAAAAAACTTACAAGACACACATAATGACTGAAGAAGCCAACTTCATAAAAAAACTACATTAGAATTCATATCAATGAAAATTAAAGAATAATATAATATAAATGTGTATGAATTAAAGAACAATGGAGTATCAATGTGTATAAATTACTCTAAAACACAACCAGGTTGTATAGAAGAGATAAGAAAGTAAGATATTGCTCTCAAGCAGCGGTGAGAAGGCAAGGCTTCTTAGCAGGAGGATGGGAACAAGTGGTTCTATTATGTCCGGCCTTAGTATGACAGTTCCCGCACCGAATATCTCTCGTGAAGATAGAACCGGTGTTGGGAATCATTTTCTTCCACCGCCTATCACGTTTCTTCTCAGTTACATCAGGTGGAATAACCATATCTCCTGCAGCAACCCTTCTTGGCTTGTTATGACTGGGCAGGGGTTGATAGACTGCGAATACGAAGCCCTAAAGAAACTGATGTTGAAAAACGGATTCAGAAACTCATAGACTGAGAGTTTAGATAAAATCATACACTGAATGGCATGATCACATGGAAACTGATCATTAAACCACTTGTTACAGATGCAGTACCACTTATTCAGATCAACCAAAAATGAATGTTCACCTTGTACTTCAAAAATAAGATCGCCAGACTTGGTAATTGTCAAATTGCCACCTTCATGAATAGACTTTTGAATTCTTTTTTCAATCTTCGGACAGACAAACCCTGAATATGTCGCACCTTTCAACCGTCTCTTATTCATCTGGTATACGATCTTGATACAAATCTCATTCACTAAAGCAACAACAGGAAAACTCCTCGCATAAGTGACCCAATTGTTAAACGATTCAGAAATATTTGAACACATGTCTCCAAATCTACAACCTTTACAATGTGTTGTAGACCAGCATTCTACAGGAAGATCATTCAAGAATTCATGAAGAGCATCGCAACCCACCTCCTTCAACTTATCCATACCGTCACAAAACCCTTCAATGGTTGATGAATAGAAACACCGAGTGAAACATTCCATTGCAGTATGATAATCCTCCTTCTTCTTCCTAATCTGTGTACGAACGTTGTTCCTCAAGTGTTGAAAACAGAAACCATGGAAGCCCTAAGGGAAAAATTCAGGAATACCATAAAAAGGCCATCATGACAATCCGAGATGAACGTTAACGGGCGAGAAGTCTTCAATATAGACTTTAACTTTTCCAAGAACCAACGCCAATTATCAACAGTTTACTTGGAGACGATAGCATAATCCAAAGGATAAATTCCTACAGAAACAGACACAAACACACACATCCATGATTAACTGGAAAAAACCACAAGTTGCACCTGAGTGCATCTGGTAAAAAAACTGAAAAATGTATACAAACAGAGATAAAAACACATGTCCAGGCTCAAGGATATAAAAACAAATGATATGAATTGTTCTATCAATAAAGCTTAAAACAAACCTTGATTAGCATTTTTTCTGGTAGCTGACATAAGGCATCCCTTGAACTTGCCGGTTAAAAAAGTTGCATCCAAAAAGAGCACCGGCCGACAATACTCGAAGCCGAATATGCAAGCTTCAAAGGCAAGGAATAATCTCTTAAATTGTTTTGTTGCATCATCCAAAACAAAATCAGTTACGCTATCGGGGTTCGTTTCTTTTACAGCATCACAGAGCCACTGCAACTCATTATAAGAATCAGCCTCCTTCCCATACATTTCCTTTAAACATTCTTCCTTACCAGCATGAGCTTGATCGTAACTCAAATTTAAGTTATAATCACTCTTGAGATCAGCGATGATATCGCGAGGTTTCTTATTGGGGTTCTTTCTGCTTTGTTCAAAAATCAAATCTTGACAAGGGCACGTGTAACGGGAGCGTCTTTAGTTTTATCCCTATAACCAGCACCACAAGAATGCTCTTCATTGTATTTTCGAAGTACAAAATTATTCTTCTCACCTGAAATCTTTGATGAAGCGTGAAATCTCCAGTCACAACCATCTTCTTTATAAAAACACTCCACCGTATATCTCGTCTCACTACTTTTCACAACACGAAAATTTCGACCAGCCTTGTGATTATACTTTTCTACTACAAGGCGAGCTTCATAACGTCCACCCCTAAATTCTTGGCCAACCCTAGTTATAGCAAATACCCACTCATCTGACTTGCTACTTTTCTTAGTCGCTACCAATCCATCGTAGGAACGATTATCAGATGAAGAACCACAACTAGTAACACTTTTAGCAGGTACACCACAAGAGATGGCAGGTTAAGCAGGTACAACAGCTCTCATACCACAAGCATTAGCAGGTAAAGCAGGTATCATACCACAAGCATTAGTAGGAACAGCAGGTATCATACCACAAGCATTAGCATGTACAGCAGGTAAGGGTTCAGTAGATACTGTTATGACACAAGAGTCCAGAGCATTACTTGGAACCGTTAACTATAGTGGATCTTCCGATAAAAGCAAATGCATTATCGGTGTTTCTTTAACAAGTTGAAGATTGAGAATCAAACAATTTCGCTGCTTCACAAAACAAAATGAAACCATCGACTGAAGCATCGTATCTGTGTCAACTACCATACTATTTCCGTCACCTCCATCACATATAAACTCAATTGAACCTGGTGACAAATGTTTCCATCTAGAACAAACAATAGATTTCAAGTATTCAACTGTTGACTCAACACTAATCTTGCAAGCATGTGAATCTGTAGAGTGGATTACTACACAAGTAATTTCGAAATCCATCTGAAATCAACATAATTGAATAACAAAGTAAGAAAATTGAACAACAACAACATACAAAAATTGAACAAATTAATAAACAAAATATGAACAATTGATTTTCACTGCATATATAGTTCAATTGAAACCAACTTAATTTGGTATACAAACCAGGATACCTTTAGATTCAGAAAACTACGAACAAAAACGACGCCGAATCATAATTTGGTATTAGAAACAAAAATCAAACATCATGATTAAGATGATACAGTAAACGAATCTCATATTTATACCGAATGAACGAGTAGATCAAACTTAGAATCAAAATTAAAATCATACAGAATAGCTAATTTTGAATCAAAATCGAACTGTAAAACCTAGAAATCAAACTTACCCATGAATAAGATGATACAGTAAACGAATCTCATATTTATACTGAATGAACGAGTAGATCAAACTTAGAATCAAAATTAAAATCAAACAAAATAACTGATTTTGTTTGAACTGTAAACAACATAAATCAAACTTATCGGGAGGATAATAGCTTTTAATTCGATCCCTAACTAAAACGGCGATGATCTAAAATCTTCAAATCTCTCTTCCCTGGATTGGAGCTCGTGTTTCTTCCCTGTGACCGAGGAAGCAATCAGTTTTTAACGAGCTTTCAAAATTTTCGCATAAATAAAGTTTCTCTTCGGGGTCATATTAGTAACTTAGCTACTAGATATTTGTCACAAACTTGGGCAGAATACCCACGATGGCTATATGGATCATAAATTTAAAAATATGTCTTTTTGGAAGGTTGACATAGTTTGCTTGTCTTTTAGACCCAAGGATTCAAATCCAGGGCCTATCTAACCAAAAAACTGTATTCGTTATTAGGTAACAGATTAGGAATCCCAGATCCTCTTATTTTTAGTTAGAAGAATCCTATTATGGAATGGAATTTTATAGGGGGTTAGTCGATTAGGATTTATAGGGAATTTAGGAGACATTGCAAATCTCTTGTTAGTCGATAGGGAGTCTTTGTAAATCTTTGAGAGTTTTTGTTATTGGATATTGACTATCTGGAAATCATTAGAATACTCTGTTATTGGATAATGACTTTCTGAAAGAACATGTAATTGGGGGATACTAAAACTAATTGGGGGATATGTGTCGGCATGGTTTCGATGGACTGCCGGCATTGAAAAACCATGCTGGCACATATCCCCCAATTCGTTTTAGTATCCCCCAATTAATCCTTCTTTCTAAAAGTATTTAAAATTCTCTGTTATTGGATTTGGATTTCCAAATCAATGAATTAAGGTTATGGGAGATTTTTAGAGACTTTTAAGTGAAAATATACCATAAAAGGCTTAACATAAAGTCTCTCCAAAATAGGTGATATTTGGAGAGACTTTAGGATATTTAAAAAAGAAAAATAATAATAATAAACCAAATAAGCTATAACAAATTCCATGCATGTAAAAAAAAACTATTAATTTCCAAAAAATCCATATTATGCGAGATTTCAACCCATGCATTATGTTTGAGTTCAATTTGATTTAATTTTCGGTTCACAAAATAATCACAATTTCTATTAGGCAAGCGTAAATTTTTAATTTTTCATTGATCATATTCTTTCATTTTTTTTGTATTAAATCTATGAATTATTTATTATATATTAATTTTTATAAAATGATTTTTGGTTATTTTTTCTTCTTATTTTTTAAAATTTGATGGAAGTAAGGTAAAATTAAGGTAAGTAAGATGAAATTCTTTTTTTTTTATTTT
Source organism: Papaver bracteatum (assembly GCA_023529315.1). Lineage (NCBI taxonomy): Eukaryota > Viridiplantae > Streptophyta > Magnoliopsida > Ranunculales > Papaveraceae > Papaver > Papaver bracteatum. The sequence goes on along the minus strand of JAJJWX010004332.1, from coordinate 115,624 downwards.
GTCTCATTGGCTCTTTGAGATTTCCAAAAAATCACTCAGAAAGTCCCCCAAAATCAATAGACTTTACAAAGAATATCCCAAAAAAAAAATGGGTAGGCTTAAAATTAGTTGTAAAAGTCACGTTTAAGTATTTCCCGGAAGCTTGGGACTTGACTTCAAGTTAGACTATGAAAGCCATGACTCAAATGTAAACAACCTGACCGTAGCTAGATCGTAGTGTGGGGTTTGCATAGCCAACTGCCAGATCTTCCTCTCACTTGCGTATGCTGCAAAGCGTAACTAATGAAGAAGCAGTGTTCTAGTGTGTTTACGCTTTACCGCATCTTGGCAGTGTGGTTGGTGGTTGATTTCTTTCTTTCTTTTTTTCTTTTTTTTTTCTGTGAAGAAAACCGCTTTTCTGTGAAGAGAAGTAGTTGAGCGCAAAGCCGGCGGTAAGTCCAAAAAAGACAAGGCTCATCTTAAAGGGCCGACTTTGCTTTGCCCAAGCCTCACCTTATGCCGGCTTCATAATACATGCTTTGGAGGAGGGGGTAGGTTTTTAGGATTTTAGGTTTGATGAGAAAAACGCGTGGGATATTTTAGGTGAACGTTTGGTGAGACATGCAAGTATTCATGGTTCTAAGAGCAACCACAGTCGAGGAGTATAATTAAAAATTTGGTCGAAAAACCAAGCGTTACGGGGAGGAGTAAAGAGCAAATCCTAGACTAAAACCAAAAACCAGAGTATATTTGGTCGTTGGTTTGCTCTTTGGTCAGGCATAGATTGAAGTTACGCCTGATGGGGCGTAGATTAAAGTTACGCCCGAATTGAAAAAAATAAAATAAATTGGGGCGCATTTAACAATTACGCCTGATTGGGGCGTAACTCAAAGTTACGCCCTACAAAAACAAATATGAAAAAAATATGAGGCGCAAGTATTAGTTTCTCCTGATTCAGGCGCAAGTATTAGTTGCGCCCCATCAAATTTGGTTTTTCCACCGTAGCATCTGTGCACAGAGTAAACCCATTTATTTCAAATTTTTTTGGTTTTTAGTCTTTGGTTTTAGTCTCCCCACTGCCGTTGCTCTAAAGACATTATAAAGACTAGCAATCTCCGAAACAAATTCCCTCACGAAAATCGAAGAAGAAAGCTAGAGAAGAGAAAGTTATGGAATACAAACCTAATTTCATGTTCGTCATAATATTCATCCTAATTAACTGTGTTATCATTCCACTTCAACGAATCAGCTCGCAGTCATCATCATGGATCCTGCCATGGAGCGTGGGACGTCTGCGGATTCCCTTGGTGGAGTATTTGTTGCGGCGATTTGAGCTGCGACTCAATGATGTTCGTCATAATATTCATCCTAATTAACATGGGCAACTGTGTTATCAGTCCACTTCAACGAATCAGCTCGCAGTCTTCATCATCGATCCTGCCATGGAGCGGGGGACGTATGCGGATTCCGGTAACTGTAGATTCTTCAACGACACTAAGCGCGCGGCTTAGTGTAAGTCGAAGTGAAAGCTATCTATTATGTTGTCTTCTATATAAACATTTCTATTATTGTTACTTTGTGTTTAATTTTTAAAAGTAGAATTATTTTTTTATGAGGGCAAAATTCAATCCAGGTCTGATTTCCTTGTTTCTATACATACGAAAGAGAACTTTATAGATATTTTACTGACGACCTACATGATTTACGTTTGAAAGTAGGCATGACAAGAAATTAAGATAAATTTGTACAACCAACTTCCGTCCCAAATTAGTCGAGCTAGTCATTTCCAAACTTTCGCCCAATATTAATAGTTGAATTTATACCATTTGATTTGGTAATTATGTTTATACTTGCTACGTAGGTGTTTTAAAATGTTTTTCAATGATATAAAATTTATGAAATATCTGTGGAATAATCTGAAAGATAAATCATTTCTAAATTGTACTAGTAGCTCTCTCAACAAATTTGGGACGGAGGTAGTAATTTATAATAAAAGACGCTCACTCGCTTCTCTATCTTGCATGGCGCTAGCACTTCCTCCTTTTATGCTCAGAACTCTCACCATCATCCGAAGTCACATTATTATCAGAACCTTCTCCTACATCTTTTATAGAAACAAGCGTATTCATGTGAGGAATCGCTTCAAGGCATGAAAAACCCTTACCATCGCCGTCCCAAATCCTAGTTAAAGTTAATGTTTTCATGCCATAACGATATAATATCTTATGTTCATGCCATAATAGAAATTCGTTATTTTTTGTAATTGCAAATGGCATGTACTTCTTTGGATCTTCTATTGTTATCCTAAATTCTTTACTCCAACTCCAACTGTGATCGTAGTACTCTTCTTCTCGTTTTACTTTGGGTCGCAATATAGTAAAAACTTCCATATATTAGTAGTCTTGGGACTTCACAAAATTATTAATATATAGAGTTTATTAATATAGGGAGGTATACCAAAAAAAATTGCTCGACAAGAAGCTTTAAACATGCTCGACAAGTTGGAAATATTTTGGATCCAACAAGAAGGTGCACATAGTAACGAGGTCTTACGCATACGCAAATCAAAAAATGCGATAACAATCCAAAAAATTACATTATTCTCTCAAACAATTGTAGATACATATTTTTCTTTATCTTAAATTTTGATGTAAGAAGATCTATAATTTTCAGATTATGTAAATTATATTAATATATGGAGATAAATTCCTTATGGTGGGACTAGGAAAATCTATTAATATTAAAATATGGAGTTTATTACTATTTATAACTGGCCCAAGTTGAGACCATAATTTTTTATTAATATATAATATATGGAGTATCAATATATGGAGTTTTTACTGTATTCTTATATTCTTTTGGGAAAATTAGGCTAAGGCCCAACCCATGGATAACCCATAATATGAGTCCCCTAGTTAAAAGAAGTTTAAATCTAGGTCACGAGTTATTAAAAGACATTGATACCTTTATGCATATTGTTAAGCCCATAATTAAATAAAATTTAAATTTATGCCCAAAATTATTAAAATATAATGTGATGATATTCCCACCACCTCCGACCACCACAGCCACCGCCAACCACCGCCACCAACCACCTCCGACCACCACCGCCTCCGACTACCACTGCCACCAACCACCTCTGACTACCACCGCCTCCGACCACCACTAACCGCCTCCGACCACCACCACCTCTGACCACCACCGACCACCGCCACCAACCACCTCTGACCACCACCAACCGCCGACAACCACCCCGACGACGACCACCACCACCTCCTCCTCCGGCCACATGCATATGACATGTGTATCCCGAAGTCACACATGGCACGTGTAATTAAGAGTTACACATGCATATGACATGTGTATCCACAAGTTACACATGCATATGGCATGTATAGCCAACAATTATCAGAAGAAAAAAAAAATATACAAAAAAGATATGTATTGCTTTAATATTCATTTGTAATAATTTTTCTTTTTATCTATTAATTAGCTGTTATTGAATACAATAAACGAGTTAGAACACTAAATATGTAAAACGAAATATTAGAAATGAGTCACGAAATCCTCTATTGTTCCTTCCCTTCTTGTCTTCCTCATTACAAAATGCTTCCATATCTGTAACAAAATAAACATCCATGAAATTTGATTGGATGAACAAAAAGAATGAAATAATATTATAGAAAAACTAAAAGAGTAATTAAGAGTTACACATGCATATGACTAGTGTAACTTGGAGTTACACATGAGTCTCATTAGTGTAACTGGGAGTTACACATGCGTCTGGCTGGTACGATGAGAGTTACGCATTCATAACCTTTATATCCCATCAATTAGCAAGTGTAACTAGCAAAATCATCAACATCTTCCTAGTGTAATTGTTAGTTACACATGCATTTTCCTAGTGTAACTAAGAGTTACACATGCATATTCTCAATGTAACAAAGAGTTACAAATGCTCACAGAATGTTGAGAATTGAGAAGAGAGCAAAGTTCTTAGAGTTATTTTTACCTCCCATAGTTTTTCTGTAGTATCTTGAACCTAACACCTTGCGTTCTTTTTTTTTTTACCAATTTTAGCACGAAAAGTTACCTGAAAAACAAAATTAAACAACAAAAAAGCTCAGCTGGAGTATGAGAACTTAAACCTATAACTGAATAACTAAAAGTTACACATATCAAACCTAAACATGAAGCATGAAAAGAAAATGTCTACTGCAATACTTCATATATGATACCAGGTTCAGGCATTCATTCAATCAACTACATTCATTAATGTAATAGAACATTTTATATGCTAAGGCAATTAAAACAAGTAAAGCAACTAAAAAAAATAGCTAATTAGCATGTGTAACTAGTAGATACACATCCAATTAGCATATGTAACTTATAGATACACATTTACTTAGCTTGTGTACCTGCTAACAACTTATTTATCTGGCTCCAACAAGGCCACTACAGCAAACCACATATTATCTCTAACCTGTAAACAAAATAAAACATATTCATCAATCTCGAAAATGGAAATCAAAACATGTATGCAACATACGATGCGCATCAGAAACCCTTGGCGACATAATATCCATCAAAATTTAACTGCAAAAACTATATAACAAAGGAATATCCTCACCTCAGGAGTGGCTACAGAGTTACAAAGTAAATTCGACACTCAGCAATTCCGCTGACCACCTAATCTGCCACCTATACCTATACCTACAACATTCACACCTTAGCTCCAACTCTAACACCACCACCAGCTCCAAAACCTGCACCTATACCACCACCGCCACTTATTAACCAAAGGAGATCCTTCGTACAAAGAATTTCACTAACACAAAGATTAAAAAAAATGATACTTAGGATGAACACGCTAAATGAAACAATTGGGTTTCATGGTGCTTAGCAGGTACAAATGTAATGGCTTGTGTAATCTCCAGTTACACATCCATATGTCTTGTGTAATCTCCAGTTACACATCCATTTGCTTTTGTACTCATAGCATATAAATTATCTTCATCATCTTTAGAAACAGGGATATCACATAGAGCTACTCAATAAATAAGATAAATTGACACTTAAACGAGATAAACTTCCCCTCTGAAATTAACATAACCATCACCATCAGTTGCTTCAACAACTACACAGACACAAGCACTCAAGTCCATATTAAATATGTAGTCACCAAAAGCTTTAAATGTAAAACAAATCCAATATGTTGTAACTAGTTACATCCTATATTACTGTAACTTTATTTATAATCAAAATAGATAGACAATAATAGTATAAATAAGAGTTACATATGTATATGACTAGTGTAACTGGGAGTTACAGATGCATCTGAATAGTGTAACTTAGAGTTACACATGCATTTTGGATGTGTAGACGGAAGTTACACATGCAATTTGGATGTGTAGACGAAAGTTACACATGTGCGAATAATCATCAAAATGAGAAAATTGAAGCACAATGAACAAATCTCTAGCTTTAGTACCACTACCAGCATCACCACATGCTCCAACTTTCAACATCACAAGCTATGAACTGAAAATTGAAGCACAATCCATAATTTAGTAACCTAATTAATTTTACATGTACAATCACTTCCGATCCAACTTTTCCTTCCATATATCTTTATTCTTCAGCTTTAGTTTCTATGGATTTGACAGCACCGTTGCCACTAATTGACGCTCTGTAGAAGATATTGACATAAAATTTTGATTAGATATATAATCTAAATCTTGAAATCGTACTACATCATGTTGCTTAAATTTGAACAACCAAAGCAAATATATATTGAACTAGAAATCATTTTTTAAGCACATGTAACATTAGAGGAGCAAAAATCAGTTCAAAAATCAAAGTAAATAGAATTCGTATCTAATAGATGGGTAAATGAGATAATGATTCACTGATTTCAAATCTGAAAACCGATTTTCGATCGAGATAATAAATTAAAAAATCTATCAAATTTTTTTCAAGAACCCTAGAAATTTTTCTTGAATGTTTTTTCAAAATTTTACTCTCAACAGTAAGATTAAGGCGAGATTATAATAGATCTAACTCTAACTGTGATTTCAATAAGAGATTTATGCTGAAATCAAGCTTTTAAAAAGTTTTCAAAATCACAAAATGATTTTGCAGAAATACAAATCTGAAAAATCAAAGAACTAAATCTACTTATTGAATTGAAACGTTAAAGATAAAACGAAGCTTATCTGTTCAATTCGTAGGCGAATCTTCAAATTCATTTGTTGCTGATGATGATTACCATTCGTTTTCCATCGATTTTCATTAAATCTCTGAATAACATGTGATGTTGATGTCGAATTAATGTTTAGATAATCAGGATCTAGGTTTTGAAATCATTTTTCACTGACAATTTCAATCGGAAATTGTGTCTTCTCGCCTGTTTCTTCTCCGAGAGAAAGCGGAAGGAAAATGAGAGAGAGAAAGTGAAAAAGAAAATGAAATGAAAAAGAAAATATCTAATAATATAAATACTAAAGAAGAATTAATTGGGGGATATGGGAATTAATTGGGGGATATAGCTACGGGACAAAATAGGTGTCCCAATAGCAATTCTGGGTGACCCCCTATGTAATTATTTTTTTAATTCCTAATCTAGCCCCCACTAATTAGGATTAGTGATTAAGTATAATTAGTAAAATGTTAAGTATTTGGGGGATAAATTAGTGTGTATTTTTATTTGTGTTTGGGTGAGAGTAGAAGGAGGGAAAAAAATATTTGAGAGGAATTTCTTTTTTTTAAAATGGGAAGATGATTGTGATGAGATAATTACTGATAATAAGAGGTTGAAAATTTGATTTTTTTTTCTTTGAATCCACCATTGTTGCAGCTGAAAAATCTTGGTGCCGGCATGGTATTCAACCAAAAACTCATGCCGGCAATTGTTGGAAATGTTCATAAATTGTTTGCCACTATCCGGGGGGTTAGGGGGCGTAGCTTGACCTTTTTCCTGGTTTTGATCTTCCTAATGTTGATTTTTTTTCTGGTTTTGAGCAGTGTAATTTGCATGGTAATAGTTTTTTCGAGCGTGCAATGCCTGTTCCGGCATAGTATTTTGCTTAAATACCTATGCCGGAACAGAATGAAAAGTATCCAGAATGTTGATTTTTTTTTTCACTTGACTACCGGCATTGATAGGAAATTATCGCGCATGCCGGTACCGTGTTCCGGCATATGGTCTTCATCAATTCCGGCATGGTATTCATCACTTCCATTTTGAATTTTTCCTGGCTTTAAAAAGCTTGGTGCCGGCATGGTCAGTTGATATGAAGACCATGCCAGATTGTTTTCCCAAGATAGGAAATAAATATGAAAACTATGCTTGGAAAAAATACCGGCATGGTCTTCATATCAACCGACCATGCCGGTACCAAGCTTTTTAAAGACAGGGAAAAATTCAAAATGGAAGTGACGAAGACCATGCCGAATTGATAAAGACCATATGCTTGAACACGGTGATCTGGCATGGTCTTCATCAATTCCGGCATGGTCATCATCACTTTCAAGATGATCTTCATCACTTCCGAATAAAAAAAAATTGTTTCCAAAGTGAGGTGGAGAGAATTTGATATAGAGTGGGGAGAGTTTAGAATTTGAAAGGGAATGGAGAATATTTGGGTTTCAAAACACTACCCCTAAATAAGATTAATAAGAAGTGGAGATGGAAATGAGGGATATGATTTAGATTTTTGATTTTAAGTTTTTAATTTTTATTTTGAGGGAAGAAGTGGAGATGGAAATGGGGGATATGATTTTGTTTTTTGATTTTAAGTTTTTTTTTTTTTATTTTGAGGGAAGGGTATTTTAGTATATTCATAACCAAAAGTCACCCCTTAGCACACACCATGGGTTGGGGGAAGTAATTCATATCCCCCAATTAATTCCCATATCCCCCAATTAATTCTTCATACTAAAGGGTAGTGTTGCCATTATTAAAATTCATAATAATTAATTATGGGCCAGATCTGAAGAAAATTTGATATTTGGGGCCTAGTAATATCATTTTATGAAAATATGGAGTTGACAATGTATGATCCATTTAGTGGGGCTTATATATATTGAACCCATATAGTAGGGGGTTCTAATATTGTAGTTGCGGGAATTCCCACACTACACCCTATTCAAAGATTTACCAACATTTATGACATAATTTGAAGATTAAAGACACTTTTTTATTAATTTGATCTTAAGGAATTACAGAAATCAAGAACACAGAACATTTGATAAAGATTTTCTCTCTCCTAAAACTTTCCTAACACTCAAAAATTCATTACCCTCTTTGGAACTATTCATCTCCTTTATATAGGTATTTACATAGTGGATTACAGCTCATTTACAGCTAAGATTCCCTTCAATTTCGGATCTGAGTTCTGGCGATAAATCGCAGTTAGCACCGCCTTTAACTTTCGCAGGTTTTATTGATATATCGCAGACATGTCACACTTTCTTCATGTTTCTGTCGTTTTCAGTCATTACGTCATTGTTTAGGTCATCTTTGGATGTGTCGCAGAATATTACTGATGTATCGCAAAGTAATTCGTTTATTATCGATATATCGCAGAACAGTCGTTTATTTCTCAGGAATATTGTTGTGACAATATTCTAACCCTACATCTTGCCTCTTCTCATATCTTTTCTGCGAAGAAGATAAAGATCATGAGAATTTAAACTTCTTGATTTGCCGCAACTCCTTATCTTTTACCCGACAAAGTTCCCTACTTTACGCTCTTCTCTATTTGAAACACGTCAATCTTTACCGATTAACCCGGTTACCCATCCTTCATCTATAAATAGATGTTCCACTCGAGACTATTTCCTTCTTCTCACCTTCTCTTTCTTCTTCAAAATATTTTTGTCTGCAACTTTTTCTTTCTTGTTATTCTTTCTTCATTGCTCTAATGGAGACTCAAAGGTATGTTCTTATCTTCCATTTTATTTTGTTCACGTTATGTTATCTTTATCGCCCACTTTTTTTCATAATCCCCATATTTTTTCATCTTTTTCAGTGACACCACTTCTCAAATTAAAATTACTATCAAAAATCCTAACCCTAAGGGTTCTCAGAAAAAGCGCGTTGGGAAGAGACGAAAAAGATCTGAGGATGATAAGGTAGTAAGAAACACCTATTCCTTTGAAATAACAATATTGTTGCCTCTGTTTCTTACCTACATTATTATTCGCAGAATGAAGATAATATTCCTAAACCTCTTAAGCGTTTTCGTCAAGTTAAAGCTCTTTCAGATGAAGTGGATATTCTTGAATTTTTACCTGCAAAACATGTTCCGTCGCAAGATAAATCTTCTTCTTCTCCTTGCGTGAATTTCAATACCCATATTACTTCTTCATCGACTTCTAATAAAGTTATTGATACTAATATTCCTATCTCTGATAATCCCAACATTTTAAAAACTGCGATGGATGAGTCTACGATAGTTGGAAATAAATATGTGACGAATGAAACTGCGTTGAATGAGACTATAACAAATGACATGACGGCTAATGAGGCTGCAGTGAATGAAGTTGTAAATAATGAAACTGTGGTAAACGAAGCTACAGTTAAGGAAGCTGCGATGGATGATATTGCGGTAAATGAAATTGTAACTGCGACCAATCAAATTCCTTCCTTCATTCTTACTATCGCCAAAACTTCTTCCTCTACTTCTCTTCATTCTTCCCAAGAAATAGCAACAGGGGTTGAAGCTGCTTTTCAAATATTATCTACAGTTTTGGACGATGCTATGAAATCTTCTTCAGATCCTGCGAGACAGGATGTTTGTATGATTCTAAGCAAGCATCTTGGGTCTTGCGGTTCTTCATCTTCGTTAATCGCCTTAGAAGATGAGGTTGAAACTTTGAAGAAGAATCTTCAAGCAAAAACTTTGGAGTGTGAACTTCTCGATCATAAGCTTCATAACTCTGAATTAGACTATGAAATTCTTCGCAGCAGAAATGATGATCTAAAAGGTATAACTTTCTTGCCTTTGCTTTTGCCTCTATAAATATTTTCTTTTTATATACTCTATTTTCCTTTATTTATTTGTTGATGCATATTTAGCTTCAAAACATAACCAATTAATGAAGATACTTGAGTGGGAAACAATCGTTGATGAGGCCCGCATTGGGAAAAATCTTGGAAGAATCAATTTGATAACTTGAATGTTATTCATACATATTCGATTGACGAGATAAATAATCTTAAGAATGAGAACAACCAACTAATTCATGAATGAGATCAACTAATTCACGAACGAGATCGTCTAAGTAATGAAGCCACCCAACTTTTATATTCGCTAAACCAGATTAACTTGAGGGTGGAATCTTTATCAAATGAAAACAGAGTTTTATCCCAAGAAAAACGTAGTTTTGTGGATACAACAAAGACTTATTCGCAACAATTAGACAATCTTCAAAAGTTGTGTAAGGACCAAGAGCAATCCCTTCGCACACTGAAAGATGAACTTAAAAAGAAAATTGAATCATCTGCTGATGAACAAGAGAAGCTTATGAAGGGCAGATTAGCTCTAAGTGTAGAAGTCAACAATCTCAAAGATGATTGTACTCGACTAAAGGAAGAAAATGTTTATCTTCGCAATTGTGAAAAAAGTACAAAATCTCGTTTAAAAGTTAAAGTTGGGGATAATTTTGATGATGCCATGAACCGATGGAAGAGTTGCTTCTTTAATATAATTCACACTTTATCTTCACAAAAGGAAGGTAGTCATTTTGACTGCCTCATCTATTAATTACTTCATTGTATTTTCTCATCTTATTTTTCGCGAAAATTCCCTCTAATATTAAATTTTTCTCTCGCAGAATCTGAGAAGCATCTTCAAGCTTCAATTTCTAATTTATCTATGAGGTTAGCCAAACTTCGCAAAAAGAATACCGCACTTTCCAACTCTCACAATAGGGCATTGAGAAGATTTGACTATCTTGAATATTTCAAAGATATAGAGATCAGAAACCGGGAAAAGAATTGCCTCCTCAAAGCTCATTTAGGCGCTGAAGTTTTCATAAATAATGTTCTACTCTCTCATTCTTTACCTCCTATGAAGATTAAACCCTTGGAGATAGATGATAATGAAGTTCCTCATCCCATAGATGAAGATCTGAATTATTCAAGTAATGAAGAAGATTTTTCTGAAGATGAACAAAATACACCTGAGGACGAAGGAAACCCTCTTAATGAAGCGGAAGAACAAAATCCTCCTCATGAAGAACAAAATCCTCCTCATGAAACAATCGCTGGTGATGAAGAAACTCTAACTGAAAAAGATGATGCTGGTGAAGATAATAGTGGTGAACAAGAATGATGAAATTAGAGAAGAATTTTCTTTAAATTATCATGTATTCTTGCGAAATATTTATGGTTCTGCGAATGATTGTAATTTCCGAATCATTCTTTTTCCTGCTCTTTTTGCGAAACATTGAAGTTTTTTGTAACTCAATCACCTGCTCTGATTTATATATTTTTATTAATTCTGAATCCAATCTTCATAAACTTTGATTATCTTCCTTCTTTTTTATTATTTTAATTCTTCTCAAGGAAGATAATGAAATGTTGTTTTATAATCCCCATATTTGCCCCTCATAATCTTCCTTGTGAAGTATTTTATTTTTTACCCTTGTAAGAAATCCCATACTTGCCTCTTGTTATCAATCTGTAATATTATCGCAAATATTTCTGCGAAGAATTTGTTATATGCTTCGCGGATATAACTTTTCTTGTGGTCTTATTTCGCCTTCCTAGTTAAAGGTCTTATTATGCCACTTTTATGCGACAAGATCGCAGGACATTCTTACCTTTATACGTAATAATCCATTGATCTTGCCTTATCATTTAATTTTAATTTCTGCGACAATATGATAAATCTAAGCCATCTTGTGAGATTAATCTCCCTTTGCTTTTTAAGACTTATGATATTGCCGTCTTTGCGATGAAATCGCAGGACGTCTTTGCGATTTATATCCTCTTGTTATTGATTTCATTTATCTCATTATTTGATCTTATCGCGAAAACCCATTGATCTCATCTTAACATTTCTTATTAGGCTTTTTGGCCAGTCACGCGGCAATATGACGGGTCTAAATATTCTTGCGAATATAAAGTCCCATGACATTGCTGTCTCTTTCACGCTATAATATGACGGGCCTAAATATTCTTGCGAATATAAAGTCCCATAACATTGCCGTCTTTTTTGATACACAGCTCCCTAATGGAGGGTATCGCCCTTATCTCTCCCCCCGGTTTCCCCTTCAAGGATTATACATCGGCCATACAAGACTAGCACTTTCCCATCCGGTTCGCAAACAACCAAGTTGTTTTCGCAGCCTTGTCCTTTATGCCTTATATGGCTTATAGTTACAAGACTGCACCCTAAGTGGGGTTTTCTTCGGGCCGAACACATCGTAATCCAAGACTTTCCATGGATGGCCAGGGTAGGTTCATCCATCCCGGGCACCCACAACTCAACCATGTACCTCGGCGCCTTGATCATACGTTGCATTCCTTAGGAGAAACTTTCGGGCGCCCAACCAGGGTATAACCTTATATAGTTAGGAATCCAAGTTATCTCTCCCGGATGGATTTTCTATAATCCCAAATCTCCATGACTAGGTTCCAGCAGCGGTATAGCCTTTCCCATAGCCATGCAAAGAGATACCCCCCTTGTGACGCACTTTAAGGACATTGCCTCTTATGGAATAGAATCCGCGAACTAAGGTGTACGCCATAAAAGTTCGTCCCGTTCTTATGTATTTTTAGTCGATTTGCGCCCATCTTATGCATTTGCATTAAAAAAATTTAATTATCTCGCAAATTGTTGCGGAAAACAGCTTTTATATTCAGCTAACTTTGTTCTTGCGAGAATATTTCTTTTATTCTCTCGCAATTTCTTGCGTGTAATCCCTTCATTCTAGTCTTTCAAATCTTTATTGATAATATTTTCTCATATATTGTCTATTCCATGGTCTGCCTAGTCTTTGACCCATGTCTCTTCCTTCTGGATCCATTAATTTATATGCTCCAGTTCCAACTATTTCTTTGATTATATATGGCCCATCCCATTTTTTCGCTAATTTTCCTCCATTTTCTCGCTGATATTCTGGTGTTTATCGCAGAACTAAATCTCCAACTTGGAATTCCCGCTTCTTTACTCGTTTGTTATATTCACGAGCTAATCTGCGATGGTAGTTTTCCATATGTTGTAGTGCTTTTTCTCTCTTCTCTTCTACCTCATCAAGCTTGTCTAGAATCATACCAGCACTAAGATTCTTTTCCCAAGCTTCTCTTTTTGTTGTAGGAATAACAATTTCTGTTGGTAATACTGCCTCAACCCCATATGTTAAACAAAAAGGTGATACCCCAGTTGCTTCTCTTCGTGTTTTATTATAATCCCAAACTGCATTATGGACTTGTTGACACCACGTTCTATGATGCCCTTCTAACTTCTTTTTGAGAATATCTGCAATTGTTTTGTTTGTTGCTTCAGCTTGACCATTGGACTGTGGATATAAAGGAGTTGATTTTCCACATTTTATCTTGAATGCATTAAGTAACATCTCTATATTTTGTCCTTCAAATTGTTTTCCATTATCTGACACCAATTGTACTGGAATTCCGAATCTGAAAATGATATTTTCAAATATAAATGTGAAAATGTCCTTATCACGAATATGTTGTACCGCTTTAACTTCCGCCCATTTTGTGAAGTAATCTGTTGCGACAATTAAGTATCTTTTTTGCCATGTTCCTGGTACAAATGGTCCCACAATATCTAAACCCCACTTTCCAAATGTCCAAACATTTTTTGAAGATGTTAATGTTTCACCTGGTGCATGTATTCTTTTTGCAAATTGCTGACATTCTTTGCAACTTCTTGATAAATTCTTTGCATGTTCATGCATATATGGCCAATAATAACCTTGCATTTTAGTTCTGTATGCTAATAATCTGCCACCGCTGTGATTTCCAGCATCCCCACTATGCAGCATTTTTAATATCTGCTTTCCTTCTTCTTGTGTCAAACATCTAAGGGAAGGCCCATTTAAAGATTTTCGATATAATACCCCATCTCTTAACTCATAATTTGTTGATCTACTTTTTAATTTATGTGCTTCCAATCTGTTTCTTGGTATCTCCCCCCTTGCTAGATATGCGTGAATTTCCGCACGCCAATCTGCGATAATTCGGCTTGATTCTTCGCCATTATTTTCTACTACCATTACCTCAGCTTCCTCTTCTTCTTCTTTATTAATTGATGGTGCTATGAGTGTTTGTATTTTTATATTTCTCGCAGTCGGATCTACCATCATACTTGATATGAACGCAAAAGCATCTGCAAGCCTATTATCTCTTATTGAAATATGCCTCCATTTGAGTTTTGGTATTTTCGCAGATAATTCTTCTACAAGTTTCTTATATTTTTTCAAAGATATATCATTAGTTGCATATTCCCCTTCAATTTGGAGAATAATCAACTGTGAATCACTGGTAATTCTTGCATTCTCTACCTTCATTTCTATCGCAAATCTTAGGGCATGTACTACAGCCTCATATTCTGTCTCATTATTGGTAGACTTGAATTCCAGTCGAAATGCAAATGCCATTTTTGCACCTTCTGGAGAAATAAAAACGACTCCCACTCCATTTCCTTCTCCATTAGACGATCCATCCACTAATATCTCCCACCTATTTGGTTTTGTTAAAAGATCTCTAGGATCCCCATATTCTTCTTCTATATCCATCATGTCTTCTACAGCTTCATCATCCTCCAAAGGAAATTCTGCGACTATTTGAGATTTTGGCGAAGATAAAATTTCATATTGGATCTCAAAATGCCCCACTTGTGCATTCCATCTTTCGACTCTGCCTGATCTTTTTGAATTTTTCATTACTGACTCGATTGGTACTTTTTTTAGTACTTTGATTTTATGCGCTTGGAAATATATGTGAAGTTTAGAGGCTGCATAAACTAATGCCAAAATTAGTTTTTCAATCTTCGAATAATTTTTCTCTATGCAGCATTAAATGTTTTGCTCGATGTAGTAAATAGGTTTTTCAACTCCTGCGTAATTTCGCAAAAAGTACTGTGCTTAAAGCATGTGGAGTTGTCGCAAGATATATCAACAATTCTTCTCCCGGTTCAAATTTCCGTAAAATGGATATATTCATCAAATATTCCTTAATTCCTTGAAAAGCTTTCTCACATTCATCTCGTCCATTTAAATTTTGTTCCCTTCTTTAGTATGTTGAAGAAATGCTTGTATTTATCTCGATGATCGCGAAATAAATCTTCCTAGTGAGGCTAAAAGTCCATTCAATTTTTGCACATCTTTTACTATTGCTGAGTCGGCATATCTCGAATCGCTTGCACCTTTTCAGATCAACTTGTATTCCTTCTTTTGATACAATATATCCCAAGAATTTCCCGATGATACTCCGAAAGTACATTTCTCAGATTTACTTTGATATTAAAAAGCCGCATCTGATCAAAAATTTCCCTTAAGTCTTGCACATGATTTTTAGCTTCTTTGCTTTTTACCAACATATCATCCACATATACCTCTAAAGTTTTATGTATCCATTTTGCGAATATTTTTTCCACCATTCTTTGGTATGTTGCCCCTGCATTTCGTAACCAAAAAGGCATCTTTGTGTAGCAATATAATCCTCTGGGAGCAAAGAATGCAGTATGTTCTTGGTCTTCTTCTACCAGCGGGATTTCATTATAGCCCTTGTATCCATCCAACGAAGATATTCGATCATTTCCTGCGGAAGATTCCACCATCTTCGGGATATCTGGTAAGGGAAAACTATCTTTGGGACAAGCTTTATTTAAATCAGTAAAATCGATGCAAATTCTTATCCCCTTGTTTTTCTTGGGAACTACTACCATATTGGCGATCCATTCTGGATATTTCGCTTGCCTTATAATTTCTGCATCAAGAATCTTTTGAAATTCTTCTTCTATCTTGGCATGATAAGTAGTTGCAATCTTTCTTATTCTTTGTTTGATTGGTCTCATATTTTTGTTAATCTCCAATCTATGGCACGCAACAGATGGATCTATTCCAGGCATCTCATCCATATTCCATGCAAAAATATCTCTGTATTCTCGCAGAAGGTTTACAATTTGCTCTTCTTCCTCCACATCCATCTTAGTTCCAATTTTCAGTATCTTTGGATCTTCTTCACTTCCAACATTTACTTCTTTTGTTGGTTCTGTTGCAGTATAACTAGCTTCATGTTCTCCCATTGGTGTTGGTGCCTTTATTACCTCCGCTGGTTCATCATTTTCTTGCGACATATCGCCAAATATTCCTTTTCCTTCTTCTGATTTTATCATGTAAATCTTGAATTCTTCTTCTTTCTTTTCTTCTCTCCTCATTTTTCCTGCATGTTTGTTTTCGCAACTGAATTTGATTTTCATGATTCCTTACTTCATTTTGGAAACATAACGCTGCATAATCTGCATCTCCTCTAATTTCGCCAATTCCACTAGGCATAGGGAACTTTAAACACTGATGTAGAGTTGATGATACATCCATGATTGCATGTATCCAAGGTCTTCCCAACAACATGTTATAAGGTGATTTCACATCCACCACGCTCGAGTGACCGCGCGTCTCTATTTCCCCCAAATGAATTCGCACTACAATTTCACCTTTAGGTTTTGTTAGAGATTTTCCAAATCCATGAATGTGATATGTTGGGCTAAGCATTTCTTCATCTTTGTATCCCATTTTCTTGAATGTGTGGTAAAACATTATATCCACAGAACTTCCTGCGTCCACCGGAGTCCTATTCACAACCCACTCTTCTGTAGATCTTACTGATTTCTCTTTTCTTGTTGGTACAACAGACACTGTGATCACCAATGGAGATGTATGACTTAAATTCTCTTTCGGAATTTCTTCTGCCGTAAATGTGATATTCTGTTTTTCCCAATCTTTTAGCGGTGATGCCTCATATACCATCATGATTTTCTTTCCTTAAAAATCTCGCTTGTGTATCCTTCCTCTAATATCTTCATGTAATTTATCTATCATCATTTTTGTTATTACATCACACTCCAATTTCTTTTGATTATCTTTGATTTCAATCATCTTTTCTTCACCAAATTTCTTAATACTCTTCTAATTCTTGAATAATTTCTTTCTTTTACTTAACTTTTACTTTGATTTTCAACTCTTCAATCCCTGTTTCTAGCGCCAAAATGTAGTTGCATGAATTCCCACACTACACCCTATTCAAAGATTTACCAACATTTATGACATAATTTGAAGATTAAAGACACTTTTTATTAATTTGATCTTAAGGAATTACAGAAATCAAGAACACAGAACATTTGATAAAGATTTTCTCTCTCCTAACACTCTAAAATTCATTACCCTCTTTGGAACTATTCATCTCCTTTATATAGGTATTTACATAGTGGATTACATCTCATTTACAGCTAAGATTCCCTTCAATTTCGGATCTGAGTTCTTGAGATAAATCGCAGTTAGCACCACCTTTAACTTTCGCAGGTTTTATTGATATATCGCAGACATGTCACACTTTCTTCATGTTTCTGTCGTTTTCAGTCATTACGTCATTGTTTAGGTCATCTTTGGATGTGTCGCAGAATATTACTGATGTATCGCAAAGTAATTCGTTTATTATCGATATATCGCAGAACAGTCGTTTATTTCTCAGGAATATTGTTGTGACAATATTATGACCCTACAAATATTTTTCACTATGATTTTTAAGTCTCCATACTAGGATTTGACCACGACTGCTATTATAATGAATTTCACACAAGTTTCGCCCAAATAACTCGAGTCTACCATCACCACTCTTATATCCCTTAAGTAATTAAAAGGTCGTGATGAAATGTACTTACACTTATTCTTCTTTTTTGGTAATAAGAAGCATGTATTGATTAAGCAGTTCTAGGCACTGCAAGCCCAAATAACAAAGCTGAAATCCAAGGAGAATAATCGTGATACTCTTCTAAAAAGAGTTTGTTTCTCCTGACTTTTTTAGCAACACTATCTGCTAAATTATTAAAATCTCTCTTGACATGAGAGATGGTACATGACTTAAAAGAAGAAATTAGAGACTTAATATCTTTAATGAGATGATTGTTTTCCCATCTAACTTGCACACTATCTGAATTTATAGAGTGAACCACAACTTCTGCATCTGTGTGAATATGGACTTCAAGGATGTTTAGAGATTTAATCCAGCTAAGATCTTCCAAGATGGCCATACATTCTGCAGCTTCTGAGTCTATCACTCCGTTTGTATATGATCCCTTGACTCCATCGTAGGTACCTGTAGAGGAATACAATAACATACCAGTACCAGCAGTATTAGTAAGATGATCAAATGAGGCATCAACAAAAATTTTAACAATATTGGGAGCAGAAGTAACTATAGTGTTAGCTTGAGGTGACACAATCATCATATTGTTAGCTGTGGGACTGAAATTCTGTAGATGAAACTGGATTCTTGTCACTGTTGATAAGTGATTAAGAGTTTTGTTTTGAAAGACATGTTCACATCTTTCCTTCCAGATGACCCATCATCCCACCATTAACGTCATTATCCAAGTGTTATTGATTTCTACCCCATTGTTATTGGTATTATTGAACCAAGATATTATCCATTCTTTTACACTTCCACAATTTGCAACAACTCCATCTATATTGATATGTAGACTTCTCCAAACTAATCTGGCATGCCTGCAAACTAGTAGCAGATGGAACAAGGTTTCTAGAGGTTGATTGCATATACCACAGTGTTCTACAATGTTATGATTGAACCTAGAAGTCTTATCCTTGGTTTGCACAATTTCCTTGAGGCACTTCCATTTGAAAAGTTTCACTCTATGAGGGACTTTCATTTTCCAAAGTGGTTTCCAAACCTTTTTAGGTACATCGTTGATAGCTTGGTGGTGAATGAAATTTCTCTCGACCAGTTTGTTATAAGAGCTCTTAACTGTAAAGAGACCATCTTTGGTTGGTTTCCACCTAATAATATATTCTGCATAAATATTCACCTGCATTCTTGTAATTTTCTCTACCACATCAGCTGGAAAAAGAGATTGAATTAAACTCAAATTCCAAGTGTTAGTAGTAGCAGATATTAGTTCAGAAACATACTCATAATTCCGATGTTGTGGTTGTAAAGGTACATGTATTTCCTCAAGGTTAATGATCCAATTGTCAAGCCATATACGAGTTTTCTTACCATTTTGAACTTGCATAAAAATGTTCATCTTAAGGTTTTTAAGACCATCTTCAATACCTTTCCAAATCAAGCTTGAGTTATGTTTATCTTGTTGGATGTGAATAAATTCTTCATGCCTGGAGTATTTTGCCTTAAGAATTTTAACACACATCAACTCTGAATTGGTGCAGATGCGCCAAGCCATCTTAGTAAGAAGGGCTTGATTTAGCTTCTCAAGATCTCTAAAATCCAAACCACCAACCTCTTTGGGAATACACATATCATTCCAAGCTATAGGGTTATGACCTCTATTAGATTTATATCCCCAGAAAAATTTACTTTGAATAGAGTCCAGCTGTTTGATTAGCTTCTTAGGAATCTTAAAAGTGCTTATTTGATAAGAAGGAACTTCATTGAGAACTGCTTTCACCATTGTACCTCTTCCAGCTTGACAAATGTACTTACACTTCTCATTCACCAGATCATAGGCGATGATATTTTACAGATTCCGGTATGCTTCATCATTCGTGCCAATCAAGTGAATTGCTCCATTAGCAAAGAATCCTGACGATAATAATCTGTAAGGGGTGATTTCTTTTTTTCTCCACCCACTTTGAGATCCAAGAGTATATACTTCCACATAATATTGTCGTTGTCAGCCGCTTATGATCGAGAAACTTTGTTTAACAATATTATACTCATTGCTGGAATGAACGTATCCAAATCCAACATGCATCCACTGTATAAAAGATGATTTTATTTCGTGTGGAAGAACAAGGAATTCTCCAGTTACAGGATTACAAAAAAATTACTATCTAAAGGAATGACTTGGTTATTAAATGAGTAGAGACAAACTAATCCATTGCATGATCCAACCATATGATCATAATAATACAAAATTCTGGCTCTCAATCTGTATTTTGCACTTTCTAACTTTTCAAATGCTCCGTTGGAGTAGTGCTGCTCGAGGTTTGTTTCATAATCTCCATAGTAGAGATTTAATTCGGCTCCTGATTCAGGTTCCAGATTATTGAGGTCGGCGTAAGCCAACAAGAGACCTATTTTATTTTTGCCAATGATGTTTTTCAATGGTTTGGATACTAGTTTCGTCTGTAATCTGGACTCAATTGATAATCGAGAAACTATATTTTCTTTGTTGATATATATGTGGGGAGATTCTTCATGAAATCTCAATACCTTGCACACCGTAAAATTCTCTCTTTCAAACCGTAAAACCCTAATAAAATGTTTCCTCTCTCCACCTTAAAACCCTAACTAACTAATTTTAAATTAGCAAATGTAATTTACTACTAATGCACCCTGGAGTCATCCAAACGGGCCAAGCCCAAAATTAATCAATAGATTTTTTTGAAAATTACAGCCAAACCCATTTTACAGATTTCTTCCACTGTGAAACCCATGCTTAGAAAAGTTGAGGCAAGCATCCATTTTCCCAGAATTTTTAAAATTATATTTCTTCACACGCCGCAAAATTTCTTCTTCAATTTCTTCTCTTCTTCTTCTCTACTGTGAGTTTCTTCTCTATTGATTCTTTTACAAATCGAACAAAGGTTCTTAGGTTAAAGTCTTGGGAGTTATTGCAGAAAGATGGTTGAAGCTGCTGCCGAATCTGGTGATGGTTGAAGAGAATATTTGTTAATAAGAGACAAAAGCAGAAACGGAGATGAAGAGATTGATAAGAAAATGAAATCGGGACTAAGCTTCATCAACAATCGATCCTAAGGAGGATGAATTCTCTATTCTATTTTTTTCATTTTACTCTTTTTATTATTAGATCTGATGATTTTATAAACAAAACTTTGAGAAAACTTTTTTAAAAACTTTGCTTGTTCTCTTTTACAAATTTGATTTTTGTTTTCAAAACCTTGATTCAAAGTGAGTTTTGGTTGTAGATTTGCTGTCAGCGAATCATGATTTACAAACCCATTCAGTGAATTACAAACAGAGTTCAAGTTCCACTCCCGAAATCAGAAGATTGAAGATTCAGATTTGGGTTCAACTGGTTAGTCTCGACTGAGAGTTAATCCACAGCTGCAAATTAGGTGGTGTTGGCTGAATTTGTAAAGGTGGGATTCTTTTGAAATTGGGGTTTAATTGAAGATTTTGAGGAATTCGATTTGCTGAGAACCAGCGAGAAAGGAGGAGATTCAAGAGTTGTTATTGCTGGTATGAAAATGGAAATGAAGAGGTCAGTGAATGTACAATGGATTCAGGGGTTTCTGTATTGAACTGAGATTAGGACTAATTGGAGGGATTCTCGATAGAATGCGAAGGCAAGATGGTGAATTAATCAAATGGGTTTGTCTGCATATGTTATTGTTTTGATTGGTGATGGATTTCATTTGTCATCAAGAACAAATTTGGGGGTTTTATGTGGATTGAAATATGATCGTTGTGCAAGTTGTTGATGCTGGTTTGTGGTGAATTCTCAATTAATTGTTGTTTGGAATTGAGATTAATTATTGGCTGTGTAATGGAACTAAGAGGCTGAGATGGGTTTTTACCCAATTTTGGTCGTGATTGATTGATGGTTGTAGCAGTGGAGTGGTTAATTCATATGACAGAACCCTTAGTCTCGGTTGAAGGTTAGTAAGTAGCAAGGATGGTCCTGGTTCAGTGATTCAAACTTGTAATAGAGGTTTGCGTATCAAACGCGATAGAGTTGAGGTTATTGATGTGGCTAGTAGTCGTGAATGATGTGCGGTCTCGGTTGGTGGGTTGCTTCTCTGAGTTTTGGTAGACAAGATGCCTACGAAGTGGAGAAAGAGCTGTAGTCGAGATGGAGAAAAGGTCAAGCTAGATGCAAACTTGCAGCTGGTAGTAGGCAGTCGGAGAAAGCTGCTGTCCTCAAACCGAGATGGAGAGAGTATCTGCATGAGATGCAACTGATGGGTGTGGTAGTTCCAACAACAGATTTAGTTGTCGTTGGCTAGTCGAGAAGGTGGCTCAAAAATAACAATGGATTCAAGATACCGATCGTGAAACCCACGCTTAGAAAATGGATGCATAACATGTTATGCAGCTATGAAAATGGATGCATAACCTGTTATGCAGTTTGAAAAGTTGTTGCATAAAGTCCAGAAAATGTTTGCATAACATGTTATGCATCAACTTTTTTGTTATTGCTGGAACAAACAAAAACAAAGACGGTATAACTTGTCATGCACCTACAATAATATCTGCATAACATGTTATGCAGTCGTGAAAATTGATGAATAACATGTTATGCATCCGAAAATATGATTACATAATGCATTATGCATCGGGAAAATTGATGCGTAACTTGTTATGCATCCGAAAATATGGTTGCATAATGCATTATGTATCATTTTCTTATGTACGTACTAAAATCAACCAAAACAATGGTCACATAACTTGTTATAGATGCATAATTTGTTATGCAATCGAGGAAATAGTTGCATAATTCGTTATGCGTTTGCATAATGTGTTACGCATTGTTTTTGGTGGCTGCATAATGGTTATGTAGTTAGTTTTCGAAATTTTGCCTAAAATGAAGATCACCTCCAATATTTTCTTGATTTTTTTTTTTGATGTTGTTGTTTGTACTTGTTGCGCAGCTCTCTTAAAAAGATTTCCAACGATATTAAATTTGTAAAATTCCAAGGCGCGGATTTTTATATATGTTATATTCAAGTTGCATCGCCAATTATACCCCTGAAAAATTAGGATGCATAACGAGTTATCCCTGAAAAAACAGTATGCATAACACGTAATGCGGATGCTTAAATCATCATGCAGACAAGTTTTAATAATTTCGGACAATCATGGGTGTCACAAAAATATTTATGGATGTCACGGTATCCAAAATTAATTATGGGCCTAACACTGAGATTTTTTAATTTTATTATTGGGTCTCCCCCTAATTTTCCCTAGAATTTTCAACCGGTTGAAACTGCAAAGTACAAATAAATAATTTTACGGGGGTTTACTCAATAAATACATTGATAGATTTGTAGAGATTTAAAAAGAGTCATGAAGATTAATAATTTTGCGAGAATTATACAGAATTGAGCAAATTTTTGCGGAGTTATGCAGAGTTGTCTAAAGTCTTGAAGACATTTGTAGAGTCTTGAAGAGTTGTATAAACAAATTTTATATGGAAATATGCATGATAGACATAAATATGAAATTTATTGCCGCTTATTTATTATAGTAACTTCAACTAAATTAAAATAAATTATTATTATTTTATATATATAACTTATTTTATTTTATTTTTAAGAAATAAATTTATGTAAAATCAAATAACACCACCCTTGGTTGGAAGCCGAGCAACAAGCTGAGCTCTCACTCCCTTTTGAATAAAAACACCTAACCTATGAAAAATAAAGCTACCCAAACCACTACCAGCGTCATTACTAACCAAACAATTCTTTAGACGCTTGAAAAAAGAAATAAAATCATCGCTAAGCTCTCCTAAAGTGGTAAAAGCTAAGACACTCAAACCGTAGCCACGAGCAAAGACACTCAGATAAATATTTAGTGTGTTTACGCGAGACTGCTCTCGAAATAGCTTGCCCTGGAGTAAAAGCACGAGCTCCATCACCAGCGAAGGGAGAGACTCCTGTGACATCCATACACACATCTTGCCCGTTTTCCCATTTGAGAACAAGGATATCAGCTGGTCGTAGATCCTTGTTATCATTAGTTATAATACCCAGATTCGCTTCCTTGTGTGCAGGGATACAGGCTTTGTAGAGGATATCGATAGCTAAATCACGAGTTACGTCATGACGGAACTTAATTCCAACATCCTTAGCACAGTGAAGCGCATGATCGCCAAAAATATCCATAGGTTTACTGCAATAAGAGCATAGCCCGCCTTCTGCAAACAAAGGAATACCAAGACTCATATATTAATAGAATAAAGTGTAAAAATAAATTAATATCATAGGTTCAATAAAATACAATAAAGTGTAAAAATAAATTAATATCATATAATTTATACTCATATATAGTAGGAGTTTTATAGATTGTGTATTCATGAAATAAAATAAAATAGAGTAAAAAACATCTTTATAAAAAAATTGGAAGTCTTCCAAAATCTTACATATTTTGCAAGACTTTTATCAAGGCAAATATATACTCAAAAGTCACTCAAAGTCTTGAAAATAGATAAGTATGCAAAGTCTTTAAATTTTCAAGTTTACAATGAGTAATACAAACTTTAGAAGACCTTTTGAAAATCTACAACGAGTAACATAAACTTTGAAAGAGATTTTAAAAGTATACAACCAATAACACAATACTTTATAAATCCATTAAACTCTTTCGAAATCCATAAAAGTATTTATTGAGTAAACCCCCATTAGTTTTAGGCATGGAAATGGATGGAAGTTTCAAAACAACATTACCGTACACCACCGCCGCAACACCATCCATTTCCGCATCCTTCACTATAACAAGAGCCATTTTTTCACCCAACCACCCACCATATTATCGCCCCCAGCAGTCAAATTAACCCTTGACTGCATTATCGCCTTCATTATGGTTAACAACCCAATAAGCCATTGCATTATCGCCGACAACGTCTATTTATCCCGGCACCAACCTTGGTTGGGACGGCCGGAAGTGGGAGTTTTTTTTTTTTACTCAAAAAGGGCAATATGTATTAAGAGAAAAACAAGATTACCACTAGATGTGGCTTTCTTGGTGACAAAGTACAAAATAGTTCTAATGCTAAATTGTAGCTAAAGCAAGACAAACCGGTACAGGAGAAGAAGAATACAGAACCAAATACTAAGTAAATCCGACTATTCCTTCCCAATTATGCAAGACCATGTAGAGAGAAATATTATCGTAAATTTTATTACCCAGTGACCAGTTGTATAACAGACATTTTACTTCATTGAAGAGTTGAGTACACTGTTTGTATCTACCTTGAAAAATTCTTCTATTTCTTTCGTTCCATATAGTCCACCAAATAGCGAAAAAAATCAAACTCCATGATTTATGCTTTATTGAGTTACCCTTGTTTTTGTTCCATTCCCATATAGTAGCTTTAACATCCTCTCTAAAAACCCATACTAGATTGAAACTTGAAAAGAAAAAATTCCATAATTTTCTTGTTTCATCGCAGTGAAGAAATAAATGCATATTAGATTTAGCTGCCTTCTTACACATAATGCAACCACTGATAACAATAGAGTTTCGGAGTGTATCCAAAGTTGGTGCAGCATTGTAACAGAGATTCCAAGTAAAGAAGATTACCTTTTGTGGGATTCTAGGATTCCACAAACTCTTATGAGAAAATCTTAGAAAGCCTTCTGTATCCATCACATAGTAACAAGATTTCATCGAGAAAGAGTTTCCAAGGTTCCAATGCAGAAAATCATCTCCTTATTCGGATAAGTTTGGAGCATTTATTATTTGGAGTAACTCAGCATACATACCCACTTCAGCTTCTTTAAGGATTCTAGAGAAATTCGGATCCCAAGCCGGGATATCATTAGTATATACTACCATATCTTTTAGAGAAGCATGCTTATTTCTTGATAACCTGTAAATAGAAGGAAAAAGGTTATCTAAATATTGATCTCCAAGCCAAATATCTTTCCAGAATGATACCCTATTGCCACTTTGAACATTGATAAAGGATTGCTGCTGAATAATGGATTTGAAATTCAGATTCCCAGACCAAAGACACTTTCCAACCATTGTTGAAGAATCATTAGGAAGTAATGCATTTTCATCCCTCCAAATATTTGGTTAATTATCTTCCTCCATAAAGCCTTCCTCTCTTGTCCATATCTCCATATCCATGTTTGTACCATGAGTAAAAATACCACATATTGGGCCAGAATATTGTTTTGGGCCACTATTCCGCTGCCACCATCCTACCCACTGAAGTAGTGACCGCTGTCGTAGGCATCAAAAATAAATTACACTTTCTTACTACTCAAAATATATAATATAACAAGGGTAAGAAAGGATCGTTCCCAGAGAGAGGTCTTGGGTTGTCAATATGTTTCGGTTTCCTATATAAAACAACGGGGGATTTTCTGATTTTTATATATTTAAAATAAAATAAAAGTAAATAAGAAAATAAACATGCAAATCAAGGATATAAAGATATTGGTTAAGGATTTCGTCTTCAATCACAAACATGTTTTCTACATAATAACTAGAATTGATATTTTAATCTCAACTTTTATCAAAAGTCCTAGAATATCTTGATCGCAAGTATATCCCGCTAATTCCCTGATTTCATCACAACCACATTAAAAGATGCATATGTGAATTCTTCCTAGAAAGCAACCTAAAGTGTAAAAGAACAATTAAGTTTAACTCCCTAAAAGCACTAAGTTCTTTGGAATAAGACTAATCAAAGCAATCGAACGTGTAAAAGCACTAATCCGATTTAACAAAGGTTATGGTTCACATATGATCATAAGAATATATCACTACAAACTACAATCATATTTATGCTACTTGCAATCAGGAATTATCACCTTCACGTATAATAACCCTAATCTAGCAATAGATATGCATGTGAGTTCTACCAATTTGCAACTTGACAAAACAAACATTCAATCATACATGGCGATATTTCTAGTGAATAAAATAGATAATATTGAGACAAAACTAATATATCAAACAAGAAACATGTATTATGAAATCAAACTAATCCATAACCAATAATAAGATTAACTACTCATGTTAATGGAGTTCATAACAAGGAGAAAAAAAAGTTTTATCACGTTTTTAAACCCTAGATTAAAAGTAGAAGAAGAGATGTTTTTTAGTGATATATGAGGCTGCACTTTTATAACCTTTTTCCTCCCCTGATTTCTCAATATCGGTTGCATCCTATTGCTTCTGCTTAGAAAGAGCCAAAATAGTCAGGCCCATAATTCAAAGTTCATCAAACCCATTACTTGATTTACCTATCAGTTTTGTGAAACTGACAATCTAGTGGAGCATGTTCTACCACCATATACTTCCTGTAATAATTCAAATCTACTTCCCTGCACTGTAGGGACAGAATATCGCAAGATATAAGGTTACGAACATAGTAACAAATACAAGAGAAAAGTGTCGCAGGATAGTGCGATAATAGAAGAAACACGGGAGAAGTGTGAAGAGTTTGCGAATATAGAAAAAACTTACGATCAGAGGTTGCGATGCTTCGCAGGTTATATACAGTTGTACAGATTTCACTATAAATAGTAGTTCAAATGTTAAATTTGGGGAGGTTCTTTAAGTGAGTGTTAGAAAGAGTCTTAGGAGAGAGAACAGAGAAGGTTGTAACTGTTCTAATCTCCATTAACATATTTCTTTGTAATCAGTTGAGAATATTAATCAAAGTTGTCATTCTTCATCAAGAACTTCTTAAAGTTTTACAAATTATACTGAGGGTGTAGTTTTAGGATTTCCTGTAACTACATAATTGGCGCTAGAAGGAGGGGAAAGAAAGAGAAGCAAACGTAACAGAGATAATAAAAGAATTTTGCATCAGAGAAATGGTTAAAAGAAGAAATATATCAGAACCATTGACTGTAGTAAGAAGAAGTGTAAGACTTGTATGTGGAGAAGCAAACGTAACAGGAGAACCTAGTAGGGGAAGGAGCAATCGAAGAAATCAAACTCAACAAACAGTAACACAAGGAAGAGCAATAGATCATGATCGAGTGAGTATACACACTTGGAGAACTGATACACCCGTTGAAGCATATAGAGAATCGAAAATCAGAGAAAATGGGAGATTGATGGGAGGAATAATTCATGAAAGAGAAATGGAGGAATTAGAAACATTGAGACAAGGAATTCAAGAAGAACGAAGGTTTGAATCTGAAGAACGTGTGAATCTAACAAGACAGAATCAAGAATTGAGGAGGGAAAATGAGATTTTACAAAGATGGAGATCTCAAAGTGCCACGAGATCAAGTGTTAGACCAGAGAGAGAAGAACAAAATTCACTAACAATCAATAGTGAAAGTGTTATGCAAGGACAAACACAAAATCTGTTTGAAATAAATCGAGAGAATCGCTTCATTTTAGTACCGGACAACGGACAAAACGTGGAAAATTTACGAACAGAACCATTTCCAAGGGAAAATAACTAGAATGGCGAAGAAAATCGAGAGGAAGAGCAGCAACTTGCGAAATAAATTGAGATGCAACAAGCAATGCATCAAAACAATTATGAAGATGGAGTAAGAAGACATGAACAGGCTCGCAACAATCAAGATCTTGAGTATGGTGGAATTTAGAGGAGAGTTGGAAATCAACGAACAGAAATAGCAAGGAATGAACCAAATCTTCAAAACAGAATTCAGGCAAATCAGAGAGAGGTAAATCGCAGAAGGAGGAGAAATGAAGAAGCAGAAATTCCTGATATTCACATGAGAAGGATGAGGAAAATAGAAATGGAAGAACAAGAATTTCAAGATGCTCTGCAACAAAACAATTGTGACAATCTGGAAAGAAGATATTTGCAAAATTGTGCAAATGGAAACATTAATGAAGAGTATGATAGAATGCGAAGGATCTCAAGAGAAAAAATGCAAGAACGTAGAAGAAGAGAGGCTGTGTTGAAGAGACCAATGGATGAGAATTCAAAGGCAAATGAAAGGATCTTTCGAGAATTAGCGGAAATAAGAGGAATGATAAACAGTAGAGGAGGAAGATATAGAAGGCAATTAGATGAAGCAATAGAAGAAGCTGCGAGGACTCCTTTCTCTAGAGAAGTACAATTGGGAGGGATTCCACCAAAATGCAATCTTCCTACATTAACCAGCATCTTTGATGGGACTTCATGTGCTATACAACACATTAAAGTGTATGTAAGATGCATGTTACAATGGGAGAATCACGATGCTGTATTATGCAAGTATTTCGCATCAAGCTTAACAGGAGAAGCTCTAAAATGGTTTGAAGGACTTCCAAAGAACACTATTACATCATTTAATCATCTAAAAGTAACTTTATTAGGAGCATATATCACGAATCATTCCTCGCGACTTGGTATTAAAGATGTGTTTGGTTTAAAACAAAGAATTGGTGAAAGTTTGAAGCATTTGGTAAGAAGATGGAAAACTATGTGCAGTGATATGGCAGGGCGTGTGGACGAGAGGTACCTGATTTTGTCTTTCGTAAATGCGATGTTCGCAACTGAGCAATTATATGTTCAAATCTTCAGAAGAAAGAATTCCATTATGATGATAGAGTTACGAGAATTTCAAGAGGAGTACATTACATTAGAGGAAAAGCAAAACAATATGGATTCATATCCAGTGACAAACAACAACACTCAGGATACATGAGCAAACTTACTTCCTAAAATAGTCAATATCGTAGCAGGTACCTCGCAAACATCCTCGCAAACATCTTCGCAGATATCATAAGAGAAGAAAGTTGGCAATGGTCAACCAAAAATAGTAGCAATGAGTAGCAAGGATCAAGAAAAGTATGATAGAGAAAGGAATTTATATAGCCGAGGAGGAAATAACCATATCCCAAGATTAGATCAGCAACAGGAAAATTATGGAGGACAAAGGCATAACTATTTTGGACAAGGGAATCATAGACAAAACTATAACAATGGACAGGGAGGTCAAAGAATGATAAGAGAAGAAATAAAGATGCCACCTTTGAATACAAGTGTAGAAAAGATATGGCAAGCGATCATCTTGATGGAAAATATACCAACACCATGGAATATGGGAAAAGAACTACCAATGGGTCCAAGAAGTCATGAATTTTGCTTGTACCATCACTTTCATGGACATTCTACAAATAATTGCAATAATATCAAAAGTATTATCGTGCGAATGATCGAACAAGGTAAACTAGACCACTTTTTACTCAAGCAAGCACAGTCACAACAATTACCACAAGCTCCAGTGATAACTCGCATGGTGAACACAATACAATAAAAGGAAAAGGAAACCTTACACATAGAAGTGGGACAAAAAGCAAGGAATGTTTTCTGCAATTATATTGTTCACTCGTATAAAACCATAGACGATTTTCATGATAATGTGTTAAGCAGGGTATATGCGAGAGATGGTGAAGGAAGGGAAATAATGAACATCGCAAAAATCTCACGACTTGAAGATTGGAAGAAGCGTGAAATTTCTTTTGAAGCCACAAAAATTCCAGAAGGTTGCGAAGTACATGATAATCCATTGGTAGTGAGATTAGATGATACAGACGAAGAATCATTTGGTCTTAATAGAATCTTAATTGATACAGGAAGTTCTGTCAATATTCTCTTCTATCCTGCTTACAAAACCATGGGGGGAAAAGACGCAGATCTAATACCTTCTACCTACAGGATTTATGGATTTAATGGAACTGCTAATAAACCTAAAGGAGAAATAAGCATGTGAATTCCCTTAAGTGGAATGCGAAATGAAATTCTATTTTGCGTTGTTGATGTCGAATCACCATACAATGCTTTGATAGGGAGACCCTGGCTTCATGGGATTCTAGGCGTAGCTTCAACTCTTCATCAATGCATAAAATTTCCTCATCCAAAGGGTATTGGAGTTATCAAGGGTGATTGGGCAGAAGGGAAGAAATGTTACGATACATAAGTAGAAGTTTGCGAAGGAAAAGCTGTTGAAAAGAAAAGTTGGAGAAAAAGAGCAAAGGCTGTGAAAAGAAGCGAAAATTTAATGACTGAGGACTAAGGCATGAAAGATTACAAGAAATTTACGATGATAGAAAAGGGATATGGTTTGCGAAGAAAAGAGAATGAAGAAAAAAGGTAATGAAACAAAAAGGTAATCAGTATATTTGTTCGCAACGTATAACAAAATGTTCGCAAAAATGAGGTATTTCGCAATATGAAAAATTTGTGATGAGTTTTTACGAATAAAAACGATTTATTGCGATCAGCTTTCATTAAAGAAAGACGCAAAAATTTATTTGCGATCAGCTTTCATAGAAGAAATCCGCAAACTGTGATCATCTTTCAAAAAAGAAAGAAAGCCGGAGAAGTTTTACACAGGCAAACCTTTGTGACGTACACCCTAGTTCGCGAAGAAACATTTCGCAAGAGGCAAAGTCCTAAAGTACATCATTTAAGGGGGTACCTATAAGCATGGCTCATTGGAAACGGAACACCACCACGGAACCTGAGTACATGGACATTACATGGTACATAACCCAAAAACGGGGTACCTATCCGGGTAAGACACCTTGGATTCTCAACCTAATCTTGCGATGTAACATGATTTAGGTTGGGCGACTAAGGCATACTATCTTTCCCAAGAAGTGCAGAAAACGATCAAGGCGCCGAGGTACACGGTTGAGTCAAGAGTGCCGGATGGGTTTGAAGAACATCTTCCATTCTTGACAAGTCTTGGCAAATGATGCACTTGGCCCAAAGATACCCCATAGGGTGCAACCTCGTAAATATAAGCCCTATAGGCAAAAAGGATAAGAGGTTTCGAACAAAAGATGATTGTTGGCAAAACCGGATGGGAAGAGCTAACCTTGTATGGTCGATGTACGCTTCCTTGAAGGTGCAACCAAGGGGAAGATAAAGGGAAGCACCCTCCATTAGGGAGCTGATACGTGCTATAAGACGCAAATGTCACGAGGCTTTTTGTTCGCAAAAACATAAAGGCTTGTCATATTTGTGCAAAAATCGTATTTCTGCGAGTAAAATAAATAAATAAATAAATAAATAAATAAATATACTCGCAGAATTAAATACAAAGAAGTTAAGATGAGATCAATGGGTTATTACATGAAAGTGTGATAACGTCCTGCGATTTCATCGCACGATGATAATGTCACAAGGATGTATATTCGCAAGTATATTCAGACTTGTAATATTATCGCAAACACAAAAATATTGTTAAGATAAAGTCAATGGGTTGAGGCATGCGAATGCACCAACGTCCTGCGACTTTATCGCAAAAGAGGTGGCAAAGTAAGACCTTTACTTAGGAAGGCATGATAAGACCACAGAAACTAATGGAGTCAATATCATTGGAGATTGTTTATATTTTCAACAAGAATTCTTCTTATACTCATACCAAAAAAGGAAATTTTATTTTCAATCAAAGACGGGTATTTCATACTCATTAAATTTTACGAGGATTGAATACTTCTTATACTTCTTCAAGGATTAAATACTTCTTATACTTCTTCAAGGATTGATTACTTCTTATACTTCTTCAAGGATTGAATACTTCTTATACTTGTTTGAGTATTGAATACTTCTTATATTTCTTCAAGGATTGATTACTTCTTATACTTCTTTAAGGATGTTTCATAATTCTTCAAGGAGGTTTCATACTTCTTATACTTCAGAGGGGAGATTTCTTATTTACTTCGCAACAACCAGAAACTTCGCAAACTGAGGCAGATATTTTAATACTTACAACAACAATTGATCACCTGAAGAGCAATAATAAGGGGAAAAGGAATACCAAGCTAGGTCTTCAAAATATATTATTTCTCTTCATATGATCAAGTTATGCAAGTAAGGAAAGCATTCAAGATCAACTCATCATCGCGAAATTAAGACATTGGTACTAATTAAGTTGCGAAAAGAAAATTGTTGGTTGATTAAAAATGCAGGAAAGAAGAAAATATTGTACTCAAACAAACAAGATGAAAAGAACTAAAGAAAATATACATGAAGGAATAAAGCTACTCTGTGGGAGATTTATCTTCATCAAAATGATCTTCTCTTTCTTCTTCGTATATATCATCTTCAACTTCACTATCAGAGATATCCAAATCTGGGGTATCATCAGGGATTTTTTCAGAAAGGAGAGTTTGATACTTAGTAAGAGGAATTTGATTGTCTTCACAAATCCTGCGAGTCATCATAGCTCGGAAGCGTTTGATGTTTAATCCATGGTTGTTTTGAGAAATTTTATGTTGAGACTTTAAATCAGAAATCTTCTGATTATGCACAACAAGAGTAGTTTCCAGCTCTTCAATCCTCTTCGTATAATTTTCTTCAGCATTTATAGATAAAAAGGATAAGTAAGAAATAAGAGAATAAAGAGTAAGGGAATAAATTAAGGAATTGATTAGCAAATTATGGAGTTAAAGTGATCAAGATTTGCGAATTTACCTTCTAATTTCTTCTTATCATTACGAAGAGAAGTGACTTCAAGATCCAGTTGATTATTCTTCTCAAGGAGAGAAGAATTTCCAGTTGCGATACTCGCAGATTGCGTATTATATTCTCAACGGGATTTTAATTATGCGTTATCAATGCTCAAATCCTCTATCTTTTGGAGAAGTTTTGCATTCTCAACCTCCAGCTTGTTACAACGACTTAAGGTTTTCTTCTCAGAAATTGCATGACGTCTTTCCCAATCTAAAGCAGCTTCACAGCTAACCCTCCCAACCTAAGCAAATAGAAGGGATTAGAAATCAATGAAGTAAGGGAAATTAACAAGGAATAAGAGAGAAACTTACCATACTCCCTAAAGAGTATAATGTAATAGGAGAAATAAATCTTGAAATTCCATTAAGGGAATTATTGATGATTACAGTGGGAACTTTTCAAGCCTTCACAATATTCCTATGAGCATTCGCAGTAGAAGAGTTTCCTAATCCACGAGAAGAGTTGAGAAAAGCCTCAGACAATCGAGTCATTTCAGACTCAAAAGTTTCCATATTGCTGTAGTCTTCATCTTCTTCATCATCATCATTGTCATTCCTCCTATCAGAGTCAGTATCAGAATTAGAACTAAGATCCTTCTCAAAAAGTCTATCATCTTTATCACTTTGTTCTTCGTCAACATCCTTGCTAGAGGAGATCACACTGGAGTAAGCATTGGGTGGGAGTCTCTTTCTTTTCTTCACAGAAACAATATCCTCAAGTTTCACTTTTTATTTGCGAAGAACATCTTCTTTATTACCAGAAATCTTGATGTTCTTCGCAGAGCGAAGTGTTTTTTGTCTTGAAGTTAGCGCTTCAGAAGAAGTTGAATTCTTATTCTCACTCACAATAGCTCCAGGGAAGTCAGGAAGAACCTACAAATTCAAATAAGGATAAGAAACAGAGGCAACAATATATTGTTTAAAACACATATAAGAATGTTTCTTACCTCATTTAAAAACAATTGGAAAGCTTCGCGAGTACTGAATTTCCCAGTTTTGAGGTAACTCTCCTTAAGTTCATTCACCTGACAAATATTGCAAAAGGATTAGTAAAAGAAGAAAAATAACAAGAAGATAAGAAGATGGAGATACATATATCTTTATCTCTATTAGGCCAAGAAAAGACCCAAGGTTGATAGTTACGATCACGAAGATTCGCAGAAGATCTACTATCCCAGAGATATAAGAACCCGATAATGCTAGAGGATAATTGTACCAATCTTCATCATGAGAATGGCGAGGAGTTCGATTATTTCTAGAAGCATAATCAATATCATTCATAAGAAGATCAGATTCTGTGACATCAGTTTTACGATGAAGATGAATACCCCAACGCTTATCTTCCCTCTTCGCAGGAATTAATGTGTAATTTTTAAAGAAATTCTCGACTGTGTAATTTGTAGCGATAATCTCTACATCTCTAAATACAGATTTCCTAAGTTCAACTGGATATAAAGATTTTCCAGTAGCAGCATGGGTTGCGAACTCAACCAGAATGCGAATGCAATCCCCAGTCA
This sequence comes from Papaver bracteatum, assembly GCA_023529315.1. Lineage (NCBI taxonomy): Eukaryota > Viridiplantae > Streptophyta > Magnoliopsida > Ranunculales > Papaveraceae > Papaver > Papaver bracteatum. Next base: position 80,758 of record JAJJWX010004332.1, on the reverse strand, counting down.
ATTGATAGATGGCTCGTGAGAAATTTGGGTGAGAAATAATTTCATAGAATAAAGGAATATTGACATCATAAAGAGGAAAAGGAAGACCTGCGAGGATTTGGCCTCGTGAGACTAAAACTATCTGATCATCCCAATGGAGATCAGTAAAGAATTCCATACAGATATGGGATTTATTGGTATAACCATTAATATCATAAAGAATGAGATCTCTATCAGCAAGCTCTGAATTAATTTATTCCACAGTTTTCTTCTTCGGAGCCATTAGATGAAGGATAGAAAACAGAGAAGAAAAGAAATAAAAAAGGCAAGAAATAGCAGTAGAAGGAAGAAGGAAGAAATTGCAGAAGCAGACGTAGCGAGGAAGATGAAAAAGATAAAAGAATAAAAGGAGAAATTAAAGATAGTATTTATAAAGAAAAGAGTTTGATAGAGATAGAAATTCATCAATGCGATTAAACGTGGGTGGTTAAGAAGGACGGTTACGAAAAAATGTGTCGAAGATTTAATGGAAGAGAAAACACGTGTTGCGAACATAAGAGGTGATGATAACTATATTAAATTTGCGAGAATAATGATTCTCATGACATCTCTTCTTCGCAGAACTGACATGATAAGAGGCAAGATGTAGGGACAGAATATCGCAAGATATAAGGTTACGAACATAGTAACAAATACAAGAGAAAAGTGTCGCAGGATAGTGCGATAATTGAAGAAACACGGGAGAAGTGTGAATAGTTTGCGAATATAGAACAAACTTACGATCAGAGGTTGCGATGCTTCGCAGGTTATATACAGTTGTACAGATTTCACTATAAATAGTAGTTCAAATGTTAAATTTGGGGAGGTTCTTTAAGTGAGTGTTAGAAAGAGTCTTAGGAGAGAGAACAGAGAAGGTTGTAACTGTTCTAATATCCATTAACATATTTCTTTGTAATCAGTTGAAAATATTAATCAAAGTTATCATTCTTCATCAAGAACTTCTTAAAGTTTTACAAATTCTACTGAGGGTGTAGTTGTAGGATTTCCTGCAACTACATGCACCTCCAGAATACCAGTCAAACACATACACACCTACATACACACACACACACACATACCATTCAACATCCAAGAATCCCATCACAATAGCACAATACCTTGTCTAATCCCTTGACTGTAAACCAAATCCAACCATTCCAACTCTTGACTACAGCTCTTCATCTTAGCTACTCTACCAGTCACTGACTCTGCCATCTTCAGCTTCATAACTACCAAGTTTTTAGCACTAACATCACTGCACCAATATCTCACCCATGACTATCAGCTTAAGTCTCATCTGCACACACACCAAAACAGTTCATTCATATTACAGAAAAGTGCATCCTAAAACCTCCAATCTTCACCTTGAATTCAACTCATCTCTTCCTTGAAGCATCTTCTCCTTGTGGTTGTGTGTGTTTCCCATTCTCCCATTGCAGCTTCAGCTTACATTCCCATGCTCAGTTCCATTTAAATACTGAATTTGAAACAAGCATACACATTCATGCCACATACTCTTTCTTCCTTGTTTCAACTCTCTCTCAGCGGAACTCATTCTGCAGTTCAACAACAAACCATCATAACTCCGGATGCAACTCCACCAATCCAGCAAACCTGTGGCTCAGATGCAAACCTTGTACACAACATCATTTCCAAAATTGCATCTCCATAATACCAACATGATTGCAAGCCAAAGGCATAGCATGTAATTCTACCAGTCTGTTCCTTACTATTTCAGTGGCACAACGTTGTAGCTGCATACTTAAACCTTCCAATCCCATTTGTAACTGTAAATTCACCAACTGCACCTCAACTTCATCTCGGAAACATAAGAAGCTCCATCTTACAATCACTGCATTTGGCTCTACTCCCTTGTCAGTCCCTTCTAACCATTACAACTAGAACTGCAGCTCGTCACGATCTGCATTATTCTCTTTGCATCACCAACTGCAGTTCAGCTTCACACTCCCTACTCAGCACAGCCAAGCCAACAACTCTAGCTGCACTTCACAGTCCACCTGCAAACCCATTTTAACTGCAATATCATCATACTCCCTGTAATTCCTAGCATACATCTATACATTCTTCACAACAAACACATAATTGCACTGCACTTGAGCCCTCATCTCAGACCCACGGCAATCACCAAAACCACCTACTCAAAGTCACCACCAAATTCACCATTAGTTCCATTTCAATACCACCTGGACTCCTTGAACCGCACCTTCATCTCAGCTACACAACCAGACCCATCTCATGTTTCTTCTCGATCTGAAATTCATCATCTTCTCACTCTGATCACTACCAGTCATCAGCAATTCAAATTATTCTCTGGTTCAGGCAACTGATTCTTCTTAATCTCAGTTCATCCTTAACTCAGTTCGAACCAGTTCAACAGCTGCATCTTCATTAATCATCCCCATCTGAGTCTCACCAATTTCTTCATCAATCAAATCGAGTTACAATCAATACCCGTTCTTTATAATCCCATGAATTTCTTCTTGTTCCTCTTTGAGAGTAGAATTCGCAAACCCACACTACTACTATAATATTTGATAAACCAAAACCCAAATTTCTTCATTACAATAACCACGATATAACCTTAGTTCTTGGCTTGAATCTCTGTCAATAACTCATTCGAATTCTAACAAATACCCATTCTTCAGCTGCAGCCACTGTTTTATTTCTTTTCTGAGTTTCAGCTCCAAATGATTAAGAGGAATAACTTCTCCCATTTTTAATATTTTGTGTAGGAATTAGACCGGCTATACCCACTTAAGTGAAGTAGATATGGGGTAGCCAAATTAACTCTAGGCACCCATAAATAGGATAAAGACCAACCAAATGGCAGCCCTTATGTTGGTTTAACTCGATTCCCATGTCACTCGCCTATAGAATGACTATTCTGCCTTTTTCGCTCCATTTTCTTCTACTTTCGCTCCAAATGACTCCAAAGTACCTAAAAACTCAAAACTAAACATAAGATACATAATTCACACAAAAACTAGCAAAGAAAGCATAAACAATAGATATAAATTTAGGTGTTTATCACACCTATCAAGTAGCTACCAGCAAGTCCAGTGCTCCATGAAGTCAACACATGGTCAATGGCCAAGTTCAATGCCCGATAAGTCAACTTTGGTCAACTATCGAAGCCAAATTTACAGTCGCGCTTCTAGCCAGTTTTCGTCCATGTTCCCAGCGATGGTGCCAACCAGTTCCCGTCCATATGCCCCGGCGATGCTCTCTGTCCATGTCCCCCGGCAAAGTCCGCCGGCCATTTTTCCTAGCCTTGTGCACAGGCGAAGTCCTCCATCCAGATTTCCAGCAGTGCTGCCAGCCAGTTTCCATCCAGATCGCCAGCAATGCTTCCAACTAGTTTCCAGCCTTGTCGCTAGTCGTGTTGTCAGTCAGTCTCCAACCATGTCTCCATTAAAGACGGTCTGCCAGCGGGTCATACCATTCAAATCTTGACAGTCGCAGTCAAACAGCAGAAATGAGGCATGCAAAATTAATATAGGGAGGCATGCAGGGCAAGTTCATGCAGAATTAATGCAGTTTATGGCCAAGAGGCATGTATGGCATGGACATGAGGCATGCAAGGGAAGTAAATACCATTTATGTTTACCTCGCAATGAGGTAAGACCCTAATTGGCAATTGTATAAATAGAGGGAAATGTAATTCTTGTGAAAATGAAAAAGGAGAAAAGGGGAGAGGGAAAAATTAGACCAGCAAACCCTTAAGGGATCAGAAGTTATTGTAACCCAAACATCAATAAAATATCACTCCCCAAGGAGATTCATCCATGGACCTAGGCAAAATTCGCCGAATCACATTAAATTCGTGTGTCTGTCATTCTTGATTATTTCCTGTTATTAACCTTGTTTTCATCAACAACACCAGTTTAATCGTTTTCTATGCCTGGAAATACTTTTGGGTATAAACATTGGCGCCGACTATGGGGACTTATGAGAAAAGTAATCATTTTTTCCCGTTGAGAAAAGTAATATAGATAGCTTCAAAATCGTGCCCGTAAAAAATCAGCTTTGATCGCAACCGCTGCAATCCAGTTAATCACAGTACTGCAGTCCAGTTGATCGCAACTGCTGCAGTCCAGCTTAACAGTTCGAGGTGCTGAAACTATTACTTTCGGAAGACACCGAAACTGCATCTTTACCAAGTTAGATGAAACTATTTCCATGATGTTTGGTCCATAGTAAAAGATGGAGTGAAAGCATCATCAAAACTGTTGTCAGGATGTTCGATCCACAACATGTTCGGTTCCCTCATAACATGGCGACAACATGTTCAAGTTCGAAGTTTAACGAAATCACCACCACCATGTTTACCAGGTTGTCAAGCGACATGTATAATATAACTGCTTCCATTAGCTATCTACACCCAGTTGCACGTATGACAGAGATGGGAGGCGAAAACCATTAAAAAAAATCAAAAAAAAAACATTGCAAAAGGTTCCAGAAAGAATCACAAAAGTATAGCAGAAAAGTCACATTAGGGTCCATGGGAAAAGGCACCAATACTAGAAAGACTGTTGCAAGCAGGTTTGGAGGAAAGACAATAGTTTAAAATTATGTTGCAAACTGTTTTAGGGAAAAGATAACAGTTCCGGAAACTGTTGCAGAAACTTCAAGAGTAAAGGAAACAATTCAGAAAAAGCGTGGTAAAAAGTTTCAAATAACCCCGACGATCTACCCAGGCAGCCAACCCCGACGATCTACCCAGGAAGCCAACCCCGGCGGCCTACCCTCGTGTCCATGTCTGGTGGCCAACCCCGATGGCCATCACCGGCAGCTAAATCCGATAGTCGATTCTGTTCACCCACATCACAAGTTCTGTTCACCCATGTGAACATTTTTTCACCCACACCAGAGGTATCCGTCAACCACCCTATCCTTATGGCACCCACATCGAAGGTTTCCTTCACCCACACTAAGTTTTCAACCATATGTACTCTCCCAGTTAGCTGCCACATAATCGATAGTTTAGCTGACATGACATCTTAGCATCTTGCCACGTAAGCAGAACTAATATCATGTCGCAACGATGATAGCCACATCAGTAGTTTGAGGTGCCACGTCAGCGTCCAACTACCACGATAGAAAAAAACAGTCAGCAGCCAGCTAGGCTGTGGTGTAATCATGACGTCAGTAAATTTTGATGTCATCAGAATATTCCGTTACCATCTTACCATCTTTAACGCCGTCAGCATATACCGTTTATGTTTAAACGTCGTTATTTAAATCTAACGCCATCAAGGATCTAGACAATCATGATCGTCTGAGATAACGTCATCATGACGTCGTTAACAACGTCACCATACCGTCATATTTCTGCATCGCCATGAGGTCATCCACCAGCGTCACCTTCATCTTCTATTGCAACGATAGGCAGTAGTAGGGTGCCGGTGGCTACCCCTGTCAACCATACCGGCGTCTAGTCCCGACGGAAACACCTAGCGTCCACCCCCAGCGGCCATGCCCTCGCGATGTCAGGCAGCAATATCTTGTGGCGACTGTTTCTGGTAGCTTGACTGATTTTCATCCGACAGCAGCAGCAGTTCTTCTATGTGTCACGGAGTAACTTAGCTACGTATCCCCTGGATGTTAATTTGCACCCGATACAGATTGAACTGCAGGATATTTCCATCCATACAAGCTGAGCCGAGTCGGCTCAGCCGACTGAGTCGCTAGACAAGCCAACCCATGGATCACTGGATCTTTCTGCCCCATACTGTTCCCCTTGCGGATTTATATGCCCCACTTTGGCTTGAGCACACTATTATTCTTGGGCTTGATCTTCAATTTTGCTTCCTTGATATCTTCTTCATCCCACGTCTGAATTGGGTGATTTTTGGCTTATTGCAATCGCTTGTTAATTTCCAACATCATGAGGGAGGAATTTCAATTTTTAGAAAAAAAATTAATTTTCGGAAATTTAAAATGGCAACATGAAAACGGTCGCATTCAATCACCAAAGGAATGCTACATTCCAGTTGATCGAACAACTGTAGTCCAGTTTCTCAAAAATCACTGCAGTGCAGTTGACCACAACTGTTGCAGTCTAGTTTTCCTCACAATAGTTATAGTCCAGCTGATCATAGATGCTTATATCCAGTTCCCCTATAACTATCTGCAGTCCAGTTTTGATTCAACTAGCATAACCACTGTTACATAGCCGATATGCTCGAACCGTCTTATTCAGTATGACGTTGTATCTCACACAACAAACCTTTTAATATGGTTCTTCTACAATTTATTTATGTTTCGTATCTTTTTATCTAATCATGCATACTTTTATTCAGTGAGACATCTACAACGTGGCGAGCTTTTTCACATGCCAAGCATGTGGAGATGCACACATCTCAATTCTGCGAGCATCTGGAATAGATGGATTCCCCCCCTGCGTGGATTTAGGATAGCAGACACCTTAAATTTCATTTCTTGTGCGATCAAGATGCAGTAGGGATGTGCACCCTTGTGCGAGCATTGAGCATCATGACAATCATTATCTTCTGGGGACGAGTTGTATATCACTTCAACGTGGATGACCATCACTTGGGGGCGAGATATGTAACAACTCACGGTCTATAATAACTCTTTTGGGGCAAGCTGTGTAACACTCCACACGCTTAAGGCCGAGTAACATAGCACCTGAATACAATGTGAAATTTATATGCGGGAAATCAAAATAAAATGTAACCTGAACTTCTTAATCCTCCAACGAGTTACACGATTAAGAGGGGGCGATCATGCACTCTAATATTTTGATGAAATTATCACAAAAAGAAAGATTAATAACTGCAACAGTCCAGTTGATTGAACTGTTGTAGTCCAGTTCCTAAGCAACTGCTGCACTCAGTTGGACGCAACTGATGCAGTCCAGTCTTGCTCGCAACTGCTGCACTCATTTGGATGCTACTGATGTAGTCCAGTCTTGATCGCAACTGCTGCACTCAGTTGGACGCAACTGATGAAGTAAAGTCTTGCTCGCAACTTTTGCACTCAGTCGGACGCAACTGATGCAGTCCAGTTTTGCTCGCAATTGCTGCACTCAGTTGGACGCAACTGATGTAGTAAAGTTTTGCTCGCAACTGATATAGTAAAGTTTTGCTCGCAACTGCTGCACTTAGTTGGATGCAACTGACGTAGTCCAGTTTTGATCGGTACTGCTGCACTTAGTTGGATGCAACTGATGCAGTCCAGTTTTACTCGCAACTCTTATAGTCCAGTTGATCGAATTACTATAGTTCAGTACCACGGAAACCGCTGCAATCTAACTGATCGTATCTCCTACAGTTCATCTGATCGCAGATGCTGCAGTGCAGCTTAGATCGCACCTCCTGCAATCCAGCTAATCGCAGCTGCTGCAGTGCATATTTTATCATTAATGTTGTAGTCTAGCGAATCGAAGCTGCTATAGTCTAGCGGATTGCAGCTACTGCAGTGCAGTTTCACTCGTATCTCATGCAGTCCAGTTGATCGCAGCAGTTGCAGTTCAGTTTCACTCGTATCTCCTGCAGTCCAGTTGAACGCAGCTACTGCAGTCCATCTTTGCTCAAAGTTGTTGTAATCCAGTTTTTCCCATTACTTCTAAAGGGCATCTTTATATGGTTGTCGCCTTTTCGCTAATAGTTTTGAATCTCATCCTAGAGTTGATAGCAGTTCATTACTAACAGCTATTGTTACCCAGTCTGGCAGAAATTACTATCAGTCAGCAAATGCAAGTTTCGCTCACAACAACAGCCGACGCAGGTTCCAGCTGAGTGACTTAGCTCGTCTTTTCCAAAAACTGTTACCAGTCTAGTTCTACGCAACTGCTACAGTTAAGTTTTACATCAACAACTACAGCTCACTTTAAACACTACTCTGCTCCAATATCACGCTTCCGTTGCAGACCAGTTCGGCCTTCAGTCCAGTTTTTATCTACAATAATAGGTCGTGCTCGCTTGCTGTCATTCGATCTTCCAATCACACTGACCTCACTTGGGGGCGTCTTGGCCGTGATTTCAACTATCAACGAAGGAAACTAACATTACGCTTCAGCAATAGTAGTTCACTCTTAGGGGCATCTGGATTTTGATTTTCGCAAACAGCAAGGGAAGGTTGCCATTCACTTCAACAAAAATATCCACACTTTGGAGCGAATTTTACCATTGATCAAGGGAAACGAAATTTTCTTAACCCCTAACAAGATGGAGGTTAAAAAGGGGCGATATTTGTAACATGAGTTAAAATACCAAATATTAGGCCAGAATATTATTTGGGACACTATTCCGCTACCACCATCCTACCCACTGAAGTCGCTACCAGCAAGTCCAGTGCTCCATGAAGTCAATGGCCAAGGTCAATGCCCGGTAAGTCAACCGTCGGTCAACTATCAAATCCAAATTTCCAGTCGCGCTTCTAGCCAGTTTTCGTCCATGTTTTCAGCGATGCTACCAACCAATTCCCGGCCATGTCCCCCGGCGATGCTCTCTGACCATGTCCACCGGCGATGCTCTCTAGCCATGTCCCCCGGCCAAGTCCTCCGGCCATGTTGCCCATCCTTGTGCATATGCGAAGTCCTCTATCCATATTTCCAGCAGTACAGCCATCTAGTTTCCATACAGATCGCCAGCAGTGCTGCCAACTAGTTTCCAGCCTTATTGCTAGTCGTGTTGTCAGTCAGTATCCAACCATGTATCCAGTCAAGCCAGTCTGCCAGCAGGTTATATCATTCAAAGCTTGACAGTCGCAGTCAAATAGAAGAAATGAGGCATGCAAAATTAATATAGGGAGGCACGCAGGGAAAGTTCATGCATAATTAATATATGGAGGCATACAGGGAAGGTTCATGCATAATTAATATAGTTTATATCCAAGAGGCATGCAGGGTATGGCCAGGAGGCATGCAAGGGAAGTAAATACCATTTATGTTTACCTCGCAATGAGGGTAAGACCCTAATTGGCAATTGTATAAATAGAGGTAAATGTAATTCTTGTGAAAAGTAAAAAGGAAAAAATAGGAGAGGGGAAAATTAGACCAGAAAACCCTTAAGGGATCAGAAATTATTGTAACCCAAACATCAATAAAATATCAATCCCCAAGGAGATTCATCCGTGGACGTAAGAAAATTTCGCCGAACCACGTTAAATTCATGTGTCTGTCATTCTTGATTATTTCCTGTTATTAACCTTGTTTTCATCAACAACACCAATTTAATCGTGTTTTGTGCCTGGAAATATTTCTGGGTACAAACAATTCACTTAGCATGTAATGCTTTGTTTATGAGTCTTATCTTCTTAATCCCAACACCACCTCTTTCTTTAGAAAGATTAACCTTATTCCAGTTGACCCATCCTTTTTTCTTTCCCCACAAGAAAATCCTCATAATCTTATCCATTTGCTTCTCAACAGAAGCTATGGAATTTGAAAAAGATATAAGTAATAGATTGGTAGACTGCACAGAACATGCTTAATAAGCATGAGTCTGCCCCCTTTTGATAAATATCTCCTCTGTAAAGTGCCAAGCCTCTTCTGAAATATTTGTAAGATAACTTCCCAAACTGCAGCAGATTTGGATTTACTTCCTAAGGGGATACCAAGGTAGTTTATAGGAAACTGCACTTTGGGACACCCAAAAAATCAAATCAAAAGCATCTACATGCATATAATCACCTACAGCCACCACTGCACTTTTATTAAAGGTCACTTTCAAACCTGAAATCATTTCAAAAGTTATTAGAATATTTTTAAAGTTTGAAATTTTTTCCTCATTGTCATCCAAAAAGATAATTAAGTCATTAGCAAATTGTAAGTGAGTGATTGTGTCTCCAATTGTAGATGGTTGAAATGCTCGTGCTTAGTTAACATGCATTTTTGCCGCCACCATCTCAACGTGTTATATATTACTCTCTCATCTCCCTGTGCTTAGTTAATTTATAACAAGCACAAACCCTATCAAGGCCAAGAAAATTTTACCCATAATCTAGCACTCATGTTTAAAGGTGTATCACTCACTTCATAAATGTGTTATTTTGAGTTAAGATATGATCGTATTTCCTTCCATTAAGGGAGAAGTTATAATAATATTAGCACAACAACATCTTCCAACCCTATAAGACCAGTTATAGGACATCCATGTCTAAGGTCAATAAAAAAGATTGTGAGCAAAATTAGCATGAAGAAAATGAGCATTATTCTAACAAAAAATATTAGAAATGCACTTACATTTTATAAATCAAGTAGACCAATCAATATGAAAATTTTGTGTTTATGAACCATCAAGCTAACTTTGAAGCTAAATGGATGGACTTTAAAGAAAAAGCACATAAGTTTGGTTGTAAGGGACAATTTAAACTAATTAACAAAGGTGGTAAATCTCTTTTCTACCTGCATGGCGCTAGCACTTTCTCCTTTTATTACTCCCCAGACTCTCATCATGATCTGAAGTCAGATTAGTACCCGAACGTTCTACTATATCTTTTAAAGAAACAAGGGTAATCATGTAAGGAATTACTTGAAGGAATGAAATACCATCCCAAGTCTTAGTTAAAGTTAATGTATCTTTGTCATAGCAATATTGTTTTTTATGTTCATACCATAATATAAATTCATAATTGCATTTTGTAATTGAGAATTTGTGACTGCTATGCTAAAATCCTTACTCCAACTCCATTAGTGGTTATAGAAATATTCTTGTGTTACTCTGGGAGGCGATATTGTTATATCTCCAATCCTTTGTTTAAGTGCCCACAATAAGATTTCATCACCACCTATAATATAGCTAATTGCACACAAGTTCCCACCCAACAACTAGAGTCTACCACCACTGCCATATCCCTTTAAATATTAAAAAGGGAGTGATGAGACATACTTAAATTTCCCATCCGCCAGGTCATAGGCGACAATCTTATACAGCTGTTGTATCTCTCGTCAATCCAATGAATTTCTCCATTAGCAAATACACCTGACGAATTTAATCTGTAAGGAAATTTTTCTTTTCCTCTCCATCCACTTTGAAGCCAAGAGTATATACCTACATATGTCCCTGTGCCTCCACATTTGGTGGAAGGAAGGTATCTGAATCCAAGTTTTCGCCGAACATATTTTGGTTCTCATTCTATTGAACCTGAAAGAAAAATCAATTCTCCAGTTATTAGATTACCCATACAATAACATGAACCATTTACTCTTGTGATTTGTAGTAGATTTCAAATAAAGGGATTTTTCATTAACCAACACAGACAGACAAACCAATGTGTTATACATACAGGACAGCCTGTATTAATCAGACATGACCAATGAAAACAAGAAACATCGCTAAGATGATACACCAATAGAAACTATACACGTCACAAGGTTAAACAACCTGTAAAACAGTGACACGTAACTAAAGTGTTAAAGAGAAATACTCTTCTACTAGCCACCCTCAAACTGAAATGGAGAGAGCCATTTCAGTTTGTCCTTCAAGAAAGCAAATCGTGGTCCTGCAAGGCCTTTAGTAAAGATATATTCTAACTGTCGAACTGTAAAAATGTATGAAAACTTCATAGAGTTGGATTGAACTAATTCTCGTATGAAGTGATAATCAATGGAAAGGTGTTTCATTCGACTGTGCATGACAGGATTATACGCAAGTTTTATGGAGCTTTTATTGTCACATAACAACTGTGGAGATGTAGGAATAATAATGTGCAGATCTTTAAGTAGTTGACATACCCGAAGAACTTCAACAGCTGTGGATGCTAAGCATTTGTATTCATTCTTTGTGGAGCTTCTAGACACAGTGGGTTGCTTTTTAGCCATGAAATTGGATTGTTACAAAAAAATAAACAAAATCCACTTGTTGATATTCTAGTGTCTGGATCTCCTCCCCAGTCAGCATCACAATAACCATATATGGCAGAAAGACCTTTTGTGAATAGAATTCCATGGCCAAGAGTACCTTTATGTATCTTAATATACATTTGGCTGCAGAGATATGTAATGTTGTAGGAGAATGAATAAATTGACATACTTGATTTACAACATAAGTAATCTCAGGTTTTAACCATGTTAGATACTGAAGAGCTCCAACAAGTGATTTGTATTCTGTTGGATTGTTAAGAGGCTCACCTTATGTGGCACTTAGCTTTGCACCAGTAGGATAAGGAGAACTACATGGTTTTGAGCCAACATTTTTGAAGTAAGTCCAAACTGTATTTAGTTTGATATAAAAATAAATTTATGCTTCTTTTAACTTCCATGCCTAAGAAGTAGTTGAGATAGCCTAAATCTTTCACTGGAAAATAGTTGTTGAAAAATGAAATAACCTGATCACAATAAGAAGAATAATTCCATGTAATAAGTGAAAAAGCGGGGGTCTAACAACCTCACCCAATATTTCGCTTGGAAATTTGTATGGACTAACTCCAATATACTTTCAATAGAATCAACTAGACAGTTAGACTCAATCTTAAAAAAAGTATATCAAAGAGTTATATCTCAATTTTTCAATTCAATCCGCAATCAAACAAATAAGAATTTGCTAGCCTAATTGAATACAAGAGAAATAACTTAAACGGTACTAAAGACCAATGTTCAAGGATCAATCAATTTCAATCAACATCCAAAGGTTATATTTACTAATTGATCAATTCAAACACACAACCTATGATATTTCAATTATATAACAAAATATAATGCGGACAAGAAATAACACAGACACCAGAAGTTTTGTTAACGAGGAAACCACAAATGCAGAAAAACCCTAAGACCTAGTCCATATTTGAAAACACACCATATTAAGCCGCTACAGACACTAGCCTACTACAAAGATAACTTCGGTCTGGACTGTAGTTGAACCTTAATCAATCTCACACTAATTCAATATACAGTTGTATTCCTGACATCTCTGATCCCATCAGGATATTACGCACTTGATTCCCTTAGCTGATCTCATCCACAACTAAGAGTTGCTACGACCCAAAGTCGAAGACTTAATATATAAACAAATCTCTATCACACAGAAAAGTCTATTGAATAGATAAATCTATCTCCCACAGATATACCTACGAGTTTTTTTTTCCGTCTTTTGATAAATCAAGGTGAACATGAACCAATTGATAACCCGGACTTATATTCCCGAAGAACAACCTAGAATTATCAATCACCTCACAATAATATTAATAGATTAACGAAACAAGATATTGTGGAGTCACAAACGATGAGATGAAGGTGTTTGTGACTACTTTTCTATCTTGCATATCGAAGATATAAATCTCTATCCAATCTTACGATTGCACTCAACCACAATAGAAACAGCAAGATCAGGTCACACAACTATAGAGAAAATAGTTGGGTATGGCTTCATAATCCTAATGAAGTCTTTAAGTCGTTAATATACAGGGTTTCGTGAAAAACCTAAGGCTAAAGGAGAATCGACTCTAGCTTATACAACTAGTATCACATAGGAATTATGGGGATTAGGTTTCCCAGTTTCTAAAGTTCTCCTTTATATAATCTTCAAATCAGGGTTTGCAATCTAAGTTACCTTGGTAATAAAGCATTCAATATTTACCGTAGGATGAAAACCTAATTAGATTCAAGCTAATATATTTCAAATGTTAGATCAAACTTAGCTTGTTATACACAAATAAAATGTAACTTCATTTAGGCTTGAGTAACCGTACCTAAACGTGTACACTTAGTTGGTTCAACAATAGTTAACTAATGGTTAGCCATATGAGTACTTTCATATCAACCTTATTCGTCTTTACCATAACTAGTTCAAATGGCTCAAATGAACTAGTTAGAGAGTTGTTCAATTTCTTAGATATCATAAAAGTATACAAGAAACAATTGAAGCAAAATCGAGTTTGATTCACTGGAATCAATTCATGAACACTATAGCCACGGTTTTCAAAGATTGCATTCCTTATTATATAAATGTTTTAGTTCATGAACAAACCGATTTTAAAAAGCAGACTACTTAAGTATGCAAATGTGTATGCGTGCTTAAGTACCGGATTAAGTTTGTTTTTCATTTCCAAACTCCAGCATAAATTAACGGATGTGAAACTTCCACCAGTATGCGTATTGTACGCATACTTACCCGGATTTCCAACAACCGCCAGTACGTGTACGGGTACGCATACTTTGGGTTCCCGGTTTTGGACTTTTACACAAATGTGAGAACACACTATGTTTATATCCAAACATGATTACTTGTTCTAAACTCTCATTCCAATCATTGAAACTTTCTTAGAGGATGTTAAAATAGTTGTTATTCACAAATTATTTTCATCAAAGCGATTTTCAAGTTATTGAAATAATATGACTTTTGTCACGAGTAAAGTTGAACTTGGCTAAAGAGAAAACTTACCAACACATATTTAGAGAAATATATAAGCGAGATAAACTCATCTCGAAATAGCAAATGTGTATAATTGAAGTCTATGTATCAATACGTCTTTTGTATCCAATAGGAGATAGAATAGATAGACTTTTGAGTGATAGATAAGTTCAAGTCTCCACATACCCTTTTTTTGATGAAGTTCCACAAGTTCCCTTGAGTAGTTCTTCGTCTTCATTCGATGAACGCCATGGAATCTAAGGCTCGACTACACTTACTATCATAATCCGAGACATAGCTATAAGTAGACTAGAAATCAAGACTTATAGTTTTGAAAACTAAACTTGACAAACAAGCTCGAGATAGCAACGCTTGCGAGTTAGACCGATCAATTCTCTAACAATCTCCCCTTTTGTAAATTTTAGTGAAAAACCTATCAATACATATAGAATACAAAATAAATAAACTTTGTAGCTTCTCATCCAAATGCTTGAACTCCTTGGTTCTCCAACATTACTAGAAATCTTCATCACTTCAGCGTCATCGTTGTTGAAGATCCGTAGCTATAACAATGAGAAAAAAAATAGCTCCCAATCATTGTTATACAGTTTCATAGTATTATTACACATTATCAAATTTCAATTGTATCACAACTTCGACAATAATACTATGATGATATGTATCACTCCCCCTTAGTCAATACTTCATCTCCCATGAAAACCACTCCCCCCACATAATGATCTGAAAACCATATGTATTTGTAGTGTGAACTACACATTAATTCTCCCCCTCTTTGTCAATCAAATTGGCAAAGGTACGAAAATTAGTGGGATCCTAATGAAATTTCCACAGAGACACTTCATGATCAAAAGAGAAGCACATATAAACTTGTTTAGATGCAATAATATATCCGAAACTAAATGCATTCATCAAGGAGTTTATAAAGATACAAGATAACCCCTATAATGTTCCACAACCGCACTCCGCATAAAGATTTGGAAATTAAGCACAAGTTCAATTAAGAACTGTCTTCCATAAAATGTCATTACCGAAAGAGAAACAAGAGCGACCTTACTTTCACAAGAAAATAAGAATTTATTTGGACATTAACAAATCACATAAGAATATGAATTTGTATTCAGATATCTCAATTAAATTAACCACAAGAAAACCCATCATTAATTTAATCAGAAATGCTCGCATAAGATAACTTACGGAGCCGCACAATATTCACATAAAGATATGGATCAGGAAAGATCAATACTGTAGAATAAACAAAGATTCATTCTACTTTTCATCACTATTTTCACAATGACATATAATAGACTTTAATCTTTGTAAACAAAAGTTCATCTTATCTTCCATCAATATTTGCATAATGACATAATAGGCTTAACTTTTGTTTGTCAAAAGTTCATTCAATCTTTTATCAATATTTGCATACTGACATATGAAAGGCTTAACTTTTGACCATGTATGGGACAATCAAAGTTCACGGACGCAAACATACATATCCCATAGCAAGTTGCAATATAAAAAACCATAAAAATTAATACTGCAAAATCATCTTCCAAATAAACTTTAGAATTTAAATAAATAAATCTAAAAACATTGTAAGATGAAAATCGTTGGAAATAACTATGTGTACTCACAATAATGGCTATTCCAAACCCTAGTTATACTTATTAAAACATAAGAATAAATTCTCATAAGAAGTTTCCTAGATATTAAGACCTTTGAAAATTCTTTATCGTCCCTGAACTCCTTGTCGTTAACAACCATTGGGATATAATGTTAATGAATAAAGGAGTTGATATCAACAAACCTTCTTGACTGATGCCGAACCAAGGCCTTCTGAATTTCAAGAGTCTTAAACAAAAAATCCTTTATTTCCTAAATCTCGTTCCTTGCTTCCTTTAACTCTTCAAGAACATCAGAGAACTTCTGAGAATTTGAAGGAACAACTCTTGGCTTCCTCACATTTTTTTTTTCTTTTTAAAGTTGGAGGTAACGGAAAATTATATTTTTCCTTCATGATTGACAGCTTAACAATCATTTTAACATCTTTTCCATCAGAAGTTATGATGCTTGGAGTCTCCATACAATATGGGTTAGAAAAGGAAAAACGTAAGATAGGGTTACGGAACCTTTATACACTTATAGGTTTCACGTACGTACAACTCCTACCCTAAAAAAATATAGAATTTTCTATTTTAACCCTCTTTTATTGATCAAACAGGGAAGTCCTTTCCAATATCAATTAGATATGAAAAGAGGCACGAATTCCAGATTTTTCAATACTCATAGAGCAAAAATAAGAAAATCTAAATAATCTAAAAGAATTTTATTTTCCTAAAGCCTGAGGTGGGCAAAATCTTGTCTCTTTTGATAAGGCACATGAGACAAGATGCACTAACCAACACAATTTAAGTTGGGCTGGGGTGAACAATAATCTGTCCACCATATCCTTTTCGAAAGGTATTCATAGATCCATGTTTCTCATAGTGTTTAGACATAAATTTCTTTCTAATGATCTAGTCTTTTCTTGTAAACTAACTTCTTTGAAGAAGAGATGCGTTTACATACCTCTGATGATTTTTGATCAAGTTTTAGCTTGTTTGCTAATCGATTCGCTCTTCGTTGAAGTTTGTTGACATATCTCATTTTGTGTTTGTACTTGAGACATAATAAGATTTTTAATTGTCGTTGTTGTAGTAGTAAATAGGTTATTGTTCACTCGGACGTTGTTGAGATTAAATTAAAAAGTTCAACGAAAATAATAAACAAAAGCGAGAGTTACTGGGCCTAGGATTTCACCAAATTCATATAAATAGGTTCAATTATTTATTCTTCAGCAATTATCGCTCAATAAATAAAACAACAAGGACTCTTATTTTTGCTAAGGTAGATTCTCCAAACATTAGTTATAAATCGTAAGCATGGGACATCAAACATCTAAGCAAATAGAAAATAAAATAAATTCATGACCCATCTAATAAAATGATAACTAATTTTTTCAAATCATAATTCTATTTTAATTAGTGCAAAAGTCAAATAGAAAATAAAATAAATTCACCCATGTATGAAGTTTTGTAATTGGAAATACATCACATATCCTCCGTGTTGTTCTAATAATGCAATTTGATTGTGCCAGGGGTCTAGCTTCTCATGATAAAAATATACTCAAAAATATATTTAATAGCTCAAATGGTGTTTTTATTGAAGAAAACTAATAATACAATGAATTCGCAATGTTGTAGAGCCGTTACAAAACTATTACAATGACTGTTTAGAAAACAATTATTTTGTTCTGTCGCAGAAAACTGTCGTTCATGGAAGAAACAGTGACAGTTCTAAACAACAGACTACAAGTGTAATCTGTTCTTCTTCTTCTTCTCTGCAGCAGCTGAGAAGTTGCTCTGCAACTCTCGATTCTTGTCCCCTAACTCTCGATCACTATTACTTGCATATCCCTTTGCTATTTATACCTCTCTGCAGCAATAAAATCACCGAAATAACTCCACTCTAATCCTCATTAATGCTGCCATCCACGGGAATATTTTCTTCCCTTTTTCTTCTCCTACACGTATCTGTTGTAGTCATCCTTTGTCCAAAAACTCTTCCACACATCCCAACATGTGTCAAACACGCTCAGGTCACATGAAATATTCCCAAACATAACCAGAAATCCCGTAATATCTTCAAGAAAATAATATCTTCCCTGTTTTACTTCAAACCGTGTAAACAACCCAATATTTTCAATTCTAACGCCATTACCACTCATGTTTAGTCAAAACATGATATTCTAAGTCAATCCAAGCGATTTAATCTCGCGAAAATTCCCTGAAATCTTTCACAAATATTCTCGGACCTGTAACTCCCTATTTTGCTTTATCTCGACAATCTAGACAATTCTAACCGAAAGGAAGACCCATATCATGCATGTTACACTCAACTGAGTCATCGCAGAGAAATTCAACCATTTAGAATCACTAAAACTCAACTGATTATCGAACCCTAATTATGTTCGTAAACTGCACAAATTCCCGCCAAAACTATTTTCTATATTTTGCTTCAAATCGATCACTCTAGCAAAATTCGATCCAATTCAAAGATGTTACCAAGCCTGTTTAACCAAATGGAAGATACCCGTTCGATTTCAGGCATTAAGTCTCACTCGAACACCTCCAAAAGGCAAACCCTAATTCTGCTACATTTTTCCCGCCAAAATTTGAATATTTAAAAGGAAAAAGATGACCTCCCCCTTATCCTGTTCGGGTGCCCCTTTAGCACTTGCCTTATGGGATGTGAACAGTAAGGAAGGTGTCCCTTATCCGTTAAGGTGTTCCTTAGTACTTGAGGTGTCCCTTAAACAACATTGAGTGTCCGAATAACATGTGTCCTTCGGGGTATAAAAACCACTTTTGGAGCAACTTTCTCCACAAGAGCTTTATTTCACAAAAACACCTACAAACAAGTTTATTAGTGATAAAATGAGTCTCAGCTAATGTATTTATGGGTGAAAATGCGTCGCACTTTCGTGCTCATCAAAAATTGATAGAATCCGGAGATACCTATATAATAAACCGAAATCGCACGGCGCCTACAATGTAGACAAAGGCAAGTACGGGTCGTTCCCATGAAGAGCGGTGGAAATACCGTAATCAATTTCTAATAAATTAACCAAGAATGATGTTTTTGGATTTTAAAAATTATAAAAACAAAGAAAATAAATTAAACTAATAAAATGAGACCAATGGAAAGGTCGGTAACCAGGGTTTATAGTATCCACCACTATTTCTATTCAATTACTGAAAATGAAACATAATTCATGAATTATTTATTGTCCGTTCTATTGACATCACCTATTATATGAATTAGATCCGCAAATATCACTGGGACACCTTAAGCATGACACATCAAAAGACTAAACCAAAGCATGCACCATCAAATTGTGTTAGCGAGGAAATTATACGAAACTAAATATGGATTCATAAATAATATCCGGCTATGCTTCAAAAAAAAAATGCCCGGCTATTCTAACCCAAGCATGAAATATCAAATAAGTAGACAAATATATTTTCGATCCTAACAATAATGCACAAAGGTTATACGAAACCGGTGAAGCAACAACTCATATTATCATTAAATCAATATATAAAATCATGGAATTATTTATTCAAATCAAAATAGCCTCAAAACCATAAATATTTTCCAATCAAAGTGGTCTAATGCTCAGGAGTGGTTTCAACACAAACCCTAGTTATAAAGTTTAGCAACTCATAAATATGGATTTCTCAAAACCCACAAAAACAATTACAAGAAAAATAGAGAAAAGAGTAAATCTTTGTCACCGAATCGTCGCTTTTCCCTTTGTTCTTCCGTTCTTGCCTTCACGTCTGTCCAAAACTGTTGCTCTGCGGCCTCCAAAACTCGAAAAAATGAAAACCCTACCCTCTCTGTTCGGCCGTCTAGCCCCCGCTCACTTATTCCATCTCTTTCTCTTCATCTATATAGTTGCTGCGAAGAAATCCTCCAAAGACCCAGGTGAATTTCCAAGGCACGGTCCAATCTTCTAACTGGAATGTACGAAATTGCCAAAGGCCCGCCCAATTCAAACACTGATACCAACTTCTAAACTCAGAGCATTACTGCCACTCTGTGCGTCACATGATCCTGCCTGGTCAAATATTTTCTTGCACCGATTGCAAAGCTAACCGATAAGCATATACATCCATCTCCACTCGGTTTACACAGATAAAACACCACTTAGAATTCGTCTTCAGTTAACAACAAGGAATCGCATCGCCAACTTATATTTCCTGGCCATCTAAACCTTTCTTACCAGTATTCTCTCCTGCTGACACAAACAACCAACAAATAACTTCCAGTCTATTATCTTTTCCCATCTACATGAACCTGATGCCGCTGACGTCAAACTCTTGACACCTTCCTTTTCAAATCGATTGCACAACCCATGATAAACCATCCCACGACAAATCCAGCCAATTGCACATCTTCCTTTGTTGCCTGGAGTCTCAACTCTACTCTCGGTCCTAGCTTTTGCTGCAACAAAAAGCTCATGAATCTGTAATGTATCACTGCTCAGAACAAACTCAAAACGCATCTAGTTATCATCTGCAACCATTCTCCAAACAGCCCATCAAAACCCATTCACATCCCTGCCTTAGTTAAAAAAACACCAGCAAATTCGATCGTGCCTCATCAGCTCCTAGCTATTTTGAATTCGAAAACCGCTTTCAACCCATCGTTTGCAGCCATGAAACCAATTCAGCTAACAACTTTCTTCGTCGACTGCAACAGCTAGACTATCGACTGCAATTTTGTTGCCTCATCGACTGCACAACACCGCCAGTTCGATCTATCTTATTGTCGTCTAACTTCAGCTCCTTCCCAGACCACTTCATCACTACTGGTTACATCCTTCAACAACCACCAACACCGTTGGAACAGTAAGTAAACACACATCTCTTCGCCGTTAGAGAGTACCCATCAAACTGTTGAGACAACATCTTAACAATAATAGTTCCGATACTTCCATATTGGCAGCAAGCCAAACTCAGACCATCACCATTACTCTCGGCAAACCAAACCCGATATTTCGCACTGCCTTAACTACCTGCAATTGTGTCACCTGAAGCACACCAGTGGCCCTTAGAAATTACGGTGACGAATCAGCAGACCTCCCTCATCTCCTATTCCAACAAAAACAACCACCATTATTTTCTTCCACTCGAGCCTTCATCACCAAACTCGATCGCAACCGACTTGTAGCATTCAGTCAAAACTCAGCTAGCACCTTTCTTGCCATCTTCCATGTTAACCCCCACTGCCAACTGCAATTCACGACTAACATCTGTAGACATCCACCAGCTTGCATAAGAAATAAAAATGTCTTTTGTGTTTGGTAGAGAACATAAGATGCTGATGAAGAAATGTGGAGGAGAAATGGACAACTGTCCAAGCCAGCTTCATCCACAAAAGAACACCACTTTCGCACCCTATTGCAGCACTGCTTGAACTTCAATTGGATCAGCACTCGGCCCACTTTAGTGTATCATATGGGTGCTGCTGCAAAAACAAATGACAGCCAAGTTAACTCCTTTGGTTCCATGAGCAACGACTGGCAAATGCTCTTTAGCTCCTTATTTAGCCTTATATCCTTTCGGTAATCGGATTCGCTCGTACTTTCTACAAAAGCACTAAAATAGTGTTGTTAGCCCAAATATTGAGTCCCAGCTAATATAAATATGGGTATAAAATGTAGCACTTACGTGCTTATCAAGACACTTTGAAAGTTCATGACCTTTGAGAAAACAATAAGAGCATGTCAACTTGGAAAATAATTCAAACGCCCGAGAGGAACCTGAAATCAGAAAAAGAGTTTCCAGTAGAAACAAGTAGATCAATTTTTTCTTCCAGATCGGTTGAAATTTCTTATGAAAGAATATCAAGATTGATGTATGCATTGCTACAATTATCAAAATCAATATTTTCACAAAGAAGTGCAACACTTGACTTTTCGTCTTCATTAGAATCATAGTTGTCAAATATTTCATCAAAAGTTGCAGCTAGACCTTTGTTCCCAGTGTATTTTTTATTATTTGGACACTCATTTGCAAAATGGCCAAAACCTTACACTTAAATCAGTGAGGCATGTCCTCGTCATTATCCCTGTTTTTTAGGATGAACACAGTTATGAGGTTTAACTGATGACCTGGGTTTATCTCTTGAGAACCGTTTACTTCTCTTCAAAAGAAGATCCCTAAACTGTCTTGTGATCAAGGAAACTAACTTGTCAAGATCTTTATTTGTTAAATCACCCTCAGAAAGATCATCTTCAGATATGCAAACACTTTTACTTTTGTCAAGTAATTTATTATTTTTTTGTGCTTTGAAAGCAACATCCTTTCCGGATTTGGATGTATGCTCATGATCAAAGATCTTTAACTTCCCAATCAGAGTATTTATGGAAAAAGTTGCGAGATTATTTCCTTCAATGATGGCATGATTCTTAGAATCGTATCTAGATGGCAGTGATCTGAGAATTTTCATCACAATGTCCTTTTCAGGAATAGTCTTACCCAATGCAAAGGATGCATTAACAATTTCAGACACTTTATGATTAAACTCATCAAATGACTCTTCATCTTCCATACGAAGGTTTTCCCAATCGGAACATAGGTTTTGATGTCTAGCTTCATTTTCAGAGGTATTCCCTTCAAATACAGTTTCTAATATATCTCAGGCCTAACAACCACACACAATATTTTGATTACCAATCTATATGGACAACTCCGAGTTACTTTCTAAAGAATCAACTAGACAATTAGACTCAATCAATAGAAAATATATCAAGGAGTTATTATCTCAATCTCTCAATTTGATTTACTCAAGAAAATACAATATACGAGTCTTAATCAAAAAGAGATAACTTGGATGGTACCAAAGACTAATATCCAAGTGTCAATCAATTTAAATCAACAACCAATATGGTCGGATATTCTAATTGATTGAACAACGCACAACCTATATTATTTCAATTATATAACAAAATATAATGCGGAAAATAAATAACACAGATACCAAAATTTTGTTAACGAGGAAACCGCAAATGCAAAAAAAAACCCGGGACCTAGTCCATATTAAACATACAATGTATTAATCCGCTACAGACACCAGCCTACTCCAAATTAACTTTGGTCTGGACTGTAGTTGAACCCCCAATCAATCTTACACTGATCCAAGGTATAGTTATGCTCCTACGCCTCTGATCCCAGCAAGATACTGCGCACTTGATTCCCTTAGTTGATCTCACCCATAACCAAGAGTTGCTACGACCAAAAGTCGAAGACTTTAATAAACGAATCTATCTCACATATAAAAGTCTACAAGATAGATAAATTCGTATCCCATGAATAAACCTATAAGTTTTGTTCTGTATTTTGATAAATCAAGGTGAATAGGAACCAATCAATAAAACTAGACTTATTTTCCCGAAGAACAGCTCAGTCTTATCAATCACCTCACAATAGTCTTAATCGACGCAGCGAAAAAAGATATTGTGGAAACACAAATGATGAGACGAAGATGTTTGCGATTTCTTTTTTATCTTTCCTATCGGAGATAGAAATCTCAAGCCAATTATTATAATTGTACTCGTACGATAGAAATAGAAATATCAGATCACACAACTACAAGAAAAGTAGTATCGGTCTGGCTTCACAATCCCAATGAAGTCTTTAAGTCGTTAACCTGGTTTTAGAAGAAGAAAACCAAAGGTTAAAGGAGAATCGACTCTAGCTTAGCACAACTAGTATCACACAGAATATGTGGGGATTAGGTTTCCCAGTTGATAGAGTTCTCCCTTATATAGTCTTCAAATCAGGGTTTGCAATCAATGTTAGCTTAGTAACAAAGCATTCAATATTCACCGTTAGATGAAAACCTGATTAGATTCAAGCTAATATTTATCAACCGTTAGATCGAAAACATAGCTTGTTACACACACATAAAATGCACGTTTTTAGGGTTGTGAAAACCGTACCCAAACTTGTACATTAGTTGGTTCAACAATAGTTAACCAAATGGTTAGCCAAATGATAACTTTCATATCAACCATATTCTTCTTCACCATAACTAGTCCAAATGACTCAAATGAACTAGTTACCACAACAATGCTTATATTCTACAATGGTTATATTGTCTAAACTCTCATTTCAATCATTGAAACATTCTCAGAGGGCATTATATAGCTGTTATTCACAACCTATTTTTCGTCAGAGAGATTTCCAAAATGACTGAAACATAACATGACTTTTGTTACTAGGTAAAGATGAACTTGTCTAAGGCAAAGGCTTTACCAACACATATTTCGAGAAATAGATAAGCAAGATATACTCAGTAAGAAATATCACATGTGTATAATCTTAGTCCATATAGTAATATGACTTTTGTCTCAAGATAGGAGATATAGTAGATAGACTTTTGAGTGATATATAAGTTCAAGTCTCCACATACCTTTTAGTCGATGAAGATCCACTGGTTCCTTGAGTAGTCCTTCGTCTCGTATGATGATCACCATGGAGTTCTTGAGCTCAACTACACTTTCTATCATAGTCCGAGACCTTAGCTATAGTATACTAGAAATCAAGACTTTATAGTTTTGATCACTAACATTGACAAACATGCTTGAGATAGTAACACATGCTAGTTCGACCGATCAATGCTCTAACAATATCCCCCTTTGTCAATTTTAGTGGCAAAACTATTAATACATATGGAATACAAAAAATATATAAATAAACATTGCAGCTCCTATTCCGCATGTCTAATCTTCAACATTACTCGAAATCTTCGTCACTGCCAAGTAGTCCAATGATCCCAAAGGTTGTAAGTTTAGCATCACCGTTGTTGAAAATCCGTAGCTATTACAATGAGAAAAGCATTGGTTCTCAATCATTGTTATACAATGTCATAGTATCATTACACAGCGTCAAAGTCCAATTGCATCACAACTTTAACAACAATACTATGGTGATATTTCACTCCCCCTTAGTCAATACTCCATCTCACATGGAAACCACTCCCCCTTACATAATGATCCGAAAACCATATGTATTTGTAGTATGAACTACATATTAATTCTCCCCCTTTTTGTCAATAAAATTGGCAAAGGTACAAGAACGGGATCCTAATGAAATTTTCGTAAGAGACATTTCATAATTTCATGACCAAAGGTAGATGTATATCATATTGTTTAGAAGCAATCATAAAGCCTAAGATAAATGCATTCATCAAGGAGTTTATAAAGATACAAGATAACCCCTCTAATATTCCACATCCGCACTCCCCACAAAGAGTTGGCAATTAATCACAAGTTCAAAAGAACTCCCCCCCATAATATGTCATTCCCAAGGGAACAACAAGAGCGACCTTAATAATTTCAAAAAGAAAAGAAGGATTTTGAACAAAAACACACTACATAAAATCAATCTATGTGAAACACAAACATGGCGTAAACCTACTAAAGTTCCAACTCAATTGCCCAAAACATTCGAGATAAGCACAGGGGCAAGAGTTACGAAAAATTTAATGAACTGAAATAACACCAACAGACTGTCGTAAGTGCTGAAAAGTGGCAGTGTCTAATGGTTTGATGAGAATGTCATCCAATTGTTGTTCAGAAGGCACAAATTCCATATTGATGATACCATTCTCTTAAAGATCTCGAATAAAATGGTACCTTATGTCAATGTGCTTTGTTCTTGAGTCCTCAACGGGATTCTCAGTAATTCAAATCACACCGGAGTTATGACAAAAGATCTTCATTATTCCAGTATCAACTCCATAGTCAGCTAGCATTTGTTTCATCCATAGAAGTTGAGTACAACATGACCCAGTAGAAATGTACTCTGCTTCACATGTGGACAAGGATTGTGAATTTTGTTTTTTGTTATGCCAAGCAACAAGTTTCAGTCCTACATAGTAGAAACCCCCTGATGTACTTTTTCTGTCTTCTACACATCCTGCCCAATTAGCATCAGAATAAGCGGAAAGGTCCGTGTTTGTATCAAAAGTGTAGGATAGACCATACCCAACAGTGTGATTAACATATCTTATGATCCTTTTTGCAGTTGCAAGATGAGATTCCTTTGGATCAGCCTGAAATCTAGCACAACAAATAACACTAAAAGAGATATCAGGTTTAGTAGCTGTTAGATATAAAAGGCTTCCAATAATATATCGATACAATTTTTGATCTAGTTTTACTCCTTTCTCATCTCTATGTATTTTACCAGTAGTAGGCATAGGTGTCAATTTTGGAGAAGACTTATCCAAGCCGAATCTTGTAACAAGATCCCTTGCATACTTTTCTTGGGATAAGTAGATTCCATCCTTATGTTGTTGAATTTGCAATCCTAGAAAGAATTTCAATTCACCAACATTGCTCATTTCAAATTCTCTAGCAAGTGAAACTTGAAAATCCTTTGCTAGCTTCTCAGAAGTATATCCATAGATGATATCATCTACATAGACTTGAAAAATGACAATGTTTTTCCCACTCCATTTGGTAAATAAGGTCTTATCAGTTCCACCTCTTGATAAAACTTTCCTAATAAGAGAAGTGGTAAGTTTTTCAAACCAGGCTCTGGGTACTTGTTTTAATCCATATAAATCCTTTTTGAGTTTGAGAACATGATCTAGAAAATCACGGTTTTCAAACCCTTTTGGTTGAGCAACATAGACTTCTTCTTTTAAAATCCCGTTTAGAAACGCAGATTTTACATCCATCTGGAAAAGTTTAACTTTGAGAAAACAAGCATGAGATAATAAGAGTTTAATGGACTGAAGGCGTACCACAGATGCAAAGGTTTCATCAAAATCGATACCTTCAATTTGTGAATATCCTTGAGCGACAAGTCTGGCTTTATTTCTAACAAATGTTCCAAATTCATTAGACTTGTTCTTAAATATCCATTTGGTTCCAACAATATTAACATTGGAGGGACAAGGTACGAGTTACCATACGTATTACCTTTGAAATTGATTTAACTCTTCATGCATATCATTCACCCAAGAAGGATCGCTAAGAGCTTCATCAATATTTCTTGGTTCTACAAGAGACAAATAACAACCAAAATTGCAAATATTTTGAAGTTGTCCTCTTGTTCTAGATGTAGAATCTCTTCCTCCAATAATACTGTTTGGATCATGATTCCTTTGAACCTAGAGGTGTCGTGGAGGAACACGTTCCTGTTTTTCAGGAGCGGCTTGATCAGAGTTCTTCTCCTCGTCACTAGAAATATCAGGATCAGTATCAGTTGGGATAACTTCAACTGATTCAGGTATTTCTTTGACTTTCTCAATTGTCTCCGATGGAGGCAATTCAGCATGAGAATTGCCATGATGAAAATTACTAATATCATCGATGATAACATTTGCAGATTCCATCATGACTTGGGTTCTGAGATTGAATACTCGGAAACCACGATTATCAGAAGCATAGCCAAGGAAGATACCTTCATCACTTTTGGTATCAAATTTTCCTCTATGTTCTCGATCTTTTAGAATGTAACACTTGCTACCAAACACTCTAAGATAGTGCAAGTTTGGTTTTCTACCGTACCATAACTCATAAGGAATGTCGAGGGTTTTAGGCCGTAAGTAGACACGGTTGATCAAATAGCATGTTGTAAAGACAGCTTCTCCCTAAAATCTTAACGGTAAGTTTTTTTTGTGGAGCATTACCCTGGCCATTTCCTGAATATTTATGTTCTTTCTTTCTGCAACTCCATTAGCTTGAGGAGTAATGTATAGAGAATATTTTTGAATAATTCCCAATTCGTCACAAAATTCAAACACCTTAGTGTCCTTGAATTCAGTTCCACGGTCGCTTCTAATTTATAGAATAAAGGATTTTTCAATTGACTTTAAATTTACATAACCCAAAATTTTGTTTACAATATTCATTCTATATATGTTGATGTTTATAAATGGATGGGTAACCTAGTTAATTTGTGTCCGATTGTAGGCATTGAAAAATAGGGGAAATGACTAAAATATCACCGAAATGTATCACAAGACTCCGGATTTCCTCAAAGAAATCATACGTAGATTCAGCTGCTAAAATATCACCAAGTACTTCTTTTTGACTTAAGCCCATATACCTGCATAATAACCAATTTGATGTTTCAGTACTGAGGTTACAAAAAAGACTAAAGTCTAGATTTTGTATAATGATCAAAACCATGAAAAACAAATATCAAGAAATTAACTCTGCTATAAGTGAACTAAATGGAGAATGTAAAGCAAAAACAAGTGATTTTCTTTAGTTTGATGAATAAAGCAATAAGAAGAGAGGCGACCTTGTTCATTGGAGAGCAATTACAAAGTGCTGATCAATAATTGCATCACCAATTGTTCTGGATTCTATTAACAATAATCTTGAATTCTCCAAGAGTTTCATTCATATGAGATAGGAATGCAACCAAAGTGAATATGGTGTAATTATCTACCATAACCAAAGTATACTTCTTACCAGCAACAGTGGGTTGTTGAATTGGTCTGAAGAGATACATATGAATTAAATCAAGTGGAGCTTTAGTGAGAATATCTCGAGATGATTTATGGTGAACTTTTGTTTGTTTACCCTTTTGACAGGCACCACATACACCTTCAATCTTTGCATTGATTTTTGGAACACCTTTAACAAGTTCTTTGTTAATGATCTTAGTTAGAAGGCGATAATTGATGTGACCAAAACGTTCATGCCAAAGATATGTAGATTCCACCTTAGTCAAATTGCAAAAATTTCTAAACTGAGTATCAAGAAGATAACAGTTATTTTTACCACGAGTTCCTTGAAAATTTACTTTCCCAGTTTTGTCTACAATGTCACATCCATTTGCATTGAAGAAAACTCAATGGCCTTTGTCACAAATTTGACTAATAGAAAGAAGATTTGCAGTCATACCTTTTACGTAGTCTACATCATGGGTTTCAGGTACGCCAGGTAATTTGATCGTTCCCTTCTTACTTATGTAGCAACATCTTCCATCTCCGAATGTTACTGGACCACCTTCATAGTCATCTGAAGAAACAAACCAAGTAAGGTCACCTGTCATATGTCTGCTACATCCATTGTCAAGGAACTATTGAAAGGGTAATGTTGATTTTAAAGCAAATGCTCCCATACTATTAGTACTATTCTATTTGGAATTTCCTAATAGTTATGTATGTCTTTTTAGAGACACAATGAGTTGTTTAGTTTTCTTATAAAGATCACTTGCAACTTTTAATCTCTTTTGGAAAGACACACACTTATGTTGATAGTGATTATAGGAATCACAAAACAAACATGGGCCACCTTTTGATTAGGTAGAACAGTTCTGAGTCATATCAGTTTTCACAACCTTCAAACGTTGTTTATCATCTGATGTATGACGGTTCCTTAGAGAGGAACTACTATAGTTACCCATATCCATTAAGGAACTTAAATTGGGTTTCAAATCCTTTAGAATTGCAATTTCTGCAACAAGATCAGAGTTGATCCGGATTTGTTCATCCAACCTTTTCTGAAGAATAACCAGTTTATCAGAACTTTTTCTACTATTGGTTTTTAATCCTGGTGAAGCATTATAAGAGACTTTATCGTCCATAGAGTCAGATCGCTACAAACACAGACTTGTAAGGTCTTGAACGTGTTTTCCTTCTCTGATACCAATTGAAAAAGCAGGGGTCTAACAACCACACCCAATATTTCGATTAGAAATCTGTATGGACAACTTTGAGTTACTTTCTAGAGAATCAACTAGACAGTTAGACTCAATCAATAGAAAATATTTCAAGGAGTTATTATCTCAATATCTCAATTTTATTTACTCAAGAAAATACAATATGCGAGTCTTAATCAAAGAGAGATAACTTGGATGGTACCAAAGACCAATATCCAAGTGTCAATCAATTTAAATCAACAACCAATATGGTCGGATATTCTAATTGATTGAACAACGCACAACCTGTATTATTTCAATTATATAACAAAATATAATGCGGAAAAGAAATAACACAGACACCAGAATTTTGTTAACGAGGAAACCGAAAATGCAGAAAAACCCCGGGACCTAGTCCAGATTAAACATACACTGTATTAAGCCGCTACAGACACTAGCCTACTCCAAATTAACTTCGTTCTTGATTGTAGTTAAACCCCAATCAATCTCACACTGATCCAAGGTACGGTTATGCTCCTACGCCTCTGATCTTAGAAGGATGATGCGCACTTGATTCCCTTAGTTGATCTCACCCACAACCAAGAGTTATTACGATCCAAAGTCGAAGACTTTAATAAACGAATCTGTCTCACACAGAAAAGTCTACAAGATAGATAAATTCGTCTCCCACGAATAAACTTATGAGTTTTGTTCCATCTTTTGATAAATCAAGGTGAACAGGAACCAATCAAAAAAACCAGATTTATATTCCTGAAGAACAACTCAGTTTTATCAATCACCTCACAATAGTCTTAATCGACGCAGCGAAAAAAGATATTATGGAATCACAAACGATGAGACGAAAATGTTTGTGATTACTTTTATATCTTGCCTATCAGAGATAAAAATCTCAAGACAATTATTACAATTGTATTCATATGATAGAAACGGAAAGATCAGATCACACAACTACAAGAAAATTAGTATCGGTCTGGGTTCACAATCCCAATGAAGTCTTTAAGTCGTTAACCTGGTTTTAGAAGAAGAAAACCAAAGGTTAAAGGAGAATCGACTCTAGATTAGCACAACTATTATCACACAGAATGTGTGGGGATTAGGTTTCCCAGTTTCTAGAGTTCTCCCTTACATAGTCTTCAAATCAGGGTTTGCAATCAATATTAGCTAAGTAACAAAGCATTCAATATTCACCGTTAGATGAAAACATGATTAGATTCAAGCTAATATTTATCAATCGTTAGATCGAAAACATAGCTTGTTACACACACATGAAATGCACGTTTGTAGGCTTGTGAAAACCGTACCCAAACTTGTACATTAGTTGGTTCAACAATAGTTAACCAAATGGTTAGCCAAATGATAACTTTCATATCAACCATATTCTTCTTCACCATAACTAGTCCAAATGACTCAAATGAACTAGCTAGAGAGTTGTTCAATTGCTATGAGATCTCATGAACTACACAAGACACAATCGAATCAAAAACGATGTGATTCACACGAATCGATTCATGAACTATAAAGCCACAGTTTGAAATAGTATTCCTTAGTTTATTATGATAAGTTCACAAACATCGTTTTTAGACATAACCTACTCAAGTTCACACACTGAGTTCGCGGACTTAAGTTCCCAGACGGAGTTCACAAACTCCAGCATAAATTCTCGGGTTCGAGAACTACGCCAGTTCGCGGACTGGGTTTGCGGACTAAGCTTGTATGCTGAGTTCGCGGGCTGAACTCACGCACTACTCCGGTTTCACTTGATCAACAAAGTTCGCAAACTTCGGTTCAAGCAATAAGGACTTATACATATATGTCTTACCACAACAATACTTATATCCTCCAATGGTTATATTGCCTAAACTCTCATTTCAATCATTGAAACATTCTCAGAGGGAGTTATATAGTTGTTATTAACAAATTATTTTTCGTCGGAGCGATTTCCAAAATGATTGAAACATAACATGAATCTTATCACTAGGTAAAGATGAACTTAGCTAAGGAAAAAGCTTTACCAACACATATTTCGAGAAATAGATAAGCGAGATATACTCAGCTCGAAATATCACATGTGTATAATCTTAGTCTATATAGTAATACGACTTTTATCTCAAGATATGAGATAGAGTAGATAGACTTTTGAGTGATAGATAAGTTCAAGTCTCCACATACCTTGTAGTTGATGAAGATCCATTGTTTCCTTGAGTAGTCCTTCGTCTTGTATGATGATCTCCATGGAGTTCTTGAGCTCAACTATACTTTCTATCCTAGTCCGAGACCTTAACTATAGTAGACTAGAAATCAAGACTTTATAGTTTTGATCACTAACATTGACAAACATGCTTGAGATAGCAACGCATGCGAGTTCGACCGAGAAATTCTCTAACAACATGATGCTGAAGATCTGGGGTAATGGCATGTATGATAGCATTTAAGCCGTCAGAATTTTTCCTCGCAGCAAGGATTTCTTCTGGACTATATGTACCAATATCCTTAGGTATATATACATCGCCTTCTGTATTAACCGGAGAATCTTAGCCATTAACAACATGTACCCATGTTTGAAAATCACGAGCTTGAAGAAAAGCACGCATAGCGATTTTCCACCATGAGTAGTTTGAGCCATCGAAGACTATAGTACGTTTATGGAGATATAATTTTTGTCCATATAGTCATATCGCTACAAACACATACTTATGACGTCTTAAACGTGTTTGCCTACTCAAATATCAATTGAAAAAGCGAGGGTCTAACAACCTCACCCAACTTTTCGCTTAGCAATCTGTATGGACTAACTCCAATATACTTTTAAGAGAATCAACTAGACTGTTAGACTTAATCTTAAGAAAAGTATATCAATGAGTTATATCTCAATTCAATCCGCAATCAAACAAATAAGAATTTGCGATCCTGATTGAATACAAGAGAAATAACTTGAACGGTACCAAAGACTAATGTTCAAGGATCAATCTATTTCAATCAACAACTAAAGGTTGGATTTACCAATTGGTCGATTCAAATGCACAACCTGTGATATTTCAATTATATAACAAAATATAATACGGAAAAGAAATAACACAGACACCAGAAGTTTTGCTAATGAGGAAACCGAAAATGCAAAAAAAATCCCGGGACCTAGTCCAGATTTGAACACACACTGTATTAAGCCACTACAGACACTAGCCTACTACAAAGATAACTTCGGTCTGGACTGTAGTTGAACCCTAATCAATATGACACTGATTCAAGGTACAGTTGCGTTCCTTACGTCTCTGATCCCAGCATGATACTACACACTTAATTTCCTTAGCTGATCTCACCCACAACCAAGAGTTGCTACGACCCAAAGTCGAAGACTTGATAAACAAATTTATATCATACAAAAAAGTTTATTGAATAGATAAATCTGTCTCCTACAGATATACCTACGAGTTTTTGTTCCGTCTTTTGATAAATCAAGGTGAACAGGGACCAATTGATAACCCATACTTATATTCCCGATGAACATCCTATAATTATCAATCACCTCACAATAATCTTAATCGATTAACGAAATAAGAGATTGTGGAATCGCAAACGATGAGACAAAGGTGTTTGTGACTACTTTTCTATCTTGCCTATCGGAGACATAAATATCAAGCCAATCTTACGATTTCACTCAATCACGGTAGAAACAACAAGATCAGATCACGCAACTACAGTGAAAATAGTTGGGGATGGCTTCAAAATCCCAATGAAGTCTTTAAGTCGTTCACCTACATGGTTTCGTGAAAAACCTAAGGTTAAGGGAGAATCGTCGCTTGCTTATACAACTAGTATCACACATGAGGTGCGGGGATTAGGTTTCCCAATTGCTAGAGTTCTTCTTTATATAGTCTTCAAATCAGTGTTTGCAATCTAAGTTACCTTGATAACAAAGCATTCAATATTCACCGACAGTCCCCTACTCCTTTGTCGACCAATCAAGTCGTTTTAAACCTGCCACACTCCCATGAGTTGTGGCTGGGCCTATACTTGCTGTCCTTATTCCCCAACCAATCAGGTCGCATTAAACCTGCCACGATCACCAAAAGGGTGGCCACGCCCGTGCTTGGCCGACCCCCTACTTTTATTGACCAATCAGGTTTCTCCAAACTTGCCACAGCTTTAAAAGAGGTGGAAATTGTGTCAAGAGGTCGTTATACTAAATTGGCTTCCCAAAAATCGTTCCAACATACTAACGACATGCTAAACATGCCAAAACGAGCATGCCACGTGGACATGCCAAACGGGCATGCCAAGTACACATGCCAAGCGTGCTACTTACCGCGACAGTATGCCGAAACTTTCCAACCCACTCTCCGTTCGTGACCAGCATTATAACAGACTTCAATTTGGATATCCTAAACCCTAGGTGCGTCCATGCTCTAGTGGCGGTGGATGAAACCCTAATTTCTAATCGTGGAACAAAATTATGCCACCTCGGGCCCACAAATCTTGCGGGCTTAGGAAACCCTAAAAAAGGCGCCACACCATAGCCACTCGTGGAAATATTAGCTCATGTGGTCGTTTCTACATGGTGGCCTGCCTATGGCTCCTCCGCCATGACTCTGGTATCGTTTGTATAAAATGCCATGCCACGACCACCTACCGCATGCTGCATGCCATATGTGCTAATTAGGGTTTCGGCATGCCAAACTCTAATTTAGGCAAAGTTGCTACGCCAACCGAGCCAAAATAATGTTCTACAGAGCATTAGGATTGACGTGGCTATTAAAAATGATGTTTCCATACCACATTTGAGTCTAACACCAATGTGCCAAAATTTAGTGTCCATGGCTACGCCAAGCGCTACTTGCACCATCGTGTCGCTAGCATGCATGAACTATGCCAGCCATGCCGCAGTGCCACTGGCATGCGCTAAAGGAACCATTGTACCATTATCAGGCGCCAACAAGATGTGGCCATAATCAACGACCACCCTTCCTTATGAGATACAATCTCGACCATCCAAGTTCGCCACCGAAATGAAAGACTTGTGGCAAGTTTTAGGCGACCAGGAGAGATGAGCCTAAATCTAGTGGCTATGGATATGCCAGGCGCCACTTGTACCACTGTGCCACTGGCATGCACGAACTATGCCAACCATGCCACAGTGCCACTGGCATACGCTAAAATGCCATTATGCCATTTCCAGGCATCAACATGGTGTGGCCATCGACCTTCCTCATGAGATATAATCTCGGCCTTCCAAGTTCGCTACCGAACTGACAGGCCTGTGGCAAATTTTAGGCGACCAGCCAAGATGAGCCTAATAGCATCACATGTTATTTTCCTGCGGCAAGTCTCTTGACTTTTACTTGCCACACGTAGCAAACGGTTACATGTTTTCCACGAAAACGCTCGAGACATCAAACATGTCACAAACTGGGGGATACTCATCAGGGTATTGGTCTGGCGGTTTATAGTGTGCGGCGTGCAATACGCCTGTTACAATAAAGTGTCATGAAGCGGGACGGTTAATAGTGGAAAGAAGTAATGGGTGTAAACGGATCCACTTCCTTCATCATGTAAGCACGGTTTCCGATGGTTACACACTCTTCCATCACTCAATCGTTCCCACTTCCTACGAGACCAGGGTACGTTTTATTATGACTTGTATAAATATGTCTCACATATTTCCACCAGGCAACAAGTTTTGGTCAGAGAACAACACAGTATCCAGAAATCACCAAAGAACTGATAGTTCCCACTGCAAGTCAGTTCCAAATTCTGATACAAGTCATAAAACAACCACACCTTCAGAATTAACCATTCTGGTCTCAACACCTTTTTCGCTTCCCTCCCTAAGACCAACCCTTCTCCTTCACTTTGTGATCGAAGCAAGCCTGGAATGACCATTTCTTGGTTTAGGCCAGGATTGTACAGATTGATATCTCGAATCAAAAGTACTCCCGTGCAGTACATTGTTTAGGGTTTAGATTCGTTTCTCATATGCACACCCAATTTTACCAAAATCAGCAGAAACAGTTTTCACCCACAAACACCAACTTAGCTTGTTATACACAAATGAAATGTAACTTCATTTAGGTTTGAGTAACCGTACCTAAACGTGTACACTTAGTTGGTTCAACAATAGTTAACCAATGGTTAGCCATATGAGCACTTTCATATCAACCTTATTTGTATTTACCATAACTAGTTCAAATGACTCAAATGAACTAATTAGAGAGTTGTTCAATTTCTTAGATCTCATAGAAGTATACAATACACAATTGAAGCAAAATCGATTTTGATTCACTCGAATCAATTCATGAACATTATAGCCACGATTTACAAAGATTGCATTCCTTATTATATAAATATTTTAGATCATGAACAAACCGATTTTAGAAAGAAACCTACTTAAGGATGCATACGGGTATGTGTACTTAAGTAACCGGATTGATTTTTTTTTTTCACTTCCAAATTCCATCAGAAATTCACGGACGTGAAACTTCCGCCAGTATGCGTATGGGTACGCATACTTACCCGGATTTCCAACAACCGCCAGTACGTTTACGGGAACGCATACTTTGGGTTCCCAGTTTTGGACTTTTACACAAATGTGAGAACACACTATGTTTATATCCAAACATGGTTACTTGTTCTAAACTCTCATTTCAATCATTGAAACTTTCTTAGAGGGTGTTAAAATAGGTTTTATTCACAAACTATTTTCATCAAAGCGATTTCAAGTTATTGAAATAATATGACTTTCATTACGATTAAAGATGAACTTGGCTAAAGCGAAAGCTTACCAAAATATATTTCGAGAAATAAATAAGCAAGATAAACTCGGCTCGAAATAACAAATGTGTATAATTGAAGTCTATATATCAATACGACTTTTGTCTCGAATATGAGATAAAATAGATAGACTTTTGAGTGATAGATAAGTTCAAGTCTCCACGTACCTTTTTTGATGAAGTTCCACAAGTTCCCTTGAGTAGTTCTTCGTCTTCATTCGATGAACGCCGTGGAGTCTAAGGCTCGACTACACTGACTATCATAATCCGAGACATAGCTATAAGTAGACTAGAAATCAAGACTTATAGTTTTGGCAACTAAACTTCTTCAACACCGTGGAGATATAGCCATTGACAAAAATTCATCAGGACATGGAATTTCGCCTGTTACATAGCCAAGAACATGAAACTTCTTCAACAACGGAATGATTAGAGTCTTCCATGTTAGCCAATTATCTTCTTGAAGTTTAAGAGGTATGATATTTGAGAGTGTGTGAAGAGGAATTGATGTAATGGATGTAGCAGATGCAGAATCTTGAGTTCTTGACATTGTGAAGAAGAAGAAGTTGTAGAGAAGAATCAATAATTGATTGTGAAATTAAAAAGGATCGAGATGGATTGAAAACCCTAATTGGTGTCTGATAACATAGTATATTTCAAAGAAAGGTATATTTCATTAACCAACACAGACAGACAAACCAATGTTTTATACAGACATGACCAATGAAAACAAGACACATAACTAAGATGATACACCAATAGAAACTATACATGTCACAGGGTAAAACAGTGACACACACATGTGTAACTGAAGTGTTAAATAGAAATACTCTTCTACTATTTTTTAGGCGAAGACAAACTAAACCGTTGCAAGAACCAACCATATGATGATAACAAACACAAATATGAAATGTGCACACTGTATCTTACACGGTCTAATATTTTAAGCGTTTTCTTGGAGTAGTTTTGCTGGTGATTCACTTCGTACTCATCTCCATAGTATAGCTGTATTATTGTTCAAAACCAGGTGACAGAGTAAGAACCCCAATCCTCTTATTTTTAGTCAGAAGGAATCCTATTATGGAAAGGAATTTTTATTTTTAGTCATAACGGGCCCTAGCTCAGCTGGTCATCCCCGTTCCCCAAAGTTTCATGCGTTCCAGGAGGTCCCAGGTTCAAGTCCCCAATGGCGTAATATTGCAAGAATTAACATTGAAGGTAGTGTTAGTTTGCCCCCCTTATGACACAATCTCAGCCCTCCCACCCGCTTCGGCTCCCTTGACTAGGTTACCCATGAGGCTCGCTGTTAGGTTAGCACAGCAACCTGTTCAATTAATGTAATAGTATGTTGTTGAGCTTAGCTTGTTAGGCTTCCAACTAGTTAATGTAATGCTCTTTAAAGATTAGGATTTATTAATTATGGGAACTGAGTTACATAATACGAGACAAGGTCAAGTCAAATCTAGAACAACTACAGGAAGGTCAAGCCAGATTTAGACCGACTAGAGTCGGCTAAACACTCTTTACTGTACGAATTTAACCTTTAGTCAGACTTCAATTCGTAAAAACTTAAAAAAGGTCAAAAACATTCTTCATCTTCTCTCGATAGAATATATTTCTTCACCTTAAAATCAAATCAAGATCAATGGAGCGAGTACTTCCTGAAGATATTACACTAAACATATTTTCCAGGGTTCCATTTGAATCTCTATTTGAATGCAGATTAGTATCCAAGCCATGGAATTACTTCATCTCTTGTTTATCCAAGCTTAATCCCTCATCTTCAGATTCAAAGGTTAGCTTCATTTCCCTCAACTTGTTATCAAATCAAACATTCCAGCTTCTTTATATAGATTGTGATCATGAAAATGAACAACAACAACTTAGAATTTCAAAGATTAATCATCCATTCATCAGGAGAGTACATTATCGGTGCACCATGTTTGGTGAAGCTCCGTTCCGGAAGATAAAGTCTGTCATAATTGGTTCATCCAATGGTTTGATTTGTTTAGCTATACCTTCAGATGGTTATTTTGGTGATTTTAATGATCCACTCTATATCTGTAATCCTGTTACTAGAGAGTACATATTCTTACCGATCTGTAGAGATGAAAAATGCTTGAAAGGTAGAAATGTGTTTGGATTTGGTTACAACGACAAGACGAAGGAGTATAAGGTTATTCGAATCTATTATGAATCAGATGAACATACAGAACCAGGAAAAGTTCAGGTGTACACTCTTGGGGCTGGTACTGGGTGGAGAAACAAAGGGGAAATTGCTTATACATTGCAAACGAATAATTCTTATTCACCGGGGATGAATGCGGATGGAGAGGTTTATTGGTTGCACCAAGAGATATCGGAGGAACATTGTGCCCCTGGTATAATGATGGAATCAAACGAAGGTAGAATTGTGGCCTTCAATTTGGCAGATGAGGTATTTCGGTTGCTTCCTACTCCGCCTTATTACATTACCCTAGATGATGGCCAACAATTTGCGGCTTTTC
The DNA here is from genome assembly GCA_023529315.1 of Papaver bracteatum. Taxonomy (NCBI): domain Eukaryota; kingdom Viridiplantae; phylum Streptophyta; class Magnoliopsida; order Ranunculales; family Papaveraceae; genus Papaver; species Papaver bracteatum. The sequence goes on along the minus strand of JAJJWX010004332.1, from coordinate 41,876 downwards.
TTTATCATCAAATCCAGGTTTTAGGAGGCTGCTTGTGTTATGTTCATAAAGAAGGTCATGACACTATTAATATATGGTCATTCAAGAAGAATGACGATACTAGTAGTTGTAGTTTAAATGACAAGGAAGAGGACTCGTCCAATTGGAGATTGGCAGGCACTGTGCATTTGCAACGTGACGATCTTGCACAATTCTTTGACCTCACAGAGAGCGGAGAGATTTTATATTGGGATGATAAGAAAACTGCTTTGAGTTATGACCCCAGAACCGCAAGTATAAAAGAGCTTTCAAATGACGGTACTACTGGTTTGGAAGTTTTTGAAACGATACGTTATCAAAGTAGCTTTGTTTCATTAAAAGCTGTAGGAGAAGAGAATGTCAAGATGTTCGATCGAATCAACTGATTGATTACTGGAGTACTAGAAGATTTGCAATGGGTTTATGATGAGCTTCACCATACAATTTCTCATCAAAGAAAGGGGGCAAACACATTTTGGAGCATATTTTGGGGTCAAAACAGTCATACAATCAAAATAGTTGGTACTTCTAGTACGACTAAACTTATCTTTATTTCTTTATTTACTTTTTACTGTTATGTAGTTAATCCTCGTTGTCATTGGTATAAGTTTACTTTTTGGACTCCTTTAGATTAATCAATTTGTAGCTCTTCTCTTATATGATGTTCGGCAATTCATGAATTATAACTTCATTCATTTTGAATTGGAAACTACTGCTTTTCTTGTTTGTTCACATTTAGAATGTTCAACAATGCGGTTATCCATGTTAATGGGTGGTCCACTAATAGCCTAAATCTGGATTAACATTGCATGTAAGTAGAGATTTTACATGGTACTTATTTCGCACATTCTGCTTCAAAAGCATTTAACAAATGTGGGTTGGTTTTGGGCTAATTCTCAACAGATCAATTTTAGTGTGTTCTGAAGTTATGCTTGACAGGGCTAAGTGTGACCATCTGGAAACTCACACGTAAGGGATGCACAGATCCACATATATCAAGTTGCTCATTGCAAGGGTGTGGGTGTGTTTGTGATTCAGTGTCTTTTTTATGTGCTGGTTTGAATGGTGCAGGGTGTAATTTCTGCACATGGTTTATTATCGAGTAAAGATAATTTGTTGCAAATTTAACTGTGACAAGATCCATTTTTACGGCCGTCCTGGTCAAGGACTTTTAAGCAAGTATCCGCTTCATGATTTTATCTTATATGTGGATTGTGGAGGTTGTGTGCTAACTTTTCTAAGTTTGTCAGCGGATGACTGGTTTATTTACAGCAACAAGCGTTGAATAGTTGTCGTCTTAGATTGGAGTTCTTTACCTCCAGCAAGAATTTTTTTTTTCTAACTTAAATTTTGTAAGTTTTTCACCTTTTTATTTCTTTTTCTATTGGTATAACATGCTTTAACTTCTCATTACTTATCTCTTTGTTTCTGGTATTTAGATTTGCAGCAAATTGAAAAATGAATGAATGATCACAGTTAAGTTTTTCACGTTGATCATTCATTCATTTTTCAATTTGTTTCTGGTATTTAGATTAAAATCGAAATTTTGTTGTTTTTGTTGTGCAGAAAATAGAAATATGCAGCCAGCATTGCCTTTCCAAGGGGTTAGTTACTCTGCCCAAAATTTGTCGAAGAAGGCTCAAAAAGAGTGTATTGCTACCCTAAGTTTTCACTGAGAAATTCAAGTATAAAGAATGACGAATCTGATGTTTGGAAGCTGGACCTTCATGGTTTGCAATGTTTCTGGAGTTGTGCACGCCTGAAAGGAGCATCTTTGAAGGATGGAGACTCAAATCCCACTAAATCGTTCTTTTAACCAAAACCAGAATCTCCTATTGATTCTGTTAGTCGCTTCAATGGATGGAGAGACAGGACGAGCATGGAATAACTTCGCACGCAAAGCCACGAAATGTTTGTATAACTTATAACAGGTATGCTGTATGCAGCTTTTATTTTTACTCTTTACTATATAAATGCCGAGAAGAATGTCTAAGTGGTGGGTGATCGCTTCCAACCCTTGCGTGCACCCATATTTATGTCCGTCAAATATTCTTGTGGCAGAAAGAAAGTACATCCCAGAGGATCCAATTACCACTGTATTACAGAGACATGTTTTTGAACTGCACAAAATAAAATGATCTTTCTTGGCCCCCGGAAGTTCCTTGTGTATATGCCATTTTATACCCTTTTAATTAGTAGACTTGAAATTAATATGATTTTGGTGTCAGATTTGATTAGTAATGGCTCTTGGCAGATTCCTGCTCCCATGTTGAAGAATCTTTATAATGGCACTGGTGGTGCTGATTATAAAGTTTGGACTGGGGATGTGAATGGTAAATTATCTGTTGCAACTGTTGTGCGAAAAATAACATTGAAATTGTAAATTCTTGCTTGGCCTAAGAAGGTACGGAATATCTGCATTCATCCTTTTATTGCTAGCAATGTGTGGAAGATTGTTCATAAGATTTGTACTACAACAGAAACTACGAGAAAGGTTTTCATACTGTTTTAAGTTCTATTTATGTGGAAATAGTCGGGATAATCTTGACCATATTCTTTGGAGTTGCAATTTCAGTCATTTGGTATGGCAGGGGTTGGGTGGAATTTTAATTTCCTCAATCCTCAATCATTTGATGATGTTCTGAAATGGCCAACAAATCAGAGTGCAGTGATTTGTATATTTCTGGTATATTTCTGCTTTTATAGCAATGGTTGAGATTTGGCTTCTAAGGTACAAAATCATGTATGATAATGCTCAACCAAGATTGGAGAAGGTGAAGAGCAGAATTATGCAATTTACAAAGGAATGTCAGTGCAGGCTTAGAGAGGTAAGATGCGGAATGCTACTTATGACCTACACAGATTCTGCACTTTTTTGGTATCAGCAGTAGGAAAGTCTACAGCAAATCTGCAAATTTCTTGGACAACGTTGCTGCTGATAATACTCCTTTTAACAGTTTGTATTTATTACAGAGATGCAAAACAAAAAATACACAGAAACAAGTGAAAAGAAGGTAATTATAGACTTGATGGGCCATGGCTAGGCAATGATAGAACAATTCTTAAGTTGAATTCTGTCGATTGGTAGGATATCAGTAGGGAAAGGACATGTTTTTGCAACTTGTTCTGTTAACATACTGCACGGTTTAGGACTAACACCACTTGTTAACCCTTTAACATGACTACAAGTCCACGGAGCAAACGTGGACGTTGGTGGCATACCAAGTGTAACATTGGATATGCATATACCAGTAAATGGGTTTCCCTTGATACCATCCAGTTGCCCTGCACTTCTAACGTTAACACCGACCATATCACTAAAGCTTATTCCATCTATAACTGGAAGAGCCGTTCTGTTGTAATTGTTATTAGGGTGGGTACTGTAGTTTCCTGTCATTAAAAATGCCAATCTCATGGTTTTCATTGTCATTCTTCTGATGAATATGTCCTTGACATATCCACCGCGCCCTAGTGCGGTTTTCATTCGAACTGCTGTTTTGGTTCTGATAGCTACAATATCTTCAACTCGAACATCTTGTATCCCACCAGACATCTCACTTCCTATAGTTAATACTGCGTTAATAGGAGAAGAACAAGTGAGCCTTCTTATAATTACGTGTTTGTTTGGTTTCCCAAATGCAATTCCATATTGGTCCCATCCACTTTTTAATGAGACACAGTCGTCCCCAGAAACAATGTTGCAGTCCTCAATGCGTACATTTGTGCACGAGTCTGTAACAATCAAAGAAATGGACCATCAGATCAGAAATTGTATTTAGAGAGTGTGGATACATGTAAAATATTAGTTAAGATTGTTGTGAACCTGGATTTATCCCATCGGTGTTTGGCGATGCTATAGGGGCGACAATCGTAATTCCTTTAATGAAAATGTTACTGCACATATAGATTTGTACAGCGAGAATTTGGTTAAAGTGATGCGGATAAACGAAGAAAAGTCATCTGTAGTCTGTAGAAACAAACCTGCTGTAAACAGGATGGATGTGCCATGAAGGAGAATCAATTAACTTAAGATTGGTTATCTGAACTTGGTCAGAGTTCATAATTTCAATCAAGTATGGCCTGTTGGATTTAAGCTCGGTTTTGTATCTTTGCCACCACCAAGCACCTTGTCCATCTATTGTTCCCATATCACCTACAATTTTACAAGTTCATTAATATCTAACTTAATCAAGGACCCAAATACTCAACAATTCTTCTCCATAACTGTGGAAAATTTTGGCAAGTTTTGTGGTTTCTATATATATTCTAGAAACCTTTTCGGAAACATATACCTGTTTATCATTGTATAAAAAAGATAAATAATGTACCTGTTATTATAACATCTGTGAGCTGCGTTCCAAAGATGAGGCTGATGTATCGGCCGCCCGGAAGGTCTTTACCTCTGCCATAGGACGGCAGGGGGGCTATGATAGGCCACTCGCTTAGATCCTGAATCATCAACACATTGTCAGTTAAACCATATGTAGTTTCCAATTAATCGTTGTTTAGCGCGCGGGTTGAAAACTGAATACATTAATGCCGTATACTAACTTACATACATTCGGATATTCAGACTTTAACACAGCTTTGAATGCATATGTATGTTTCTACTCTTGCATAGAAAGATATATAGCCAAAACATGGATTCACAAACACTTTATCTTTATGGATGGAGAAAATTGTCAGATTGAATTTAAGAGAATCATGTTCATGTAATTACAGAGAGTGGCCATCACATGTTAGGTATTCATCTTTAAAGGCCTCCAACCATCCTACCACCTAACTGTTATATGCAGTAGAGTAGTTGGATACAAAGCAGTGACCTCAAATTTATGAGATATGTGAGCCAATTTGCTTTGGCCCGAACCCGATATAGATATCGCCGTACATGACTATACTTATTATTAGGATATGCTTTTGCTGTAACTTTTTTTTTTTTTTTTTTTTTTGAAAAATATCAATGTAAAAATTATCATATGTTTAAGGAATAAAAAATGGTGCCCAGATTATGAACTTAATAATTATTATAAGCAAAAGTAAATATGTGAAAAATCGAACCTGAGAAGCAAGAATGACGGCGTCTTTGTGAAGGTAAAGTGTGAAATGACTAGTGAGGTTAAAGCTTCCGGTTAGCCATCTCCCTGGGGGAACAAAGAGCTGAGATCCACCGACGTTTTGGAACTTGCTAAGAGATGCAATGGCTGATCGGAAAGCCTTTGTATTTGAAGTCTTTCCATCACCAACTCCTCCAAAATCTTTCAATGACGCTGTGTGGTTTCGGCAATTAATGGCAGCATAATCAAATGATTCAGCTCCTCTTGATAATAAACTTACTAGTCCAAGTAACACAAACAGTACCTGTAAATAAAAAAGGTTACTAATTTGTCATTAACATGAAATTTAGAGCGAAAAACAGAGTATACAATTGCAGAGAAAGATCCGTTATAGACAAATGAAAAAAATAAACGGTTTTAAAGAAGAAGCCAATCTGTACAATTTAATTATCCGGGAGAAGAAACATCAGAATTAGAAACAAAAACCCACATTTTAGGGGCAAAAAAAAAAAAAAAAAAATAATTCTTGGATTCACGATAACAAGAAGAGAAAGTAGAACATAAGAGTTAGTAAAGGGATTACTTGAGCTCTATGGGTGCTTCTCATGAGCTTCATTGTTAAACTTAAAAGAAGAAGAGGTTGAGGTTTTGATGGAAAAGAGTAAAGTATATTTATAAAGAAGATGGTCTGGGTTGTTTTACTGAACTTTAAGGCCTCGTTTGGTTAAAATTTATGATTATCTTCCCGTTATATAATCATTTTTATAGTAAATTTTCACAAACGCCTTTCTCAAATAATTGATTATATCTTTGAAAAATAAGAGGAAAAAACAATGGTGTAGGATTTTTTTTCCAAGTCTCATGTTGTTTTTAGCTTCTTTTTTTTTTATCGTTTAGAGAAAATAAAAAGAAAGAACCCAACTCGATTTCATTAAAAAATTAACTAATTATAATAATTTTCAAAAACAATATTTTTGTGTTTCTGAAAATAATGGATTTTTTTAATTATGATTAAAATAATCAATTTTTATAATGGTTACCAAACACATAAATAATTCATTATGAGCTACATAATAGATTATGGGCTGATAATCAATTCTAATAATAATTACCAAACATCCCTCGGAAGTTAACAAAAGTTGTGCGCTTGAAGCTGGTCGTGGATGTTTATTTTCCGGAATAAATTTTGTGTTAATCACGTGTAAGGCCTATTCCTATGTACAAGGTTAAAAACACTTGTTTGACATACAAGGTGGTATGGAAAATGAAAGGGTCGTCAATGGATCCGGGTCCTCCCGGTATCACTAGACCCATACTTTGATCCTACTTATAAAAGTCGGGTTTGGTTGCTAAATTTGTGGACCCAGAATCGGCCCCGTTTAAAGTCATGGGTACTAGTAAGGTATTAAAAAAACTATAAAGGAAATTTTAAAAACTTAATTTCTTTCTCTTTTTAACTTGAATCTAAATTATTTTTATAAAAACTTATTATTTCTTTATTAAAAATGCACGATTTATTTATTTATTTATTTATTTTAAATTATTTATTTATTTTAAATTATTAATTTATATTAGATAAATATTATTACATGAAACTAGTTGGAAGCCTAACAAGCTAAGCTCCAACGACATACTACTACATTAATTGAACAGGTTGATGTGCTAACCTACCAGCGAGTCTCATGGGTAACCTAGCCAAGGGAGCCGAAACGGCAGGAGGGGGGGCTGAGATTGTGTCACAAGGGGGGCAAACTAACACTACCTTCCATGTTAATTCCTGCAATATTACGCCATTGGGGACTCGAACCAACATCTAATTAATGTACTAAATAAATAATAAATGTAAGAAAAAAATTAAAAATGAAAAAAAAGTCTAAGACAAAACCAGCAAAGTACTCATGAATTTTCTAAAAATATTAATAAAAGGATGAATAATCGGGTACCCGATACCCGTGGATACCCGACGAGTATTACCCGTTTAGACCTGTTAACATTCGGGTCCAATCGGGTGATTACCATCGGGTCTTAAGTTGTTAATAGGTCCAACTTTAGGACCCCAAACCGTGAATCTACCGGTTTCTGGATAATGGATACTCATTGATAGCCCTAGCAAATGAGTTGTGCTACTATGGAAAAACCATTGAATGATAGATTTTTTAGTGGACGAAATAAATAATAGAACTAGTGATAAAGTGTCCATTGATCGCCAATGTTACCATGAACATCGTTGGATATAAAACCTAGCGCTGAAAAAAAATAATCCCACAGTGCGAGTTCAAAAAAGAATTCGCAACGTGATAATCATTAGATGTTGAAGATGTGACATCATCCAACTGAACACTTAACCCCAGTTTAATAGCCTAGAGTCCTAGACCTTCTGCATGTATTTGATAACAAGTATATATCTTTATTTCATTACAATTATTGATCACTTGTTTCTTTTTTGTTTTTCTTTTGTTTTACAATCAACAACGGGTATATCAAGTTAATTAATTAAGTCAAGGACTATAAGCTTTGTTTGGTAAATTTATGACATACATAGATAAATAATTTTAGTATAATAAATTTTTATAAATACCTTTTTTAAATAATTGATTATCTTTGAAAAATATCTTCAAAAAAGAGAGGAGAAACAATGATCTAAGATTTTTTTTATAAATCACGTATTGCTTTTTTAGCTCTCTCTTGATAGTTTAGAGAAAATAAGAAGAATGAAACTCAACTCAATTTTATTAGAAGAAAACAAGTGATCACAATACTTTTTTTAAAAACAACCTTTCCATGTTTCCGAAAATAATGGATTTTTTCAATTACAATTAAAATACTCCCTCCGTTCCACTTTAGATGAGTGTTTAGGGTTATTTTTTTGTTCCACATTACTTGATAGTTTTCATATTTTCACCACAAAACTACCCATAATACCCTAGCATTTTTTCTTAGAACCATAAGTTTATTTTTAAATATACTAATAACAATTAATGCTTGAAGACTTTTCTTAAGAGCATAGATAGAATTTTTTTAAATCTCTCTCTATTTCTTAATATGCGTGAAAACTCCCAAAACGTCATCTAAAGTGGAACGGAGGGAATAATAAATTATTATAATGGTTACCAAACACGTACGTAATTCATTATGAGTTATATAATAATGGTTATCAAACAGCGCAAGGTAATACAATCAACGAGTGTATCAAGTTAATTAATTAAAAATATTAAGTCAAAGACTATAGGAATACATAAGGGAATTATTGAACCGCAGATGTATATATATGCTGAAACTAATTATTACTCGTGTCAAGACTCCGACAAGCGAAGACAAAAGAAAATAAAAACAATACAGCGTGATTAATTTGCTTATTGAGTTTTTATTTATTTTGGATTTAGATTAACAACTTTTGCTTTCTGAATTCTATAATGAACTTCTATAGAAACAAACGTGTTAACTTGTAAGTCAACTGTTGTCGTTGAATCAGGTCATGGTTGTTATTGAAAACTATTCTTCTCCGGAAGAAGATAAGGATAATTTGGCTAGTAAAGATGCCGTCTCAATTGGCGCATACCATTGTTTTTAAAACAAAAAGATTCAAATCTTAACTATTGTTGATACATGAAAATAGTTGCCCCTTAGTATGACTATGGAGCCCCTAGAGGAAGGATAAGCCTATCATGAAACATAGGGGACTTGGGACTGAAGCCTAAGCCCAATAGAATATCTAGAATCTAGAATCATTCTTTGGGGACCATGGTTTTTTTTTTTTTGGGGAACCATGGTTTTATTTTGGGTAAGACATTAGAAGTAAATCTAGATCACCCCTTATCCAGACATTAGTATTAATAATAGTTAGTGTAATGATTAAGTTAAAGATAATTAGTCAGATTAAAAAATCAGATGTTTTTTTCTTTTTAAAAGAAGTCGAATTATTGACAGAGTAAAGTTAGAGAAGATGAAGAAGAAAAACATGGATTTTGCCAACCACAACCGGCGGAAGAATATTTGGGTACCCAGGTCTTCAAACTTAGATAATGTTGGTTGAATTGATCCAAAATTTCAAAAAAAATGTAAATTTTTTAAGTAGATTTGGTCTTGTTCGGTTACCTTATGTGAAGAACAGGTAACCGAACACATCTGAAAGTGTAGTTCGGTTACTTTTTCCAAACACGCAGGTTACCGAACTCGCTCTTAATGGAGGTTTTTAGTCGTTCTGTTAACACGCAGGTTACCGAACTTTGTTTATATGGATTTATAGAGTAATGTTCGGTTTATGTTGCCGAACTTTAGGGTCTAGAAGTTCGGTTGGTTCGCAACCTATATATAACCGAACTTCTCTTTGATTAAGAGTTTACCTAGTGTACAAAGTTCGGTTGTTTCGCAAACTTCATACCAACCAATATCTAACTGAACTACACGCAATTAGTGAAGAGTTCGGTTTGTCAAGGTTTTTTGTGAACAAACCGAACATAGTGGGACAAGTTCGGTTAAATTGAAACTCAACATAGTGCGCATAATAGCACAGTTCGGTTGCATTGGGTTTTTTTATTTTATTTTATAATATTGGTAAAGTTCGGTTAGAAAATAATTTTAGCCTTCTTTGCGAACCAACCGAACATAGTGGGCAAAGTTCGGTTAAATGAAAACTCAACATAGTGGGAAAAATAACACAGTTCAGTTACATTGTATTTTATTATTATTTTTGTAATATTGGTAAAGTTCGGTTAGAAAATAGTTTTAGTCTTCTTTGCGAACCAACCGAAGATAGTGGGCAAAGTTTGGTTAAATCAAAACTCAACATAGTGGGAAAAATAGCACAGTTCGGTTACATTGAATTTTTTTTATTTTTTTGTAATATTGGTAAAGTTCGGTTAGAAAATAGTTTTAGACTTTTTTGTGAACCAGCCGAACTCAACATATTGATTTTCAGAGAAGGGTTTGGTTAGCAACATATTGATGAGAAACAACCGAACTCTGAGTTCGGTTAAGAAAAAATTAATCCGTGATAACCGAAGTGTTCTTCGTTTTCTTGGTTTCAGAATGTTCGGTTAGCAAACTAGTTTTTTTAAACTATTCCTAACCGAACATGCCACTGTAACTTCCATTTAAACCATATTTTGATGATTTCTACTCAGTTTTCTATAAAAAAAAAAACGAATTCAAAGTGATGGGGCTTTCAATCGAACGAGTAACGTCAAGGAAAGAGAGAGGAAGAAGAGAAGAAATTTTATTTTATTTTTTTGATGCCCCTGCTATCTCTATTTTTGATTTTGGTTAATGATTCATTTAAATTAGATGTATATGATTAGATTTATATAGTTATTAGGTTAGTTTTAATTTAAATTAAAGTAAAGGTAAATATGTAAGGGGCGTGATCGGTTGACAGCCCCTTAAATGACATGGTTTGACAGAGTCATTCTGCACCGTTGATTGCTAATCATAGACAATCGAGATCATCCGAGTTAAATGAGTAAACCGGGTCATACCCATAACCGCATTTCTCCTATCAGTGTACTTTCTCTTTTCTTTCTCAGTATACAGAAACATATCATAAATTAGGAACTGAGAATCTGAGATTCATAAAATAAAATATATAGATTATCATGAGATTAATGGATTAATCTTGATATGTGTTTTTTTAATGGTCAAGGGGTTTTTTATATTTTGATTTGGTTGATGCAGAAATGGGAAGAATCAGATCATTTGTTATGTTATATCCACTGGTTCTTGAGTTCTTCAAAATCGAATGAACGATTTGTACATATATTTAAGTGAAGCATTGTTGTAAATAAACTTTTACATTCTCAGGATTTTTCATGCCTGATCTTGAAATTCCCTATTTGTTTTTCAATTTTACAGTACCAAAACTTGTATGATCCAAAACTCATAAAATAACCCTAAATTATTCAAATTCAATTCTATTACTCCAGTGCCATATCTCACTTCTAAAATTAATTAACCACTATCCTAATCTTAAATCAAAAATAATAAACCTTAATCTTGAATTAACTCTTCCAACCAGCTACTGTCTTTATCTTGAATCAAAAATGTGAAAAATACTATAACCCCCCTATTATATGGGTTCAACATTTACAAGCCCCACTAAATGGATCCTCCCCTATCAACTCCATACTTTCACTTTTTAATATTTCTAGGCCCAGAACTTTAGATTTCAGGGCTTGGTAATAAAGTTTAGGATTTGGGGAAATTTCGTAATACCAAAAACGCCCTTTACTATATATACCTAATGAAATAGGCTACACGTTTCATTTCCAGATTCATTTTCATTTTCACTTTCTCTCACTTCTATTTCGTCTCTGCTATGAAGAAAATTAGGGTTCTTCCATCAAACCGAAGAAAACGATTCCAGAGCGCAAGAGAACGATACTCGCTCCATCGATATCCACTGATGACGTTTACTTATTACAGAAGAACGAAATCAATCAATCATTTTTTGTTTTAGATTGAATCTCAGATCAGAGCTGCAACGATACTCTTAGATTTTCTTTCTTTCCTATCAGTTACAATCGATTCTCTGTATTCTATAACTAGTTATTGTTTCATCCCATCAATTTCTTCTTTCATCTTCTTCACGGTTCTTTTAATTTCATTAGATTTCATTTTTATTCGGTTTCGTTTCTCCCTACAGCTCTGCCGAAACGAAGAAGAAATATGAATGAAAGAAAAACCGAAGAAAATCAAATCGAAAAGGAAAATTGGAAAATTAATATCAAATATCAAATTAATTTCATCAATAAATCTAACAAATCAGATTACTTTTCCTCCTAAACTATATTTTTCTTTAGATTCAGTTTTAATTTTGTTTTGAAAAATCAATTTATGGTTCAAAAACCTATAAGAAAAATTATTTTTGATCAAGTTTTTAATTCGATTTGTAATTGGAGTCTGGATTTGTAATCATCTCATCTTTATCTTCGATTTGAGATAAAAAAAAATTACAAATAATTTGTAGAGTCCGTGATTGAGATTTGATTGATCTTTCAATTCGTTTTCCTGATTGTAAATCTAAATTCAAATTAGTAATCAGTGCATCTTAATCTTTATTATCTCTCTAAATTTTTCGAGTTTGATTTACTTTTCATGTTTCGCTCTAATCTGGAACTTCCATTATTCCAAAATGATTGTTATAGCTTTATTGGAATTATTGAATCTTGTTTGTTCCTATAATTTCTATGGAGAAATAAGGTTTTAGCCTATGATTTTCGATAACTAATAAAGTAAAAACTTGCTTGGCTTTTTCAGAATGAGTTCTCAAAGTTCCTGTACCAGAACTTCAATTGATGATTATGGAATGTTGCTGAAGCAAATGTTGTGACAAAGAAGATCATTTGTAATTCTCGGTGTGTAATGAAACTGCAAAATTTTTGATGAAGATGATTGGGAACATTGACTTCCTGCAGGTGGGGAATATTATGGACAGTTACTTGGTTGAGATCCCAACATACACAGGATTATGACTTTTGCATCTTTGTTAACTCTTACCAATTGGTATGATTGTTTGTCTCCTTCCTTGGCAATTTTTATCAATATTAACAACTAGTTTAAATTTTTTATCTATTTTCCTTTTTTTTTTTTGTGTACTAGTAACAAAATGACACTTCAAGTGTGGTGTTGTATGTGTATCATTGTTTGCCAAAGGTACAATGCAGAATCATGAGGAATATGACCAAAAATGCTAAGGAGCCTTAAACTGGTTATTGTGCTATAGAAATTAGTATAAGTTATTCTTAGTAGTTTTTTTTTTATGTATCATGATTATCTTTTAATGCAGCACATGATTTTTACACTGTCAAGTCTATTGTTTTCATTCAGATGACAGACACTAATTGATTTGGACTGCTATCGTTGCATTGTTTTGGTGTGGTATGCATTTTCTCATTTTATCTAATATCTTTTTAGGACAAACGAGCTGAAGGTAGAGATGGCTCGCCTTTAAAGGAGACTGCTTGTTGTCGAGGTTGAGAAAAGGATTATGCAATTCCAAACTTGCTTGGATAAAGGACAGGTAAGGGTTGAACATTGGAAATTATCATGATATAATATTTTATCTTTTCAACGTCAGTGCACTGCCAGACACTTAGCTTAGTTGCTTTTATTTATTTTTTGAAATGAAATAGTTGCTTTCATTTTGTTTTTGTGCCTTTCCATTCTTGTTTAAATTGTTTAACCTATGTGTTAGGTAAATAAATGTGTAATTTCTAGTTACACAAGATAATTAGATGTGTAACTTCTAGTTACACAAGCTAAATAGATGTGTAATTTATAGTTACACATGCTATTTAGATGTGTAACTTTTACTTACACATACTGATTGAATATGTAACTTTTGGTTTTAGTGATTGAATTACTTTTACACTAGTCGGATGCATGTGTAACTTACTGTTACACAAGTTACATGTGTAATTAATGAGTTTTGAATCTAGGTACGTTTAGATTGCCATTATTACTGTTGATGTTGTTTTTTTAGGTTCAATTTGTTGGTAATACTAGTTGAATTCATGTGATTGCAAAGTGTAACTTTAGCTTACACGGATAAGTAGATGCCTTCGGATTGAGTTTGTGATTTTATGAGGTGAAATTGCAAAGTGTTGTAACTATCATATTGAGTTTGTGATTGTAAGAGGTGTTGGTGGTGGAGGTACATGTGTAGGTTTTATAGGAGGATTTGGATCCAGTGGTGGTGCAGGACAATGTAAGTATAGTCAATTTTTTTGTTTAACTTCCATTAAACTATGAACTGATAATTGCATACAGTTTAAATTCTAAGCTTGTGAATCTAAGGAAGGTTTTTGTTCTGGTTTCAAATGATTTTGGTAGATTTTGTATGCACGTGCTATGTTGCAATTTTCAGTTGATTAAGTGTTATTGAGTAGATTTTACTGTTTAAGAATCGCAAGTAGCTATGTGTGATGCAGGGACGGTACTAGGGGGTGTCTTACCCCCCCCCCCAAATATGAGATACTCCTTATTAGCCAGCCTATTCGTAAGAAAAAAATGAAAAAGCCCTGGTCAAAATTCTAGTTAGCCCAAAATAAATTCTCTGTCTATGTAAAAATGAGAAACCACACGCCACGTATCCCACTAATAATTCTCTGTATATACAAACATGCAAGAAAAGTCTTCTTTTGACTACCTCCTACCTTTTTTTCTTCTCATCTTGCGTTTCTTTTTAGTTTCTAGGTTAAAACTTGGATCTAAAACAACAGTGACGGAGGTGAGGGTCAACAGATTCATATAACTATAGATTAGCCTAGGGTAAAACTTTTCATTAACCCATTAGTATGATATATTCATACGACTTCTACCAATTTTATTGTTATGTTACATTTTTTTCTTGTTTTAAACTTTTGCGTCCTCTTCTGTTTCGGTTAGTGCTTAGAAATTAAATTCAACGGTGAAATTTACTCCCACTCCATCACAATTTAATCCATCCAGCCCATGCTGTTTCCAAATATTCTAAAACTTGGTCCATGCAAACGTAAATTAAAAATTAACCCAAATATCAAAATCTATTACATAATATTTCCCCCCTTTTCTTTTCTTTTCTTTTCTTTTCTTTTCACAAAAATGACAAAAAATTGACATTTTAACTGTCCTGGTGTATCGGTTTTTAATTTCATGAACTGATTTGAAAACCATACAATGATATAGAAGTAACATTTTAAAAATATAAAAATTCGGGCGGCCTTCGGCCGCATTTCAGATAATAATATTTATTTTTATCATATACGTGGTCTTCGCAATTTTAAATATTGTCACTGAGCTGAACCTTACTATACAGAAAATGATAAGCAACATGCAGTAATTTTATCACTGTGTTTATATTTGAGGCATTTAGATTGTTATAATCTGGGTGTACGAAAAAAAAAATTAGTCCACCCGAACACAAATTCCTGGTTCCGTTGCTGGTGTGATGTCATTTTTTCTAGTGTTAATGAAGAATATGCTACGAGTACACAAGGCATGTGGCTGTGTAACTGTAGGTTACACAAGCCATATGGATGTGTAATTGCAGGTTACACAAGCCATATGCATGTGTAACTTTAGCTTACACGTGTTAATTATATGTGTAACTAATGATTACACATGCATAATTGTTGATTTTGGGGTTTAACTAATGATTACCCATACATAACTATTGCTTGCATTCTGCTTGGTTTTTCGTATGATGGAGTGCGTTCAGTTGAATGATTACAGGTACTGGTGCAGCTGCAGTTAAGACAGTGGTAATGGAATCGAGGAAATGAAGCTGGCTGGTGGTAGCTATAGCTGGTAGGATAAATGTTGTTGAAGGTGTGCACAGTGCTGTTGGACATGATGTGCAGTTACATGTGCTCATAGTGGTCCTGGTGAAGTGCATATGCAGTTGGAGTTGCTGGTTTATATGCATGTTTAGGACAGGGAAGTGCAATAACAGGTACTTGTGGTTCTTATTTTGCAGCTGGTTGGTTGTACTGGTGCTGGGAAGATACATGTGTGGTGGATGTGGTAGGCAGTGCAGGTGATGGTGAACAAACAAATTATTGTAAATTATTTCTTGGATTTCGCTTTCCATATCTCGTGTTTTAATTCGTTTATTGTGTTCAAACAACCAATTACTATGATTGTAGTAATTGATGAACGGACAAATTATTGTAAATAAAAATTAAAGTAATACATGTATTTTATGATGAATAACTTGTAGATAACCTTACATATAGCATGTGTAATAAAAAGTTACACATGCATATGGATGTGTAACTTGTAGATACACATGCCATATGCATGTGTAACTTCTGCATACACATGTGTAACTACAGAGTACACGTCTATGTACAAGTGTAACTTTGCATTACACATTTTATATGAATGTGTAACTTCTGGATACACATGTCATATGCATGTGTAAATTTTGTGTACACATCATGTTGGTGGTGGTCGGCAGTGGTGGCGGTTGGTGGCGGCGCCACCGTCGGCGGTGGTCGGAGGTGGTGGCCGGAGGTGGCCGTCAGCGGTGGTTGGCGACGGCGGTGGTCATCGGTGGTGGTGGTTGGAGGTGGATGGCAGTGGCTGTGGTGGTTGGAACATCATCACATAATATTTTAATAATTTTGGGCCTAAATTTAAATTTTATTTAATTATGGGATTGACAATATGCATAAGGGTATCAAGGTCTTTTAATAATTTGGGGCCTAGATTTAAACTTCTTTTAATTAAGGGCCTCATATTATGGGTTATCCATGGGTTGAGCCTTAGCCTAATTTTCCCATCAAAAATAATAGTAAACCTTAATCACACATCACCATATAATTATATAGATCTACAAAAAAAAATTGATGAATTTCCTTTCCTTTTGATATGGTACTTGAGTGAAGCTCATAGAAATGACTCATATATAATTTTAAACTTCATAAATCTGTTTATAGAAACATGTGAGGGAGAAGACACGAGAGAACACTCAACAAAAACATCTTTGATTGCGGTTATGGATATGCCCCGGTTTACTCATTTTAACACGGATGATCTAGATCTTCAATTATTTGGCAATCAACGGTGTACAACAACTCTGTCAACCATGTCATTTAAGGGGCTGTCAACCGATAACGCCCTAATATATAATTATCTAACTTTAGGACACCCCTTATAAGTATAGGGAGGTTGGCCTGATAAAACCATGGTCCCCCTAAAAAAATCATGGTCCCCAAAAAATTGTTCATAATCTATAATCTATATTATAAGGGACAATGGTGTTTTTACCAATGGACGGACGTCTATATTTTGGGTCGATAAAGGACGGTCTAGATTCAACGCCAATATACATTTACACTCTCGATTTTGCACGGCCATCAATGTTAATCAATTTCACTTATAAATCCTAGATATCCTTCAACCTTTTTCCCTGCATCGTCTGGTCATTTTCTTCATTTAAACTTGAAGACTCTTCTTAACCCAATTTCTAGGGTTTCGTCATTCCATTTGGCGATACGGTGATTTGTACAGTTAGGCCTTCAATCCCTTTACCTCTAGAATTTAGGGATATGTGTAGTGTCAAAAGGAAGTTTGAATTTGATAACTAGAAAAAAATGCTGAGATTAAGTTTCGATTATGAGGGCTTAATTGCATTTATCCAGATTAATTGATCTTAGTTAAATGTTCTATGCAATTACATTCGTTCTCTGATTAATGGTTGATTTTATTTATGAGCAGTTTTAAGGTTTGAACTAAGTACTCATTTAGTTTTTTGTTATTGTTGTTGTTGTCGTTGATGTGGTGAATTTATGTGTGGTATTGATTTGAATTTTTGTTCCCATCAGGATTTTGGGTGTGCCTTATTTAAGATCTAACTATCAGAATCTTGATTGTGTGAAAAAATCTAGAGATCTTAAAGGAAAAGAGTTTATGAAGTGAAAATGATCATTTGCATTTTCAATAAAGAACAAGGTAGATATTTTACTCATCTTTTGTTCTGTTCAAACTTTGATGCAAGAGTGTTTAATCTCAAGTAAATTAAGTTACAAGTTTGCTTATGAAGTAGTTAACTCCAGCTAAGAACAATTGATAAATTTGGTGCAGGAATATAGAGCAAAAGTGAAAATGCAAATGATAATCTTCAATTCATGAGAAAGCATTGAACTGCGGCTATAATTTTTCCACTCTTATGATATTGTAAGTTGATTTTTTTTCCTTTGTTCTTTCCTCTATTTTTTTAGTTCAAATACGTAATTTAATTGTTTTTTCATGGTATATAACTTTGTTTATACACATTAGTTTTTCAATTAGTGTATTATGTTTTTTCCATTATATAATATATAGAAGAAATCTCTCGGTGTTAAAACATATTTTTGTTTTCCCAAATAAACAGTTTACCTATTTTGGTTGGTTATTTTGAAGGTCTTGTTGTAGGGTACTTTGAAGAGTTTCTTCGAATAGTTAAAAATTAGTATGTATTATAATATCAAGATTTCATTTAAAGTTGCTAATGTCTTCTTCATTTAGATCTTGATGTGAGTAATTTTTTATTTATGTTTTTTAGTTTTCTGTTTTTGCACAACAATGATTATTTTTTCCTTTGCTTAATAAGGAAACATGGTTTGTGGGATTTGTACAAAAGGAAAAGGTAATCTGGGTTCTATAGTTGTATATTCGTGTAACTCTCTTTTAGTTTTGATTTTTGTATGGATAAGTAATTCTGATTTTTCCTAAGATAATTGTAAACCAACTAAAAATCATTTGGAAAAGTGGTAGTCTTATTTACAACTTGATTTTAATAGTTAGGTAAGATATGGATAAGTAATCTGATCATAACTCTATCCAAATATACATTGAATTGATTTTTTTTAATTCATAAATGTAAGAATTAATATAGTATTTTTTTTATTTTATTTTATTTTTTGGATTTTCTATAATAACTATTTGAAATTATAAAAGATTCAAAAATACAAATTATATTATTTTATTCCATAAATATGTTGAATTGATTTTTTTTTTAATCATAAATGTCCGAAATAAAAGAGCAAAATTGATAAATTTGATTATAGAGCAATTGATAACTATATGACATGTAACAATTGATAAATTTGATTATAGAGCAATTGATAACTATATGACATGTAACAATTGATAAATTTGGTGCAGGAATATAGAGCAAAAGTGAAAATGCAAATGATCATCTTCAATTCATGAGAAAGCATTAAACTGCGGCTATAATTTTTCCACTCTTATAATATTGTAAGTTGATTTTTTTTTCTTTGTTCTTTGTTCTTTCCTCGATATTTTTTTTTTAGTTCAAATACGTAATTCAATTGTTTTTTTGTGGTATATAAATTTGTTTATACACGTTAGTTTTTGTTGGTATATAACTTTGTTTATACATATTAGTTTTTCAATTAGTGTATTATCTTATTCGCATTATATACTAGAAGAAATTTATCTTTCGGGTTAAAACATATTTTATGTTTTACCTAATAAAGAGTTTACCTATTTTTGTTGGTTATTTAGAAGGTCTGAATGTCTCACTGCAGGGTCCTTTGAAGATTTTCTTCGAATAGTTAAAAATCAATATGTATTAGAATATCAAGATTTCATTTAAAGTTGCTAATGTCTTCTTCATTTAGATCTTGATGTGCGTAATTTTTTATTTATGTTTTTCAGTTTTTTGTTGTTGGACTACAATGATTATTTTTTCGTTTGATTAATAAGGAAACATGGTTTGTGGGATTTGTACAAAAGGAAAAGGTAGTCCGGGTTCTATATCTGTATATTCGTGTAGCTCTCTTTTAGTTTTGATTTTTGTATGGATAAGTAATTATGATTTTCCCTAAGATAACTGTGAACCAGCTAAAAATCATTTGGAAAAGTGGTAGTCTTATTTACAACTTGATTTTAATAGTTAGGTAAGAGTTCAAAGCCACATGATTCTTCCAAGAAAATTTGAAAGTAACCCATAAATAGTTAAGAAATTACTAATTCCATCAATTTCGTTGTTCTTTGGGTAGGCAGTATAATTATGTTGGAAGTAGGTTCAAAGTACAGGAAAAAATTTAGATGCATTGTTAGTGATTGTCCTACTTCGCGCATCCGGTGGGATGACAATACAATTATAAAGTCTAAGGGTTGCTCCGCGCTTTCGGTCCGCTGACAATACAATTACTAAAGGCCACGGCTTGCTACACGCACCCAGTAAGCTGACGTTACAATTATTAAAGGCTACAAGTTGTTCCGTGCATCCGGTTGGCTAACATTATGATTACTAAAGTTTCTTCGCATATCCAATCGATTGAAACATGGGAACTTACATTAGGTTTTCCTATGCGCATGGTCGAGTACCCATCTACCGATACAAACAAGGGAGGAGCATGCTCTAAATCCCCGCAACAATGAAAAAGAGATGCATCTGTTCAAACTTTCCTTAATGTATAATAATATGAAGGAAGAAGGGTAAGAACAAGATGAGCATACCTTCTCCCCAAACAAGGAAAAACATGCAAGGTTGTCCGACTCCTCCTTATAAGGAAAGGCGTATGAATGATCTCTCCACCGCTATCATGTCAAAAAGAGAAGGATGCATTTCAAGTAGTACGCGGAAGCGTAAATATGCTAACAAAGAACACCAAAACCCACAACTCTACGAGGATTAAACGAAATAGTTAACACAAGCCATCATCGAGAAAAGACTTCATATCAATCGCATCAATAAGAATTCATTAAAGACAAAACTCGCTTTTTAAATGAACCTAAGAAAGGCATGTGAGCTAACAAGAATGAGCCTTAAAAATAGATGTTCACATAAAAAAAAATCTTTAAAAATTGAAAACCCGCTATTACAGCAATTCTATTTACATAAATTTCAACAGACTAAGCTTCACAACGATGCACCGCATAAGCAGCATTTACGAACAATAATATCTCGATCCACTTTGTTGGGTACAACTAAAACCCGTAGCGTCAAATACCTGGAAGAAAAGAAAAAGGGGTGGGGTGGGTGTGTGGGTGTGTGGGGGAACGCAGATATCTTACAATATTCCTGTTGAGTAATGTAATTAGATTAATTAGTTAATTAGTAGTATTAGTATAAAAGAATTGTATGGACATAACTTTTCCATGTGTCATCTTATTTCTATGGTCTTATATTGACCAAGTGTAGAGAGAGAAACATTATAGAGAAAAAAAATTGAATGAGAAAAGAGAGTGAGTAGAAACTATTAGTTTCCACTTCTTCATGATTAAAATCCTTCTTAATCTTCATCATAAATTCAACCAAATATCTAACAATTAGTATCAGAGCTTAGATTTATTAGATTTGATCTTCGTGGGTGAAAAAAAAAATCAATCAATACCCATTAAACCAAAAAAATCAGCAACAAACAAAGTTTTTAAAATCTGAATCTAGAAAAGAAAAACTCAATTTCTTCAATCAATCTTCAATCAAATCAATGGCAAGTAGTAGCTACTCACATTCATCAACCTTCAATACCACTTTTTCATGGAGAAAATTATGATTTTTGGCAAACAAGATGAAACCTTGTTCATGTCTCGAGAAGTATGGGAGATTGTTCAAGATGGGTATGATGAAATTAAAGATACATCAAAATTAAATCAACCCCAAGAGGATTTACTTAAGGAAGGTAGGAGGAAGAATGCAAAAGCATCCATGTACATCCAACAAGGAGTTGGAGACACCATTCTACCAAGAGTAATCCATTCATATGAAGCTAAAGAGGCTTGGGATCTTCTACAACAAGAGTATGGAGGTAATAAAAAGGTAAAAGAATTAAAATTACACTCATATATAAGAGATTTTGAGAATCCTAGAATGAATGAGAATGAATGTTTAAATGAGTTTTCATCTAAAGTTGTTGAAGTTGTTAATAATATGATGATGTGTGGTGAGAAGATGGAAGAAAGACGAATTTGTGAAAATATTTTTATATTCTTACCGGAAAAATTTGAACCAATTGTGGCGGTTTTGGAAGAGACTATAAAGATTTCTCTACATTAAAGTCGCAAGAGTTATGGGCTTCCTTGAAGGTGTATATGAGCAAAGGTTGTTGACACACTCCGAAAATTCAATTGAGAGTGCATTTCAATCAAAACTCAACTTGGACTGAAAAAATTCAGCAAGGAAGAAAAATGAACACAAGAGTGAATCAACATCAAAATTCAAAGGAAATGGAAAATGGAAGAAATGAAGAGCTAACTCCAACAACTAAACAAAGGGTGATTCTTCTCAAGCACCAAGATGAAATTTTTGCAAGAAGAATGGTCATTTGGAGAATAATTATTAGAACAAAGGAAAACCTCAATGTCATCATTGTAAGAAGTATGGACATTTGGAGAAGGATTGTATATACAAAGGAGATGAACAAGCCGGTAGAGCCGAAAAGAAAGAAGAAAAACAAAACTTATTTTATGCTTGTCAAAGTGCTATGGTGACTTCCAAAAGTGAAGTGTGGTTTGTGGATAATGGTTGTACAACTCATATGTCCGGTGAAAAAAGCTTGTTTGTGGATATGGTTACTTCCATAAATTCTCTAGTGAAGATGTGGGATGGAAACATCGTTCACACTAACAGAAGAGGTACAATTTGTGTGCAAACTATTAATGGAACAAAATACATTAGAGATGTGTTGTATGTTCCGGACTTGGCACAAAATTTGTTTAGTGTTGGGAAACTTGTAGAGCTTGGGTACGTGATCCATTTTGAAGATGGATATTGCAACATTTATGACAAGAATCACAACAACAAGAGACAAGTCATGAAGAGTATCAAGATGAAGAAAAATATAAGTTTTTAATTTTGTTTGAAAACAAAACAAATGTTTCATTGAGGATGGAAATCATTGATGAAACATGGTTATGGCATAAAAGACTTAGGCATTTGAATTTAAATAGTCTCAATGTTCTTTCGAACAAGATCATGGTGCAAGGACTTCCACAACATATCAACCATAAAGATTGAGTGTGTAAAGGTTTTGCACTTGGGAAGCAACATCGCTAACCATTCCCAAAAGGTATAGCATGGAAATCAAAAGAACTTTTAGTTTGGTACATGCCGATGTGTGTGGACCAATTAAGACACCAACTCATGGAGGTAATAGATACTTCATTTTATTCATTGATGACTTTACGCGTATGACTTGGGTGTACTTCATTTTAAAAGCCTTGTCGAAAAACAAAGTGATCACTACATCAAATTTTTGAGAAGTGATAGAGGAAAAGAGTACAACAACAAAGAGTTTGATAAATTTTGTAAAGATAAAGGCTTGGAAAGGAAACTAACTGTGGGTTATACTCCTCAACAAAATGGTGTTTCTGAGATAAATAACCAAACCTTGATGGAGATGGCGAAGTCCATGCCTCATGGGAATGGTATCCCTAAAGAGTTTTGGGTCGAAGCCGTTAACGCCATCGTCTACTTGATGAATGGGTGTCCAACAAAAGACTTATGGGATAAAACTCCTTTTGAAGCATGGAGTGGGAGAAAACCATCAGTAAGGCATCTCAAAATTTTTGGTATCATGTGTTATTCTCAAATTCCTAAGGTGAAGAGAAAAAATATTGATGAATCGAGTGAAAAATGTATATTTCTTGGTTATAGCCTCCAATCAAAAGGTTATAGGTTTCTTAGCTTGAAAAACAACATAATAATCACAAGTCATGATGTCTTGTTCGATGAAGGTGCTTCATGGAATTAGGAAGAATGTAAAATTGAGAAGAGAACTATTATTGTTAATGAAGATCAAGAAAATTCAGTAACAAATGAAGTTGAAGAAGGTGAAGAAAATGAGGAAGAACTACCTCAAACACCTCCAAATACAAGACAATGAGCATCTCCAAGTATGTCTCCAAGTACTAGTGCATCAACATTACCGCCATCGACACCAAATAAGATGCATGGGTTGAGTGAAGTGTATGAAAGATGTAACTATTGTATGGTTGAACCTGAAAATTTTGAAGAACCATCAAAAGAACCGGTTTGGATAAAATCTATGGAAGAAGAAGTTGTTGTCATAAATGATAACGATACATGTGAGAAAGTAGGAGGGCCATGTGACAAATAATTTATTGGTGTGAATTGGTTCTATAAGGTTAAGTACAATGTGGATGGATTAGTTCAAAGTCACAAAAAAAAGGTTGGTGGCAAAGGGATATTCACAACAAACCGGCATTGACTACAATGATAATTTTGCACCGGTTGCTCGTCTTGACACCATTAGAGCCGTGATTGTTATGGCTTCCTAAAGTGGATGGTTACTTTATCAATTCGATGTCAAATCGGTATTTTTGAATGGAGAACTACATGAAGAGGTGTATATAGAACAACCACAAGGTTTTGTGATTGAAGGAGAAGAGGACAAAGTGTACAAGTTGAAGAAAGTTTTGTAAGGTCTCAAGAAAGCACCAAAAGCTTGGTATAGTGAGATAGATGGATACTTCAAAATCCAAAACTTCAACAAAGGCAATAGTGAGCCTACAATGTATGTGAAGACAAAATGTACGTCTATTCTCATTGTTGCATTATATGTTGATGATCTTATCTTTACGGGTAATGATGTTCATATGATTGAGCAATTTAAGAGAGAAATTATGATAAAATATTAGATGAGTGACATGGGTTTTCTCAAGTACTTCCTTGGTATTGAAGTTCATCAAAGTGAAAATAAAGCGTTCATTTTTCAAAGCAAGTATGTCGAAAAGGTGTTGAATAAATTTGGTATGCTTGGTTGTAACCCAACATCTACACCACTTGTAGAGAATGAGAACCTCAATAAAGATGATGGAAGAAGAAAAGTTGATGAGACTTACTATAAAGGTCTTATTGGAAACTTTTTGTATCTTACACATACAAGACCCGACGTCATGTTTTCTTCAAGTATGCTTTCTAGGTTCATGAGTTCACCTAGTCATCTACATCTTGGAACGACAAAGAGGTTGTTGAGGTACATACAAGGAACAATGAATTTTGGAATCATGTATTCTAGAAATTTGGATGTCAAATTAGTTGGATATTGTGATAGCTACTTGGGAGGATGTATTGATGACATGAAGAGTACATAGGGGTATGCTTTTTCTCATGGTTCGGGTATATTTTCTTGTTCATCGAAGAAGCAACCAACCGTTGCTCTATCCACGGCTGAAGCGAAATATATTTGGGCATTAATAGCTACATCTTATGTTGTATGGCTAAGAAGAATCATGGAAGACATTCAAGAGAAACAAGAAGGGTGAACCGAAATATTTTGTGTCAACAAATTGGCAATTGTTATGTCCAAAAATTCAGTTGGGCATTGTAGAGCAAGGCATTTCAAACTCAAGTATCACTTCATTCGAGAAGCGGTTGAAGATGGTGAGATAAAACTCAAGCATTGCAAGACGGAAGACCAATTGGAGGATTTGTAAGCTTTCTCTTTAACCAAGTTCATCTTATATTCTTGACGAAAGTCAAAAGATGATCATGTGAAAATCGCCTGGTAACATCTTACATGATTTGTGTGAGACAGTCATTTGATGTAGACTTGGAATGTTTCGTATTGATCATTCGATCACTTGAAAATTACTTGAAGATAATAGTTTGTGTGAGACAGCTATTGTCGTCTTCCCAGAATGTTTTAATGGTTGAAATAAGAGTTTATATTAATTGTATTTAAGCACAATATGTGTACTTGCATATGTGTAATCCAAGTCCGGGAACCATGGTATGCATACCCGTATGCATACTGTTAGGTTTAGTCAAGGTCCGGGAACCAAGTACACATACCGGTATGCATACTGGAATGAGGTTCAAGTTCCAGGACTTTAACAGAGTTTGTGGTATGCGTACAAGTTCGCGTACTGGAGAACCCAAACTTAGTCCGGCCATTTAGGTATGCGCACCCGTTTGCATACTTGAGTGGGTTATGTTCTAAAATCGGTTTGTTCATGAACTAATACATTTATATAATAAGGAATGTAATCTTTTTCAAACCATGACTATAATGTTCATGAATCGATTATAGTGAATGAAAATCGATTTTGCTTCAATTGTTTCTTGTATACTTCTATGAGAATATAAACAATTGAACAACTCTATAACTATATTCATTTGAGTCATTTGAACTAGTTATGGTTAAGATGAATAAGGTTGATATTAAAGTGTTCATATGGATAACTTCGGTCAACTATTGTTGACCCAACAAGGTGTACACGTTTAGGTACGATTACCTATATCTAAATGAAGTCACTTTATATTTGTATATAACAAGATAAGTTCAATCTAACGGTTGAAACATATTAGCTTGAGTCCAATCAGGTTTTCATTTAATAGTGAATATTGAATGGTTTGTTACCAAGGTAACATTGATTATAAACCCTGATTTAAAGACTACATAAGGGATAACTCTAGCAACTAGGAAACCCAATCCCCACACCTCCTTGTCATACTAGTTGCGACTAGAGTCGATTCTCCTTCAACCTTAGGTTTTCATGAAACCCTGTAGGTTAACGAATTGAAGACTTCATTGACATTGTGAAGCCAGACCCAACTATTTTCTCTGTAGCTGCGTGTTCTGATCTTGCTATTTTCTATCGTGATTGAGTACTATCTTCTTTAAGATTTGTTCAAGATTTAATCTCCGATAGGCAAGATAAAAAGTAGTCACAAACATCTTCATCTCGTCGTTTGTGATTCCAGAATATCTTGTTTCTCTACTATACGATTAAGATTATTGTGAGATGATTAATATTTCTAGGTTGTTTTCCGGGAATATAAGTCCGGTATATCAATTGGTCCTTGTTCACTTTGATTTATCAAAAGACGGAATAAAACTTCTAGTTATTTCTATGGGAGACATATTTTTATTTTCAATATACTTTTATGTGTGAGACAGATTGGTTTATCAAGTCTTCGACTTTGGGTCGTAGAAACTCTTAGTTGTGGGTGAGATCAGCTAAGGGAATCAAGTGCGCATAGTCAAGATGGGATTCAGAGGCATAAGGAATGCGATTGTACCTTGACCAATATGAAATTGGTTAGGGCTCAACAACATTCCAATCTGAAGTTAACTTGGAGTAGGCTAGTGGTTGTAGCGGCTTAATACAGTGTGGTGTTCAAATCTGGACTAGGTAACGAGGTTTTTCTACATTTGAGGTTTCCTCATTAACAAAATTTCTGGTGTATGTGTTATTTCTTTTCCGTATTATATTTCTATATAATTGAAATATCATAGGTTGTGTGTAAGCTCAATGAATTGAGAATTCAACCATTGGTTGTTGATTAAATTGATTAACACTTGGATATTGGTTTTTGATACCATCCAAGTTATTTCTTATATTCAATTAGGCTCGCAAATTCCTATTTGTTTGATTGGAGATTGAATTGAGAAATATAGATATAACTCTTAGATATAATTTTCTTAAGATTGATTCTGACTGTCTAGTTGATTATCTTGAAAGTATATTGAAGTTAGTACATACAAATTTTTAAGTGAAATATTGGGTGTGATTGTTAGATCCCCGCTTTTTCATCCTCCCCCCGTGGAAAGAACAAAGCATGGACAGGAGGCGCCCAACGAAAGAAAATCTGTACCACGTCGTGCTTGCATCTAACTACTTCCCGATGAAGAGATGCGTTTATGGCTCTCTCGATACCCTTCGAGCGAAGAGAGGCTACATAATCGGGGTTGGAGAGGATATAAGATACCCGGTGCGGTCATATTGCAGCTGTTACAGCAGTAAAGCGGATCTCGATGGTAGGAAGGGTATAATTGTCCGGTAAATAGACATACACGGAAATTTCTTGAACGAGAAGGTGGTCGGCTCCTTTGGCTAGGGATACATAAGCGATAGACACATTTTTGTGTCTGAATTGTCCTTAGTGTCCGAATTGTCCTTAGTGTTTGTATTGTTAGTGCTTGATTTTGTACTTATTATGGTGTTTTTATGTTTGTATATGTGTTATTGGAGAATAACACTTGTGTGGAAAAAAATGCTTGAAAAGTGCTATTTGGACCCCCCCCGAGAAAAGTACTAATGGCACCCTCATTTTGGATAAGGGCGCCCCTCAAGGTAGTACTATTCACACCCCTACTCTGGATAGGGGGAACCCTCCTTCTACATTTCAAATTTATGGTTTTTGCGGGAAATGGTGCTCTTCAGTTGGCAGAATCAGGGTTGGCATTTTGGACCAGTTTTAAGTAGACTAAAAGGCTGAATTTGATGGGCTAGAATTGATAGAGCTAAACAGGGATTGTGTGATCGATGGTTTCGATTAGAATTGGCTGAATCGTCGAAATGAAAAAATCAGAGCAGCACGGTTACTAGAGGAGAAAACATGGGATTTTTTGTGGTTGCAGTGAATATTAATCCTTCTTCAGCGTTTCTGGAACATGTTGTGGTCTGTTTGGAGTATGTTAGCCTAGATGCAATGCAAGAAGTAGATAAAAAAGGAAATAATCCCGTAAAACGGAAAGATTTTATTCCCGAGTAATGAGAAGAATTGGAGACTTTACTGCGAGATTTCTTGTTCCTGTTTGCTATATAAAGAGTTTTCGAAGGTTAGAGAAGGGGGATAGAGAGTTTTGAAGAGGTACATAGCCATCCAGTTAAGTTACAGAGAATCACCATTACTGCTGATTTGAAGAACACGAAGAACATAAGTCGCACGCAAATAGTCGTAATTGCTATAGTGACGGTTATCATTTATCATTCTCTGTAATAGTTCGTGTGTAACAAATATAATTGTTACAAATTCGGTTTTAATTATTTTCTCCCATTTTCATCATTTGTAAACACCTTGAGCAATGAAATCAACTTTTGAGCGTGTTTACAACATGATGAGAGGCTAAGTACCCGGTGACTGAGGCAATGGAGGAAACTATTCACTCATGCTTGATTGATAATTTTTTTTAATAAATTTTTTTATTTAATTCACACGGATCAACAAAAAAAGATAAAAATGGTTTTCTTAATTAGTTGTGAATCAATTTGATGTTTTATGCTTAGAATTAATTCTTTGATAATTTATGCTTAGGGATTACAATTCAATATTTGGATACCTTATAGATTAAAAAGTGAATTAATGAGAAAAGTGTTTTAGGCTATGGATGAAACAGGGAAAGATAAGAGGAATGAGAAGAACAATATTATTAGGAGAGTTGTATAGAATCATTACATGGTTTCCCTTATATACGACCCTAGGAATCTAGTTGGACCGCACATCCATGGGATGTAGGCCTTGTAACACTCCCCCTTGTGCGGTTCAATAACAAAACTTTATACATAATGCTTTACATATAGTTTTTCAAATGTCGTTCTCCTTGATGACTTGTGCCGAAGTCCATTGCCTCATTAAAACTTTGATAAGGGAAAAATTCCAGTGGGACAAAACCTTGGTGCAACTCTTCACATGTAATACTTCACGTGTTGTCTCGTATTTTACATGTAGTTCATCACATGCAATACGATCCTCAAAGATCGATGATTCTAAGTTAATTGCCTCGTTAAAACTTCGTCAGGAAAACCCCAGAGGGACAAAACCTGAATTAAAGAAAATAAGTACAATATTAAGTAAACTTAGAACATATTTAGTGGGACAAAACCTTGACGAATGGAAAAGAGTACAACATGGAAGATGCAAGTAAAGGTGATCGGTTGGAGATGATCACTTTGCTTTGTTGAAGTTGACTAGTTGCTTCACAACTCCTAAGGCAGAAAATCCTCGTGGGAAAGACAATAACATTAGATGAAAAATTACATTCCCGGTGTTTGTTTTTGTCTCATTGAAAACCTTACCGAGTAATAAAACCATGTGGGAAAAACTAACCCCGGTGAAGGATGCTCCCCCTAATTTCAGACAATTTTCGTTAGTCTAATGCAGTCAAAAGAAGCTTATCACACTTCACTTTGGTGACTTGAATGTTTATAAAACCATGTTGTTGATTCTAGAAGTTACGTTGTTTAACAAGAATACCACATTTCATTTCTTCGATTCATATATTTTCGGTAATACCGACACGATCTTTATGTCTTCAACGTTCAACATACTTGATATTTTTAGTGTTGTCTCTCTAAAAACCTTGTCGAGTAACAAAACTCTTTGGGAAAAACTATTCTCGATTGAAAGGAAAAAGAGTACAACACAGCTTTAATTTTGAAGTAAAATATGTCGGCATCATATCCTTGGATCCTCCCCCTGATGTCGGCATCTCCCCATGATTACTTCAGGAGTTGTTCCAGAAAGTTCATGTAGTTATGTATTTTTCGAAACTGAATATTAGTAATGACTTAGAAAATAATCTACTATATCTCCCTCTGATTACTTTCATTGGAGAAGATATTATTGTTCCTTCTTAATCAAAAACTTTTGGATTCCACTTTCATTAGCATTCCTTTTAATTTCTTTGTCGGGATAAAACAAATT
Source organism: Papaver bracteatum (assembly GCA_023529315.1). NCBI lineage: Eukaryota > Viridiplantae > Streptophyta > Magnoliopsida > Ranunculales > Papaveraceae > Papaver > Papaver bracteatum. The sequence continues at coordinate 11,921 of JAJJWX010004332.1, read as the reverse complement.
TATGTCAATGGTTACTTTTAAATACATGATTACATTCACTATACCATTTCAATGACGTTATGTTGGCGCGGAGCTATATCTAGCTAACAAGTTCCATGAGGATGTAAAATTTAATCAAGTACATTATTATACTAAGTACAACAATGCGTCTATTGTACTTAGATATGGTAATTTCATCTCCCAACACATCTTCGTCATATTCCTTTGGAAGAAATGGTTACTTACTTACATTTGAACCTCGACTAATCATGGGAGTGATATCAGGATGCATGTCTTTGTTAAATTTCCTGATAACTTTAGACATATGCAAACTGGTGGAATAATATACCACAAGCTCAGTATTCGATCGAGCTTTCCCTAGATTTTTCATCTCAAATTCGGATTTTAAATAGCTTTTAAGGTCTCTTATTACATCAAGAGTACACATCATGTCTGTACCATTAACATAAGTTGGTACAATTCCAAATCAGAAACTTTCTTATGAAAATGCAAGGAAAAATAACTTACTTGTTAATCCCCTCCAAATCAAATAGCCACTTAGACGGGTATACCACATCCTCCTGATTTCTTGAATCTATAAGTGAGCATTCTATATAACTGTAAACGCACCGGTGGTTTAGAGTCATTTGATTTGGGCAACAAAAGTGTATCAAGTACTTGTAAATATCTTCTATCTCTTGATTCATTTATAGATACGTAACAACCACATACACATGCTGTATTTCAAGTCCCTTTGAAATACCAAGCTAACTAAGTAGCGGAACTATATAATGTTCATTACAAGAGAACAACTCCTGGGCTTTGTGAGAAACCTCGCTCCACAAGGAGAGTCTTTGTACTTTAAGACTACTTTCTTCTCATTATGCTTTATGACAAATTAACTATGTATGTCTAATAGGATTTACACTTGGTTGGTTAGCACTACCACACCAAATACCCGTATATTTGCCAAAGAACTAAGTTTATACCTAGATTGTGTAGGCCAAATATGCTATTTATTTGAAATTAATCAAAATAAAGCATGGTTCGATCTCATTGTGCTCTACTTCTGGAGCAACTATTTATGGATTATATTTGTAGATGGTGGATTTTTGACAAAGGGTAAAATTGTAAAGCTATACTCCGGATCCGACAATTGGATGAGTATCGAGACTCATGTCTCTAAGCATGAAATCTCATGCCATAAATCTCTGATTGAGAAGACTATCTCTCAGAGTTCATGTGAATGTGTAGTCTCTCAGTTGAGGCCACGGAACATCTCATGAATACTGAGTAATTTCAGTAATTACTCCGGATCCGGCAATCAGATGAGTATCGAGACTCATGTCTCCATGCATGAAATCTCATGCCACCTCTGATGGAGAAAGTCTCTCAGAGAAGATGTAGATGTGTAGCCTCCCAGCTGAGGCCACGACACGTCTCATACTGTATCGAATCGAAAGATTGGGCAGCTCATAGACAACATGCCTGCTAGTATAGAGCGACAACGTATTCGGGATGCAACCAGGATTTCCCCGACTATGCAAGAGGAATATGACACTCCATCAAGTTCATATTGCTCAACCCTCAGATGATTAATGCTCCTAGACAGGAAGCACTTCTAGCATAGAGACATCAATTAATTATCTGCAATCGTCCGAATATCCAGTAATATTCTACGAACCATCGTATGAAGATCTAACAATATTCTATGAACCATCATCTGAATATCCAACAATATTCTACGAGCCATCTTTAATCGTCTGAATATCCAACAATATTATACGATTCTTCGTTATATTTCGTCACTTCAATTCGTGGTTCTTCCCAGAAGAATGCCACTGGTTAGTGATAAATATCCAATAAAACAGGCATCTGAGCATCGAATAAGCCCTGACAAAAATGGTGCAAGTGTACTTAACAAATAATGCACATATCAGCGTTTTGAATGCACGAACGAGCATTTCAAAAATATGAACGAACGAGAAACCTATGAAAAATAGGAAGGAATAATAATAATAATAAAAAATATTAGCAAAAGCGCCAGGGGACTGGGCTCACCATCCGACCAGTCATGCCGTGACCAGTCCCGCGCCCAATTTTATATTTTATCTATTTTCCCGATCTCATGAAAATCCTCTCGTTCGAGCAAATTTTCTTTATTTCAAAGAAATTATCTGAATCACATGATTTCATCAAAAATAATAAAATTAGGAAAAGGTGTCATGGGACCGCCGGCCGGCCGGTCATGCCTTGGACGTGGCCGATCCCACACCTCATGTTCCCATTATTTTATTGTTTCTCTCAAATTAAGAAAATTCCTTGATTTTATGAATTTTCCCTAAAATCATAAAAATTACCTAATTTCATTTATTTTTATCTAAATCACATGATTTTATCAAAAAATAATAAAATTAGGGAAAGGTGTCATGGGACTGCCGACCGGACGGTCATGCCTTGGCCGTGGCCAGTCCCACACCTCATGTCCTATTATTTTATTATTTCTTCTCAAATTATGAAAATTCCTTTATTTTATGAATTTTCCCTAAAATTACCTAATTTCATGTATTTTCTCTAAAATCATAGAAAATATTTAAAAATTAGGAAAATTTGTGGGACCGGGCTCTAGCCGGCCGGCCATGCCCTAGCCGGTCCCACACACCCATTATTTTATTATTTGATGTTTTGTTTCCCGATTTCATGAAAACTCTTTCATTTCAACAAAATATCTTGGTTTTCAACAAATCCCTTTGATTTTATGAAATTCTCTAAAATCATCAAAATTTGGTAAAATTGGGAAGAGTGGCTTGGGACCCGCGCCCATTGGCCGGTCGGCCATGCCTCGGCCATTGCCGGTCCCACACTCCCATTCCCTATTTTATTATTAATTTATTTCTCTCATCTCACGAAAGTTCCCTAATTTCATCAAACTCTCCTGTTTCATGGAATTTCCCTCAAATCATAGAAAATACATAAAATTACATAAAACTGGGAAAACATGTGGGACCGTGTTTGTCAACCGTCCGGTCATGCCCTAGCCATGGCCGGTCCCACACCTTGTAATTCCCTGTTTTATTTATTATTTTCATCATCTCATGTATTTTTGCAAGTTTCAGCAAAACCATGGATTTTTCATATTTTCTCAAATGTTGCTCAAACGTACACCAAAAAAAAATCAAAATTCTCGGGACTGAAGCGCGGACACCATGGTGGCACGGGCACATCCCCTTGACCGACCAAGGGTGACCCTGAGGCTTGCAAACAATGTTTTAATTATTTTAACCTAATTTCTTTGAGTCCCAAACATGTTTTAATGATTTTAACCTAATTTGCTTAGTTGCTCATATTAGGTTCAAACTGGTCTCAGGAGACTTTGGTATTTTTGCTCATTCGAGCATTTGGGAGATATATGGTGAACCCATCATCCCATGTAGTCGGTCCCTATGTCACTTTGTATTGATTTGCAATAAATCATCATTTCTTTAAAATTAGGGTTTTGAATCCAGAACTCTGCAGAAACCTGATTCTGAGCAGATTCAAACACTCTGATAATTTTATGTTGATTCCATAATCAATACTTTATTTATTTTGCTCAACCGAGTAGTCAATAACTTAAAATTAATATTGTATTCGGTCATGCTACCAATAAATTCATCAAACGAGCAATATTTGTTCAAACTGGTAATATTTTTTCGGCAATATTCACTCAAATGAGCAATATTCGCTCAGACTAGCAATATTTGCTCAGATCAAAGAATATTGGTTCAATTATCAATATTCATAATTCAGCAACACAGTTTTCTCGTTTTAGGTTATAATGATACCTTGCCTCAGCAGACATACATTTCATTCATGAATTTCAGAACATTTGCTAAAACGTGTTCAACTCAGCACTACATGGACTCATCGTCCTACAAAGTCAACAACTGACTCCACAATCACGAGACATCAATTGACTCAATGGTGGGTCATTCACCTAACACACTCAACGTGTTGGGTTCGAATCACACCAACGACATTCGAAGGGTTTTCGAACATTCGAACAACAGTCTCCAAAACGACCAATTTCTCATCAAAGTTCATACAAACAATCTTTCGTCTACAAGAACTTACAGAAATCACTCTAAATCAGGAAAAACTAAATCATGTAGAGATTTTCACGCTGAAATCATAACACACGTATAATCTCAGATCACCATTGATCTCACGCATTTCTCAGCTTCCCTCCTAAAGATCAAACCATCCTCTCTTATGACCAAATTGACTCTGGATCGGCCATTGTTTTTGGTTTAGGCCGGAGTCCTACAGATTGATCTCTCGAACTTAAAGCACTCCCTTCTTGCAGTGCATATGTGTGAGGTTCAATATTTCGCTCGGTTCATGGAGTCTCCACACAGTCGACTCTTCAATTCCGTAAAAACCAGCAAATTATTTTTCCCTATCTACAGATTGGAGACTACAATGGAAGATTAATCTCTCGGTTGCAATCTCACGGTTTCACAAGATAGCTGGTCTTAGGTCTGGGTTAGTCATAGGTTCCAATACCAACGGCGCTATCACTACCAACAATGACAACAATAACAACAACGGCAATGAAGAAATTCCGGAAACAATTCCGATCACAAATACTGATGGTGGTGATATTACTCCTCCTCACACAGAGGGTCATCCTTTATTAGGCCGACACCCTGAGAAAATCAGAGGAAACCAACCACCTACCATTGTTGATCTCATCAAAGCGCAAGAAATCTTTGCACAGAATCAAACAGATATGGATGCAGCACAGAAGAAGCTATTTGATCAATTAAAGAATCTCACTAACAAGATGTAGGAGAAAATTCAAGGAAAGGGAAAAGAGAAGGAGAAATCCTTAGATGGAGATCCTGAGGTAATTCCAATAATTCCAATTCATATAGTGGATGATGATGAAGCCGGCAAAGCTACAGGCGATCCATCGGGAAAAGAGTCATCAAACTTCATTACTCGTTAAGACTTGGAGCGTCTTCTGGAGGACCGTGGAAAGGACAAGACGTCACATGTCTATCGTCACTCACCTCCTTATCCTGCCGCTACACAGAGGATTCCCTTTCCTAAAGGTTACATTTCTCCAACTTTTACTCTATATGATGGAACATGCAATGCTCGAGAACATGTCTCTCGCTTTCTTGATTCCTTGGGAGAACATGAACATAACCATGTCATCCATCTCAAGGAATTCTCAAAATCCTTGAAAGGCAGTGCATACACCTAGTACAACAACATCGTACCAGGGACTATCAACAATTGGGGAGAAATAATCAACGCCTTCTATAGGAAGTACTTCTTCGTGTCAGAGCAAGTCACTCTCTCTGACCTTAAAATGATGTTTCAGGGTCAGTGAAAATCCCAATGACTATGTGAAAAGATTCAGAGTCCAAGACCTGGATTTTCATGATCTAAATACCACGGAGCAGCAATTGGTAGATTTGTGCATCAACGGCATGCTCCCGGTTTATAGAGATTTACTGGAAAATATTCGATTACAGACTTTCTAAGAGCTTCATGAAGCCGCGAAGAGATCGACAACCACTTCACCTGCTTTACTAGAAAGATTAAAATCTATAAAGGTTGAATAACCACGAGACATTCGAGGTAGCAGACGTCTAATCAAGAAGCATTAAAACCTCCATCCTTCCATAAATAGCAGAAGGGAGAAAACGAAAATCCAAGCCGTCGCGCAAGCATACCTCATCTCATGAACAAAGGAAGGATAAGCAAGATTCACAAGATTCTGACCAACGCACAAGAGCTCCTAATCAAGAAGCACCTGACTTTCCTTTTTCCAATGAAGAGGTGATCAAACTTCTGGATGTCTGAGTCCAATATGGTGCAATCAAGTTTCCATATGTCAAGAAAGAACCAACTAAAGAAGACGTGAAAAGTCCTCGTTACTTTCGCTTCCACAGGTTCGTCAATCATCCCACAAGCGACTGCAGAGTTTTGAAGCACATTTTCAAAGATAAGGTTGATCCACAAGAACTGGGGACTAAGGGAGTAAAAAAGAATCCTCTCTCAGTCAGAACCTTTACACTCTCTGAAAAGCCTATCAAAGAGGCAGTTCAATCCTTGGTCAAACGTGAATTGTGTTGCCTGTCGGAGGCACAAAGGAGAGACATGTCGACAGTACTGAACCACATCGTGTCAAGAAGTCCATTCCGAAAATACTTCTTGATCCTCCATCCACAGATCAACATATGTACGACTGGGGACCGCTTGCCACAGTCAGTCTTAGAAGAAACAAATTTGGAAGAACGTTGATCGATGCTGACACCTCCATCAACAACATTCCACTGAAAACCATCGGATCCACATGCATCACTCGGAAAGAAGATACTCATGCTCCATATCAATCAGAGACCTTGAAGGAATGCTCGGAAGTACTTACGGCTATATCATTCTCAAATGAACCTAAGCTCAACCTGGAAGAAACAAAGTTTCACATAATCAGGAAGATCCAACATGTGACATGTCCTTCAGACGAGCGTGGATCCACGCTGAAAGATGGGTACTTACAAAGTGCCTTTAGTTACACATCTCTTCAATAAAGAAAGCTCTGATCCAGAAGATTTGATGGACATTCCATTATCTGAATACTTTGAGGGATTTCAAACTTTGACGATGTTAAAGCAAGAACCTGCAAAAGATGCATAGATATTCATCAAGAGGTTCCCCACTCAGGAAAGTCTCATTCCATGTCTATGTTATTTATTTCCCCATATACTATCCTAGAATGGGGACTTAATTATGCTGGAAACTCTACAAGACGTTATGAATGGTAGCTTCACCACATTAGTATTTTACCAAGTGGTTGAATCTGACGTTTCTCCGAATAAAGCACTGAAACATTCGTTACTGACGTCTAAACATGGCAAAGAACACTTTGGGAATTTCTCCTGCAAGTCCATGTGTTCCACGAAATCGGAAAGCTTTGATGTCTGCACAAGTGTCGAATCCCACTATCGCAACGAAAGGGATGCTGGATCAATAGAAGATACTCCAGTGCCGAAATGGTCAAACCCCTAAGACGTTCGATGCTTAAGGAAAATACGCTTCAATGCTCAAGCATCCAAGAAACCTTCAAATTTTACTCCCAATCAAAGAGTACACCTCCTACAACGGCGCATCTGGATTCAGCACAAATATCTCGACAATGGAACACTGATTCAACACCAGCGCAATCCAAGTGTAACGAAATTACAATCGATAAGTCTTTATTATTCCATGATAATACTTATGAAGCAGATGCGACATCATCTATACATGGATGATACTAACTCCTTCAACATACACTGGGCAACCTGAGGTGATTCCGTGAAACTTCATCAACATGATTTCTCTACATCACAAGCCCCTGCATAATTGAGGAACTTTCTCTCTTCACCAATCACATCCAGTATGAAAACCGCTGATGCTATCTACCGCAACAACATTGACTCACTGACGAAGCCAGTTCATGGCTCACTGGATGAATGAGCAAAGACTATATCTATAATCATGGTTCTGGCCTTTTCGGTCTTTGGAGAAACTTCAACCATGGTATCAACATCAACAATAATCTATAAAGGAATGCCATCCATGACCTCAATATCGACAAGGATCTCTAAAGCGTAATCATTCATGGTCTCAGCATCAACAGTAGCAGCATCCGCATGGCTTCATCAACTAACCATTCTTTGAAGAATTGCTCGATGAAGCGGACTTCTCCAAGCACTAATGATTCATATCAAGGCGTGTAGACATGAAATATGCTCACATGAACATCTTCCTAAATCTTGCACGATGAACGGGTACAAATCAAAGTCCCCTACAAGATGTTCTCATCGCCTCTACAAATGAGATACAACATGCTCCATGCCATGGGTTTGCAAAAACGTATCAATGGGTGAGGAATTGGACAATCCTTCCTCAACGAAAGATGTTCGTCTATGTCTCTTCTAAAACATACCAAAAGGTAGCATCAATTGGACATACGAGCTGAAATATATGGCCTTCACCGTCAGGTCTACGAAATCTGAAAATTTGTACGGGATTACAAATTACAAATGTGCACGCTTCGTTGGATGACCTCTACAACTCCAAATTGATTGATTCTTGTCTCATGAGATAACTCAGTCTCTTAGCTTCAAAAGTTGGGGTCAAAAATCAAATTCCGACGTCATATGAGGTTCCTACAGCTTCCAGAGCATACAACATGCAAGCAGCAATTTTAGACGGGATTCATAACTCCCACAGCCAATCGATGTCCACTAGGTCTTTTCGATAAGTCCTTCATCAAGGTACCTCCAATTGTGACCACCTAGGTCTTTACATCAATTTTTCTACCCGGTTCCGCTATCTAGGTCTTGCCAGAAGAAGGGAAAACGAAATTGAGAGATTCAACAAAATACTGGGGACTGACAGTCCACTGATCATGACGATCAACTTCACAATGCAAGACTCATGGTGTCGAGATCTCCATTACTAATCAATCATCGTGAAAGTGATGCTATCTCCGGGACATGAACCATGGTCATTACATCATCCCCTCCCGAAAGCAACCTCATCTATGGTCCCTTGACCAGGGTTTCATATATATGTGATGTTTTATGGCTGACAAAGACAAGATGGCTGCAAGCATCATGCTCATCTACCAATCAAAGGGTCCTGATCTCAAATGAATCAATAACATTTAAATCCTCCACCAACCATTTCGTGGTATGGGAGTGATGCATCGAATGGAGGACCAAAACAACCCCTGCACTTGGGTATTAATACACCTGTAGTTGCAGGAATTCCTACACTACACCCCTCACAAGAATTCATAATAATCAACACATATTTGAAGATTAAGAACAACACTTTTATTGATTGATTCTCAGAAATATTACAAGAAATGAAAGAAGCCAAGAATAAAACCGCTCTATTAAACTTTCTCTCTCCTCAAAACTTTCTCAACACTCTAAAATTGATCTCTCCCTTCCGAGTTCATTAATTATCTTTATATGGGGAAGTTACATAGTGGATCTACTCCTTTAATTTCGGATCTAACAGTTTCTTCTTATAATGTTAATTCTCTATAATCTTCGGATTGGCTCGTGTTTCTTCTATTCTTTGACTAAAGCAGTTGTTGAATAGCTCGCAATGTTGTTTATAAATTTCGAAGAGTTTCAATATTTTGATCCTATAACGATTCTCGATTCTGGAGTGACAACCATTTCTTCATTCTCTGCTTTGGTGGCTCGATTTCTTCTATCACACGAAGCAAGAACAATCAAAGTTTCCATAACTTCCGTTTCTCATGGCCTTGAAGTGCAGGGATAGTTGTCTCTTCATTAACAACTCCAGAACATCTCGAGTTATCCTTATTGGTTTCAATATCCTCAACTTCAGTATTTGGCACCTAACGAAGATTATATGAGGTTAGAGCAATCTAAACATGAGACCAAATGAGATCATAAAATACATTATGCAAGCATTCCAACATCATCAGGGTTCATCATTATACACTCGGGGCACGAGCAAATAGCATGAAAGTCATGAAAATACGTTTTTGCGGCAAGCTCGTCTGAAGAGACTTTACTCTTCCCTTACAAGATGACAAACTGGGACCAATCTACAAGTAATCTTAGGATGAGTTATATACCATTCTCTTTATATGGATGTCCTCTACGACATATCAAGATTTCATAACAATCCAATGAACGATCAAGGAGATGTGTTCGAAACATTAGACAACGTACAGTCTGAAAAAGTTCTGAAAGTCTCCTGGAAGTTTACTGCTTCGACTTTTTCAGGCCATGAGCATGCTCAAAACTTAAAAAAATTCTCTTGTAAATCTTGGAAATATCCTGGGCTTGAAGATACACATGCAGATCGCTAAAATCCGACTTCGAACGAAGATTCCACGGTGTTTTTGCTAAAATGCTGAAGTCTGAAATTTTCTAGCTCGACAATGCCGGAATCTCCATTAACGACGCCGCTACCTCCATTCAGTTCAAGATTTCGGGAATTCTCCATATTTCCATATCCCAAAGAAGAGCACGCTTCGTCAACATGATGCTTATCTACAATGATTTCTTCATGGATTCATCAACGACAATTATTATTATTCAAGGAGATGCCACGATCACCTGCACGAAAAGGGATACTTACATCGACTTCTTCATTAGTGATGGATTCATGAATTGTTTACCCCGGAAACAAGTTGAAGACCATCAATCTATAGATCAAAATTCTAAAATAAATAACAAGCCTTGGTCTCATGATCCTAATTGCAGGGGCAAATTCATGACACAAGGAGCGCTAACAACTCGTCAAAGAAATGGCTGGGGACTACACATCATTTGCTAAAATCCTGTAGTCCTTACTTATGGGTTCTCCGCTCCCGTAGACTTTCTTACATTTCCGTGGAGTCTACATTGATCCAGGATCTCACTTCACAATCATCATATAGTAAAGCCAATGAAATATGAAGAATCTCTCACCATCACCCAGAGGTTCCAGAAGTAACACTTCTTAAAGTTTCGTCCGTAGAGATGTTATCTCTGGAAACACCATATTTGGAAGTATCATCATGGGAGTCAGTCATTCCCGAAAAGTGGATACTTCATCACATAGTTCATACAAAGCGCAGGATTCGACAGAACAGTGAATCATGGAATAAAGGTGCTCACATCAGCGTCTACAAAAATGGTAACGATCCAACTCTTACCTATTTACAATTTCACTAGATGTAGTGATATTAGCGTCAGAATTCCGAAAACTTGCTCGTTCCGTCAAACCTGCAAAGACGAGCAAAATTTATTATTCAAAATCATGAATTGATTTTCATAAAATTGTGAACAACCTACACAAACTTTTACTGTGTTAACATTCACTGGTTCTTCAAAATTGGGCAAATGTCCATTGTACAATTTTGAAAACTCACAGACATTATTCCACCATGAAAAATTATCTACTTTCAACAGTTGTTCAAAATCAAAACATTGATTTTACAAAATATATATATTTAACGTGAAACTCACGTAAATTTGAAAAATATATCTATATATTTTTTCTCCCTCGCACGATCATCTGTCTTTGAAGCGAGAGTATAATTTCAAAGATTTCCGAAAGCTCGAAGATAAAATTTTCATGAAAGCTCATAAACAAAATTTATTACTAACAGACGCATATCTATTAAAAAAAAAACTTTTCTCTCGTACGAGCATTTACCTTTGAAACGAGAGTTTATTCCACTTTGTGAAATCTCGCATATTTAAAAAATAAAATTTTGTTTTTCGTGAAAGCTCATAGACAAAATTTTATCATTAGACTTAGGTCTATTTTGTTTGTTACTTAAACTTACGAATGAACGAGCGTCTATTCTAAAACAAGGATTTCTTTTCATGGTCCAGGACCCATGAATCCTAAATCGACCAAGGTTCTGTCATCAAATCAGAGGTTTTACACCAATTTATGTTCACTAGATGATGTTCTATTATGCCTCTGGGGTTTCCGCTCAAACCAAGGTTTGTTTATTCAGTCAAAAACCGGTAATATCTTATCTTATGACTAAGTTCAAATACTTATTTCTATTTGTACCTGGAAAATCACCATTTAATGCTGACTGAGGAACATGAGTGTTCCTCACTAAGCAGGGCAATTAATGTAGATGGTGGATTTTCGACAAAGGGTAAAATTGTAAAGCTATACTCCGGATCCGACAATCGGATGAGTATCGAGACTCATGTATCTAAGCATGAAATCTCATGCCATAAATCTATGACTGAGAAGACTATCTCTCAGAGTACATGTGAATGTGCAGTCTCTCAGTTGAGGCCACGGAACATCTCATGAATACTGAGCAATTTCAGTAATTACTCCGGATCCGGCAATCGGATGAGTATCGAGACTCATGTTTCCATGCATGAAAGCTCATGCCA